>CAKKXW010000005.1:29426421-29437129 GCA_920937365.1 Sphaerophoria rueppellii | reverse complement strand
AAATTAAATTGTTTTAACGAATAGTTTAAAAAATATTAATTCTCAAACTCAAAATTTTAAAAAAAAAAAAAACAAAAAAATCATTTTTGAACCAAGTTTTTTCAAAATTTTATGTAATTAAGTACTAATTTTTCTTTAAAAATTCAATGCCTATGTTAATTTTTAGTCGAAAACAGAAAACCGGTTGCAAAAATGTCTTTTCGTTTTTGAGAAATAAAAAAAAAACGAAGACCACTTTTTTCTAAGAAAATCTTTGTTTTTATTTTTACCTATCTCGACTTTTAGTTTTATTAATTTATTATGAAACATTAACCTTTCTTTTAATATTTGTTCTGTAATTGGAATTTTAAGAGGCCCCAATAAAGTAGAAAAGTATTGGATTTTCCCTGGATTAATCATTTTGTTCATTGATAACCACTGAAAACTGACCTGAAATTTTTCTTATTATGCCTGGGGGCCGCGGCCACCTGTCGGTGAAGGGAGCTAAAGATGATTAAACCGCAATTGCAAGTGCTGGAATTATTGCTCCTGCTGTTCAGTTAGAACAATACGACCCGCATCCACAATACACCTATGGGTATGATATGCTAGATACTCTTACCGGATACTCAAAGAACCAAGTGGAAAACCGTGATGGTGGCGTTGTTGTTGTTGACGATATTCTTTGAACGGTGCTGACGGTTACAAACGTATTCTTGATTTTGTTGATTTTGTTTTGTTGACAATAGCATTGAATCCATTAATAGGATCAGCTGTGTAGATCCTATTAATGGATTCAATGCTATTGTCCGTCGGGTACCTCTAGTTGTTGCTGCTGCACCAGCATTACTGAAGGCTGCTCCAGTTGCAGTTGCTGCACCAGCTTATGCTGCTGCTGGACCAGCGATTATGAAGACCAGTTAAGTTATGCATCGCCACTTATCTCGTATGTTTACTGAAGCTATTGGAAAGGTTGTGATATTTGTTAAATTTTAATTAAAATATTTTTGAAAAGTTACTACTTTCCGTTTAAATTAGTATTTACAATGTCTGCTACCATGAATTGTGTCGCAAAGGGCTTCCCGGTTCAATTTCTCCCCTCTCACACGAGCCGACGAGAGTCTATCATCTCTTTCGGCTCTCGGACTTTCGGCTCAATCGAGGTAACCGTCGGAGTGGAATTTTCTCCGATTTCTTCCGAATTTTGCTTCGAGGTAGTTCTCCGACAGGCAAATTGTCTCCGATTCGATTTGAGCGGCCATCCAGTGTCTATGCGTAAGCCAGTAATTTCGCGTAAAGTTGAGCTAAGTCGTGAAATTTCATTCACAGGTATAACTGTGAATGCTATTTTTCATTCACTGCTAATTTAAACTGTGATCGTAAACAGTGAAATCCATTGTAAAAATATAGTGACTTTGTCTGTCTTTTAATTGAGAAAAAAATAAGATAACGAAAGCAATTATTTATTTATTTATTTGTTTATTTAGAAGCAGAGTTGTTTTTGTGAAATATAAATTGGCCCTAATAAATTGAGCTTTCACCTTAAAAACTGTTCGAAATTTCCTTACACTTGTCCACTTCGGGTTGGGGCCGCCAGACCGCAAGCCATATGACCGCAAACTACTATCCCGCACTCCTTTTGACCGTATGTCATATAACACGCCGATTTTTGTTTATAGACAATTAAACCTTTAATTTTCAGATTACATGAAGGTTTAAAGTGCAAAATTCGAGTGTTGTTTATAAACAATTAAGTAATATACAAAGTAATAGTTAAATATTGACGCGAATTATAAACAATAATTTTGTATTGTATTTTGTATTTAATTGTTTATAAACGATATCTATGTCTTCTCTTCCTGTAAGATAAAAAAAAACGTCCTTTATAGAACGAATAATAGTTTCAAAAGAGATATGACCTTTAATTGTTAAAATAATTGTTAGATATTAAGACAAGTGTCTGTGATACTTGTTCCAGTTTTGTTGTTTGACCTTACATGAGTTTTGGTGACTTACGTCATCCAATTGTTGTTTAAGATTTAAGCAATGTTCTAGTATTTTGTTAACAAAAAAATCCCAAACATTTCACCCCAACATCATACATGTCTATTTTTAATTTTTTCATTATAAAATAAAAATTTTAACAAAAAAAAAACGATTTTTTTTTCGAAAAAATAAAAAAATTTAATTTCTCCAAGAACTTGTTCCGCAATGCATTAACAAATTTAAAAAAAAAAAGTTTGATCTCGACAATTTTTACCGAAACGTAAGATTTTCAAACGACCTTACTTCAGTTTTCGTGTCCCAAGTTATCCAATTGTTGTTTTAGTTGTAAACAATGTTCTAGTAATTTATTAACAACAAAATCCCAAACATTTCTCCCGAACATCATGTATGTCTCGTTTTTTAATTTTTTCATACCAAAATAAAAATTTTAACAAAAAAATTCGAAAAAGCAAATTTTTTATTACCTCCAAAAAAGTGTTCTTCAAAGCATAAACAAATCTTATAAAATTATTAACTTCAACCTAAAATCAAGAAAACAAAATTAAAAAAAATAAAAACAAAAAACGAAATTGCTCTTCCGGAATAAATTTCAAAAATAGTGCTTAATCCCGCAAGCAAAATAGTACTATCTTCTTTTCCAAAAAGTAGTAAATCTCGCAAGTAAAAAATTTGCGGCCACTTATTTTGCAGCCTGGCGGCATGCACCGGTTCACTTCTACTGAGTTATGTTTAACTGAAAGAAAATCGTTTTTGTATTCATTGCGCTTTGTTCATTTACTTACATATGCATTCGACCTCGACGTTAAAGAAAAGTAAGTAAATCCTTCTTTATTATATGTTAATACGATTTTCAATATTTCGATCTGAATTCAAACGGTTGGCAGCGCTGCTCACAAGTCGGAGCAGTTTTTGTTTGAAAAGAAAACTGTTGTTATGTTTGAGTTGCGAGTTCGAGTTGAAATTGCTATTTCGTGAATTTTGTTTTGACTTGCTAAATCGTGAATGAAAACTGTGAATGTATTTGAGTTGCGAGTTGGAGTTGAAATTGCTAATTCGTGAATTTAGTTGCGACTTGCTAAATCGTGAATGAAAACTGTGAATGTATTTGAGTTGCGAGTTGGAGTTGAAATTGCTAATTCGTGAATTTAGTTGCGACTTGCTAAATCGTTAATGAAAACTGTGAATGTATTTAAGTTGCGAGTTGGAGTTGAAATTGCTAATTCGTGAATTTAGTTGCGCCTTGCTAAATCGTGAATGAAAACTGTGAATGTATTTGAGTTGCGAGTTTGAGTTGGAATTGCTATTTCGTGAATTTCGTTGTGACTCGCTATTTCGTGATTTTCCTTGTGACTTGCTTATTCGTCGTTTTCATGGCGCTTGGGACTTAGTATTGCTAAAATGCTAATTGATAAAATGCTAATTGCTTTGCTACTATACGAGTACAGTCAGTCTCAGTAGTTTGTGTGTGTAGGTATATTGCGTTCACGGTTTACATTCACAGTTTATTTGTAGGTCGTTAACAGATAGTGAATGTGAAATTTTATTATCTGCTAATATTTCACAGGTTGGGTATTTTTTCGCGGACGTCACGTTTAAGATGAGACAAGCCAATCCATCCCCTTTTCAGAGTGCGTCAAGGATTTGGACAGGTTTGGATAGCAATCGAAATACATACCTCAACTTGGCTTTAAATGTTGGACTTAATCAACTTCTTCAATGCAAACGACTGGAATTAAAAATGATTTAAAAAAAAAAACTAAATTTTAACAAAAGACAAAATTTTAACTTACGTTCACTGAGTAGTTAGTTCCACGCACGAAAGTTGAGCCATCACCATCGGCGGCACTGAGCCTATTTTGAGTAAGAGAAAGCGGCCTCTTTTGTTCATAGTCAGCAGCAATTTTCATAGTTAACTTCGAGGCTCGAAAAGGTGACAGAATAGCCAACAAAAGTTATTGACATCTACGACTGACAAGACGCAAATTTTATTTATTTTAAATTAAAAAGCAAAGTTTTCACATAACTCAAGACAAGATTTTCATATGTTATTGCTTCAATAAAGACTTTGTAATGGATTTCGAGCAACTTGGGCAGTGTAGAATATGCCTTGAAACCGCTGAAGAAATGATAGATTTATTTGGAGATTCCAAAACCCTTTCTAAACTGGAACTCTGTTGTGGCGTTGAGGTAGGCTCTTAACTCAAATTCAAAATTCCAATAGCAAATTATAGGATACACCTACGTACGTTTGTTTGCAGATTCCAAACAGTCCAACACTACCATCAAAAATTTGCAAAAAATGTTCGGATATTCTCAAGGTTGCATATGGATTTCGAGTTCTATGCCAGCGATCGCAAGAGTACCTTAGTGACCAGCAGCAAAACACAATAGAGCAGGCCGAAAGTAAACAAAGTAGTCCCCAAGAAACGTTAAGTCAATCTAAAGCTTCCTCATCGCCCAAGTTAGAACTTGAAATTGAATTTTCCCAACGTGAAGAAGAAAGGTACAACGATAAAAAAGACATATACAATGAAGTCGACCAGGAGCATCATGGAGATGATAATTATGAATCAGCACATGAGGCATTAGACGACTGTGATATCAATTACAGCAAGGAAACCGAAGAAGATGAAGACGACGATGATGATAAGCCACTGATAAAATTCTTCCCAGCTAGAACACCTCGAAAGCCAAAATCACCGGTTACATTAATGTGTAATATTTGTGGCAACCTGTTTAAGAACAAAGCGACGTTTAGCTATCATATGAAATTGCACAGAAATGAAAAAAGATATGAGTGCGAGTAAGTTTCCATTTAAACTGATCTCTACAACAACAAGGATACAATGTGTGTATTTTAGGATTTGTTCGAAACGTTTCATGCAAACGTGTGAACTTCGGGCTCACATTCGTGTCCACACCGGAGAAAAGCCATACAATTGTTCCTACTGCGATCGGAAGTTCCGAGATCGAAGTGGAGTAACACGACACGAAAGGTAAGCTATCTTTTTTTTTTGTAAACAACTTACAAAGTTGGTTGACTTTTATTTTTAATGTTCATCCTGCAGAACTCATACAAATGAACGTCCTTACGGTTGTACAATATGCGGTGCTCACTTCTCCTATTCGGCAACTTTGAAAAAACACGAAAGAGTGCACACGGGAGAAAAACCTTTTAGATGTTTAATTTGTGACAAAGGGTTTTCAGAAGCACATCAAATGAAGGCACATTTCGGAACAATAAGACATGCGGAAATGGCAAAGGAAAGAAATAAAATCGATAATAATTAAGAAAAAAAGAGGTTTAATTTCATTTTATTTAAATGTTTTGAATGGACTTACCGTTAAGTAAATTAAGACATCTTCGTCTCCATTATTTTATCATACATACAAACCCAAAGATCAAGCCAGGCATTTTTCCCTTGACGCAAAGCTAAGTGTTCTTATTTGGTGGTAGGTAGGTAGAAATGGCTGTCCCACTTCCGTGTAGGACACAATTAGCGCTGAGTGTAGATATGTAGTATTAATCTCCCTACACTACGGCCTATTGTCTCATTGTGCCATCTAGTTAAGGAGAGATAAGGTGGGGCGCTAAAGCAACATAACATGTATGTTATTGATCTTAAATTCTGAGAGTTCCTCAATACCGTTGAAGAAATCTTTACCTAAATTGAGTGCTCTTTTCCTAGCCAAAGTCGGAAGTGTAGGACTGTTTCTTTTTCATCCTGGTCTCACATATACGGCAGAAAGAGTTATGTGGTACACACAAATTTGCCGCATGCTCCCCTACAGGCCAATGCCCTGTAGGTAACGACAATCCTGTCTATGTCATGCCTTGGTTTGGAAATTAAATTGATTGATTTTGGTTTGTTATAGTCGGGCCAGATTTTCCTAGATATAACGCAACCTATGATTTGCTTCTGATGTGTATTTTTGTTTCCCTTCACAACTCCATGAGGAGCATATAAGGAAGGACTGATCCTTGCCTAGCTAGCTCATCTGCTTTCTCATTTCCCTCATAGCCCCTATGGCCCGGTATCCAGATTAGAGTGACGGTCAAATCAAGTTTCTGGATTGCTGGACCAGTTTAGAGGACTATAAAGCTGAATCAATGGCTTTAAGAGCTGCCTGACTGTCTGTTAGTATATCGACATTTTGGTTCTGTCGGATACTTTTAAGGGCTATACAAGCTGCCCTTATCGCTAACAATTCTGCATGGAATACACTGGCAAAATCGGGAAGTCTATAGGATTTTGAAATCTCAAGATATTCACAGAAGACACCTGCACCTACACCGCATTCCATCTTCGAACCATCCATGAAGATGATTGTGTCGAAGCCTTCCGTCATTTCGCCTTCCGTCATTTCGCCTTCCTCCCAGTCGATTCTTGACGGGAGTAAGACTCTTAACTTCTTCTTCGGTGGTTGTGGTTAGGATGTCTGATGGTATCAGACTTGTTTGGTTGCAGTGCCCGTAGGATCAAGTTTTCCAGCAGCCTATCTCTTTGAGTCTCAAGATACTGCAGGACACCTGATATTTAATAAAGAGGTCAATCGGAAGAAGGTCCAGGATGACGTTAAGTGCATCTGTTGGGCAGGACCTGATTGCCCTGATATCCCTAAGCAAGCATTTCTCTGCACCTATGTGAGGTTGTTTACTATGTACGCTTTGCTGAGAGCGGGAAACCACGCAATGGATCCGTAAACAAGTATCGGGCTAACAACCGCTGTGTATGTCCACTTGATCTATTTGGTGGTAAGTGTCACCTACGTTTCTCAAGAAACCAAAATAATTTCTAAACCCAAGGAAGCAGCAATTTGAAAAATTTCATATTTTATTTGATTACATTTTACAGTGGGGCTCAAATAGATCACATGATATCATGTCTAATGAGTCGGTGGTTGATGTCCATCCATTTTGACGTGGTATTATTCATGAACTTTAAAACGGACATAAAAGTGTCATGTCTCTGAGTTAGTGGACTTTCTTGTATAATTTGTTTAGGAACTTTGTTGATGTAGCATTGGATAACACATTTTTTGAAATTAAAGGTTTTTTCTGGGCATACGTTTCGGTGGGATTCAAAACGATGAAAGGATGTAAGGCGAAAATTTGAAGTAAATCTTATATCAATATCAAAATGGTTATAGATTCACTTCCATGGTATGTATGGTGATGTACTTTGGTGTCTGCGATGGTTTATGGTTTGGTGTGTAATTTGATTTTAACATTCATTACTTTTTAAGATAAACATTTATTATTATTTTTTTTTTAAACTAATTTGGATATAAAACTAAAGTTCTGATACAACCCGATGCATATTTGTCTGCAAATGAGCCTTCAACTGATGAGGAAGGGTAAAAGCTTTCGAGCATGGTTCACACCTTAAATAAAAAAAAAAAAAACGGAAAACAAAATTATCGTATTTGAAAAGGGATACAAAAGATTTCATACTTGTAAGGCCTTTCTCCTGTATGCATTTTCTCATGAGCCTTAAGTGATGTCGTAAGGGAAAAGCATTTGCCACATGTTGTACAGCTATATGGTTTCTCATTGGTGTGTATTCTTAAAGAGAAAATTTAAATCTTTAGTAAAGATTATTCATTTATTATAAGCAAAACACACTTATTACCTTTCATGTTTTATTTGTGTACTTCGGTCAGCAAACTTTCTGTCACAGTATTTGCAATGAAATGGTTTCTCTCCTGTATGAGTTCGTATATGCGATCTTAGATTGCAAGGTGAATTAAAACGTTTATTGCAAATCCTTTAGATGAGAAAAACGCTTTATCAATATTATATCGCGATTTATGTGTTTGTATTTGTTAAAATTTTGGTTTTCTTTAAATGAAAAATAAAAAATGACAAACAATATTTTGTCATTAGCCTTTTTGAAAAAAAAAAAAAACAAAAAAGGACAATCTCTCAATTATTGTGAAGGAGCCCAGAATACTGTACGACTAATGTGTTGAACGAGGCGTGCTTTAAAAAAAAAAAATATCTTCTGAGCATACCATCGTTTTACATTCCCTAAAATCTAAGTCAAAATTCTACTTTTTCAGTAACACGCCAGGATCCGCTACAGGCCTCCTAGGTACATGTTTTGCAATTTTAATCTTCGAGAGGACAGTTCCTTTTTTTATATATAATTTACACCCACACAAGGGATTTTTTATACCCTTATTATGCCGGAGACACAGTGGATGCATTTGGAAGAAGGGAAGGGGTTGGAAAAGGAGATGTCGGTGTACATTGGTCTTGAATTCTTGAACATTGTAATGATTGGGAAAGACGGAGTGTGGAAGAGAGTTCCACATAATGCGGCTAAAGAATTATTCTCTATACTTGAGAGTACGTCCGAAGTTGGGCTCGAGGTTAAACTGATGGGCATTCCTAGAAGCGCGGGTATTACGGGCAAATTGTTTGAGGGGAGGAATGCAACTGGCTATTTCTCTAGAGCACATACCGAAGAAGTAACGATCAAACAGAGAGAGAGAGGGACAAGAAACGTTACGACGGTGATCTAACGAATGGAATGACGCAGTGATGTCTCTATCACTGATCATTTTAAGGGCTCCTTTTTTAATACCATCCAAGAGGCTTAAGTATGTGGCTGGAGCATCAGCCCAGAGATGAGAGTTGTACTCAAGCTTTGGACGAATATAGGTCTTGTAGATTATAGGCAGATCAGATGGGGAGAAGAATTTCTTGCATCGTCTTAGGCCTCCGTCACGCAGTAAGCGGCTGAGCGGCTCTAATAGCGTTTTTTTTTGGTAATCCGGAATTGGTACACAGAACTGTCCGATTCCGGATACCAAACGAACATGCAAACACATTTTTTTGCTTCTGATGGTTGAATGTCTTTGTATTTGTAAAACATCATATGCAGAATTGCAGATGACATGACATTGTTTTTATTTTCTCTATTTGTAAACATGTCGGCGAGTACGTATGTGCGAGTGTGTGCATGTATGCGTGATTCTGTTTTTAATTCCGACTTCAAATTCGGAATCGTTTTTCTGTTCTATCCAGAACAAGAACTGTCATCTTGTGCCAAGTGAACGAATGCAGAATCGTTCGGAACAGTTCCGGACGACCAAAAAAAAAACGCTATAAGCGACGTATGGCCAGGCACTGAGCGACTGCATTTGAGCAATTAGTAGTTAAAATGCCGTTGTCAAGAACAGTTCGCCGTATTTTACTGTCGGAAAATCGTTTGTATGTGTACACATTACTTAAATAACGTATACAAAAAAGAAGACGATTTGGTGTTCATCCGATTAACCAATTAAGATCGGAGTTTGGAGAATTTAATCATTTATTTTTGAATCTACGAAAATTTCCAGATAGATTCTGGCAATATCTACGTATGTCTATCGAATCTTTTGATTTGCTGCTTGAAAAAGTGGACAGCGGCAAGAGGGGTATATCTCGCTTCAACGATACAAGACAGCATTGAGTTTTCGAAGCATTAAACTCTATACCATTTTAATTGCTGTTTAAATCAGAGTTTAATGAGTTTATCATATTTTGCCGTTGCAGTTCCACATCTGAAGAGGAGGGATGTGAATCTGGAAACGAATATGAGAAGCTAAGGGTACTATCATCAGCGAAACAATTTATTGGATTAGAAGTAACAGACAAGAGATCATTTATAAAAATGAGTAAAAGGATCGGAAATAAAACGGAGCCCTGGGGGCACACCAGCATTTATATTGTGGGTTTCAGACTTGAATACAACTTGTATTGAACGGTTCTAACGCAAGTTTCTAATCCAACGAAGTGGGATTCATCGATAATTGTCGGGTCATCTTTGGTCCCGTTTGCATTGAAGGGAAATGGCGAAGAAGATATAACAGCAAACTTTACGGGTTGTATAACGACATGGACCTAGCCAGAAGGGTCAAGGTCTAGAGACTCAGATGGCTCGGTCATTTAGAGCGGATGGACACCAATGCTCCGGCCCGCAAAGCCTTCGACACTATTCCCGAGGGACGTAGGAGTAGAGGAAGACCGCGCCTCAGGTGGCGCACTCAAGTGGAAGAGGACCTCAATCAACTTGGAGTGCAAAACTGGAGAGAGCTAGATAGGGACCGAGCTGGCGGGCGGAGACTCTTGATTGAGGCCCAAGTCCACAACGGACTGTAGCACCACCTTAGGTAAGTAAGTAATCTATTAAACACCCGGTGTTTATACTGCTATCCACCGCAGCACACGATTTGGTAACCTCTGACTTGAACAAATTGGATTTATTTAGACTTAACAGACTTTTTTTTTATAATTAGCACACACTCAAGGGGTTTTTTATGCCCTTGTTATGCCAGAGACACAGTGAGTGCTTTAGGAAATATGAAAGGGGTTGGAGAGGAGATGCCGGTGAACATTGGTCTTAAATTCCTGAACATTGCAATGATTTGGAAAGACAGTGTGGGAGGGAGTTCCACATTCGCGTAGTACGGCTAAAGAACGATTCTCTATACTTGAGGGTACGACCGAAGTTGGGCTCAAGGGTGAACTGATGGGCATTCCTGGAGGCGCGGGTATTACCAATAAAGTTGCCATAAACGAGATCACTTTATCGGTCAACGTAAGGAGGGGATTTCTATAAGTTGGCATTATGGGCGCGGAGGTCCTTACGGGTAGTCAAGTGGGAACTCGGGTTGAAGCCAGCATGGGAGTTCATATCTCTTAGCAAGAAATCGGCATGATGCGCTTACACCT
>CAKKXW010000005.1:29315882-29326796 GCA_920937365.1 Sphaerophoria rueppellii | reverse complement strand
AGATCTTGGAACAACGAAGCTCAAATGGAATATATTACTCATAGAGACGAATTTATTAACTACACGAATCTTCTTTACTCAGACTACATATCTCAAGTCTAATCCCCGTGAATTTTGGGTGAATGTTAATTGTAAGAGGAAATCGGATGGATACCTTACTAACTTGACATATAAGAATTCGGTCAGCCGAATTCTTCCAAGGTGCATTTGGTAATGTTTCCACGCACGATATTAATTATCATAATTATAGCAATAATTTTAACGTAAATGGGTTTTCGCATCTAAATTCGATAGTTTTTACAATTTCAGAGTATATTTAAGTACATTGAAAATGTAGATGATTGTTTATGTCCGGGTCCTGATGGTTTGCCGTCTTTTATGTTAAAAAAATGTGCAATATACAGGGTGATTCACGAGCGTTGTGCCAAAAAGCTAGAGCGTGTAGGTAAAATTTTAAATTAAACTGTTTTAACGAGTAGATTTTTTTAGAACAAAATTAGTACTTAATTACATAAAATTTTGAAAAATCTTAGTTCAAAAATGATTTTTTTGTTTTTTTCTTTTTGAAAATTTTGAGTTTGAAAATTAATATTTTTTAAACTACTCTTTAAAACAATTTAATTTAAAAACAAAATGAAAGAAGACAACACGGTGTTGTAAACGAAGCCGTTGATTTTTAATATTTTATTATAAAATAAGTTAATTTTTCAGAAAATTGCCCCTCCTGGCTAAACGGGAGGGAATAGACCCCCCCACCCCTCCCATACGATTTTTTTCTTGTATCAACTCAACCTACACGCTCTAGCTTTTTGGCACAACGCTAGTAAATCACCCTGTATATGTCATATCCCTTGTTTTTGCTTTTTAACACATCCCTTAGCTGTTCTGAATTCCCAATACTTTGGAAGAGTTCATTCTCAATTCCGATTTATAAGAAAGGCATGAAAAATCAAGTGACTAATTATAGACCTGTAGCCAAACTGTCCTCCATACCAAAATTATTTGAAGCAATTATTTGTGATACGCTGTCATTTCATTGTTCGTCTATTACATGTGAAAACCAACATAAATAAATAAAAAAAATCTACTGTGACAAATTTACTTCAATTTACAACATACTGTATTGACGCATTTGAAAAGAAAGAACAAGTTGACTGTATTTTTACTGACTTTTCTAAAGCCTTTAACAAACTAAACCATAATGTTCTTTTGAATAAATTAAGTGCGATTGGTCTAAATGAGCGATTTATCAAATGGCTTTCCTCTTACCTTCATGATAGGCTGTATAGTGTAATCTTTAAAAATGAACGCTCTAAAATTTTCAAAGTCAACTCTGGTGTTCCACAAGGTAGCCATCTTGGTCCTCTATTATTTGTGTTAATCATTAATGATCTTCCTTCTGTGTTGGTAAATTCTATGTCTCTTATTTATGCTGATGACGTGAAAACTTTTCGAAGAATTAATTCAGTAAATGACTCTGATCAATGGTGAATAATTGTCTTGACTTAAATATTGATAAATGTAAAGCTATGTGTCTTACTCGTAAGAAAAATTTTATTGACTATTCTTATTTATTAAATTTGACGACTCTTTGTAAAGTTTCTTGTATTTCTGATCTTGGGGTACTATTAGACTCTAAACTTTCTTTCAATTACCACTTTGACTATGTAATAAATAAAGCTAACATGACTCTTGGCTTCATTAAAAGATTTGGACGTGAATTTCATGACCCATATGTTCTAAAATCCCTATATGTCTCGTTTGTAAGGTCTATTTTAGAATATGCATGTGTTGTTTGGGCCCCTTACTATACAGTACATATTAATAGATTGGAGTCTGTCAGGTGCCTGAGATTTTGTCTTCGGTTTTCTTATTTGCCCGATAGATATAACTTACAACCATATACTGATCGTCTGAAACTTATTAACCTTCCGACCTTATCTAGTCATAGGGCTACTGTTGGTGTTATAAATGGTTCAATTGCAGCTTCAACGATTCTATCTCAATTAAATTTTAACATTAATAACTATTCTCTAAGAAGACAGTTACCACTTTGTAAATCATTTAGTAGGTCAAACTACGGATTGAATAACCCTGTTAATCGTCTTATTAATGTTTATAATAAAAATTATGACTTAATTGATTCAAACGATCATAATGTAAGAACGTTCAATTTCAAATCAAGATTCTACATTGTTAATTCATGAAGTTGATAACTTAATTTAAACTTTTTTTTTCTTTTTTTTCCTTGTTTTTTTTTTTTTAAATTAGTTAGTAAGTTTTTTATGTAACCGTTAGAATTTAACGTATTGAATAAATAAATAAATAAATAAATATATATATATATATATATATATTCAAGATCAACAACAGGGAACATCTCGCAGTGTGTTCATTGAACAAGTCTTCGGAACTTGATACTTAGTGCCATTTGTAAACTGTTCGTTCATATTTACTGTATCAATAACAATAATATATGTAAATCTTCAAAAAAGTCCCATTGTTGTCGAGTAATTTTTTTTATTCTAGAAACCTTAACCTAAAGAACACACAATTCATCATTTTTCAATTTTTTCTTTCTAATTTCAAACAGCTCTGCACTCTGTTTCCTTTCCTGCCCTACCTTCTTTATTTGCTCCATGAGCAACCTCATTCTTAGCCCGTGCTCCTCTTCTTTTTTTTTTTCAATTCTTATGTTCTCCATGGAAGCTTCAAATAATTGATTCTTAAATTCATGTTCTGAGTAAGAAAGCACAAGCAGAATTTTTGGTTAAAACACGTTAGCACTTGTTACAAATTTAATATTAACCTTCTTTGGTTGCTTCTTTTTGGCAGTAGCAGTTAAACTGCAAGGTGCGGAATCTTCATCTTCCAAAGACTCCACTTTTGCACTATGATTTGCATTCACCAATGGGGTTTTCAGACTTTTGGTTTCGGCTTTTGGATGTGTTTCTTCACCCACAGGGGAAACGTTTTCCTTTTGCATAATGTTAATGAGAAATAACATTACTTTTCCGTATATATTTGAATTTGTTTTGTTACATACCTTTAAATTCAAATAATCGCTGTCATATAATGTTGTCATCCTCATCAACCTCAAATTCATGAGGGATCAGCGAATACAACTTTTGTTATTCTGGATCAGGGGATATTGGTGGTGGTCCTCCGCCTGTGACATTCCGACTTCTTCTACATTCCGATTGTTTTTCCCTTGCCTACTTTGAGCGTCTTCCATTGCAGTTGTAGCTGCTTCAAGACTTCAAGTCCGTCTTTACTTCCCTTATGTTATTAAAGCTAAAAGAATTAACAGAAAAAAAGATGATTTTAAATTGCGTATAATCTAACGATCCAGATATTATGTGTATGTACATACTGTATTAATACTTCCGTCGAGGCCTCCTTCTTGGACTTCATGGTATTCCTATCCACACATTTGTTTTCTATTATACTCACCTTTTCTTCAATTAACTGTCTGAGAAGAATCTATAACAGTAGGAAATGCATACATATGAATGAACCTAATAAATACATTCGATAAAAATTATCTACTAATTTACCTTTAAATAACGATCCCAATTTTCAGCCCTTTTTCTCATTTTTGAGTCGTTATCCATTGTAATTGTTGCAGATACACAGCTTTGTAACAGTTTAATTGAACAATTTGAAGTGTTCTGTCAGGTTTTTAACGTTTATAATAAACAGAGTTCTGTATCGGTTGATTTTTTAATAAAAAAAAATGACATAAGCAAGGAATAAGTAAACCGAGTATGAAAATATCTTATAAATAAGGAATAGCAATAGATTGATGTACGTGCTTAAACCCTAACAGCCTTATTTATTAGATTTCACTACTACTCGTTTGAAACCCGGAATAGTTATAACGAGAATAAGCACATACATCAACCTATTCCTATTCCTTATTTATAAAATATTTTCCTACTCGTTTTAGTTATGCCCTGCTTATGTCAAATTTTGTCCTATAAAATTGACCGGTCTAAAACTCTGGTTATTGAAAGTGAAGCAAATCTGACACCTTTGTATATTTTTTGTCAAATAAATTTACAGACCTGACACTGCCTTTCATTTTTTCAAAAAATTAATTAAGTGAAGGACAAAATGTATTTTTTTTTTTTAATTGGACAAGGTTTATATTGTTACCAGCAAAAGTAAGTATGAAGAAGAATGTTTCCCAATAATTTTAAGAACCATGTACGTGCTGAAGATTTGACATCAATGGCCCTTTTGGACGAAAATGCTCCTGCCAGACATTTGAAAATTTGACAAAACATTTGTTTGACAATTTTTTTTTTCAAAATGACATTTAGATACTGAAACGGACTTACACCGGCTTTAAACCTCCTATGAAACAGTTTTAGCTTATTCCGACTCTAATTTTTGTTTATTTTTTTTTATAAATAAGCTTTTCAGTATTAAAGGCGGTTTAAGGTCGGAATAACTTTATTCTGCCTTTAATACTCGTTTATAAATAAGGCTGAAACAGCCATATTTATTAGATTTCCCTAATACTCGTTTGAAACCTAGAATAGTTATTACGAGTATAAGCAAGTACATCAACCTATTCCTATTCCTTAGAGGCCAGTTATAGCGATCATTAAAAAAATGTGATTACTTTTATGTCATTCAAGCATTTATTTTTATTTTTGACATCAAATATTTGTTTTAATGATGGAAAATGCTTCATTAAATTTTTTAATGAAATATGGAACATTAAAAAAAGGAAACAAAACACTGGAACAAAGTGTTTCATTCTTTGAAATTTAATTTATTACCTTGTCATTAAAACGAATTTTCATCATTAAAATAAATGAATGCATTGTTCATCAAAAATATTCCTTTGTTGGACTATTTTTTACCAGAAAAAATTATTTCAATGGATTAGCCATCGATTGGTATGAGATTTGTACGTAAAATCAAAGTACATCTCACTACATTATCGAAATGAAAATTTTTAATGATAGTTTTTAATGATCGCTATAACTGGCCTCTTATTTATAAAATATTCTCCTACTCGTTTTAGTTATGCCTCGCTTATGTCAAATTTTGCCCTATAAAATTGACCGACCTAAAACTCTGGTTATTGAAAATGAAGCAAATCTGACACCTTTGTATATTATTTGTCAAATAAATATATAGAACTGACACTGCCTTTCATTTTTTCATAAAATAAATTAATTGAAGAACAAAATGTATTTTTTTTTAAATTGGACAAGGTTTATATTGATACCAGCAAAAGTAAGTATGAAAAAGAATGTTTCCCAATAATTTTAAGAACCATGTACGTGCTGAAGATTTGACATTAATGGCCCTTTTGGACGAAAATGCTCCTGCCAGACATTTGAAAATTTGAACAAAACATTTGTTTGACAATTTTTTTTTTTCAAAATGACATTTAGGTACTGAAACAAACTTACACCGGCTTTAAACCTCCTATGAAACAGTTTTAGCTTATTCCGACTCTAATTTTTGTTTATTTTTTTTATAAATAAGCTTTTCAGTATTGAAGGCGGTTTAAGGTCGGCTGTAACAGCCTTATTTATTAGATTTCCTTAATACTCGTTTGAAACCCGGAATAGTTATTACGAGAATAAGCACGTACATCAACCTATTCCTATTCCTTATTTATAAAATATTTTTCTACTCGTTTTAGTTATGCCCTGCTTATGCCAAATTTTGAACTATAAAATTGGCCTATCTAAAACTTTAGTTATTGGAATCTGACACATTTGTATATTTTTTGTCAAAAAAATATACAAACCTGACACTGCCTTTCATTTTTTCATAAAATAAATAAGTGAAGAGCAAAATGTAGCTTTTTCGGATTGAGAAATGTTTATATTGATACCAGCAAAAGTAAGTATGAAGAAGAAGAATGGTTCCAAATAATTTTAAAAACTATATACGTGCTGAAGATTTTAAATAATTGGCTCTTCTGGACTCAAACGCTCCTGCCAGACGTTTGAAAATTTGACAAAACATTTGTTTGACAATATTTATTCAAAATGACATTTAGATACTAAAGCGGACTTATTCTGGCGTTAAACCTCCTATGAAAGTTTTATCTTATTCCGACTCAAAAACTAGTTTATTTTTTTATAAATAAGCTTTTCAGTATTAAAGGCGTTTTAAGGTCGGAATAACTTTATTCTGCCTTTAAAACTCGTTTATAAATAAGGCTGTAACAGCGCCCCAACCGGGCGCTCTAAGGAATTCATGATCAACTTAAAATTAATGCCTTTCGGCTTATGAACTAGATTATTTATTTTTGAATGTGTTTTGTTTTTGTTAGAAAATTGAAAAAACTAACAGAATATCATTTTTGTTTGTTTCTTACGTGCTACTTAAAAATAGGTCCTTAAAAATAAAACTTAAAATTAACTAAAACTACCTATTCTACCTAACAGCTACTTACGAACTAGAACAACCACAGCAGCAAATCTCTATCATTTTTACTTCATTTTAAATAATTTTTTAATGCATTATTTGCGCATAGATGGATGTATAAATACCTTTTCAAATTAATTTTAAAGTATCAGAAACAATTCTGCATGCCAAGAAGCAACACATAAGCAGCAACATAAAATTTTAATCCTATAACTCAAAAACTCCCAATTAAAATTAAAATAATGAGTGATTGTGTCAGGTTTTTATATTTATTTGACAAAAAAATATTCAAAGCTGTCAGTTTTGTTAACATGAGTCTTAGATTGGTCAATTTTTATTTGCAAAATTTGACATAAACAGGGCTTAATTAAAACGTGTAGGAAAATATTTTATAAATAAGGAATAGGAATAGGTTGATGTACGTGCTTATACTCGTTTTAAGGCTGTTACAGCCTTATTTATTAGATTTCACTAATACTTGTTTGAAACCCGGAATAGTTAAAACGAGTATAAGCACGTGCATCAACCTATTCCTATTCCTTATTTATGAAATATTTTCCTACTCGTTTTAGTTGTGCCCTGCTTATGTCAAATTTTGAACTATAAAATTGGCCTATCTAAAACTTTAGTTAATGAAATCTGACACATTTGTGTATTTTATGTCAAAAAAATATACAAACCTGATACTGCCTTTCATTTTTTCATAAAATAAATAAGTGAAGAGCAAAATGTAGCTTTTTTTGGATTGAGCAATGTTTATATTGATACCAGCAAAAGTAAGTATGAAGAAGAAGAATGGTTCCAAATAATTTTAAAAACTATATATGTCCTGCAGACGTTTGAAAATTTGACAAAAAATTAGTTTGACAACTTTTATTCAAAATGATATTTAGATACTAAAACGGATTTATTCTGGCTTTAAACCTCCTATGATACAGTTTTATCTTATTCCGACTCAAAAACTAGTTTATTTTTTTTATGAATAAGCTTTTCAGTATTAAAGCCGTTTTAAGGTCGGAATAACTTTATTCTGCCTTTAAAACTCGTTCATAAATGTAGAGCAAGGGGTCTCTACATCGGCTCTTCAATCAAAAGACGACACACAATTTATTTTAATACGTTAAAAATGTTTATTTTAATATTTATTTTATTATTTTACAAAATGACGTCGGGGTGAAATGAACGATTGCTTGCTTGTTAATAAGATTACTTTTACTTCCACTCGCCACGATGCTTGGATTACGACTGACTCTTTTAAAATAATAAGTCGAATGAATGATAGGGGACGGGTATTCTCTTTTGGGTCTGTTCGCTTGTTCGTTATCTGTCTTGTCCGTTCGTTTGTTTGTTGTTTCAGTCGACAGGGTGTCCCTACACGATAGGCAAATCCTAAATAAATAAGGCTGGTTAAAACTATTCCGAGTTTGAAACGAGTATAAGTGAAATCTTATAAATAAGGCTGTGTTTGTTTAATTTTTCAGTACCAGTAGTATCCGTAGCTTAGTGGTTAGGTGCTTTTGGCTGTTGAGTAGAACGTCGCGTCATGTGTTCGAGTCCTACCATAGTTTTTATTTCATTTTTCACGAGACTGCCTCTTGCGAAGAACTGACAAAACTTCCAAGAGTATCAATCTGTCAAGAAAAAGTGCCTCTCAACTTTGCCGTTGGAATCGGCGTTAAATTGTAGGTCCCCTCAATTCTTCACACGCACCTAGAGAATTGTTGATGAGAGTAAGCCACTTAGGCCTTGGCTCTTCAAGAGCTGTAGCGCCACTCTATTTATTTTTTTATTTTTTATTTTTTCTTCTTTCCGACGTTTCTATCTGATATGTTCTTGGCTTGATTGAATTATTTTCCTCTTCTGGTATGGTTATCTTTGCAGACTCAGGAAAGACGTAGCCAGGGTCGTTGCAATATGCACCGGACACTAACAGCAGCGGAGTGCGGAGCTGGGTATTCCTTACAATACATACTGTCATGGTTGTGGGGACTAGCGAGAAAAGGAAAATTTAAGATAAAATTTCTTTCTCTCCTTTTTTAACGCGACAAAGTGGCTCTGGGGCGAAGATCAAATTACTTTTCTAACAGTTTAACTTCGTTCTTATGTTCAATAGCTGTCTGCATCTTCTCCATATTCCCTCAGTATGGAGAGAAGTGAAAGTTGTTTTCATACACAAGGCGGGAAAGTGCTCGCAAATTAATCCTAAAGATCTCAGACCCATAAGTCTATGATCGTTCCTTCTTAAGACATTAGAAAGACTGGAAGAGAGAGAGCAAACATTGACACAGACAAGACTCATGTCCACTGATATGTCTCAATCAATCAATGTATACTGTAAGGTAAAATCGGTTTAAACGGCGCTACACACTTTAGAACGCTCTATCGAATACTCCCTCTATCATATAGAGTATACTATGGTTGCATTCCTTGATATGGAAGGCGCTTTTAACAACGTGGAAACATCTGCTATCACATCTGCACTGTCATCTCTGAATGTGGATAGTTCGCTTGGTGAGCTAATTCATACAATGCTAACTAGCAGTATAATTAACTCAGAACTAGGCGCTGTTGCTAGAAGAACTATCAGCAGAGGTACGCGTCAAGGCGGTCGGTGTGCTCCCCCATCTACTCTGGAATCTGGTAGTTAACGAAATTCTTACCTATTAGAGCGATAGCCTATACTGATGACGGTGCTATTGCTGTTTCAGGGAAGCATCTTAATACCTTAAAATAACTCCTACAAAACGCTTTAAATAAGCTATCACTTTGGGCGAAACGGCGTGGTTTAAGCGATAACCCACATAAAACCGATTTGGTCCTATTCACTAGGAAATATAAAATTCTGCACATCGACCTTCCTTCTATAAACGGTATCCAATTAAAGTTTTCAGAGGAAACTAAATATCTGGGTCTTATTTTAGATAGAAAACTGAATTGGAAAAGCAACATACACGAAAAAAAAAGAAAATCTACGGTAGCTCTTTTCACATGCAAGAAAGCCATTGGTAGAAAATGGTGTCTGCAACCCAGAATCACTCACTGGCTATACACATCGGAAATCACACCGATTCTTCATTATGGTGTGACAGTATGGTGGGCTGCCTTGGACGTAAATTTGCACTGCGATAAGCTTAGTAAAGTCCAACGCTCAGCATGCCTAAGTATAAGCGGATCACTTTGTACGACCCCATCTGCGGCACTAAGGGCCAGTTCGTTCAAGCTTTATCATCTTAAATCAAGGATTATTCCAGTTGATAATCCTACAATTCGTTTGTTCACACAAATTGTAATTAAGAAATCCATGATTTGAGCACTTAATTTGAGATTTCGTTAATCATCAAATTTTGCTCGATTAAGGCAATTTAATCAAGGATGTACTATAATACAGTTTTTTCATACTTGATTTACACACTGACAGGATATTTGATAACCTTTTTGTCAAACGAATACAAAACAATAGATATTCTCGGGCTGTCAAAACGATTCGTGTGTTTAAAAAACAAAAATAAACAACTTCAACTGAACAAAAGAATTAAATGAAGAAAGTTTGTTTATATAATAACTTCTCCATTCCCCATCAATGCACATGGGGCCAAAGATAACCCGAAGAAGTTTTACCTTAGTTGATCAAGAGAGGGCCTTACCACTCAATTACTTTCTTAGCCCAAAGAAACAGCGATAAGGAGTTATTCTTCGTCTCATCTCGGCGCTGATGTTATTGCCTGTGTTAATAGCGGAGCCTAGGAAGACAAACTTTTCTACTACCTCGAAGGTGTATGCGTCGATTGTGACATTATGTCCAAGTTGTTGGTGTTGGGTGTCCTTCCTCAAAGACAGCAAATACTTCGTTTTTCGTTCATTTACCGCTAAACACAATTTTGCCGGTTCCGTCTCAATTCTCACAAAGGCGGCATTGACACCACGCTGTGTTCTTTCCATTATATCAATATCATCGGCGTGCGCGAGAACAGACGTTTGGAAGAAAGTGGCTCTGGTGTTGACGGTTCAGTTTTGTTTTATTCTCTCTGTAGATGCTGTAATACGCGGCCTTTAAATCGATGAAAATATTGTGGGTATCGATTTGGAGTTCATAGGTTTTTTCCAAGATCTGCCAAAAAGTGAAAATTTGGTCGATGGTTGACTTTCCTGGTCTGAAGCCACATTGATAAGGACCAATCAGATTGCTGGTAAAAGGCTTCATACGTTCAAATATTTACGGCAGAGAGGATCTTGTAGGCGATGTTAAGTAGGCTGATTCCTCCTTCTGTTGGCTCTCTCAAAATCCTCGATCTAACCGGATGAAACAAACAATACACTACCACCCATGGAATCGTCCTTTCAGTTGGTAGCTGGTTTAAAAGTGAAAAACCGTCTAGAACCTTTTTTGGATACTTGAGGTTTAGCTATGGGTGTTATAAAAGTAGCTAAATTTCCGGCGCATAATGTCGTAGATGTCTCTCTTATTTTGTTTTGACTTGGCAGTTGTGGTCTCGGTGAAAGAAGGTTTGCAGA
>CAKKXW010000005.1:29192922-29205774 GCA_920937365.1 Sphaerophoria rueppellii | reverse complement strand
CGACACCTGAACCCGGAGTTAGTTGTCCGAGGCGGTCGATCGAGTTAGGAATCGATCAGCTGAGGTCAAAACGTGAGGCTCAACTAACTCCAGGAGAAGGTGAACTCACGCGGT
This sequence comes from Sphaerophoria rueppellii, assembly GCA_920937365.1. NCBI lineage: Eukaryota > Metazoa > Arthropoda > Insecta > Diptera > Syrphidae > Sphaerophoria > Sphaerophoria rueppellii. The sequence continues at coordinate 29,205,660 of CAKKXW010000005.1, read as the reverse complement.
GGACTCAGCGCCAGAAGGAGAGGAGGATGCAGGGAGCCCTTATCACAGCTTCCGATTTCGAGAGGAAAGTTCTTCGGGTTATCTTTGGCCCCGTGTACATTGAAGGGGAATGGCGAAGAAGATACAACAGCGAACTTTACGGGTTGTACAACGACATGGACCTAGCCAGAAGGGTCAATTTCCAGAGACTCAGATGGCTCGGTCATTTAGAGCGAATGGATACCAATGCTCCGGCCCGGAAAGCCTTCGACACTATTCCCGAGGGACGTAGGAGGAGAGGAAGACCGCGACTCAGGTGGCGCACTCAAGTGGAAGAGGACCTCAATCAACTCGGAGTGCAAAACTGGAGTCGACTAGCTAAGGATTGAGCTAGCTGGCGGAGCCTGTTGATTGAGGCCCAAGTCCACAGCGGACTGTAGCGCCACCTTAAGTAAGTAAGTAAGTGTCATGGTCCATGTCTCTACATGAGAACCGGCATGATTAGGGTTTTGTAGAGCGTCACTTTAGTTGTTCGGGGGAGGACCTTACTACTCAATTGCCTTCTAAGTCCAAGGAAGCAGCTATTGGCAAGAGTGATTCTTCGTTTGGTTTCATCGCTGGTGTTGTTGTCTGAGTTAATAGCGGCTCCTAGGTTGACGAAGTACTTAACTACCTCGAAGTTAAATGTGTCTATGTTGACGTTTGCTCCAAGACGTCAATTTTGGTTGTCCTTTCTTGTTGACAGCATTAACTTGGTCTTGCCCTCGTTAACTTCCGTCTTAAGACGCACGAACGCTCCACTGACATCACGCTGTGTTCTTCCAATTATGTCAATGTCGTCTGCGTATCCTAGTAGCTGGATGGACTATTGCAAGATTGTGCCTCTGGTGTTGACGTTGGAGCTTTGCACAATCTTTTCAAGAATTAAGTTGAATAAATCGCATGACAACGCATGGCCTTGTGTAAAACCCTGTTTTTTTTTTTTTTATTCTATTATCTTTTATTTTTTCTATATAATGGTCTTACAATAGTATCTGCGAAGCGTCCGTTAGGTTTTTTCCGTCCATGATGGCACAGCGTGAGTTTTCCATTGTCATCTTACACAGACGGACGTTTTTTTCTGGGATGCCAAAACAAGCCATTGCTCTACATAATTGGTCTGTATAGACGATGTCATACGCGGCCTTTATTGAAGTTCCTGGGTCTTCTCCAAGACCTGCCGTAGGGTGAATATTTGATCGATGGTGGACTTTCTGGGACTGAAGCCACACTGATAAGGACTTATCAGGTTGTTGACGAAGGGCTTCGTCAATGTATAAGGAGACTTATACATTTGTTATTGGTGCAGTTCAGGGGATCTCCTTTCTAGAGGATCGGGCATACGATGCTGAGGTTCCATTCGTCGGGCTTTCCTCCGATCAAATTTTGCTGATGAGCTGGTGCATGCTCCTAACCAAATGATCCCTAGCTGCTTAAGTTAAGGTATCGGTATCTTCACTTGGTCAAGGTCGTTTGGGTGGAATTGTTGGCCTGCTGCATCCAAATTGAATGATTCTGTATTGCTGGCGGAGTTTTGCTCGTCATCGCCATTGTACAGCTTGGAAAAGTGGTATTTCCATATCCTCAGTACTGACTGTTGTTAGACTACGAACCACCTTATGGAAAAATGTTGAACCTAGTTCCTGTTGCGACATCCCTCTATCTCCTCGATCGCGCGCTTCTCATGCTCCCTTTTTTTTCTTTCTAAGAATTTTGTGATCCTTTCTCCTTTTGTGCTCGTAGAGCTCACGAGCTGCTCGTGTCCTTCTTTGCAGCGCCGTTTTGAATGCCTCTTGTTAAGCTGCATGTGCTCGCCCTCACTCATGGCCAAACCAGGGGTTTCGTTGTGGTGGCCGTGTAAACCCAGCACTTCAGAGGCGGCATCTCTGATGGCTGCTTGGCAGTGTTGCTACTGGTTCTCTACATTTTGTGCTGGCAGGAAAGGACTTCTGCGAGATTTTTGGAGACAACATCGAAAAAGGATCTAGCAATCTCTTGCTATTGTAGCCGCTTGACGTCGAAACTTCTCCTAGCATGTTCACGTGTTGGCCTTGATCGGGATATCGATCAGGCAAAGTTAAGAAAATATTCAAAGATCAAAGCTATATTTTGCTAATATATCTTAGCTTTTCCTTACTAAGAAATACTTTTCGCAAACATTACGAACACCTACATATTAAAACTTGATGTTGATCGACCTATAAACATAAAATTATCTTATTAATTTTCTTAGTTACTTAGTATCACATTATCATACCCCATAGCCATACTTGATACAGTTCTCAAACTATCATAAAAAAATGTGCACGACTGGGTCGTACGAACTTGCTCCTGCATGCTAAAACTAAATACTTATGATTACTTTTATGTTCCAAAAATTGCAAAAAGTAGTGTTAAAATAAGAGATATGCATACTTTGGGCAATTCTGATTACACTCCTTTGCACTTAAATATTTACTTGAAATAAATAAATATAATGTTCTTTCATTAAAAATTTGATCACTTATAGTAGGAAAGCCGGCTGCACTTACTCACAAAAAAAAACTCAATATATAAAAATAATTAGAATTTATTAAAAAAATTAAAATTTGAAAATGTACCTCGTTAATACATTTAATTCCAAAAATTTAAATGCCAAACAAATTCAAACCTTATTCTTGATTTATTGAATTTATTTTTTGAAAATCGTCGGATCCGTTTTTCTTTAATTAATTTTTTATATATAATATTTCTCAAAAATGTCTTAAAATTAATTTGGGTATGCAGTTTTCAAGACCATGTAAATATACATATTATACTTCTATTTGGATTTTTAAAATTGATCCGTTTTTGAGATACAGAATTTTGAAAATTTTTTGAATACAAATATTATTTGAACAATATATACGTACTTTCAAAAAAAGCTTACGCTGATCGGACTTTCATTTTTCGAGAAAATCTAATAACAAAAAAAAAGGATCTATGGGAGGTACCGTTTTGGAGCAATGCAAACATTTTATTTACATAAAATACATGAATGTTTAAAAAAAAATAAAACTCGATGAAGTTTAAAAAAAATCGTAGGAGCCGTTTTGGAGAAAATTGAAAATTTTGGTTTTTGGCCAAAAAAATCGTATGGTGGCTACCCTAAATTTTGGCCTTAAAATAAAAATAAAAAATCTGGGATATGAGTTTTTGCTCAAATCTCTAACCAGTAGTTAAGGATGTAGATGCCTGTAAACTTCCAGACAGACATACAGACGGAATCGCCGGACCCACTTTTTTCGACTTCTCTATCATCTTCATCGTAATGTCATATCTCATCATCATCTCAAAATTTTTTTTTTACGAATTCAATACTTGCCATATATTCTATATGTTGCAAGCAAAAATTGATTCGTTTAAATTGCGTCTATCGTTCTATGATATAGTTACGAAAAAATGTATCGCCTTATTAAAGCGAAATTTAATAAAATCATTATTCTAGGGCCCTCCGCACACGAAGCAACTTTTTTGCAACTAGAGTCGCAAATCAGTTGCTCAAGCAACTGTTTTACAACTAGTTTGCGATCGATTTGCGACTTCTCTCCGCACACGAGTACGACCGATTTGTGACAAGTTTATAGTTGATTACTCAATCAGGGACGTGTGTTTTAGTTTTGTTTTTTTTTTTTTTTTCACAAATTTGTATACAACATGTCAAACAGTAGTACTGATGAAGAGGATTTAATCGACTATTATCAGTACTGTAGACAAAGAAAACTTGTGCGAAGAGACCACTGGACACCTGCAATAATTTAAAAAACGTTTCCCTAAGAACCATCTACAGACTAACACGAACAAAATTTTTAAAACAATGAGCCAAATCCGTCCAACCGTTTGTGAGTAATTCGGTCATACACGAACAGGATTTCATTTTTATATATATAGAAGATTAGCCGACCCCGCGAACCTCGTCTCGCGTTGAATCGCTTAAAGGTATCTACTAGACATACAAACAAACCAAGCCCTTTTCACCCCAATTAAGCTTCTTGAATAATTAAAAACCACGTATCATTCCAAAATCCTAAATGTTATCTACCATCAAATCATTCCCTCTTTTTTTTTATTTTCCGAGTTTTCCACCACCAATTTGCTATTTTTCTATTTAAAAACAGTGCAGCTAAATTTCGCGGTCTGATATCAACAATATTTCATTTGAAAACCACAGCACCTTTAACTCTTATGAGTTTTGCGGGTTTTCCATCAAGAACTTTCTATTTTTCTATTCGATAAGAGATTCTGGAACAAAAAGAACATGCAAATTCACGTCTATGTATCATATCATATTTCATACTTCCAGTTTTCCAACTCTTCCGTATGGTTTTTCCAATGCCAAAAAAATTCCAAAAATACAACATGCAAAATTCATAAATATCTGTTTAGAAGTCCATACAAGACATACAAACAAACCCATTTATTTTTATATATAATATCATAATTTTAATTCCAAAAACAAAAAAAGTTGCTTAAGCAATTCAAATTTGACCTACAAAATCAGTTGCGTGCGACTAGTTGGAAACCGATTGCAAACCGGTTTCATTTCAGTCGAGCGTGGGGGCTCTTCTATAGAGCTTCATATACAAAGTTGCTTGAGCAACTGATTTGCGATTCTAATCGCAAAACATTTGCTTCGTGTGCGGAGGGCCTAAGAAAACAACATGATATCAATGCGCTTCATTGCATGCTGATGATGTAGACTGCATCACATTGCCATGTGAGATACAATTTATCCAGGTAGCCGTGTGTCGTCGTCGCCATGCCACTCAGTTATTATATTATTTATAGTTTGCCCAGAATCGGCTAGCCAGCAGAGCAGTTGTCGTAAATCCGCTCTACACTCTACACTTAATAATTGCATTTTCAGTGAAACCTACAAAACGTGCTTCTTTTTCTAGCTGGCCCATCGATTGTGCCCACGAGTATTTTTTCATTCCGCTTATCTTATCTGGGTTACCTATTTCGAAAGATTTTATTTAATTACAAAAGATAAATGCAATATTTTCTTTTTTTCTATTTTCGTTTTTTTTTTTTTTTTTTGTGGTGATTCTAAAAATACCTTTTTTGTAAAACTTCCGTAAACATGGTGTTTTACTTTTATGGCTGGCTCTCATTTCCTTTTGGCTTCTAGGCTTAGGGTGTAGGTTTTATTTTTCAGTGAACCCTGGGCTTTGTTTATGTTTAAATGAGTTCTATTAAGTAAATAGGAAATTATTGAACGGCACCGAATATTTTTTTTGTTTGCCTCCTTACAAGAAACTTTTAAGAGACCAGAAGCAAAGACCATATAAGAAGCAAAGATGTCGCACGTAGAACAAAAATCTGTGCCTGCTTTTTTCCACCATCCCTTTTTTACAAGGGTCCACAACATGAGTCTAGGAATTAGAAACATTTCACATGTTGTGGATACACACTGTGCGAAAAAGAGCGTTGCTATTTAGACTGAAAAGGAAGAGGGAGAAACAATGTACAATTTCATGTTTATGACTAAAAAAAAACAACAACAAAACATATGTCTTTTCAATGGGTCCAAAACATTGTTGCAAAATTTGTAATACATTTTTGAAGCAGAAAAGAGAAAAATGATTTTTTTGTCATATGCACCAGCAAGCTTAGTTGATAATCGAGTTAAATGAAAGAAGGGTGAGTTGATGTCCTACACCTGTATGTGATTCATATTTCATATTGCGTCTACGTGATTTTGTTTTTGTAGATTCGTAGAAAAATTGCGTACGTGTTTTGTTTATTTTTTTTCTTGAAGGATAAAAAACTTAAAAAGTGAGTTTTGATCTGAATTTATGAATGTTCTTGGACAATGAGTTGTTGCAGTTTTGCTTTTTTTTTTGTTTTTGCTTTTGGGGTTGGTTGTGATTTGAAAATAATATTCATTCACATAATTTGAATGTAGGTCAAAAAAAGATTGACATATTGTTGTGATTTGTGAGTATTTATTTATAGGTTAGTTAAGTGGGTAGTGGTGTAGAGTCCGTAGCTTAGTGGTTAGGTGCGTTGGCTGCTAAGCAGAACGTCGTGGGTTCAAGGCCTACTCGTGCAAATAGTATTTATTTCTCTTTCACGGGCACTGCCTCTTGCGAAGAACTGACAAAACTTCGAAGAGTATCATCTGTCATGAAAAAGTGCTACTCAGCTTTGTCGTTAGGAATCGGCGTTAAATTGTAGGTCCCCTCAATTCTTCACACGGACCCAGAAAATTGTTGATGAGAGTAAGCCACTTAGGCCTTGGCTCATCAAGAGCTGTCGCGGCACTCTATTTTTTAAGTTAAGTGGGTATTTATGTATATATGTAAGTTTTTGATCTCCTAATAAGGTCATTTGATTTTATTTGGTTCGTTTCCATAGAAGTCGGTAATGGATCAATTAAATGAGGAAAACCGGTGATTGGGTAGGTACATTTTAAATTCTATTTATTTCACTTTTTATTTTTCAAATACAAACCAATATAATACTTACATGTAGGTATGTAATGGTTGCAAAAAAATAGACGATTATAATGTGGTCCGAGAAAATAATTTCTCCAACGAAACAGTAATGGGAATTTTTTAAATGTGGTGATTTTATGGCATGCAAGGAAGCGAGCAACTATTCTGATGGTAGGATGTTTCTAACTCAACCTGTCCTTACAGCCTTCACCTATATTAATATGGTATAGTTAATCGTCTGCCATACTTTGGGATGTAAATCTTGGTCATATTCTAAGAAAAAAATGTGCTACAATAAAGCCCAAATTTGAACTTCTACATCACTTTTTGCCGATTCAAAAAAGGCTAACCTCGGTTGTTGGTATGTATGTTTAAAAAAAAATCGCATATCAATTCTGTTTTCATAAATTAACCTATATAAAAGAATACAAATTAAAACCCTTCAAGTAAAAAAAGTATGAAAAATATGTTGGATATGGAGCTCACTTTTAACATTTTTCATATTTTTAAGGAGAAAAAAGCTTGAACCTTACAACAAAAAAAGCATCTCACAAGCACATTTTATTACTGGTGTATACTGTATGGTTAGGTAGAGGTAGACGCCAACTCACCCTTATTTGTACTCGATCAGCGGTTGGCAAAAAATCACCACTTTTACAACATTCAAAATTATTTTCTCGAACTACAGCTTATTTGTACATTTTGAAGACTTAGAATTTTAATCGATAGCTACATTATATTCGTAGTTTTTTTTTTTTTTTGCAACTATTTCCATACTGCATTGTGTTACGATTATATTAGTTTTGTATTTGAAAGATAAAAATATGTGCACGACTGGGTCGTACGAACTTGTTCCTGTATTCCAAATTTTAACTCATAAAAAACATTAAAAAACAAAATCATTGTGTTAAAATTCATGAAAAAAAATTTAAATTGAAATATATACCTCAAAAATAGATAAATTCTGAAAGAAATCGATGTCATAAAATTTCTTAAGAAATTGTTGATTTTTAATTTTTTTCTAAAAAATCCTTGGAGGGCATTTTTTTAATTAATTTTTTATATATGTTATTGGGATTTTCAATTTTAAACACAAACACCACTTTTCAATTTTAAACAATCTTTTAATGATTTCACTAAGACGTTCTTACAAGGAATGAGGGAAAAAACAAAAATGTATGAGAACATAAAAGGATCATATATATTAGGAAATTCCCCGTACAATATTCAAAAACTCATAGGCTACTTTGATTGGAGTTCATATAAGTGACGACAATCAAGTTATGTAAGTGATGACAATCACGTTATATAAGTGATGACAGAGATATAAAATAAATAACTTAATTATTTTATTTTGCCTTAAGGTGCAAACTCAATATATGTATATCTACAATTTTTCGAAAATGTCTTAAAATTAATTTGAGTATGCAGTATTCAAGAATACGTAAATATAAATTTTATAAGCAAATTTCGATTTTTAATATTGATCTCTTTTTGATATACAGAATTTCGAAAAAAAAGGTTTTAAAATATTTTTTAAAAATCCAAAAAAATATTTGAAATTTTTTTGAATAAAAATGTTTATTTATTTTTGAGCAATAAATATTACGCTGATCGGCTACTTTTACTTTTTTTTTTTATTTTTCGATATAATCTTTAAAAAACCGTTTTCTGAAAGGTACCGTTTTTCAGCAATACATAAATTTATGGTTTTTTTTTTCATAAAATACATCAGTGTTTTGAAAAAAAAATCGAGGAAAAACGAAGCAGCTGTTTTTGAGAAAACTGTATAATGGCTGCCCTAAATTTTGGCATTAAGATAAAAAAAATTAAAAAATGACCCACGCGCTCGAACCTCTAATTTTCAAGTTTGAAGTCAATCGGATCAGGGGTTAAGGCTGTAGGTAGGGTAAGTGGATCCACTTTTTTTTTACTTCTCTTAAATCGTTATGTCATATTTGTCAAAATCTCTTTTTTACGAATTCAATACTTGCCATATAGCGTATATCTATATAAGTAAAAATGAAATGAAATGTACTTATCACCTGTTTTCCTCATTTAATTGATCCATTACCGACTTCTATAGTAACGAAACAAAAAATAAACAAAAGACCTTACTAAGAGATAAAAATTTACAAAAATACTTAATTTACGCATAAATAAATACTCACATCAATAACACAATCTTTTTTTGACCTACATTTAAAATTGAATGTGTGAATGAATACGATCTTCAAATCGCAACCAACCCTAAGAAGCAAAAACAAAAAAAAAAAACAAAACCCATACCCATACCCAATATATTCAAACTACGACAACTCATTATTCACGAACATAATCAAAACTCACTTTTCAAGGTTTTTTTATCATTCAAGAAAAAAAATAAATAAAACTGGTTTGCATTTTTTTACGCAGCCAACAAAAAAAAAAATTCCTAAGGCAATATGAATACACACACAGTTGTAGGACATCAACTCACCCTTCTTTCATTTAACTCGATTATCAACTAAGCTTGCTGGTGCATATGACAAAAAAATCATTTTTCTTTTTTCTGCTTCATAAATTTATTACAAATTTTGCAACAATGTTTTGGACCCATTGAAAAGACATATGTTTTGTTGTTGTTTTTTCTACTCATAAACATGAAATACATTGCTTCTCCCTCTACCTTTTCAGTCTAAGTAGCAACGCTCTTTTTCGCACAGTGTGTATCCACAACATGTGAAATGTTTCTAATTCCTAGACTCATGTTTTGGACCCATTGTAAAAAAGGGATGGTGGAAAAAAGCAGGCACAGATTTTTGTTCTACGTGCGACATCTTTGCTTCTTATATGGTCTTTGCCAGAAGTCTTGTGGTTGTTTTCCGATGTTGACTGGATTTCATTTCGAGGTTTAAATACATACATACATAGTTGTTGTTATATGAAACTAAATTGGTGCCAAGCATTTACGCTAAACACAAACCGAAGCGGACAAACTGTTTGCTGGTCGCAAGACAAAAAATCGTGTCGTACTTCACCCCACACCGAGGACGACAAGAACAAAATATTTTGTCCTTGTCGCATTCGGTGTGTTTTGCCAGCGGACAAACAAAGAAGACAAAAATTGAAAAAAAAGGTTGCGTTTTCCTTTGATTTTATTTTGCTTCTTTATTCCTCGATGAATGGCACAAACACATTTATCGAGAATCAGACAAACTATTGGAATTTCATGTGTATAATATACAGTATACATACATTACCTCTTCTTTTTTCTTAATTCTTCTTTTTCCAAATTCTTTTTACCATTACAACAACATCCATATCAAATTGCACAAAATACAACAAGATATATCGCAATAAAATACAAATCCAAGTATGAGCAACCGACATGTCCGTTTGTCGAAATCTGTTTGTTTGTCTTGTTCGTTTTGGTGTGTGGTTCATCATAAGACGGTGTGTACTTTTAGGCGTCGACATTTTGTCCGCGACTGTTTGTCTTCTTTGGTGTGATTTGATACAACCCCATGTATTTACTGCAACGGACGAGCGGACAAGACTTTTTATCGTGTCGTGACTTGTGTCCGCGGAAGAACGAACAAACGTTTTAACCGTTTCGGTTTATTTTTAGCCTTATGAAGACACAGACAAAAAAAATTAAAAGTTCATAGATATCCTTTTAAACTGGAACTTTCCCCTTTTTTCTGTTTTTAAGCACATGAAATGTGATACTTTTTTACATATATGTATATGTATACATATTCACGTTTCAAACATTCCTTTCTTCGAAATTGGAGAGCTAACAACACTTACCGTTTTTTGTCTTCTTCATTTTCCTTTTTTGTACTATCACAAAACTTACGGTGACCTCACTGCTACAAAAACAGAACAATTGCATTGTGAAAGAACTACCCATAAAACCATCGCCGGAATAGTTGAACGACTTTTCGAATTTAATGGAGAAAGTAGAGTGATAATTTTTTTAGATTGTTACAAAGAAATGTTCCAACATATTTTTGGTATATTTTAAATACTCTTCAAGTCCAATAAGTCGAAATAACGATATTTTTTTCTTTTTTCATTAAAAACGTATTGTTTGTTTTCATTAATGGCATTTAATTTAGAATTTGATATTATTTACTTCTTATTCATCTCTCCTGGCTAAGAGAAAACGTGATATCAAGTTCTGATATCCGCATCTTCTCTGACAGTCAGGCTGCAATTAAATCTCTCGACGGTGTCTCAACCAACTCTCAAACGTCCCTCGATTATCGATCATATCTTATGGAGATGGCGCAGCAATTTAATATCTCTGCTAAAAATGGAACCGTCATACATATCTCACCTGAAAGGGAAAAGATAGGTATACCAATAGCTACATGCAAACCTTTGCTAAAAGAAACAGCCTTTACGATAACAATGGCTAGGTGGTACAATTTACATACGTGCGCAGCCACAAAGCTCATATGGCCGTCACTTGACCTAAAGCACTCTAAGGACTTGTTATCTCAAAGCAGGTTTCATATTAGGTCCCTAACAGGTGTCCTTACGGGACACTGTCTTATAGGCAGGCACGCAATACGACTTGGTGTAGCCTAAAATGATTTCTGCAGGAGCTGTGTGGACGAGGAAGAAGAGGAAACAATCTCTCACCTTCTCTGCACATGCCCTGCTCGTTCACTAAGACGCAAACATCATTTTGAAGAATACTTTTATGATAATCCCAGCAAACTAGCTAATAAGGATATCAAATAGCTTCTTCGCTTTATAAAAAGCTCAAAATGGTTCGACTAGTAAGAAGTAATTCTCTAGATTCATGTGGTATCACAATGGGCCTTTTCTTTTGGCCTAAGTTTGCGAATTCTGTATCCGCAGCCACTTTTACCTAAGCTAACCTACCCTGTAAGCAATTTGGACACCGAAAGGAAGTGTGTACATGCAATAATAGACTCGTGCATTCCCTATTTTAATAAAAGCAGCGAAAAAAGATGGTTAAAAGGGCCAATACAAAGGCCACTTATGCGGAAATGTATGCAATGTGTGGGTTGGTGTGCACACCGATTTTGGTGTCAGACACCGCCTGGGTCAAATCAAAACTTTTTGGTCTTTAACCGACTTCACAGAAAGGAGGAGGTTCTCAATTCGGTGGCACATATATTTTTATTTTTTTGCCCGGGTCGGGCAGTGCTTCTTTGTTTATACATATACCGATTCATTTGGTTTTTGTTTCTTTGTAAGAAAAAATGGGTTTTCAGAATGGTGCAATTAATTTGGTGAGGTTTGGATGGCTATCTTCGGAATTCAGAGTGATAAACAATTTAGTGAGAGTAACAATCTTCGGAGTGAAGAAATTATACTGAAGCGATATAAATTTAATTCCACATAACAAAAAGACAGGTCTGCTACCTGTTGTGACCAAGACCTGAATAACTGAACAACTGAACAACATAAAACAAAACAATTTGTTTGAAATTAAAATCTGATCATTCTAAAATTTTCGTTTTTTGTGTGCAATATAATTTCGCTATAGTAAGCAGTATTTTAATCCCAATTCCTTCTTCTTTGCAGTATTCCTATGTACCTAAATATAAATATAATTAATATTATTTCATTAAATAAATTATTAAATACCGAATTCTTCACTGAGATTACAAAACTACCCTAGCAGAACCAGTCAATCTCACTTACAATAATGTAATTCTGAGCTCTACTTCTGAGAGCTGCGATGCATTTGCCAATAATTTTAGTCAATCTTTCATAGATACTCTCGTTGATGTAGAGGTAGACATTTATTTCGTTCAACTATTTGAAAAATATCAAACAAGTCACGTTTAATAATGTCCCGATCGAGATTGATCAAGTCCTAAGATTTTTGTCCTAAGACTATTCTTCTGGTCCTGACGGTATTCTTCCCATATTATTGAAAAAATGCAACACAGTTTTAGCTTAACCTCTTAGTAATATATTTTTTTTTTTACACTATCAGAATTGGTCGAAGAGAGCTTAAAGCAAGCACAGTCTTACGACCAATGGTTTGCCAACATAGTAGACTATGTTATACCACCGGCTCATCACTTAGTGCAGTGTTAGTTGTTAGTAAGCAAACATTACATAACAAACACTCACATGGATGAAACAAAAACAAGACAGTTAACAAAACAAGATTAATACATAACTAATAATTACAAACATTAAGTAAACAGAGAGACATTTAAAAGTGTATAACACTGGTCTTGAGCAAAGACTTCAATTTATTCTTACTTATATTTAAATCAAATAAGTC
>CAKKXW010000005.1:28988904-29090236 GCA_920937365.1 Sphaerophoria rueppellii | reverse complement strand
ATTAGCGAAAATATTGCATTCTTTCTGCCAAGGAATTCAAATCCACAACAGATATCCAAAGTGGCCGGGATTGGTAATAGGGTGGATTTGGAGCATAATTACTTAAATACTAGATTAGTTGGTTTGACGGCAATTTATGGTAATTGGTTAATTGATAAGCACAACTTGAAGAATTCATGAAAATAAATGTTATTGCCATACAAACGTTTTGTTTTGTATGTACTGTCTACTAGACAGGGTCTAATTGTCGGCCCAATCGAGGTAACCGTCGCACAGTTGTCCAAAATGACTTATCTCGTTGCAAAAATCATATCTTTTGAACGGATTGAGGTAGCGGTACAATTTTTTTTTTTTTTATTTAAAGGACATTTCCAGGGCTGTTTCAACAATGAATTTCAGGAAAATTATTTCACAGGGTGTTTCGGCCGAAAACAGATTTTCTCAAAAAACTAATTTTGTAGAAAAAAGAATTGAAGTAAAACCTTAAAAATTGTCTTTTGTTTTGCAAATGTTGACAAAAACAAAATGATGGCCCCCAAAGTGTTTATAGGGTGTTCTAAAATAAAATTCATCACAACAGTGGATGCGAAAATTTGGCAAAGAAACTTTTTTTTTGCTTTAAGCGGTCAATAATAATGGTTTATACCTTTTTAAGACACATATTTTATGTGAAACAGTAAAGTTACAAAATAAACGTACCAAAAATTAAAAAGAAAAAATCAAGTTTAATTAAAAACATAAAGGGGTGGTCTCTATCTTAGATTCCATTAACTCATTATAACTTGGAAATACGTCAACGTTATGGCTTCGCAATGATTTTCGCATCAATTTGTATTTTTCCTTAGAAAGTCCCATATCCAAGAACAAGGCAAGTGCAGTCGGACCATCATATTTTATTGGATCCCTTTGAGGTGTAGGAATACTCACTTTAATCCGCTGCACTCTCGTAATGGGCTAGCACTCAGAACAGCTTTCGTGATGTCCGCTTTTGCCTTATTAATATCCTTGTTATATTTCATACTAAGAGCTATTGACACATTTTTCGTCGAAATATTGCTCGTAGTTTCCATTAGTTGCCTCCTTTTGGTGTAATCCGAACATGCCTGCAAGGATTTCGAAGGCCTCCCTCTTGATGTACTTGGCATATCACTGTCTTCCATTTCAACCTCTTGTATAGTAAATGTTCCTTTCAAAAATTCTTCATTTTTAGTGAGAAATCTTTCTTTGTGTCTACTACTTTGTGTCCATTTTTGCTTAAATAGAGCATATAACTTTTGAAGTTTCTTTTTGATTTCTTCATTAACACTAATTTCTGCGTATTGATTCTGAAACAATTGCACAAATTCTTCAGAATTCGAAGCATTGTGAAAATGTTCCAAAAGGACTTTGTTTGAAATATTCATATTCGAATTAAATTAACACGATCCGGCCTTTAGTCAATTGTTTTGAAAACTAATGAAGGTAATCCATTGTCAGAGTTCAGATTATAAAAATTGGTAGATATGGTAAAACATTTTGCAAAACCTATATCAATTTATATTCGTAATAAAATCCAAAATAATATTTTTTTTATTCTAATGCAAAAAAAAAATTAAAATTTCATCCGTTGCTGGTTTTTACAAGTATCATACATTTGATGATACTTGTGGGTTTTTCGACAACCTTATGAATGACTTTTTTATTCATTATTATTATCATTATTAAAATAAAGTAAGAAAAAGTTATGATTACGACGCATTTTTCGAAAAAAACTGACATCAAAGTCAAAAATTATCACGGACAAGAACAACGGAACATCCTTAAAAAAATAATATCTGACCAATAAAAAAGAGATAAAAAAATTTGTAAATGCAGTTACAATGGATAATATTTCTTCTAAAAATTAAAACCTTAACATCGTTGCTAGCATTACTATTAACAGAGAACTAAGAGTTTACGTGGATCAAGGTATGCCAAAGTAAGCGTTTTCTCAAGCATTTATTTTTGTTTTCAAAGTACAAAATCTCGGCAGTGCGCAAGTATGCGCAGCTAAATATTTTTCTTTTGGCTCAACAATTGGTTGATACACATACCCTATTCGGCTTAATGCATGGACTTGGACTCTATTCAAACTCGATAAATTAAAAAAAAAAATTGTGTTTGTTTTGTTTCATTTATAAAAACCTTAAAAATTATTGTTTTTCTTTTTCAATTTCAAATTTAAATTTACTTATAAGTTACTAAACCAAAGACTATTAACAAAAAATAAGATTTTTCATTCAATATGCCATAATCGCAAAAATGAAAATAAGGAATTTCGTTTTTTTTTCTTTTTTTTTTTCTCTAGAAAAAAATTAACTAACTTTGAAGAGCCCTATAAATCAAACTAGTGATCAAAAAATTATATTGTTTGCTGTTTTTGAAGCTCTGTCTATATTTCTCTTAGAAATAAAAAACAAAACAATAAAAATAAAACATCAGATTTTGTATTTTTGCCACGACTTTTCCCTTTTTGGACAACTGTGCGTCGGAGCGGAATTTTCTCCGATTTCCTCCGAAACACAACATTTTGCTTGTCGGAGAACTACCTAGAAGCAAAATTCAGAGGAAATCGGAGAAAATTCCGCTCCGACGGTTACCTCGATTGGGCCTTGTGTCTGATTCTTTCTCGTTTGAACTCACAAATATTTTCCTTTTAAGATGTTGAGAGAAGACAAGCCATGAAGATTTCGAAACACTTGAGATAGATTTTGCTTCTTTTTTTTTTAATTTGATAGAAATAGATAATAATGTAAGCATATTGCTACAAATCGCACACAATTCTTAGTTTCGGTTGCATAGAAATTTGCATCGGAAGGAATTTTTCTAAGAAGTGAGGCTCAAAACCCAAAACTATCAGGTTTAAAAACATAACTCGGCAAACAAAAGCTTCAGTGCGTGAAGGACAAATTTGAATTTGAGTATTCCAATTCCAACATTTGTTTTGAAGTTTTTTGAACATGAAATATTATTGCGGCAATATACGAACATATACGCATTTTCAGAAGAAAAAACTACTGTAAGACTTTTTTTTTTTGATGTTCAAAGGGAAGACACGTGCATTCAAGTGGACACAAACGTCCACTGAAACCTCTGTCTATCAACTCCTACTCTCCACCTCCCCGTGGTGAACATCGAGTGCCCAGTACCTTCAACCGAAGATTGGGTTCCAACCCCAGTGGGAAGTTGTTGGCGGCAGCAAAGAGAGGGGGAGGAGGTATGCGTCCTCTAAGGCATGCCTTCTTTTCAACAGGCGGCAGCGGAAGAACTCCCAAGATGGAATCAACGGTGGCGTCTACAGTTCCAGTCAGGATCAACTACTTAGTGAACACCTTATAGGGCTACTACGACATATTTGCCGGCTCTTCGTCTTAGAGTTAAACTAAAGACCTGGCCCTCCAGGTTGGGGGTCGTGCGTCGGGCTGACTGCCCGGCCACATAAAGAAACTATAGTACCGAACCACCAACAAGCCTCGCATACGGACGGAATTAATGATGACGACCCACGCAAACGATTGAAGGACAATGAATTTCGGTTTTGCACGTGGAATGTTAGGTCCTTTAACAGACCACGTGCAGCCGAACAACTAGCGGAAGCCCTTGACTGCTATAAAGCAGATATAACTGCCATCCAAGATATGCGATGGGATGGTCCGGGCCTACGTAAAATGAGCAACTGCGATATTTACTACGGCGACTGCTACCGGGAACAAAATCAGCGTCTATTTGGATGTGGATTTTTAGTTGGGATTCGACTCAGGAGGAAGGTCTTGAGTTTCAACTCAGTGAATAAGCGCATCACTACAATCCGTATCAAGGCTAAATTCACCAATATCAGCCTCATCTGCGGTCACGCCCCCACAGAGGAAAAGAATGAAAACACCAAAGACAGGTTATACGAGCTCCTCGCCAAGACCTATGAGCTATGCCCTAGCTATGACATTAAAATCGTCCTTGGAGATTTTAATGCTAGGCTGGGTAGAGAAGAAATCTTTGGTGGAATAATCGGACGACATAGCCCACATGACACCACCTCCGATAACGGATTTAGGCTAATCGACTTCGCTGCGGGGCGAGACGTAATGGTAGCAAGTACGCGATTTCCACATCTCAATATCCACAAGGGAACAGGAAATCTCCTGACCAATCAACCGTCAATCAGATTGATCACATTGCGATCGACGCACGACACTTCTCTAGCATGCAAGATGTTCGCACATTCCGAGGTACCAACATATCGACTCGGACCACTGCCTTGTTGTAGCTAAGGTACGAATGCGGATATCCCGATCAAGGCCAACATGCGAAAATGCTAGGAGGACATTCGACCTCAAACGGCTACAATCGCAAGAGATTGCTAGATCCTTTTCCGATCGTGTCTCCGAAAATCTCCTCAGAAGTCCTTTGCTGCCAGCACAAAATATAGAGAACCAGTGGCAACACTGCCAAGCAGCCATCGGAGATGCCGCCTCTGAAGTGCTAGGGCTTACACGACCACCACAACGAAACCCCTGGTTAGACGATGAGTGCCGGCGAGCACACGCAGCTAAACAAGAGGCATACAAAACGGCGCTGCAAAGAAGGACACGAGCAGCTCGTGAGCTCTACGAGCAGAAAAGGAGAGAGGAGCATAAACTTCTCAGAAAGAAAAAAAGGGAGCATGAGAAGCATGCGATCGAGGAGATAGAGGGATGTCACAACAGGAACGAGGTTCGAAAGTTCTACAAAAAGGTGAAACAAACCTCCAGGGCTTATACACCCCGAACTGAAGCCTGTAGAGACCATCATGGGAACATCGTAGTAGAACCGCAGTCAGTGCTGAGGATATGGAAAGACCACTTTTCCAAGCTGTATAATGGCGATGACGACCAAAACTCCGTCAGCAATACAGAACCATTCAATTTGGGTACAGAAGGCCAACAATTCCACCCACCCGACATGGACGAAGTGAAGATAGCGATATCTAAACTTAAGTCGAACAAAGCCGCTGGAGCAGACGGGCTAGCCGCCGAACTGTACAAAGCAGCTGGAGATGATTTGGTAAGGAGCAAGCACCAGCTCATCTGCAAAATTTGGTCAGAGGAAAGCCCGATGAATGGAATCTCAGCATCGTATGCCCCATTCTAAAAAAAGGAGATCCCCTGAACTGCACCAACTACAGAGGTATAAGTCTCCTTAACATCGCCTATAAGATCTTGTCTGCCGTGCTGTGTGAACGTTTGAAGCCCTTTGTCAACAACCTGGTAGGTCCGTATCAGTGTGGCTTCAGACCCGGAAAGTCCACCATCGATCAAATATTCACCCTACGGCAGATCTTGGAGAAGACCTAGGAACTTGAAATCAATACCTACCACCTTTTCATCGATTTCAAGGCCGCGTATGACAGCGTCTATAGAGACCAACTATATAGAGCAATGTCTAGTCGGCATCCCAGAAAAACTCATCCGTCTGTGTAAGATGACAATGGAAAATTCAGGCTGTTCCATCATGGTCGGAAAAAACCTAACGGACGCATTTGATGTCAAAAAAGGTTTTAGACAAGGCGATGCGTTGTCATGCGATTTCTTCAACATCATTCTTGAAAAGATTGTGCGAAGCTCCAATGTCAACACCAGAGGCACAATCTTTCAAAAGTCCGTCCAGCAACAAGGATACGCAAACGACATTGACATGATTGGAAAGACACAGCGTGATGTCAGTGGAGCGTTTGTGAGCCTTGAGACGGAGGCCAGGAAGATGGGTCTAGCGGTTAACGAGGGCAAGACCAAGTTAATGCTGTCGACAAGAAAGGACTACCAAAATCGACTTCTTGGAGCAAACGTCAACATAGACAGATTTAACTTCGAGGTAGTTAAGGACTTTGTCTACCTAGGATCCGCTATCAACACAGACAACAACACCAGCGCTGAAATCAAACGAAAAACCACTCTTGCCAATCGCTGCTTCTTTGGACTTAGAAGGCAATTGAGTTGTAAAGTCCTCTCCCATGCAACTAAAGTGACACTCTACAAAACCCTCATCATCCCGGTCCTCATGTATGGTGCAGAGACATGGACTATGACAACATCTGATGAAAACGCTTTGGGCTGCTTTGAGAGAAAAATTCTTCGAGTGATTTTTGGTCCTGTCTGCGTTAATGGAGAATGGAGACGAAGATTCAACCAAGAACTGTAGGAGCTGTACAGCGACACTGACCTAGCCAGAAAGGTAAAGGTCCAACGACTTAGATGGTTGGGTCATGTTGAGCGAATGGAAAATAATGCTCCGGCTCGTAGAGTCTTCGAATCCAACCCGGAAGGACGTCCAGAAGAGGAAGACCGCGACTTCAGTGGAGCACACAGGTGGTAGAGGACCTGAACCAACTTGGCGTGCGGAACTGCCAGGGACCGAACTGGCTGGAGAAGTTTGTTGGGTGAGGCCCTGGTCCGACCTGGACTGTAGCGCCGCCATAAGTAAGTAAGTAACCGTAAGACTTTCTCTCCCTATCAGTAACATTTTAATCTAATATGTCGACTCTCTACTTAAGGTGGCGGTACAGTCCAGGTCAGAACTGGACCTCATCCTCCAAGCTACTCCAGTCAGCTCGGCACCTAGGTAGCTGTCTCCAGTTTCGCAGTGGGCGCCACCTAAGTCGCGGTCTTCCGGAGCATTATTTTCCATTCCCTCTTCATTTTCATCACTCAACTATCTAAGTCGTTGGACCCTCACTTTTGTGGCTAAGTCAATGTCGCTGAACAAGTCTTATAGTTCTTGATTGAATCTTCCGTCCCCGTAGCCCAAAGCGTTTTTATCCGATGTTGTCAACGTCCATGCCTCTACACCGTGATGATAAGGGTTTTGTACAGTGACACTGAAGTTGCTCAAGAGAGGACTTAACTATTCAATTGCCTTCCAGGGAAGCAGCTATTGCCAAGAGTGGTTCCTTGTTTTCAGCGCTGATGTCGTTGTCTGAGTGTACATGCCCCTTAATGCCTGAGTATGGGATTCGAGGCGGATCGTTTTTAATTCGACCTTTCAAATTCGACTCGCGTCGTATTTCCTTTTTAACGAATTCGCGGCGGAGCAAAAAAAATCTATAACAAACCTATAGTCAAAACGAAAGTGTCAAATCACTGGAATATATAGGTTTGTTCGATGTAATTAGCCCCGGGGCGCTCCGGTGCTTGTCATAACTGTGAACGGAGCTGTCAAAAAACTGAAAAACTTCTCTGGGTTTGGTTTCGCATCGAACGCGTTAGTAGATTTGTTCGATGTAACAAGCCGCAGGGCGCTCCGCTGTTTGTCATACTGTGAACGGAGTTGTCAAAAAACTGAAAAATTTCCCTGGGTTTGGTTTCACATCGAACGCGTAAGTAATGCTCTGTTTTTTTTCTCTTTGTTGTATAGCAACAGCTGATTCGAACAGCTCCGAAATTCTCGCCCCGAAAAAATCTTAGGGTGATTCAGAACGCTCGCGGTGCGAGTACTGAATACACATTGAACACGGTGGAAATGCACCGGGGCGAAAAAAGAGCGACATCGAACAGTTCAGTGCGAAATCAGAGCGCCACAGAGCGACCCAAGGCGCACATCGAACAAACTTAGTAGTTCTCCGTTTTTTTTTTCTTTGTTGTATAGGAACAGCTGATCCGAACAGCTCCGAAATTCTCCCCCCCCCCCCCCCCCCCGGGAAAAAAACTTGGAGCGATTCAGGGTGCTCCCGGTGCGAGCACTGAATACACATCGAACACGGTGGAAATGTACCGGGCGAAAAAAGAGCGACATGGAATGGAACAGCTCAGTGCGAAATCAGAGCGACCCAGAACGCACATTGAAGAAACCTAATAATAAAAAATAAACACTCTTTCGCCTTTGAATCCGCCAATAAAAAGCTGTCGGATTTCAAATTCGTCTTCGAATTCGTTAATTGATCGTATTGAAAAAGAAGGAGGTGAAAGCGAAAGCAATGATTGAAAAATGTCAAACTCGCTAGCAAAACGATTCGCCGCGAATCCCATAATCAGGCCCCAGTGGATAATACGTAGACAAAGTCCCTAACTAAGGCGAAGTAAAACCTGTCTATATATGTGGACTCTACCTGCGTCGAATTCAGAGAAACTCGAAATTGTTCGATTGAGAGACAATTTTGGGGAAAATTCGAATTATAGAGAAAATTTTTTTCGTAAAAACAAAACGCTTGAATGATTAAAGAAAATATATGGAAAGCTGAAGGGAATGATAAAAATTGTTCAAAATGTTCGAGTTAAAAAGAGTTTCGACTCATAGCGTTTTTTTTTTGTCATCCGGAACTGTTCCGAACGATTCTGAATTCGTTCACTTGGAAAACAATGACAGTTCTTGTTCTGAAAAGAATAGAAAAACGATTCCGAATTCGAAGTCGGAATCAAAAACAGAATCACACAAACATGCACACATCTACACATACGTCCTCGCCACCATGTTTACAAATAAAGAAAATAAAAACAATGTCATGTCATCTGCAATCCTGCATATGAGGCATTTCCCTTTGAAATTCATCTGTGATATGAGGTTTCACATATACATAGACATTCAACCATTAGAAAAAAAAAATGTATTTGCTTGTTCGTTTGGTATCCGGTATCGGACAGTTCTGTGTACCAATTCCGTATTACCAAAAAAAAAAAAACGCTATTAATGCTCCCTTATTTAACTTTCTTAATTTCTTATCTGTTCTATTTTAAATACGTTTTCCTTTTTATTTTCGCAATTTGTTGAAGAACAAGATGAAATTATCCTTTTCTAATTGACATATGGCCTTTTCCAAAACTAAAAGAAGAATGCTTACCCATCATTATTTTCACTCCCTCAGGGAGTGAAATCGTCACTCCGTACTTTTTCTTGGAGTGAAGACCAATACATGAATAATCCTGTATCGTACTAGTTGTCAAATGTCAAAAATAATGTCGTTTTCCATTAGTCTTTTTTTGACGTTTCTTCTTCTACCTCCAATGGAACGGGTTATGATGAAAGTGTCATTTTTCGGACGCTTCTGTTTTCAAAAGGGAAGAGTTCTGCTCTTCTCAGAAGCATTCCGTCTGTCAAAACCAGTCCAATGGAATGGTTTCAGAAGGCTTCTGGACTCTTCCGAATGCTTCTGGACTGCTAATGGAAAACGAAATAAACATCAAACAAACAACAAACAACTCACGAACACAAACAAAACTAAACGTCAAAATACTCCCTTACCTAAAATGAATTCAAAAACTCTTTGACAATAGTTTCGTCTCGTTATTCCCAACATCCCAACATCCCAATCCATTCTTATTCTTTTTCTTATTTAAAATTTGACAGGAGATAAAGTGAAAGGTAAGGACCAATTTATTGACATTGGGCCTGCACACACGAGACTAATTCATCCGGACTAAAACCAGGGGTGGAATCGTGTAAGGTGATTTGTGACTATCACCTTTGTGACTATCAAATGTGATCACATTTTATTTTCCTTCTGTGTAAGGTGATCACTAAAAATTATTCGCAACTTGGCACTACTTCCAAAAATAAACATTTGACGTTTCATTTTTGACCTAAGAATCCTTAGTATGTATATGGCAAACTAGCAATCGATCATCGCGCCATCTAGTTACAAGCTGAGAAAGCTATTTTTTGTACATAAGTTGGTATTGAGAAGAAAAGAAACAAGATTCTCGATAGTACTAGGTATTTCATATACACAGGCACAGCAGAAGTGCGTTTTTGCGCTGACGATAGTTGACTATAGTTTTTATGTCAAAAAGAAAATGGTTGATGTGTCATAGTTGAAATAGTTAGAAATAGTTGAAATCATCCAAAAACGCTTTTTAGTTAGGTTTGGTTGATCTGTCAAACAAGAAAAAAAAAACAAATCTTTTGAGGTTACATTTTTCTTTTCTTTTGATCATAACAATTTTTGTTGCTCTAAATTTATTTCAAAAATTCAAGAATGATCTTGATATGGTAAGATTTTAAAGCCAATTGAGATTAGAAAATATTTATTTATTTTTGAACAACCCACAGCAAGAAAAAAAAGAGAAAGAGACTGAAGACCACCCTCCATAAAGAAATCTTCAAGCTGTTCCAAGTAAGCCAGCTCCTGATATTCTCCTAATTGCGGCTCCCAGATTCAGTGAAAAACTCTCAATACCAATATCTAGTTCGTGATTTTATATAAATAAATGAAATAAGTCTTTATTCTCCGAAACTAATTAAACATTTTTTATTGCAAACATAAAACAAACATAAAAACAATGAATTCAAATATGTATGCCGATTTCGTCCTTCAATCATTGATTTGGGTTTCCTTATGCTTGACTTCTGCGGGAGCGTCATTGAGCTTCCTCTCCAAATTGTCCTTTTCTCCTGTGATCTTCGTAATTTTCTCCTCAGTCAGCTCCATTCACCGCTGCGTCAATTTCTTCTCATGCAGAGTAACTTCCATTTGCCGTTCCTGCGGACTGACGTTCGACAATCATTATGCTCATGGGCAGTGGCCAACTTATCCTCCAAAACCATGTCCATGTCCTCGAGTTTTTCGATGACTTTTTGTAAACTAACCGAACGTAGACGCTGACTGTTTTGGCCATCTTTGGCAGCCTGCAAGTCGCCACGCAGTTGCAGTTGAAATAGGAGTGTTTGCGGATTGCAGTATAGCCAATTCGATTGGAAGGGTTTGTGACCGGTAAGAGAATGATTCTTGAAATTGGTGCTGAATTTTAAGCCACTTGGAAATGCGATCATTTCCTTGGTGTGTATCTCCTCGTAGTGACTGAGGATTTTCAGTTTGACTCGTGGAGCTTTAAAATTTGTAAGGGGAATCTTATTTTCTTTATATTTTTGAAATTTAATATTTTTAATTCAAGACGAACAGAAATCTTTTGATTGGAATTAAATTTGCGGCGGCACGGATACGGACAACTACGACGGTAAAAAATGCACGAACAGAATGTTTTTTTTTTGAGTCATTAAAAACACCATTAAACAGAAAAAAAAGACTTTGACACATCAACCATTTTCAACTCACCTCCTGAGTAGAGTTGGGAATAGTTAGAAATAGTTACAATTTGACACTTTAACACTGACCGCAAAAACGACAATTGTGGTTACGAAACGTAACTATTGGCGTGCAAAAACGAGAAATAGTCAACTATAGTCAGCGCAAAAACGCACTTCAGTTGTTGACCAAAGATGAAATAAGTAACAAGATGGGAAACAAGGCTGTCAAAGTGACAGTTGCCTACAAGCTTCGGACCATAGTTACTGTGAAAGTATGCGTGGTTTTTATCAATACTATCACAGTTTGGACCATAGTTTTTGTGAAAGTATGCGTGTTTTTACACAGTAAATATGGTCCTACCATATTGTTTTTGTTTTTATATTATTCATGTACAAGGAAAGAAAATAAAATGAAAGAAAATGAAAATTGCGGGATCTAGGGAGTGAAACGTAAGTCAGTTTCCCATCTTGTTACATATTTAATCTTTGTTGTTGACTCCGATTAATTCATTGCGAGGTTACCTATATAAATACATAGACAGTATAAATTCAAATTTCAAATACAAAATTACAAATCCAAAATTTGGGGGATATAATATGAAAACGTTTACATATATATTGTTTTTCAGAAGATATAAACAATCGCGTAAACACAAAACAAGCTTTGTATTTGGAAGTTCAAACAAATTTATTTTATTTCGCAGGTTAACCCCTTTTTTTGTTCATTTTCTCGCTATCCATTATTTTATTTTTTTTTTTAAATAATAGTACTGGAACAGACACCTTCACTTTGTACGAAAATTTTAGAAAAAAACATAATAATTTAAAAGCGCGAACAATTTTATATGAATGTGATAACAAAATAGTTTTCACAAGAAAAAGTATCAATTTGGTGATTGTCACATGTGACTATCACCTTACGCAGACAAAATTTGTGATTTGTGACTATCACCGATCACAAATCACCTTACACGATTCCACCCCAGGTTAGTGGGCAAGGGAAGCGAAGTGTTCAGTATGAAACGGACTGAAATTTCAGTCAGTGGATGAACGAAGACTAAAACTAACACATATACAAAAGCTATCAGTTTTGGTACGATCGATATAAATACTCACACATTTAAAAGAGGTTCATGCATACATTTCTTTCCCCAGTCTGAAATCATCTCGTGTGTGTTTGAACTATAGGATCCAACCTGTTTTAAGCACTATTCACATGAGCACGACCAACGAACGACGAATGAATGAAGAAAAGTGATTTCAGATACGTTTGGAGCCGTATTTCTTTACAAATTGTCAACAAAACGATAAAAGTGAAGGTAATGTTTGATTTGTGATGCATAAATTAAATTTTTAATCTCAAATGTTAATAAATTTGAGAAAACAAATTTATTCGTCGCGAAAAGTATTGTAGTTGATACAAACTGCCAAACTGTATTCGCGTTCCACATCATCCACACTCCCAACGAACAAAATATTCGCGCGCGTATAACCTCAAAAATCATTCTTGCCTTGTGTTTTGGTTGTTCATTCGCGACGAATTAAAAACTCTCATGTGAAAGAAATGTCAAAATCGACGAATTTTCGTTCATTCGTTGGTCGTCGTTCGTGCTCATGTGAATAGTGCTTTAGGCCGTGTGCGAATTGGATGAACTGTGGTTAAAAAAGGATGAATTTTTAACCACTGCTGTCATATTTTAACATGCTCCGCAGCTAGTCTAATTTTTAACACATTTTATTCAATGCGAAGTGTCAAAATTTAACCAAACGTCAAGTTTAAACCTCTTTTTAACCCAATTCGCACACGGCTTTAGTCCAAAAATTATTCATCCCGTGTGTGCAGGCCTATTGACATTGACATTACAGTACTTCCAACATTAATGTAACGAACTACAGATACAGACACATAGTAGCACTGGCGACTGAGATCGGCTGGGACTGAAACAAGACATGAAAGAACATAGAAAATAACCCTACGTGGCACAGACGAGGAGACATAGGTTTTTATTGTCTCATATTATCGCACAGGTGACCTCAGATGGGCTGGCGATTTTCGTAGAAAAAGAATGCTAACGAAGCTGGGGTTTGAACCCACAGCGTTTGGCTTAGCAGTCAACTTCTCATTCCTTTGAGCCATGCCACCTGCATGAGGATCAATTTAATTAAAATTAAAGCCATAAAATATATTTTCTAGCATTCAATTTCCTTAACAGGCCGCCGTAAAAATGGAAAGCTGAAGGGAATGATAAAAATTGCTCAAAATATTCGAGTTTCGACTTAGGGAGAGTTCGACTTAAGGAGGGTATACTGTCGAACTCTCCCTAAGTCGAAACTTTCTTTTTTAAAAGAGAATTTTAAAATGCTTACTTTACAAAAAAAAAACTGCCTGAAAACTAATTGTTATGCCAATAATTGAGCTAGAACAAGTTCACTCCTTTTACAAGGGCTTATTTAGCTCTTATGAAAACTGAATAGGTTTCAGTACCTATTTAGTTTACACGTGTTGCAATTATCAATCACCCACGGGAATTTCGCTGCTGGTACATCACAATTAGAGCTGTTCTTGAAGATTTAGTTCGTTACTTATAAATACATACACAAAATATATATTTGAATATTTATTTCAGATCAAATAAAGTAAGGGGTTCTCTAAAAGCTTATTTTAAAAGAAAATGCTATTTCCAAATATTATGAAAATATAATAAGACCAACAATTGGAATGGAGGAAAAAAGGATGAAAATGATGAGGTGGAATAATAATTTTTTTTTTTTTTTCAATAGTATCATTTTCGCCATTTTTAGCTCTGAACAATCTAGAACAAATACGATTGAAGCATGCATAAGACCCTGAAAAAAGAATGATTTTTTTTTAATGAACTTTCTGCTAGCATCAACCGTTTGATCGACTATTAACGCCGACTTGAGCTGTACGTTGTAGATCTGGACCTCGATCTTGACCTCGTTCGTGAACGGGAAGATCTCGAATCAGATCGACGACGATAACTGTTTCTCTTCGAATGTTTTGAGGAGGAGTGGCTACTTTTGTGTGTTCGACGGTAATCTGATGAACGCTTGCTGTAGCGATCTTCATCATACGAGTCTGAAGAATCCCTCTTTCGACTACTGCGATGCGAGCTACTCCGTTGCGAACTGCTCTTGTGATTTGATTGCTTCGAGCGTTCTCTCGAATATCGTCTGTGATGTGACGAATGCCTGCTGCGCGAAGAACTTGTGTTACTGGAAGAAGACGAATCTATTGATGATGTTGAGGAATCACTTCTACGGTGACGATTGTGTGCCGATGACGATGAGCTCGTTTGCTTTGATGATTTATGTGTGTTGCTGCTTCCAGATCGTTTTTCATTTTCTGGAGGCGATGGTGCAATAGTTGAGGTTCCTGTACGTGATTTAAATTCTCCAACTGGAAAATTGGAGACCGGAAGCGCCGATAATGAACCGGGCATTGATTGGGAAGGTAAGCTTCCAGATCCCATTGCTGTTGGCGGTTGGTAAAAACTTGTTCCAACGCTACGATTCCTCGAATCTTTATTATCGCTAAATCGGGATGTGCGTTCTTTTCGACGTTTACCTGCAATAAGATAACCGACCGAAAAAGAAAGAAAAATAAAAAGAAATAATTAGCACAGTTCAGTTGAAAGAGAATTAAAATGTTTTCGGTCGAAGGACAATCTAAAGGCGATTGCAAAGCGGATTCCATTATTTTTTTTTCTTGTTTATTTTGTTAATGCCATTCAAAGCATTTATAAAATTTCTGTTTTGTTTGATTAAATAAAAACGCACCGTTCGTATTTGATTTTGATTTATCAGGCTGTAGTGGCTCACCGATATCCTTATCAAACCGTTTCGATTTTTGTTGCATTACTTGGCTAATTTTCGAGGTGTCTGAAATTGCCGCTGGTACAGGTGCATCTTTTTTATAAATTTCATCCCTCCGATGTTCTCTCACAAGGTACTCATCTCGAACTGCTGACGCTTCTATTTTATCTTCGATTTCTTCAATAGTTTTCAAAAATGCGCGCTGACATATTCGTATGTTGGTCTGAAACAAACAAAAACAAATTGTATAGAAATATACGGATTAAAAGTTTGAATTAACCTTTAACTCCTCCTCAGAATCATAATCGTCGTCAGAACGTTTGCTTTCATCGTTGGTTGTATCGTTGTCGGATGCGCTATTCTCACTATCACTGTCGGCATATGCTTCTAGACCTAAAAGTTATTATTGCACTAATTCTTTTTTTGTTTCTTCTTCTTTGGTTTGGTATTTTATGAATATTTTTGGTTGGCTATTGAATTTATTTATTGTTTTGTTAAAGTTAACTGAGAGCAATGCATATTTATCTTTGTTTAGATTTTGTGTTGAATGCATTAAAGGTGTTTTGGATATTTAATGAAGATAGAAATAAGAAGGCTCAAACAAATTTCCATCTCATTTGTCAGAAGTTCATTCAAAATGCGGATTAAAAATAGTTAATTATTATCGTACAAGAATTGCTTCTTTCAAAGATGATGATGTCTTCCTTTTACATTCCGAGTAAGGATTAAGTAGATTTGAAAGGTAGGTCGAAAAAAAAGTGCAAAGGGAGAATAATAACGGCAACAAAACTATTTAGATGTTCGAGATCTTCAGGGGCAGGGGTTTTTAAAAGAGAGAGAGAGAGAGAAAAAAAAGACAATAAAATCAAATCAAAATATACATGTATATTTGGAATCATGTAGGTACGCCGTTTGGTTTTCCTATTGAATACGCTCGGAAGATTTTGCAGTTCTTAAACATTATTATTTAAGTAGTTGGCATCCCTTGTGGTAATCTCTTAAAGAAAGGCTAAACGACCGTTTCCGAGTCTATATCTATTGTTCGGCCAGGCCCTCTTTATACAACAAAAACAAAAAAAAATATAAAGGTCTTGATATTCGAATGATGAACAGTGAGATATGTGTTATTGAAGAAGCAGAAGGCACGACTGAATACATACATACAAAAAAATTATAAACGCACCGAATTGGCTTCACTTAAGCAGTCAAGTGTACCTACGATGCTACATATTTTTTCAATATATTTGATCTGTATTTCAGTAGAGTATTTCATGAACTGGTGCGTCGGTTCAGCTGCGTTAAGTAACCAATTAAGGGTATTATGATATACAGATGTTGTTACTTTAGAAATCAAGGTTATTTAATATGTACCTTAGTATTTTTAGTAAGAAAAAGTTTAAGTTTTTCGAGTTTAAGTAATCACCCTTATCACAGGCCCCGACGTAATAGATTCGTACTACGAATCCCGAAAATTAGTATCATTGATCCCGTCGTAATAAAATTATTTGCTATGCAATTCGGAGTTCGTGAAATTGATATCACTAGCTCCGAACGAGTAGGAAGTTTGAAAGTTTTTTCTACGAACATTTTTTTGAATCAATTGCATGCAAATTTAACACAATATAGAAATTTAAAATTTTAATCCAAAATTATTGTGGAAAATATTGATTTTTGTTTTTAATGGGTCAAATAATTCACAAAATCGGCGCCATTACGTAAAGTTTATCTGGGAAAATATTTTTTTTTTTCAGAAAGAAAAGTTAAAGCAGAATTTTTTGGCCCTATATAGAAGAAATTGTATTTAATAGCGTTTTTTTGGTAATCCGGAATTGGTACACAGAACTGTCCGATTCCGGATACCAAACGAACACGCAAACACATTTGTTTGCCTCTAATGGTTGAATGTCTATGTATTTGTAAAACATCATATGCAGAATTGCAGATGACATCCAGCAAACATTTCATTCAGAAATGAATCACAATAAAATCAAAAAAGTGAACAAATCGACCGAAAAAGAATACAGAAAAGAATCATTTTGAGTTCTTTTACCTGGGCTCTTAGACACCGATTTGAATCATTAAAGGGAATCATTTAGGATTTTAAAAGTCTTCATTTAAATGAACGTATATAATGTTCTATATATTCATTTAAATGATTACTTCATGAACCTTTACTGAATCATAAAAATGATTTCAATATGATTAATTAAAATGAAGGTATATACTCAGAATTCTCTCACTTAAATGAATTATATTGGAATCATTTTTATGATTCAAAAAAGGTTCAAGAAGTAATCATTTAAATTTTTTTATTTTTTTTTTTATTTTTTGGTCTTAACACCTTTACGTCACATACTTGCAACCATAAAATACAAAAATCAATTTATAAAACTTTTATATTTTATTGTGCTTATTTTAAAACCCGTACAATTGTTTCGGCACCGTCATCACCACATCAAAAACTTTTGCCAAATAATAATTCACGATTTCAGGTTCAAAACGATAAACGAAACTTTTGTCGCGACAATGACCCGTTATCCTTACTCCTTTGTGAGTAAAATAAATAAGGACGAACAAAAATATTCTCATAAGGATACACAAAGATTCAAGAAAATGAGCGAAAACTGATAATGCACAAACGTTTGCCTATGTAAGAAGAATAAATAAAGGACAAAAAAAAAACTCTTGCATAGAAAGATCCACCAACAAGATCTTGTATACACTCAACTCATATTTGTGAAGAAAAAAGAATGAAAAATGAATATTGTTTTTTCGTTTTGTTTCATTTTTTCGAATCTTTGTGTATCCTTATGAGGATTTTTTTGTTTGCCCTTATTTATCAAATCTCTCACCATGTCCCCCGTAAAAATGTGAAGGATCTTTCTGTACATTTATAATTCATTCACAAAACTGAACGTTTTATGAAAATTGTTCTTCATTTTTTGTGAACAAAATTTGAACATTCACAAAAATGTTTGCTGGGATGACATTGTTTTTATTTTCTTTATTTGTAAATATGGCGGCGAGTACGTATGTGGAAATGTGTGCATGTATGCGTGATTCTGTTTTTGATTCCGACTTCAAATTCGGAATCGTTTTTCTGTTCTATCCAGTACAAGAACTGTCATCTTGTGCCAAGTGAACGAATTCAGAATCGTTCGGAACAGTTCCTGACGACCAAAAAAAAAACGCTATAAAATGCCTGGGCTGGAAATGTCAACAAATGGCCAATTCACTGGTTTTTTTTTTTAGTTAATTGTTCTTTAGGTGTTGCAGATCTGCAAATCAAGGAATTGATGATGTTGGAAATGGTGACTGCGCTGAATGAATAAAGGGATACAAAAAAATTGCTATTGAAGTCATCTTTAGGCCGTGTGCAAATTGGATGAATTTTTAACCACTCCTGTCATATTTTAACCTGCTCCGCAGCTAGTCCAATGTGGCTTTTCTTACAGCCACGAAGAATTGCTACTAAAATTCAATGTTTTTTGGCGTGTCAGAAATGTGCAAAAACGAATCAATCCCTTTTTTGAATGTCTGTGTTGTCTAGTCAGCTGTAAAAGCGTTTTGTACATGATAATCACAACAACAGAAAACTTAGCTGTAGTATATGTGTAAAATCCCTGTACAAGTATGTGTAAATCCGTCTCTAAAAAGAGATTCAAGAGAAGTCAATCCTTCGAGAAATAAATTCAATTTCTTTGTGAAAGAAATGCGTTTAA
Source organism: Sphaerophoria rueppellii (assembly GCA_920937365.1). Lineage (NCBI taxonomy): Eukaryota > Metazoa > Arthropoda > Insecta > Diptera > Syrphidae > Sphaerophoria > Sphaerophoria rueppellii. Next base: position 29,071,670 of record CAKKXW010000005.1, on the reverse strand, counting down.
GGGAAAACAAATTGCCACTTTTACGGCACGGATCAATTCTTGGGTTGTAAGAAAAGCCACATAATTTTTAACAGATTAGGCAAGTTCCACTTCCACCTGAAAATATCTCACTGAGATCTCAATGTCACTTTGACTGAGACAAAACCATTTAAAAAAATAAATAGAGTGGCGCAACAGCTCTTGAAGAGCCTAGGCCTAAGTGGCTTACTCTCATCAACAATTCTCTAGGTGCGTGTGAAGAATTGAGGGGACCTACAATTTTACGCCGATTCCGAACGGCAAAGTTGAGAAGCACTTTTTCATGACAGATGATACTCTTGGAAGTTTTGTCAGTTCTTCGCAAGAGGCAGTGTCTGTGAAAGATGAAATAAAAACTTTGGGCCCGAGTAGGATTCCAACCCATGACGTTCGGCTTAGCAGCCAACACACCTAACCACTAAGCTACGGACACTACAAAACCATTTGGTGGAACATAATTCTCAGTTTTCATTGAGATAAAATAGTTACCCTACAAATTGTTGTTGTACTTATGTCAATCACGTCAAAATAGCTGAGTGAGAAATCGAATCCAAAATAATTTCATTTTTTTTTACTGTTTAAGTTATTTTATTATGAAATTCCTTGCCAATAATCTGTTTTGGTCAAGATTTTAAGCTTCATGGCTTCATCAATCTCGTCTTCTGGTAAAAGCCAAACTGTGTTTATTCCATTAAAAAAAAATTTCTTCCTCTGCTATTTCGCTCAAGATTTGTTTTTTTATTTGTCAAACCTTTCGAAATTCCTTCAAAACAAATAGAGACTCGATAAAACTACTACATTTTTTATTCTTAAACGATACGTGACCTATCGAATATCATAATCCCAATGAGGTTACTAGTCCTTCGCAAATTTCATACTCTGTAATTCTATAAGAATGTTTTTATATGCGATAGTCGATTAGTTCTAGTAGTGCCAAGTACATTTTTATTTTATTTCGCATATTCAAGGAACTATTTTACTCGAAAGTAGAATTCAAAACAAGGCAAAATCGCAAATAATCACTCTACATCAAATGTGTGTACGAGTAGTAAGTAAAGAGATATTTTAACACTTAGCTTCCAACAGATACATGAAGACATAATAAGAAAAGCGGTAGTTGGGAACGAAACTGGTATTAAGTTATTTTAATGGATTAAAAATGATGTCGGTGGGAATATGCTATAAGTGTAACTACACTTTCCATATTTCTTTCGGGTTTTCCAATAGGAGCGAGTTGATTTTGACGGCTCGTGGCACCCATATTATTTCTTTAACTTTCTGTCAACATTGTTGTTGTTTTATTCACGCACTAAGGAAAAATCATAATGGCAAGGTACAGCGCGAAGAAATACGTACCTTACCTACCTACAAATGGCAAAATTTTATTATAGCAACACGAGTGTTCTGTAAAAGCAATCATATGCACTCTTTAGTCTTTTTATGGGGTATATGTCAATGTTTGCCAAACTTGAGTCTACCGAATCAGTGAACAATCATCTAACACCCTTACGTCAGCAAAACGCAAGATCTGCCTAAAATATCACCGATGTTCGCGGAAGTAAAAAGATGACTGTTGGACCTAGACGAAGCCATCAATGGAATGAGTGGTTCGTTATGTTTCGAGCTATATAATTACTCTTGCAACAGCTAAAAACATGCAGCCGAGGCCGAGGAATATGTTTTTGGTTTCGAATGTCATGATTTCATCCGATTCAAACAGTGGTGGAAACGAATGAATATGGCACAATTATGTATACGTTGCTAAATGATAAATATCTCACAGGCGCGAATGACAAGAAACAAGATATCACTTCTCGAAAAACGAGTACGAAATCAATTCACGTATCAAAATAATTTGTTCGCTATCAATATTTCATATTTTAATTCAAAAATCTCCACAGCAAATATCATTTATTGTTTGTCAGAAAACCGAGACTCGTTCGAAAATCGCAAATTTTCTAGCAAGTAGCTTGGCATTACTAGCATTCTATTCCATTGGTTGGGGAAATATTTTACTCTCTCGCGAGAGCTCTCTTTTACGAAAAACTACCAAATTTTTGAGTACGCGAATAGGATTTGGTTGAATTTTGTAATTTTTCGTAAAATTGGACTGTTTTAGGAGGGTACTGAGTCTCGATTATTAAGAGGGAATTTTGAGAGGTTTGAGGGTTTGACAAAGAAATAAATAAAACTTGAGGGAAATAGTGAAGGCAGAAATATTTTTTTTTTTTTTTAATGAAAAAACACAGTTTGACTGTCAACAAAAGACGAGATTGGTGAAGCTTTGGAGAGGTAAAATCTTGACCTTATTAAATTATTGGCTTACAATTTCATAATAAAATAACTCAAGAAAAAAAATTTAGTTTTTTCTTAGCAAGTTGCTCCATCAGTGAGCTGTGTGTGTCGAATGAAATTAAGCTCGATAGCTGAGCAGAGAATTTAAAATTATTGAACTAGAAGCCCGAAACATAGCTCGATATCGTGAGAGCTAATGCCAAACACACACAATTCAGTAACGTATTATTCGACAACGGATGCGGTAATTCGGGCCCTGATTTCAAGTTTTGAAGTAGTCAACTGATTCCGAAAGTCGAAAAAATTGATTTGTATTTGGCAATGCCTCTTTTGATTTCGTTCGGGCCTTACAATTATAATTTTTTCGTATTCGTAGCGGAGCTTTACGTTCGGAATTTTGTTACGAGGAACTCTGTAATAGGGGTGAATATAAGGTGGACAAATGTTGATATATTGTTTGCTTTTCTTTTCAAATGAGAATCATTTTTATATTTTTTACATAGACAGGGTGCCGTGTCATAAAGCCATATTCGAATATATGGCCTTATGACACATTCTAAAGCGTCTATAGAAAACATTTTGAATTTACAAGAATAGACTTTAATTTTTTTTTTTTTTTTTATTATAAGCACTTACTCAAGGGATTTCATTCCTTATTTATGCCAAAGCACAGTGTGAGCGTTAGGGAAAATGGGATAGATGGAGAGGGTTTAGGATGAGGTGTCGGTTAACGTTGGATTTGAATTCCTGCACATAGCACTGACTGAGGAAGACAGAATGTGGAAGAGAGTTCCACATTCGCGTAGTACGGTTAAAGAACGATTCTCTGAACATGACCGTACCACCGAAGTTGGGCTCGATGATGAACTGATGGGCATTCCTGGAGGCGCGGGTTTTACGGTTGAATATCTTAATGGGAGGAATGCAACTGGCTATTTCTCTAGAGCATTGAAAGAACGGTAGAAGAGGATGAGGCATGAGACATTACGTCGGTGTTCGAGTGACGTAAATGTCTCAACGATGTTGTGGTCACCAATCATCTTAAATACTCTCCTCCGTATACTGTCCAAACGACTTAAGTACGTCACTGGAGCACCAGCCCAAACGTGGGAGTTGTGCTCAAGCTTTGGACGTCTATATATTTTATAGATGGTAGCCAGATCAAAAGGGGAGAAAAAATGCTTGCACCGTCTTAAAAAGCCTAAACATCTTGCGACATTTTTGGCGACATGTGATCATTCCACAAGAGGTGGTCAGTGATGCACATACCGAGAATCTCGAAATGTTCGGTCAAATTGGTGCAATTGCCACTCATGGACAGTGGCAAGGGGGGTATGGCTATATCTCGCTTCAACGATACAAGACAGCATTGAGTTTTCGAAGCATTAAACTCTACACGGTTTTTAATTTCCCATTGTACAATGCTGTTTAAGTCAGAGTTTAATGAGCTTATCACATTTTGCCGCTGCAGTTGCACATCCGAAGAAAAGGGATGAGTCTGGAAACGAATATGAGAAGCTAAGAGTACTATCGTCAGAAGTAACAGTCAAGAGTTCATTAATGATAATGAGGAAGAGGGTCGGAGCCAAACGGATCCCTGGGACAGACCAGTATTTATATTGTAGGTTTCAGACTCGAATCCGTCCAAAAAAACTTGTATTGAACTGTTCGAAAGAAAGTTTCTAATCCAACGAAGATGGGATTCATCGATGCCGAAAGCACGCGTTTTCGACAAGGGAGCAAGATTCCAGACTTTATCAAATGCCTTTGAAATATCAAGTGCAACAATCTTACTTTCTCAAAAACGATGTAAAGATTTGTTCCATTGTTCGGTGAGATAAACCATCAAATCACCAGTGGACCTGTTGCTGCGAAAGCCGTACTGCTTCGAGATATTTGTTGCGCTGATAGTTTATCAGCGTTTCCATGACCTTAGAAAGAAGGGACGTAAGTGCAATCGGACGATAGTTTGAGAGATAGTTTGGCTGGACAAATGCTGTTTTCCGACTGCACGGAACGAATATGGGCATTGCAGGCCCTCCTGGCTTGTTGAAACTTGTTCCGGTTCTCTTCAGTTGGGTTGGTTCCAAATCTGAACTCGAGAGTTAAATTTAAAAAATGGATTCTCTAATTTTTTCAAAATTACCCTGAGATATTCTTGACAAAAGGTAAAAAATAGAGTGGCGCGACAGCTCTTGAGGAGCCAAGGCCTAAGGGCTTACTCTCATCAACAGTTCTCTGGGTGCGTGTGAAAAAATTAGGGGACCTACAATTTTACGCCGATTCCGAACGGCAAAGTTGAGAAGCACTTTTTCATGACAGATGATACTCTTGGAAGTTTTGTCAGTTCTTCGCAAGAGGCAGTGTACGTGAAAGATGAAATAAAACTTTGGGCCTTTGACAAAAGATACGTTTGTTTCAACTTTCGATTTGACTTTTTGTCAAATTCATTGTTTGATGTTTTTTTATTGTCGTTCGTGACAAATCCATTTTTTGATGTAGATTTTATCGTCGTTCGTGAAACTTGCTGGACAACGATGCGCAAAGTCGCCAAAATCTTCTGAAAAATTATTTTACATATTTCAGAAAACCGCATCGTAAATAAACATGAAGTTATCATACCCGAAAGCGCTTCAATGCGCTGCAAAATCTGAAGCTAACTCAGGCAAGTTATACGTATCCTTTATCCTTTATCCAGAGCATAACGGAGAACGTCCATTATGTTCTGGAACCTCCCACTAAAAATGGCGATGAGAACGATTCTTCGAAAGAGAATTGCCTGACTGCACATCAGTAAGAATCAAGCTTAATTTTTTGTTATTAATTCTCCGGAGTTTGTCGATAGCTCTATCTACAATCCCTGTCTTCCACAAATCTAATTGCGACTTCAAACCGAACTTTTACTTTTGCCAATATCAAGGTTTCGGCTTCCTTGGACTTAGAAAGCAATTGAGTTGTAAAGTCCTCTCCCGAACAACTAAAGTGACGCTAATGTATGGTGCAGAGAGATGAAAAATGACAACATTCGATGAAAACGCTTTGGGCAGTTTTGAGAGAAATTTTCTTCGAGTGATTTTTGGTCCGGAGAATGGAGACGAAGATTCAAGCAATACTGTACGAGCTGTTCAGCTACACTGACCTAGCTAGAAAAGTTAAGTTCCAACGACTTAGATGGGCGGGACATGTAGAGCGAATGGAAAATAATGCTCCGGCTCGTAGAGTCTTCGAATCCAACCCGGAAGTACGTCGCAGAAGAGGAATACCACGACTCAGGTGGAGCACACTGGTGGTAGAGGACCTAAACCAACTTGGCGTGCGAAACTGGAGACAGCTAGCTAGGGACCGAGCTGGACTGTAGCGCCACCATACGTAAGTAAGTAAGAACCGTTTGCCTGATGGTTTTCACAAGTTCAAAAGTATAGATTTGCAATTAAAAATTCATTAAAAAATGTATTTTACTATTTTTACGATAAATAAGAATTTAAGTTCGATGACCGAAAAAAAAAACAAGTTACAAAATGTGTTTTATTCCAAGGGAGAACAAGACTGAAAAGGCTAGTGGCAAATGCTTTCCATTTTATACCAAGGCAAACTCCACGTTTTCAATTCCAAAAACATAAATACATACGTATGTATATAAAATCGCGGACACATTTTGTATCGGTGTTCTATAAATCAACATTTCTGCTTCTTCATCTTCTTTTCCGGGAGCATACCGTGGATAATTTTCCAGAAAAAAGTGTTGGCGCAATTTTAAGTTGAATTCAAAACGAAAAAATTTTGACAGAAGATATTAATAGGTTCGTTAGCGTACCCTCTAAAACAGTCAAATTTTACAAAAAATTACGAAATGTAACCAAATCTTTTTTTCGTAAAAGAGAGCGCTGACGAGAGACTAAAATATTTCCCCAACCTACGAATTTTTACCCAAGAAATTTGTTTGGGCTGACTAGTGAAAAGTGTCAAACTTGATTGAAAATTGCAAATAAATAAATAAATAAATTCAATTTTTCATAAAAAAAAACAACAATTAAAATGTTGAGCGAAATTTGTTGTTTTCCCGTTTGCTTACTTTTTTGTAATTTTTTTTTCTGTAAGAGAATTTTACCCCCACTCGTTAAAATGTCTCATCTTACGAATTTTAGTGCAGAAAGTACGCGAACGGACCTAATATTAGGTCTGTTCTTTTACTCCCTAAAACTGCCAAAAACTCCCAAATTCTCCCACTTTTCTGTTCCCGATTTTTGTAAGTTCTGTCAAACCGTAAGGGGTACATTTACATTGATTTTTGTTGTCGTTTGACATAATTTTGTGCATTTGGGAGATTAAGGCTGTCAAGAGTTCTTTTACTTTTTGGGAGAATTACAAAATTTCATTCCCACTCTACGATTTATGACAGTTTTTACAAAAACTGCCGAAAAAGTAAAAGAACGGACTTATTATTTAATGAAAATTTGTATTTGAGAGAAAACTCTCAAGTTAGCCTCTGAGTTGAGAAAATCGGGAGTTGAGAATCAAAAACCAAAATCATAAGTTGAGAATAAAAATCTTCAAAAACAAGTGGAATGTTGACAGTAAAAAAAAGTGCAAATATGTCAATAAGAGTTTAAGGAAACTAACCCCACTGGTGAAATTTCGAATAGACTTATTTTTTAACAAAAAAGTGAGCGACCTCAAATCAATTTGTGGAATTAAAAATATCTATACAGTAAAGCTTTTTCTAACAGCATTCATGTCATAAATCTTGCATAATTGAGCGCAAACCATTTCTTGAAACGGATTTTTAAATTACCCTAAAATTTCGCATAAAAATCTGAAAAAAATGGAAATGTGCAACTAAGTAACAACATTGTATGGTAATTATATGTTATAAATTGAGAAAAGTGTTTCCCTTTCCGGAGGCATTTCAACCAAATTCGAACGGTCGAAAACCAATTCAATCGATTTCAAACACTGACCACTGGCTGCACTGTAGAAAAAACATAAGACCTCATTTTGGCTGTCAGCAGATAAATCATGTAGAATTTTTCGAACATCGTGCGATTTATGTAAAATTGTAAATGTTACTTTTTTATTTAAAATTTTATCGAAAAGGGGCTTAAAAATATACGAAAAAAGAGACATTTAAAAGAAAATATTACACTTACCCAATTTGCCGGTAATAGAAGGTATTGCGCTTTTTCGGATAACTTGGACCGATGAGGCTTTATATACGTAATAATAACAATTATTTATATTAAACAAAAAATGTAAAAAGAGATTATAAAGTCATTTAAAGGTTCTGCATTCCTAGGTGCAAAACAAAGAACAATTATTAATTGTAAGTATAAAGTTTCGATTTGATCACATTTTTCATTTGATTCTATTTTTTTTTTTAGAAAAACCAATTTAGTTACTTCTTTGAGATGTTAATTTAAATATTAAACATAAACTACCTTTTTCTCTTCTTCTTCGAATTGCTTCGTTTGCTAAAATAACAATTTCTTCATTGGTCACTTCTAGAAGAAGTTCTGTTAAAGTCTTTCGCACACCGATCATCTAATTGAACAAAAACAAAAACAAAAAATCGAAAAAAAAACTAATGAATTATTTATTGTTCATTGGAATTAATTCCACACAATAGCTTTAGAGACCTACCATGTCAGCAATTTTTTCTTCATACGTTTTACCCGAATTGTAATTATTTTCTGATACATCGTCATTTGTTGACATATTTGCAGGAAGAGTTGATATAGTTTCGCCATCGGTTTCATCATGAGGATCAGTTGTTGTGTTCACATCTTCATTACCTGAACTTTCACCTTCCTAGATTTTGTTTTAATTTAATAATTTGGTTTATTCGGTTTATGATTAATAAGAAAAACTAAATGAAAATACATATTGATTGTACATGATTTCGAACAATTAATGAAAACAAAACGAATAAACAGGAAATATTTCCTTTCTCACAACTAAAGACTACACTGATCATTGTTTAGATAATGTGGCTTTAGCAGTTTTTTTTTTGTTTTAGATAGAGACGTTTAAAGGGGACTATTTTGAAGATATTTACCATTTGCAAGATGCTACTTTTTACCATTGATTTAATATTATTAATATCACTCTGGTCGACTGCTGCAGTACCTGCGGATAAGGGATCCTTGTCTTTTGTGCCACGTTCCAGTTGTTTAAGCTTCTCCCGTTCCATTTTTTCTAGTCCTTCACTGTAAAGAAAATATAGGAAAAATCATTATAGGGAAACAAAAGTCCGAGAGAAACTAAGCTTATCTAGAGACTTCACTAGTTTTTTTTTTAAAGAAAACAATCAAATACTTTAGGGTGAAGAATTGAGAGGACCTACAATTTCATTTTTTCATGATAGATTGATACTCTTGGATGTGTCAGTTCTTCGTAAGAGGTAGTACCCGGTGTTAGATGAAATAAGAACTTTATGGGCACGAGTAGGATTCGAACCCACGCGTTCTGCGTAACAGCCTTATAAATATTTTACGTTATGTTTCACATGAAAACCTTCCTTACACATTTTTAAAAGTTTGAAGCGTAATTAAAGTTTTCTGTCAAGTAACTGGCTGTACCGACTTGTAAAACAGCAAATAGGGATCTGTTGGAAAGGGATCTTTGAATTGTTTGTCTTTATAATTCCGGTTTCACAAAAAAAAAGACTTAGCAAAATAGAGAAAAGAAGAAAATAACTGAACCTGTGCGAAACTGCGGAAAATCATCCGTCGTGTACTCCCGAAGACGAAGATGAAGAAGATGAAATGTAGGTTGATAGAAGACAGTACAAAATGTGGACACATGGCTCAAAATATGGGCCGACCAAGATTTTATACACAAACTTCATATTGACTCAAACATAAGACCCAGACTTTTGTACCCCCACTAAACAATTACTACCCGCTATCACATTATCCCACTACCCCCTACCCCGGTAGTCTTTCCCCGCTACCCAGCTGTCCGCAATTTCTTCCCGCTACCCGCAACCCTATTTTCCGCTATCCCAAAACCAGCTAAAAAATTACAACTCTACCCGCTACCCTTTGCCCGCTACCCGAAATTTGCTACCCACTACATGCCACACTGCACTGCTCCCCGCTATCCTGTATCCGCGCTACCTCCTAAGCCAAAACCCGCTACCCTGGCAATATCTCATGAACAGATTCGCCGATCTTGTTAAAAATACCAACATTCCCTTAAAATAAGGTACATAGGGGTCCGTGGTAGGAGGGTAAAAATTTAGGAGTAAATGTATTCTTAAATTCCTCGCAATAAAAATATAACAAAAAATACAAAAAAAACAAATGTTTGGGTAAACACTTAGGTGTGTAAAAATTAGTTATGAACCTGTTCTCATTTCTACTGAATATACAAACGAAATTTCATCAAAATCTGTCAAGCCGTTTCGGAGGAGTATAACCACTAAAACAGTGACATAAGAATTGTATTTATTAGATAAAACGTCTCCTTGCTGGGGCACTTGGGGTTTTATTCGCTTCGAGAAAAAGATCTTCTTTCGAGTTGTTTAAACTTCACAATGTCATGATAATTTCTTTGTAATTAATACCTATAAAGCATCTTCTTACGGCATACAGCTTTATTTTCTGTAACTGCCATTTTTCAAATACTCGTAGGTATGTTTTTTCCAGCCTTACTTGCGCTTATTAGTCCTTTCATGTATGAGTTCGGAAGCTTAGAAGCTCATAATTGAGTATATAAAAAGATACAATACCTCTCAGGTTTTTAGGTATCGGTTTGTTCGGTATCAATGACGTTGAAGCAATAAATCCTGAAAACCAAATACTCTTACCACCTATTCGGAATAGCTTTGAAGATGAAAGTACTTTTCAAAGTTATTTTTTTACAATCAGGGCTAAGCAGTCTGTGTTCCTGCATGCAAAATATTATTAGGTCCGTTAGCGTACCCTCCTAAAACAGTCCAATTTTACGAAAAATTACGAAATTTAACCAAATCCTTTTTTCGTAAAAGAGAGCGCTGACAAGAGACTAAAATATTTCCCCAACCTACGAAATTTAGCACAAGAAATTTCTTTGGGCTGATTTGTGAAATGTGTCAAATTTGATTGAAAATACCAAATAAATAAATTCAAATTCAAAGCTTCAATTTTTCATACAAAAAAAACTTGACAATTAAAATGTGGGTAAATTTTTATGCTTTCCCGTTCGCTTACTTTTTCGTCGTTTTGTTTTTCTGTGAGAGAATTTTACCCCCACTCTCTAAAATAGTTGTGATTTTTTGGCAAAGCTATCGGCATTCGCAGTAGTATTTTACATGTATTACAAATACAACACGATATTGCTGATAAAAGTAGAAGTAGAATCATACTGCGGATAGAATTTTGACGTTATTCGACTCTCGAATAAAGTTTTTCGTTGTTTGACTTATGATAGTTGGTACACCTTTGTTGTTTGTAATTTTCGATTTTTCAATGAGAGGGTACTCTTTTTGCTCTTTTTATATTTGCTGCTCTTTTCACATTACATACAACCAAAACAGTCAATTCCGCTACAACAGGAATTGAAATCTTATGTAATATATTAAGAAAAATTCAATAATCGTCATTAAAAGAAGAATGACGAAGGCGATGTATCTCGAAACGAAGTTAAATATGAGGAAAGAGGAAAAAGAAAGCAACGATGCTAAGTGGAAACAGTATATGGACCTTAAGAAGGCAAAAGAGGAAAGTCGGCGCAAGAAGGCAGACTACTCAAAGAATATTAATTGGAAGTCAAAACAAAATATGAATCAATAAAATAGCAAGTTAAAACAAATTATGTCTTTCTTGTTCTTTTTTTTTCAAATTAGGTTCATCTGGTGTATCTCGTATGTCGAAATTGTTTTCTTCCTGAGGGTTGGTGATAAATATGTCATCCATCATGATGCATATGCTGTGGAGAATGCCTGCGCTGACCACAAGAGTTGGTATTGAGCGAAGATCTCATTGCTCCGTAAACTTAAACAGCCTCCTAAACCTTCCTTTTAGCAATTCGAATGAGTGCTCAACTGTTGTTCGAGATGCTGAATGGATGAAGTTAAAAGATCGTTTTTGATCGGTTAACCTTCCGTTATCCTTGAAAAGTATTTTGAGGAAAAAGTTGATCAGAGTTAGTTTGAGATTTTCTTTAAAGTTCAAACCGCCTTGAACTCAGCTGTCGTGCAGAGATCCGGGTTCACCGCACCCAACATCGATAAATTTCTTATCTGCATCAACAACAGCTTGTAGAATTATTGTAAATTAATGCTTGCGGTTATAGTAGAACTCTTTATCTATTCTCGGAAATGCTATGTTGATGTGGGTGCAGTCTATGGCACCAATAATTACAGGAATTCTTTTTTGTGTTTGAATTTTCGGCAGTTTTCGTGGACTACAGCTCCTTGAGACTATTTAATATAGTTGTGACCTTTAGATACGAGCCACCTTGATACATGGATTACAGCAAGCCAACTGAGTTGACGAAAGGTTACGAATTGCTGATATACCATACATGTATGTAGACTTCTCTTCTGTATCCTATTTTAATTCTTCTTCCTCGGTTAATGGAATGAAGTGATTTATAATAACGACCGTATAATGCTGTAAGAAAAAAGTTAATAGATCTTCAAAATCAATACGTAGTCGAAAGTGTGATTTAAAGTCTTCTGGACTTGTTTGACTAGATTCCCTTCCTGCGCCTCTACAGAGTCTTCAACGCTTGTATTTTGGCCAAAAAAATATCTAAAACAAATTCATCTTCGCTGCTACTTGATTCTACAAGTTGACTCAAAAACTGTAATTCACACATGAATAAGATTAATAAAATTAACCTTTTTTGGTGTTTCTTACCATATCTTCTTGGAAATTGTCCATTTTCATTAAATTTGTTTACTTTCATTCGGCGAGGAAAAAAATATGTTTTGATGCTTTTTTTTTTCAAATAATTATTTTGACATATTTCATATAATTATTTGATTCAGAAGGTCTGTTTAATGAATCTGTTCCGCACAGAAAAGTACAGAAAAGATTCAAAAAGTACACGTTTGTGTGTTCCATGAGTAAAAACCTTGCCCCAATCTGTCATTTTGTGTTCCATGAAGTTGTCCAGCTCAGATTAGTACACATTTTTCTGCCCTACATTTTTGATGGTGCAGCTTTGTGAAAACTATCAAATGTCAAAACTTCAAATGCCAAATTATTTTTATTTTTTTCCAATAAAACATTTTTTTTTCAAATTATCTCGATTGACGAGTTTTCGAGGAAGTAAAAATATTACTACCATACTCCCAAGTAAAAATTTCTCGAAAAAATCTAATAAGCTATTCAGAATCTTGTTTCCAACAAATGAAAATTGTATTCAATTTGATTTGACCTGGAATATTTATTTAACAGCTGATTTTATTCTTTCAAAAAGATTAAACAGGGAGTTGATCTTTTCTGTTCTAACTTGTTCTGGCAGTTTTCATTTACTTGTGGTGTTCTGTGCTGTTCTCATCTGTTTTTTTTTTCATTAAACAGTACTTATAGTACTTCTAAATACAAAAACTTAACAACTGCGGATGGTTTTTTTTGGTAAATCCTACTGCACTGCGGATAGATTTGCCAAAAAAACACCCTAATGTATCTTTTTACGATTGTTAGTGCAAAAAGTACGCGAACGGACCTATTAATATTAATCGTTGATGAAACAGTCATCTATTAGAAAAGACCAAACAAGGACTTTTTCGGGGAAGATGATTACATGTCCATCAACGGTGCCTATCACTTGAAATCCGTTGTGTTGTCTCTTGTCTTGTCTTCGTTGTTACTCAATGCAAATATAATATTCATTCCCGAAATTGTTGAGTGTTTGAGGTTTCGATTTTGCGGTCAAATAAGAGCCGTTTTCTTCACTCGAAGTTGAAGTCAACTTGAGGATTTTTTTTCTCAACTTCTGATTTTATATTTCTTCACTCAAAGTTGAACGTTTCAACTTTCGATTCTCAACTCTCAAGTTACTCAACTTCCGATTTTCTCAACTTCCCAAAAAGTGGAAGTTGACTGAGCAAACTTGAGTTTTTCCTCAGAATTTTTTTAGCTTGTTTGTTCCCGAAAAAGTAATTCTTTATTTTGTGCGAATAAAACATATTTAAAAATGTACCGAGCTAATTATTTTTGGGAAAATCATCCTTCATCTGCTTCAGAAAGCGAAGATGATAAAGAAGTGTTGCTGTCAATAGAAAGAAGAGAATATAAAATGCTTCCGCGGCTCGGAATAGATAAATGGGACGACCGTGACTTTGCATATCGTTTTCGTCTATCAAAGCGGACAACAATCATGCTCTTGCATTTGATAGAGAATGATCTGCCTTGCAATGAAACGAGGTACATATTTGTTTGAAAATTGTTAAATATTATTTAAAATCGTGCCTCAATTAATACATAGATCACGCGAATTACGACCAATTACCCAATTGCTAATTGTCTTGAGATTTTATGCACTGGGGTCAATACAATTGGCGATTGCTGATTTCATTGGTGTCAGTGTATCAACTGTGCATCGAATGATTAAACGAGTCTCAAAAGCAATTGCAAACCTCTCTCAACAAATTGTTAAAATGCCGGAAACACGAATTGAATGCCTAGAAGCAGCACGTCAATTTTACTCAATAGCAAGGTTTCCAAGAACGATTGGGGCAATAGATTGCACGCATGTTCGCATCCAATCTCTTGGTGGAAACGACGCGGAACTATACCGAAATCGTAAGGGCTGATTTTCAATAAACGTTCAGACCGTGGCTGCTGCGGATCTACAAATAATCGATATTGTCGCTCGTTATCGTATGAATAGTGGGTATATATAATAAATATGTATTATGTTGCTTTTTGTTTTAAGGGCTCCATCCACGATCAACGAACTTTTAATTCGTCGACATTGGAAAAACGATTTGAAGAAGGTAAATTTGGGCACTTCATAATAATTGGCGACTCTGGTTATTCGAACACAAATTATCTTGCGACACCCTTCCAAAATGTTTCAAACGAAGTGGAAAATTTATATAACGAATCTCAAATTCGAACTCGAAATTGTGTCGAGCGATCCTATGGCATTTGGAAAAGACGGTTTCCTATATTAGCCACTGGCTGTAGATGTAGAGTTGAAACTGTACAGTCGATCATCATTGCGTGTTCAGTCTTGCAAAATATAGTCATCAAAGAGAATGATTCGCAACTACCACCGGAAATGCTCGGATTTGAAGATATGATACTTCATACTCAAGTACCATCAGCTACGCAACGTCAACTTCCCTCAACTGCTGGGAACGCTAGGTCACGATTGGTACGAACTTATTTTCAAGCAATTTTAGATCAACAACCTAGTAATCCGCACTGAAAACATGAAATTCAAATTCAAAATCCTTTTTTTCCTTTTTATTATAACTGTTATAATAAACCAGTAGATAAGGTCATGTACATTATTTATTTTATAATAAACAAAATAATACACTCTAATAAAATGATTTTTTTTTTAAATAATAGTTTCAGGGAATTTAAACTTGAATGTAATACATTTTATTGAGGAATGAAAAATATTTTATAAACATAAACTTAGTTTTTTGTTCGAACATAATACAAAAAACTAAGTTTAGAGTACAAAAGTCAAGTAGTGAATTACATATTTACTGTTAAAATTCTAGCAAAGTGGCAACACTATATATATTAGAGATCAGAAACATTTGTCTCGTCTTATATCATTATGTTCCGTTTTTTTCTTTTGTATCATTTTTTCATGATTCATTACTTCAATAAACTTTGCCTTGTAAAGACGTGTTCGTGTTCTTTTCTTCACTGCATAAATTCTTACATTTACAACAGTTTTTAACCTGCTGTTGGAACTGTCCTTTCTAACTAATTTCCTTTTATAGCTGCCAAACGAATGTTGTGGATTTTAATGTCAAATTCAAGCCTGTTTTTTGCCCTTTGTTATTCCACAAGGGAACGTTCGCGATCGTATTCCACTCGTTCTCGTTCGATTACAGCTCTTTCACGCTCCAGCTTATACCTCTCCCTTTCAAATTCCAAAATTTCCATTTCAATTGCATGTTTTTCTGCCCATTGTTTTTTTTTTCTTCCGATACTTTTAATATTTTTCTTGGAACTTCTGTTTCGTTGTCTCTTGCCTTTCGACGCCTGTTGGACAGCAATGGGTTCGTTGGCTTTCTCAACTCTTCTGGGTTTACTCTCTCCCAGGTGTGTTCTTTTCTATCCATATCAGTTGATACCAATTCGTCTCTCAAATCGTTAGTTGCTAAATTCAATTGAACGTCCTTCAAAACTACGGGCTCAAATGTGTTGACCTTTTCCAGTTCTGGCTCAGGCATTGGATTGCTGTCGCTATCACCGGTCGCTGCAGTAAGGCCATATGTTGCAGGAATCAAAATTTTAAATAATTCCTGCATGTTCTCGCTCAATGCCGGAAGTTCTTTTTTTGGTGGACCTCCACCAGTTTTCTCTCGGTTTTTCAAATTTTGTTTGATTTTTCGGTATTTTCCCCGAAGGAAAAATTTCTACTGAAATAACGGATAAAATGATACATGTAAAGAATAACAAAATTCAAAGACAGAAAAAATTTAACATTTACCTGACCAGGGGGTGCGATATTAAATTTGTTTGCAATTTGTTCCCATGCCTTGTTCTTATCGCGTTTAGTCGCACCATCAGTTGTTTTTATTTTCGAGTATTTGCTTATAAGTTAAAACATGGGAAACCAACCAGTCTTCCTCTTCGGAGGAATAAACTACTTTTGGCAGTTTGTTCTGTTTTGATGCCATAATTTGAATTAAAAATAACCACGAAAACTACTTTTTTGGCTAATTTTGGCGTTAAAGTTGAAACTGACATTTCTCTCAAAATATCCGAGTGAAATTTTGAAAAAGCTTCAAATCTCGATTTGAAAATTAAAGTAGTAAAGAAAAACAATTCTCAACTTCTCGCTCAACTCTCTACTTGAGGTCAACTCTAGAGTTTATCAACTTGAGAGTTTGTTTCAAGTTGAACAATTGTGAAGAAAACGGCTCTAAGTTTCACACACGAAATATTTGAAAAAGAAATTCTTGAATTTTATTTGTATTTGTTTGGAAAATAAGTTTTTTTGCGGTTTTTTCAAACAATTGATTTGACATTTTGATTGACATGAAAGTCAAATCTAAAGTTGAAACAAACGTAATCGTCAGAAATATCCCAAAGAAATTTTGCAAAAATCAGAGAATCTAACTTTTGAAATACAACTTTCGAGTTAAGATTTAGAGTAGTGAAGAAAAACTATTTTCAACTCGTCTCTCAAAACTCAAGTTTTTCATAGACTAAATTTGTGACAATTTCGTTGCCGACTATCGTTTTGACTAAAGCAAAGTATTTTCAAGAAATGGGCCAGTCGATTGGTAGTTTAATTTTTTTTTGGGGGCTGAATTAAGTCATTGGTTTATGTCAACAAGCCTGTGACGTTAGAAGAGCTCAGAGCAAATGTTGAATTTGAAATAGCGGCCGTTTTGGCCGAAATGTGTAGCCGAGTCATCCAAAATTGGGTCCAAGGAACCGATCGGCGACTGCAAACGTGCAATTTTTTAAACTCTTATTTTTCTTCATGGTTTAACAAAATATTTTACTTAGTTAACTATGTATAAACATTATTTTCCTGCTAATAGTTTGTTTGAGAATAAAACGTACACATACACATTTATATTTAGTTAGTTAGTTATATTGACTTCAAAAATATACAATTTACAATTTATATTTAAGTATGACATAGTCTGAGTGGCTTGGCCGAGGCCGTCTACCAGATTGGCATTTGAATTTAATTCATTATTTTCATACTAAAGAAGAGCTCTGTGCAATATACATATATAATAAAAGAAAAAGAAAAACAAAAATGTAATAATTATTTGTGTGTATTAATAATAATTTAAAAGTTTCCTTGTATAATGCGGGATCTGTAACGAGAAGCGCGTGAGATGTAGCTACTTAGTATTTCCCAACCTCTGTCACCATTCAAAATGTTGATTGCTTTCGCTAAGTCTAGGAACTCCACTCCAAAGTAATGCATTCGAAACTCTCGTAATATTGGACAGATTCCGAGAAAGTGAAAAACGTCCTCTCGTACCTTTAAATTGCACAGATCGCACAACAGTGGTAGTTCAGGGCGATGAGGTATAAAATATAAATCAATGAGTTCACCTCTGGCTGTAAATATTGTCCTCATTCTTTCAGCAGTGCTCTGAACGTCAAAATAAGTGTTGTTGTTTAGGAAATGATTCAGTTTGCTGTAGCAGGCTCGATGTTGCGAGGATGTTGCTTCGTTCATGAACTTATCATAGGTCAAATTTCCCGTTTTCTAGAGCAGGTCGTAAAATGTTTGTTTGATTGATTTAGGGTTTCTGTTGGCTGATATCGATAAGGTTTTCGAACAATCATTTGCTTTTTTTGTCCACTCTTTAACACAAGTGCCGGCAGAATTAATCATTTTCATCAGTACTAGTTTAGGGATCCTTTTATGATCCATCGCCATAACTTTTGCTACGTAGTCGAAATGTATTTTGAGAGTATCTAAAAACAGCGGTGCTATCCCTGTTTCCAGGTAAAGCATATAGTTTAGTGAACTGCTGGGCAACTTAAACAAGCTCCGAATAAAAAAACTTAGGAACTTTTCTACTGCTTCAAAGGAAAGATATACCCCTTACTTTAGCTCCGTAAAAGAGGATTGACATAATTGCTGTTCTAAAAATTTTATACTTAGCTAGATGAGAAATACTTTTCTCGTAGATGCACGTTCTCCACACTGAGCACGTAGCACGTTTAGCTTCCGACGATTTGGCTTGAAGATGCTTATTAAAGTTAAGGTTTTAGGTGATTAAGATTCCTAGATATTTATATTCCTTGACTATTTCGATCAGTGTTTCCTCGAATACCCATTTCCCCATTCTCAAATACCTGCCGCCACCGTTTCTCAGTATTATAATTTTTGACTTCGCCAGGTTCACCGTTAAGTTCCACATTTTACAATAGCGTTCTAGCCTGTTTATCATCAACTGCATTCCATCTATATAGTTTCCGCTAGAAAGACAATATCATCTGCAAACATCAAACCGGGTATGTTTTCCCCATCTATAACAATTCCTCCTTTGACCGAGTCAAATATGTCATTGATGTATAAAATGAATAAGAGTACTGAGCACGCATCCTTGTTTGACCCTCATTGAAGTACCAAACTCGTCCGAAAGGAATTTTCCATCAAATCAACATTTTCTTCGTAACTGGCTCTAATTGCAGTTATAATTTTTGTTGAAATACCGTAATTGTATAACTTGTAAAACAGCGCTTCTCGGGGGATTGTATCAAATGCTGCGCGAAAATCGACAAAGAATGCGTACAGCTTTTTCCCATTCTTTTTATATAGATCTGCGATATACACCAAACAAAAAATCTGATCAACTGTCGAGTATTTTTTTCTACCCATTCGCTCTTTTTTTGTGTAGAGGGAAGATGATCGACCGTCGAAAAACTTCCAGGAACGTCACCTGTTTCACAAATTCTGCTGTATTCCAGGGTAAGAAGCTTCAAGAAATTATGTGTAACATTTTTAAAATACTCAAACGGTATCCTATCTTCTCCAGGTGCTTTTTCAAGTTTTGAATTTTGTATGACATTTTCTACCTCAGTTAGTGTTATAGGCGCGTCCAACACATCATCCAAGATTAAAGGTGCTGCATAATGATGAAAAGCAGGAGATAGTTGTGTTGCATTCAGGAGATTCATAAAATAATTTTCAGTGTTTCTATACTATGTGTTTGCCCGGCAAAAATCCTCATTCAAACCCTCCAAGTGGGTGCCAGGCGGGCAATGATCACTACAGTGTCCTGTTCTTGGCAGGATAGTGATTAGCTAAGGTTGAGTTGGGTCGCTGAATTGTTGTAACTCCTCAATAGTGCAATGTTCGGAAACCTAATTCAATCATAGTTTAGAGGTTCCTAATTTCAGTGGTGGTGTGAGCGTACTTTGTACGAAAACCGTGCCGAAGAATGAAAGGCTGGGGGATAAACCAGCCATTAACGAGCTCTTTCGGATGCTGTGGCAAGGTCCGTCATATTTCTGCCTTACCCCGGCAAGCGGCTCTGCCGGGGCTGACCGTCTTTCCGCCTCACTCGTGGGAATAAAATGAAAAAAACAAACAGAAAAATTATAAAACAAATTAACCGCGCCAGGGCTGCCAATGCGGTCACATCTCCTGAAAAGGCTGTCGAGTCAACTCAGGGTTGTGAACGGGTTGTCAACCCTGTGGTTGCCACTAGTAGCGGGAGTCTTTCTTGCTCTACTAGCCGCAACCTTTATTTGAAGGAACCACCCGTCAGTGGAACAGCTGTGACGCTCGGCTGTCCCAAGGGCGGCAATTCCACACCCCAACCCTTCCCCACCCCTGCTAGGACGTCGCAAGCGACCCCAAGAAGGGACACCCCATCCGGAGAGGCAAAATCTACGACATGTGGAAATGACTCGAAGGTTGAGGACGTACCCCGATTGGAATCGGTAGCGATTAGATCTGGAGGTGGATCCACAGCTGTGTCACACGGACACAGCTCTGGGTCGGCCAAAAAGAGGTCCATGAAGTCACAGGCCAATCGAGATCAGCGTAATGCTACTCGGATTCT
The DNA here is from genome assembly GCA_920937365.1 of Sphaerophoria rueppellii. NCBI lineage: Eukaryota > Metazoa > Arthropoda > Insecta > Diptera > Syrphidae > Sphaerophoria > Sphaerophoria rueppellii. The sequence goes on along the minus strand of CAKKXW010000005.1, from coordinate 29,051,683 downwards.
GGCCGCAGTCGGTGTCATACCGGCGGCGGAAAGAACCCCGGAGCAAACGCGAAAACTCGAGTGGGCTAGTGGCTTCCTTAGCAAAATTAACAAACCGGCCTGCAGCGACTCAACGTCAAAGCGCAATAGGTCTCTTGAGGGCGACAAGCCTGATGCGAAAAGGCAGAAAGTGCATGCCAGCAGCACAACAACCTTCAATAAGGATCTTTCTTTTAGCGACGCGCTCAAAGGCAAGATCATAGCCGCAGTCATTGACAGGAGTCATGTGGATGGAAACATCTCTCATGATCAATGGGCAGACGTCAAGGCACACCTTGGTTTCAGATTTTTATCTGTCATCGAGGAGAATCCGGGACCTCTCCCAGACACAGCTGATGCAGGATGGTACCAAAATCGTATCAAACTCATCGCCTGTGGTGATCAGAGATCTTTCGATTTGTACAGGGTTGCTGTCAATGGCTTGCCAGAAGTCTGGCCGGGTGCCAAGCTCGAAGTTGTTACAAGGGAGAATATTCCTTGCCGACCGAGAGCACGTATAATGGTCCCGGCTCTACACAACTGCCCAGATATGATTATGAAATTAATCAAAGCAAGCAACCCAAACCTACCTACTCACGACTGGAAGATCCCAAAGGTTGAGAAGGAGACAGTGGGCCGCTATAGATCAGCTCTCTTGGTGATCAATAGGGAATCACTGGCTCCACTGGCCGCGACCGAAGGCGTGATTAGGTACGGCTTTGATGAAATCATAGTCCGTATCTACAAAAAAGACGAAGACTCGCTAAACGCGCCCCCCACAAAAGCCCCTTCAGCGGAAGGAAACGCTTCACTACCCCCAAATATGGAAGTCGATGCAACACCACCATTGGAACCATCGACCTCCAAAGTCCTAAACAAGCCATCCGACGTGGAGGCTAACTCTATGGTCGACAGAAACTCCGACATGGATACTGAAGACTCCACCCTAGGCATCACTCTGAGTGAGGAAGTCCTACTTCATTCCTCCTCAGACGATGATAACGCCGACGTAACAGTGGTGGAGGTTGATCTAACTAAAAGTAGCAATGCTGCGATTAGTTCAGATTAATCTCCATCACGCCATCATGGCCGCAAACAACCTGATACTCCGTTTGCATAGAAACAAGGAAGACATCGTCTTGATACAGGAGCCGTGGGTCTCAAACTCCACCATTAGAGGCCTAAGGACTCCTGGCTATAAGCTATTGTATGCATCGGAGAAAGGTGAACCAAGGTCATGCATGTTAGTAAAAAATGACTTAAATGTATTTTTACTCCCCAATTACAGCGACAAGGACACCACCACCGCTGTCTTAACAACGGATAAAGCCACCTACTGGCTCATATCCTCCTATCTTGGCCACGACAGCCCAGCTCCAGGAGACACCTTGAGGAAGGCAATTGTGGACGCGCAATCCAAAAAAGTTGGTCTCCTAATTGGATCGGACGCTAACGCCCATCACACGGTATGGGGTAGCTCTGATATAAATGAGAGAGGTGAGTCCTTATTTGATTATCTATTAAGCACTAACCTACTCATAAGTAACATTGGTAATGAACCCACTTTTGTAACCAAGAACAGGAAAGAGGTACTTGATATTACACTTACCTCTGACTCGATCCACAATCTGATTTCAAACTGGCATGTCTCAAAAGAGAATTCCTTCTCCGACCACCGATACATTCAGTTTGAGCTCAATGATGTGGCAAATATATCTACGGGTTTTCGCAATCACCGTAATACAAACTGGGAACGTTATAGGGAGGTACTAGCACAACTGCTTGATCACAACCTTCTTAAAAGCTCCTCCAGTAAAGATGAACTAGACCTTTCTGTGAATCATCTCACCGAAGCCCTCAACGAATCAATGAGAACTTCATGCCCTGTAACCATTTTAAAGGGTAAAAAGAAACCTCATTGGTGGCATAAAGAACTAGAACCATTCAGGAAGAGCTGTCGCAAACTCTTCAATAGATCTAAGTACACTAGATCTCCTTCTGACTGGGACTTATACAAACAGGCTCTTAAGCAATATAAGAAAGAATTAAGAAAGAGAAAGAGGTCTTCTTGGAGAAACTTCTGTGGAAAAATAGAAAATACTTCAGAAGCCTCAAGACTCAGAAAAATTCTCTCAAAAAGTCCAACAATACCCAGTGCTTTAATGACAGAAGCAGACACGTGGACTACCACAGATGAGGAATCTCTTAATCTGTTATTAGACACCCACTTTCCAGGGAGCTCTAGCATACTCAACGACTTAACATCAGAGTCTCAAGCTTCTACAAGCGATTTAGTTGATCTAATAACGCGGGAAAAACTGAAATGGGCCGTAGATAGCTTTGATCCATATAAATCTCCAGGACCAGACGGAATCATTCCGGCCGAACTACAAAAATGCTCAGACATGATCATTCCTCCATTGGAAATCATTCTGACAAGCTGTTTAAGGTTGAGATATATTCCCAAAGCCTGGAGAATGGCAAAAGTAGTCTTCATTCCTAAAGCAGGGAAACCCTCCCACGTTAACCCTAAAGATCTTCGACCAATCAGCCTATCATCCTTCCTTCTTAAAACCTTGGAAAGATTGATTGAAATTTACATTAGACATAATTTAAAACCATGTCTCATTTCCACAGCTCAACATGCTTACTCTAAGGGAAAATCAGTAGAAACAGCACTCCATTCGCTGGTACGTAGTATTGAATATTCCCTCAAATACAAAGAATATAACCTAGTAGCTTTCCTAGATATTGAAGGAGCTTTCAACAACGTCAGTTACCAGGCGATCACAACAGCAATGAACAAGCTGAATTTAGAGAAATCACTCATAGATCTTATAAGTCTCATGCTCAAAAGCAGGACTATAACTTCTAGCATGAGAAGCTTTACTACCACCAGATCGGTGAATCGAGGTACCCCCCAAGGTGGGGTCCTTTCGCCTCTTTTATGGAACATGGTAGTAAACGACCTATTAACATCACTGGAAGCAGAGGGTTTCAGGGTGATTGCCTATGCTGACGACGTTGCAATATCCATATCTGGGAAACATCCCCAAGTTCTCTCGGAACTCTTACAAAATGCCTTAAATAGGCTAACAAATTGGGCTAAGCAATGTGGCTTGGACGTCAATCCACATAAAACAGAACTAGTACTTTTTTCGAGAAGGTACAAAATTCCTCAGATTAGCCCACCCAAGATTAAAGGAATACCATTAAGCTTTTCCGACCAAGCTAAATATCTAGGCCTCATTTTAGACAAAAAACTAAATTGGAAGGCTAATATTGACGAAAGAGTAAAAAAGGCTACCGTAGCGCTTTTTACTTGTAAAAAGGCCATTGGATCAAAATGGGGCTTCTCCCCAAAAATAACCCACTGGCTATACACTTCGGTAATCAGACCGATACTCATATATGGAGTTGTCGTATGGTGGACCGCACTGGACAAGATGGTAAACCTAAATAAGCTCATCAAAGTCCAGCGGTCAGCAGGTATGTGCATCACAGGAGCACTTCGCTCAACACCAACCGCAGCCCTGGAAGTGCTTTTAAACCTAACACCTCTTGACATCTTCTCCAAAATGGTGGCAGCCAACTCATGTGTGAGGCTTAGAGCCACCTCTCAATGGAACAGTAACAATACTGGTCATACTACTATTCTAGACAATTTCAGATCTATCCCAGATCGCCTAGACTATACCACCCCAAAAATGGTATTCGATAAAAGATTCCATGTCTCCATCCCTTCAAGATCTTCCTGGGAAGAAGAGAGACCCCTGGAAGACAATACGATACACTTCTATACAGATGGTTCAAAGACCGATTACGGAGTTGGAAGTGGTATCTATTCGGAACAACTGAATCTCAGTCTATCATATAGACTTCCCAATCAATGTAGTGTTTTCCAGGCAGAAGTAATGGCGATTAAAGAGGCACTATCCTGGCTCAAAGAAAACGTTATATCTTGCAAGGATATACGAATCTTCTCGGACAGCCAGGCCGCTCTCAAATCTCTCGCGTCTGTCTCCACAAACTCTCAAATAGTCCACGATTGTCGATCATCTCTGGATGAGATGACGGAACAGTTTAATATTCACCTCATTTGGGTGCCGGGCCACAGAGACATTCCGGGTAATTGCAAAGCCGATGAGCTCGCCAAAAACGGAACACTTCTGCCTCATGTTAGACAAAAACATAACATAGGAACACCACTTGCTACATGCAAATATCTTCTCAAACAATATGCTCTAGAATCAGCAAATGCTAGATGGTCACAGGGTACCACCTGCCTAGCAACCAAACAAATATGGCCAAGCATAGACCTGAAACGGTCAAAAGGTCTGATTTCACTGAGCAGACAAAATATAAGCTCTACAACCGGAGTCATAACAGGACACTGCCTCATAGGCAGACATGCCTTGAGGCTTGGGGTCTACGCAAACGACTTCTGTAGAAGCTGCATGGACGAGGAGGAGGAGGAAACAATCCAACACCTTCTGTGTACATGTCCGGCACTCTCCAATAGAAGGAATAAATATCTCGGTAATCCCTTCTTCGATAATACCAGTGAACTGGCAACGATAGACACAAAATGTCTTTCTAACTTCATCAAAAGTACAAAATGGTTTGTTTAATTTCATTACTCTCCCATGAGTAACCTCATTAGTGGTATCACAATGGACCCTTGAGGTCTAAGTGAGTCAATTACATCCAGACAGCCACTCCAACCTAACCCTAACCTATACTATGCAACGATAAGGTTTTATTCTTTTTCCCACTCACAAATTTCACTGCTTTCCAAAACTCAGCAGAGGATTTTGTTTTATTTATAATTTCTATGTTTGATTGGTCATACTCAAGTTTTTTTTTTTTTTTTTTATTGCAGAGCATCTTAAAGTTTTTGTTGGCCGCCGTAGCATAGAGAGATTTGAAATACATAGATGTTGTTGGTTGATCTTACTAATTTCAAGAAGGAAAAAGACACGTTTCTGGCACTCAAACATTCATCGTCAAACCATTTTTGTTTGTTTGTGAAAACTTTCCTCCCCAATGGTTTCTGTGTCATGGTTTTCAATTGCTTGATCTTTTTAAAGTTATCGAATTTTCGATTTCGCGGTCTAAATTTATTTTTTGGAATGATTCCTGGTAATTTGGGGAGAAGTCTTTTATGTTCCAAAACAGTTTCTTCAGTTCGAGATTTCTTAATTTTAAAAACTACCTCCAAGGGCATATGGTCTGAAAATGTTTTTGCTGCTACACTAAAATCGGCAAAAATTGGAAGCTAATCTCCTGGTAAGAAGCAGTAATCTATTACAGAACACGCTGTTCCGCTGATAAATGTGCATTCACCATTACTATCGCCCTCACAGCTTCCATTTATTTTTTTATATTTATAATTGTAATTGTTTTCCATTTTGGAAAAGTTATTTTGAGGAGACCTTTTTGGCTACAAACTGAAACTCCTAATAGTTTTGTGAAGCCCAATAGCTTTGACAAACTGTTTTTCTAACATATCTAAATCATTTTGTTGGTACCTATTCTCAACTTGCACGTGCGAAGTGTGACCCTAATTTTAATAGTCAGCCGTTCATTTTATTTTTGAATAAGGATATTAATTAACAGTCACTTCGATAACTTTTCACGACAAAAAAAAAAGAGGAGGGGGATGATAACGAGACAGATAAAAAGAGGTTTTTTTTTCCAAAGATGTCATATTTAGGGGTTGAGCTAACGTAACAGAAATCCGATGGTAGGGAGAACAGAGAGAAGTGAGTCTATTATGTATACCAACATACAAAACAGGAAAGTTGATTTTTGTGAGTTCACAGGTCAAGGAACCACCCTTACTGCTGTTGATGTGTTCAAATTGTGAGACCCTGAGGGTTGGATTGCTTGATCAGGAAGTGGAAGCCATGATGATTCTTTAGAATTTAGATATAATCACAACACAACAATGACAAAATATCTGCCTTTTCTTTAAAAAATGTTGAGTTATTTGAAACACAAATACACAATACTGCACCCATTAGAACGGATTCGTTCACTTTATTTTTTTAGGAAAACAGTAGGTCGCTTTCAACATAAATAAAAACAAATGATTCAAGTGTTCTCTTGCAACTTTAGAGCAAAAATTGGTTCGGAAGCTCGCGACCTTAGGACAACAAGCTTCTAACTGACATTTTTTCGAAATTGAGTTATAGATTGCATCGTACTAAAACGGCTACGCTCTTTGATTTGCCGCTGTCCAAATTTGGCTATCTCTTTTAGTTTATGAATTAGTTCAAGAAATTCCAGGCAACAAGGTTCTATCTACACAATCGCAGGTTGAATTTAAGTTCACAAACTTCTAACAGGCAGGCAGACGGCCATATTGTATCTTTAACTTTCTGCCAATATACCGTATTTTAGTCAGTCACTAAAGGCAAGTTATAATGTCAAGGAACAGCGTCGAAACACATGGTCCATACTTCTTCGAAAATGATGCTGGGCCAAACAGCTTCTTGCGGCCTGAATTTGATGAAATAGACTTCTCGACGAAATATGACTTCAACAGTATGGCGCTACGTCATGCAACACAGCTCAAGATTCAATCGAAATTCTGCACAGAGGGTTTCATGCCACGGATATCTCGTGCCGAGGCGACGTGAATTGGCCACAAAGGACCGTGTGATTTGACCCTTTTAGCCTTTTTAGCGAAGAATTTACTTAAGTCGCAGGTCGCAAATCACTGCGGCCCTCAAAGACATTATCATGGTCAAATCGAACCTGGTTTATGCTCAAAAGTCATAGCAAACTTTATCTTTCGGAGTGGCCATTGGAACGAAATTCTTGTATTTCACACATATGTCATTGATGGGACTCTTAAATAAAAATAAATCCTCATTGATATCTTATACATTACTCTTTTTATTAATTGTTAAAACCAACCCGCCTTTTTAAATAAAAACCTTTATCTTCAACGACTCATTATTTCCCTTTTACAAACAGTAAAAAAGATTCTATCTAAAAAGAAAAATAATCTACCGTGCAACAAAGGCCTATCTGGGAGTTAGAACCTTACTATCCCACATCCAAGTACCTTTTAGTTTAGAAACAAAGTGCTCGATTTTTTGAGACATAAATTACTAAATAACCATGCACTTTATATTAAATGTTTTAATACTATGAAAGAATTAAATTTAAATAATTCCAAACTCTTTGGGTATAAAATCAAGGTATGAAAGTTATACACTGTGAAATATTCAATCTTCGTTTTCTCGAAAGAGGCATGAATGCAGATAAAGGGTCCGCCATAAAAGGTTTTTTTTTCAACTAGTGCTTATTTTGTGAAAGGTAACACTTAAGTCATGTCTGATTTGACAGATAATTAGTTTTATCCTTCCGCTGAACGTCTATACTCTATACGCTTGAACAACGCTGGGAAATATTGCGACATTACTTTGAAAATCATGGTAAGAGATGTACCGTCAGCTCCGTATGTTCGTTATATTGTGAAAAAAAAGTGAAAGAAACAGGCATTCTTATCAATAAACCAAAGCGTGAATAGCCAAAAACAATGCGTTCACCCGAGAATATTGCTGCTGAGGCAGAAAGTGTGCGTGAAGCGCCATCAACATCAATTGACCGTCGTTCTCAACAATTGAACATTCTTGGAGACATCATTGAGACGAATTTTTCATAAAGATCTTGGTATGACGCCATACAAAGCCCAATTAGTTCAGGAGTTGAAGCCAACTGACCATCCAATGCGTTATGACTTCGCTTTTCAGATGAAGCTCATTTTGATTTTGGCGGGTATATAAACAAGCAAAATTGTAGCATTTGAAAGCCGATACACCCAAAACGAGTCACTGTTTGGTTCGGATTTTGGTCGTTTTAAAGAAATTAAGAAAAAATCAAAACGTGGCTGGACGTTCAAGTTAATTTATTTATGATCCCTAAACTTTTTTTTGTGATTTTAAATTTTAGCCTTATGAGGGACTCAATAAAGTGAAAAAGTATTGGAAGAACCTTGAAATCTTCGATTAATAACCTTATCATTGATAACGTCAGAAAACTATTTTTTTTTTGTTCATGTTGTTTTGACCAGAAGATTCACACTAGAGAAGTTCTCACTAGAGGTGAATTTATTTTCCATGTGAAGTCTTATTTTAGAAATTGAGGCCAGGCCAATATTACGAAATTAAATCTCAGGCTACGAATCTAAATAAAAATGTGAACATAGAAAAGTGGATTTAAAGTTGTACCATCTTTAAGATTTCATATATTTTCATATATTTTCATACTTATAATGAAGATGGTATTTGTAATTTTCTGTGTGAATTATTTGAAGAGCTACAGAAACAAAATTTAAGCCATTTGTGGTTAATCCTTGATAATGCAAGTATTCACTAAACGAAAGCAATTCAAAATTTTGCTGACCAAAAAACTCGTACGCTTCGTTTTTTACCAACGTATTCCCCTCCAATAGAAGATTGCAAGAAACTTATTAGCCGATCCAACAAATAACCAAAGTTTGGTTGACATAAAAGAAAAAAGACACTTTTGTGGAGACGGTAACTTCCGAAAATTGTCACAATTATTACATGAATATAGTTAAGTACAGATTTAATTACAGTTCAGACTATGGATATTCAAGCATCGCCCACGCATCGTTCTTTATGAGATGCTGTTGTTTATTCAAGCATCGCCCACACATCGTTCTTTATACGATGTCGTTCTTTATACGATGCTGTTGTTTATTCTTTATAAGCTTGAATCTCCATTGTCAATGTGCTGATTTGGCATAATTTACGAATTCAATGCAAGATATCAATATCCTAGATAAGAGATCATTAGATCAGCGAACGGATATTGTTATCTTGCTTAATGCCACACACGAAGAACTTCCTTATGAAGTGCTTCTTATTCAAAATGTCATTTAGTTCGGTTAGTCTTAATTTTGTACTCGAAGAAGACGGTTGCCTCTTGTGCTTTTTAAAAAGAGTATCAATAAAATTAATTCTTAACTGGCGCCCGAGCACGGACCTGCATTTTAAAATAGTGTGAAAGGAAGAATCCGAGCCATTAGTAGCTCGACGTGCAACCATTGATCGGGAACGTTAAGAGTAAACGGGAACAACTCGGCCTTTTCTCTGTTTTTAAGTGCGGGTCAAGTCGTGCAAGTGTCAAGAAAAATCAGTTAGGCCAAAAACTCGGCTGATTCTGACACTCGAGCTTTAGTGATCAAGTGTAAAGGAAAATCAGTTAGACCAGAAACTCAACTCAACTGGTACACACGCAAAAAAAAAAATCAGTTAGACCAAAAACTCGGCTGGTTAAATAGGGTTCTCTTTGCGCGGCCCCGCTAGTTTTGCGATTAAAAAATAATCCAAAATGAGGAAAACTTTAGTGTAAGTGTGTTTAAAATATTTAAAAAAGTTTTACGATTAAAACAACACTAATATAAAATCCGAAAAGTGAGTCTAAAATATTAAAAAAATACGATTAAATCAACAAACCGAATGAACATTATTCCAAACAAATAAGAAACATTATTAAGACTATTAAAAAAACTTTTTAATTAAATTAAAGCTAAAATAAAAAAAGTTAATCAACCAATAACGAACATTCAAATAAAGGAAAAAAACCCGGAAAACACAACGAACACTTAAAAAAGGAAGGAGAAAAACTGGAACTGGTGAACTTTTTCCATTCGCTATTTTATATATTATTATTATACTTTTTTATTTTTTTATCTTATTTTGCTACTTGTATCATTTTATATTTTTACTACTATTTTATATCATATCCTATATTTGTTAATCTTTAAGTTTAAAAGTATTAAGAATTTTCCCAACGAGTTCTTCCTGAATAATAAATTGAAATTAAACTTCAAAAATGGCTCAAATGCAAGAAATTATTGATCATTTACAAGCTCAGATAGTGAACTTGACTGGGTCGGTAAATGCATTATTAAAAGTAACTAGTGAGTTGCAAAAGGAGTTTTTACTGTTTAGAGGAGGGTCAAAAGCATATTCGATTGTGAACGAGCCAGAAGTTTTGGCAAGGCCAACTATGCGTCATGGGTCAAATCAGTGGAGAATGTATTAGACGATTACAAGATCATAGGAACTAAACCCTTGTTTCGAGCTATAATTAGGTCTATACGACAAAAAATCATAGAAGAAGCCGATACGGCTTTGGTAGCATATAATATACCTGATGAAGATTGGGTATCAATTAAGAGATGTTTATCTTTACACTACGCTGACAAACGCGACATTCGCACCTTAGAATATCAACTCTTTTCCCTTTATCAAGGCGAAAAAACGATCGATGAATTTTTCGGTGAAGTTAATCACCAACTTACCTTAATAATAAATAAAACTCAAACTGAGAGTTTAAGCCACGAAACAATGGCAATTTTAATAGAGGGTCATCGAAACCGAGCCTTAGATACTTTCATAAGAGGCCTTAACGGCGACTTATCAAAGCTTATTGCTATTAAAAACCCAAGTTCATTGCCAGAGGCATATTCAACTTGTTTAGAGCTACAAAATATGAGTTATAGAGCTACCAATTTCACTAAAAGTAACACTCCGAACCCGATTGCGGTACCCCATAATTCCCTTATACCACCAAGGAAGCATGATAATATAACAAATCCACGACCAACAAAGTATATTCCACATCTTACTCAAAATCAGAAAAATATGATGTATTCTCAAATTAACAAACAAGCTCAGCAAACACACAAGCCAGCCTTACCTCCAGGACAACCTAAACCTGAACTAATGGATGTAGATCGTAGCATTCAAACAAGACAGGTGGAATATATGAATCGTCCACAACAATCTTCAAAGCCGAACCAACAAAATAATTATAATAATTCTTACAGAAACCCTGATATGCACCAACCAAATCAACAACAACAATATAAAAGATGTACACAAAATAATGAATTATCACCTAACCCACCAAAACATCAAAGAGCCTACCAAACAGAAACAGACGCAATACAGGAAAATGAAATGCGCAATTATGAAGAACAACTTAATGACGAAGAACAATTTTATGATGACGACCTACCATACGAAGAAAACACAGAGGAACAAGTGACTCAAGAACTAAATTTTCTCACGACCGAGTTAGTGGAACTCCCTACATAAAATACCACGCACCTAACGGGAAAATCTTAAACTTTTTAATAGATACAGGCGCTAACAAAAATTTTATAAAACCAGAACATACAGCTAAGCAAAAAATTCTAGAACAACCATTTTATATAAACTCAGTAGGTGGTAAGGTAAGAATTGAAAAATCAGCTTCAGGAAAAATATTTTCAACCTATGGTAACGATACTTTAGTTAAATTTTACATTTTACCATCCTTAACTTCTTTTGACGGAATCATTGGAGATGATACGTTAAGAGAACTCAAGGCAGTCATAGATAGGAACGAATCTAAATTATTCATCCACCCAAAAATAGAAATACCATTGGAAATAAGACAGTCAGTAGATGTTTATTCTGTTATTAACCTAGAAAAGTTGAGCCTACAACAAAGTCAGGAAATAAATAATATTTTGAGGCAATTTTCGCATATTTTCACTAAACCCGACGACAAATTTACAGCCGTTACAAATGTAAGAGCTGAAATTGATACTCCAATCTATGCAAAACTTTATCCATACCCAGTTTTAATGCGACAAGAAATAGATAAAGAAATTGATAAACTGTTGAAGGACAATGTCATTAAGCCATCATCTTCTCCATACAATGCTCCCATCTGGATAGTGCCAAAAAAGTCTTGTAACAATAATGAAAGGAAATATAGAATGGTCATTGATTACAAAAAATTAAATGTTGTTACGATTTCAAATACATACCCAATACCAGACATATCAACAATTCTCTCCAATCTCGGTGAATCGAATTATTTCACAACTATAGACTTAACGTCAGGTTTCCACCAAATTCTGATGAAGGAAAGTGATATTTAGACTCTCCCTCTACTACCAAAATGTAAGAGGACTTCGAAGTAAAACTACAACTATTTTTCAAAATTCCCAATCTTTGTCATACGATCTTTTCGCTCTTACCAAGACTTGGCTTAATGCCACAATTTTAGACACAGAACTCTTCCGTAATGAGTTTGTAGTTTTCCGTAAAGATCGTCATCACGATGTCATTAAATCGGTTGGTGGGGGAGTCCTCATTGCTGTAAGAAATAGTTTTTGTTCAAGCAAAATAGTTTTCCCAATGAATCTGTCTATAGAACTTGTCTGTGCAAAAATATCTAAACAATCTTTAGTAATATATGTATTAAATGTTTACATCCCACCAAAGAGCCCGATGTCTTCGTTCTCTGAACTCTCTCTTGCAATTGATTTTATTATCAACTTAGCAAGCCTTGACAGTATTATATTATTATTGGGAGATTTCAATCTTCCCAACATTGACTGGGTTCCTTCCGAAGACGATTCTCATTTTGAAGCTTCAACCAACTCATCCCAACTTGAGCTTCAATTGGTAGATAATATTATATCTTCGGATTTGCACCAAGTAAGTTGCATACAAAATTATAGAAATAGAATGCTGGATCTAGTTTTTTCATCTGACGCCGTTAATACTGTAGTGGTTGTATCCTCCTCTGCTTTATGTAACATAGATAACTACCATCCACCTCTCGACATTTTTCTTGACACGAGCGGTCATTTACTTGAAAATAGTAATCCTCATGACTGCTCACATGCATTTGATTTTCGCAAAGCTGATTTTGAAAAGCTTTTGGATTGTTTAAATAAATCCGGTATAGAACACTTACCGATCTCCAACGATATTGACGAAACAATTTCGAGTTTTTATTCAGTTTTGTTAAATTGCATAAAAGAAGCTGTACCAATTAAAAGGACGATTCCCTCAAATACCCCTTTCCATCCCTGGTATACTAAGGACCTTAAACATCTTCGCAACAAAAGAAATAAGGCCTGGAAGAAATACATTAAGCATATGACGCCATGACGGTGGATAATCAAGTCATTTATATCTCATTGTTTGAAGAGTTTAAGAAACTCTCTTTCAAACTTTATAATGAATACCTAGGGTCGATGGGGGCTTCTTTAAAATCAGACCCAAGGAACTTTTGGAAATTTATTTACATTATGGTGTGAAAAGAACAGTTTAAATCTTAACCCGATAAAGTGTCAAACAATGACCTTCTCTAAAAAACGTTCACCTTCATCTTATGACTATGTCATTTCAAACCACACTTTAGCTCGCGTTTTAACTGTTAACGACCTAGGAGTTCTTTTTACACATAGATAATGTAGATTTTTCTGAGCATATAAACGGCATAGTCAATAAAGCTAATTCTATGTTAGGTTTTATTAAGCGATGGGCAAAGGAATTCCGGGATCCTAATGTCACCTGTGCTTTGTACAACAGTTTGGTTCGTCCCCAGCTAGAGTATGCATCGCAGGTGTGGTCTTCTTTATATGATTTCCACATTGAAAGACTGGAATCTGTGCAACGGAATTTTACCCGTTTTTTGTTAAAAGGGTTTCAGTGGATTGATCCCCTAAATCCCCTTCCATACGAAAATCGTTTGTCAATCCTTAACATGCAAACACTACAACAGAGAAGAAATAATAATGATGTTGTATTTTTCCATCAAATTATAACTGGAGCCACTGATGCTCCTGACCTTCTCTGTAAAATTTTGTTTTGCTCTCGAGGGGGAGGTTATAATCTTCGTAGGCAGGATCTGATTAAGATACATATTCACCGTACTAATTATGGAATGCATGAGCTTTTGACACGTATGGGTAGACTTATAAACTAGAACCCAAAACTTTTTGATTTTAATTTAAGTAAAATTCAACTCAAATTAATTTTGAAAACCAGAGTTCCACTTTCTTAATGTTTTATGTTGATTTTGTAATGTTTTTTCTTTACTTTATGTTAATTATTTATGTGTGTTGTGTTATTTGTTTTAGTTTCGTTATTTGCTTACTAACAACTAACACCACACTAAGTGATGAGCCGGTGGTATAACACAGTCCCTGTGTTGGCAAACCATTGGTCGTAATATAGTGCTTGCTATAAGCCTATACGACCAATTCTGATAGTGTGTTTAAAAAAAAAAAAATATTGAGAAAACAGCATTCTCAACCCTTAACGGGAAATACGAATTTTTAAGATTGCCGTTCGGATTAAAGATTGCCCCGGCAATATTTCAATGCATGATAGACGACGTGCTTTCTATGATATAATAATATTTAGCAAAACGGCCGACAAACATCTTTCACACATTCAATTAGTTCTTACAAAACTCAGCAATGCTAATTTAAAAGTAAATTTTGAAAAAACTGAATTTCTGAAAACAGAAATTGAATATTTAGGTTTCATTATTTCAGGAAAAGGCATCAAAGCCGATCCAAGAAAAATCAAAGCTATTGAAAATGCACAAGAACCCACGAATCTAAAAGAACTAAAATCATTTTTAGGACTAGCTTCATATTATAGGCGATTTATAAAAGATTTTGCAAACACTTCGAAGCCATTGTATTTCACAGCAGGTGAACTCTCTAAAACAAGTAAAAACATATCGAGGAGTGTACCAATAAAATTTAATGAATTCCAGAAAAAAGCCTTTAATGATCTGAAAAATTATCTAATATCGTCGGAAATACTTATATTCCCCGATCATTTTAACAACAGACGCTTCAAATTATGCATTAGGTGCAGTCTTATGCCAGGGTGATATTGGAAAAGATAAACCTATCACATTCATATCTAGGAATCTTGATAAGACAGAGCAAGGGTATGCAACAAGAAATTAAGAAATTACCTTTTACGTTTCAAAAAAAAATAAAATAGTTACAGACCACCAACCACTTACCTATTCACTTAGTAACAAAAATTACAATTCTAAATTGAAAAGGTGGAAGGCAAGATTAGAAGAGTATAATTATGAATTAATGTACAAACCAGGGAAAACAAATCAAGTTGCAGACGCTTTATCAAGGATGAATATAAGCGAATGCAACCCGTCGTCAACTTCATGCACACAACATAGTGCTAAAGAAGTTAGCTCAGACTTAATTATAAGCACAGAAGTTCCTTTGGATGTTTTCAAAAATCAAGTTATAATAGAAGTTGAAATTGAAGATAGAACATATCAACTCCCTCACCCAGGTTACAATAGGAAGATTATCACGAGAAATTTTTATACCGCCGAAATAATTAAACAGATACTAAAAACTGAAATGAATCCCCATGTATTAAATGGATTGAAAGCTCCGGAAAACAGAATGCAAATTATACAAGAAATTTATAAGCAACATTTTGGTAAAAGTCTTAAAATATGATTCACACAAACAATCGTTACAGACTTAATCGATAAAGAACAAATTCTAGACATAATCCACCAAGACCATAGGAAAGCCCATAAGTGCTTCAAAGAAAATAAAGAAAAAATATTACAAAGTTACTACTTCCCAAAATATGAATTCTAAGATAAAATAAATACTCCAAAATTGTAAAATATGCAAGGAAAATAAATATGACAGACACCCAACACAAAAAGAATTGCAAACAACACCAATTCCTCAGTATCCAACTGGAATAGTTCACATCGACATAATAGAACTAGATGGACAATTATTCCTCACATCAATTGACAAATTTTCGAAATTCACAAAAATATTTCCAATAGAAAATAAATCAGCAATTTACCTTAAAGATAAAATATTAGAACTTGTACATTATTATACAACGCCAAAACTAATAGTCATGGATAGGGATAAAGCCCTTACAAGCCCAATAATAACAGATTTTATATCCAACATAGGAATGGATATTTACTTAACCCCTACCAGTAGGAGTGAAGTTAACGGACAGGTGGAGAGGGTCCATTCAACGATACAAGAAATAATACGATGTCTACAAAAGGAATACAGTTCAATGCCAATTCAAGACCTAGTTGTAATAGCAACAGATTGATACAATAATACAATTCATTCAACAGTAAAAGGTACACCAGCTAATATATTTTTTGGAAGGAAACCATCGAAATCCTTAGAGGAATTAAATAAGGCTCGAGAAGAAACAAATATAAAAACAAAAGATCTTATTGAAAGAATTCAAAAACAAAGATTGAGTTACGAAAAAAAAAAAATCGTGAGAAACCAAAAAAATATAAGCCAGGAGATATTATTTACGTTAAAGCTCCCGGAAGAAAAGGAAAATAAAAACAAAAATACATTAAAGAAATAGTAAAAGATGATCATAGAGTCGCAATAACAACAATGTCAGGAAGGAAAATCCACAAAACTAATATCAAATATTATTAATTAACTCTAAACTCCTCAATAGAAAAGAAATAACAAAAATATTAAACGAAATAGAAAATTTACCATACGGAAAATATGTGGAAGCATTAAACTATGCAAGCCCATCTATAGCTATTAAGAACGAAATTATTCTCTATATAATATCATTCCCATTAACAACATTAGAAACTTATAATCATTTAAAAATAAGACCCATTACAACCAACAAAAATGTGCACGACTGGTTCGTACGAACTTGCTCCTGCATGCTAAAACTAAATATTTATGATTACTTAAATTGCAAAAAGTAGTGTTAAAATAAGCAATTCTGGTTACACTCTTACTTACAGCTTACACTTAACTCACAAAAAAAAAAACTCAATATATAAAAATAATTAGAACTCATTAAGAAAATTAAAATTTGAAAATGTACCTCGTAAAAACATTTCATTCCAAAAATTTAAATGCCAAACAAATTCAAACCTTATTCTTGATTTATTGAATTTTCTTTTTGAAAATCGTCGGAGCCGTTTTTTTTAAATTAATTTTTTATATTTAAAATTTTTCAAAAATGTCGTAAAATTAATTTGGGTATGCAGTTTTTAAAACCATGTAAATATACAAATTATACTCCAATTTGGATTTTTTAAATTGATCCGTTTTTGAGATACAGAATTTTTCAAAAAAAAGTTAAAAATATTTTTTTAAAATCCAAAAAAAAAATTGAAATTTTTTTGAAAACAAAATATTTTTTGAACGTACTTTCGAAAAAAAAACTTACGCTAATCGGACTTTCGGTTTTCGAGAAAATCTAATAACAAAAAGACCGTTCAATGTAAAATTTTGTTTTTTACATAAAATACATGAATGTTGAAAAAAAATAAAACTCGAGGAAGTTTAAAAAAAATCGTTCGACCCGTTTTGGAGAAAAAAAATTTTGGTTTTTGGCCAAAAAAATCGTATAGTGGCTACCCTAAATTTTGATCTTAAAACAAAAATAAGAAAATTGGGATATGAGTTTTTGCTCAAACCTCTAATTTTCAAATTTGAAGTCAATCGGACCAGTAGTTAAGACTGTAGATGCCTGTAAACTTTCCGACAAACAGACAGACGGAATCGCCGGACCCACTTTTTTCGACTTCTCTATCATCGTAATGTCATATCTCATCCTCATCTCAATTTTTTTTTTTTTTACGAATTCAATACTTGCCATATATTCTATATGTCGCAAGTAATAAACAGATTTTAATTCCTCACGTTGAAATTTACGGAATCATAAAAAAATGTTTTAAAATTCAGGAAGTACTCGTCTGTAAACAAAATAATATCATGAAATTATCGGAAGAAACTTGTATTTCAAATATTATCAACTCAATAAATGCAAATTGTACTTATATTTTTAACACGAAGGCGTTAATTGAACAAGCTACCGAAAACTTAATTTTTGTCGACAATTATATCGGGAAATTAAACGAAAAATTGCGAAAATAAATTAAAGAAATTATATGGTAGTTACATAATACAAATCTCAAACTGTTCCATTAAACTGGGAAATAGAAAATTTATATCAACTGAAATTGTTAACCACATTCCATTGCCTTCAATATTCCAAATAAATGTAAAGGAATTAGATGTAAGATCAAATATTGATAAACTAGAATTAGACAATATCGAACAAATGAAAGAAATAAAAACAATTGGTAAACACTCCCTTTTTAGTAATATTGTTTTATACATCCTGACAATAGTGTTATTGTAATTTTTATAATTATACAAAAATGTAAAAAAAAAAGAAGATCAAAATTGTCAATGTATCTCGAAACAATGATATCAAGTTAAAAGAATGTCCAGATCCAGACACAACATTAAATGAAAAAATATTTGTAAGTTGAATTAAGATATCAAATTGAATATTATAAAAATTGTTATGTTTTTTCGAGGACGAAAACATTTTTAAGAAGGGAGGAGTTAAGCACAGATTTAATTACAGTTCAGACTATGGATATTCAAGCATCGCCCACACATCGTTCTTTATACGATGCTGTTGTTTATTTATTATAAGCTATCGTTCTTTATACGATGCTGTTGTTTATTCTTTATAAGCTTGAATCTCCATTGTCAATGTTGTAATGAAACAACACATTTCGCCCCACTGCCACATAATTCCATTGCAAACATGCAATTCCCCGCCGATGTCTTTGTCATACACGAACGATATAGCAGAACAGTGCATTGCATGTAAGCAATCATGCTATACTTCGCCCCTACCGCCGCATAATTTATACTATGACGAAGAACTATACTTCGCCCCTACCGCCGCATAATTCATACTATGACGAAGAACTTCCCTTCGCCCCTACCGCCGCATAATTCTATTGCAAACAAGCAATACTCCGCTGATGCCTACAAAACCAGTTTGTACAACTGCCAAGCATCAACCGAAGTCAGCAACACTGATCAACTCTCGGTGACACACAAATGTAATTTACAATACGATTTCATTTGTATGCTTATAATTCGCACTGGCTTATCGGCAAAATATTCTTAAAGTCACCGAATTTGGTTCAGTCCGGAGGGAGTCCGCCGACCGTAGACCGAGTACCAATCAAGAGTACACCGACGAACCCTCAGATTTGTTTGACAAAACTTAGACCCCAGAGTTGACGTGGGCTTCCAGGTTTTTAAAACAAGTGTCCGCTGCTTTCTCAGTTGAGACTTAGTGTCCGCTGCTATCTCAGCCGAGACTGTTCCAAGTGTCCACTGCTTCCTCAGTTGAGACTTAGTGTCCGCTGCTATCTCAGCCGAGACTGTTCCAAGTGTCCACTGCTTCCTCAGTTGAGACTTAGTGTCCGCTGCTATCTCAGTCGAGACTTCAAGTGTCCACTGCTTCCTCAGTTGAGACTTAACTGAATCCAGCTATCTCAGAGTCAATTTAGATTGAGATTATTCTTTTGGAATTATATAAAGTAGAAAACCTGAACTCCTATATTATTCTTTGGAATTATATAAAGTAGACTAACAAAACCAATGAAATTGTATAAATATTAAGATCTCATTAAAATTGTATTCAATATTGTATGAAGAATTTTTGAATTAAATAAAACAACCTTCAATAAACTAAAGTTTGTGCTTCTTTAGTAGACCCTGGATCCGATGAGCTTACCTCGGCATAACTAAAAAGCATCTCACAATGTGCTGATTTGCGTAATTTACGAATTCAATGCAAGATATCAATATCCCAGATAAGAGATCATTAGATCAGCGAACGGATATTGTTATCTTGCTTAATGACACACAAGAAGAACTTCCTTATGAAGTGCTTCTTATTCAAAATGTCATTTAGTTCGGTTAGTCTTAATTTTGTACTCGAAGAAGGCGGTTGCCTCTTGTGCTTTATTAAAAAGAGTATCAATAAAATTAATTCTTAACTATATGTATGCCAAAGTTACCCGCTGCAGCTGCAGGAGAAGGTTTGTAAAATTATTAGCCAAATATGTTTGAATAAAAATGAATTCAATAAAATTGGTATTTTATGGGGCAGGGACATTACTTCGCAGGACATAGGTCCATAATGGAATTCTCACTTAGGTGAGGCATTAGTCCGTAAATCGATTTTGGACTTATGTCCCACTTTGTTGGGACATAATTCCTCAATAAATAATTCTGGATTTATGTCCCATTTCTCAATATGTTTTGATTGAACAGTTTTTAAAAAATTAATGCTTTTTGACGAGTTTTCATACTCTTGAAAATCCGTTGTCTGAAGGATCGAAGTGATTTCATTCCTCCTATGTATTTTTTTCTGTGCTTTGATATGCAAACAATTTTCTCTCATACATACATAAAATTATTGTTCAACAAACGAATAGATTTTCTTCAATATAATTTGAATCATTTGTATTTACATACATTTCTTTTGACTTGCTACTCTTTAGAGAGGAAAGAAAAGGATATGGTGCCGTCATATGGCCATGTGTCCTATGACACATTAAGTGTTTGTTTTGCACGCGTATATACGCTTAAAATGAACAGTGCACAAAAAAACGACAATTTTTTTGTTTTAGAAATTTGGCATCACAAGTTGATGATATGTAAGCGAGAGGAGAAAGAAGAGGAACGTCAGTGGGAATTTTTCTCCAGAGAACAGAAAAATCTCCTGCTCAAAGAAGCAAACCAAGAGAACGAAGAAAAGAGATCTGGAAAGAGAAAGAGAAAGATGTTCTCTGGAGAAAAAATTCCCGTGAACGTTGCTCTTCTTTCTCCTCTCGTTTACATATCATCAACTTGTGATGCCAAATTGCTAAAACAAAATATTTGTCGTTTTTTTGTGCACTGTTCATTTTAAGCGTATATACGCGTGCAAAAAAACACGCCTAATATTTCATAAGGAAATGGTGACATTCCATATGGAAAATCCATATCGTCTAAAGCATCTTTACTGAAGACAGCAGTAGCAGTGTCTCCTTCTTGCTCCAAATCTTTCGCTTGCTGAATTCAAATAAAAAAAAAGCAGTTAAAATGCGAATATGTGTTTATTTACGTACATGATTTTTCTTTAAAGTTTTGGTTCAAAAAACTGCATAAAACTGTAAATTCGTCCACAGTTGTTTTTTTGTTTGCCTTTCACATTTAAATTCGATGAATTTTCGATAAATTTTTTGACAGTTTGAATGAATTCAACGCCAACTAATTTCTGGCAGCACTGAACCCTAAAATTCCTAAGAGATAGGACTCTTATTTATCCGTCGTAACTGTGTTGTTGTATTTAACATGGAAATGTTAGTAACATTTTGCTTAGCCTGGCAAAAAAAACAGCCCTAATATCTCAACTCGTTTAGGAGATATGATTTTTGGAACCAAAAAAGCCGAAACGGGCCACTGTGCGACATCTCATTCTTAACCCTCTCTGTCTATCCCACTTTCCCTAACTCGCACTGTGCTTTGGCATAAAAAGGGAACAAAAACCCCTTGAGTGCGTGCATATTGTAAACAAAAAAAAAAAAAAAAAACGCAATTCTCAAGAAGGTTTGCACAGGATCAAAAGTATTCAGTGTTTACATAGCTTTATATTTACATGTATCTATTTTAATTTTGTTGATTAATGAATATTCGCCTTGTTTAAATTCCTTTTTAAATATACATTTTTCGTTACATATAAATCTTTTCTTAGTTAAACTTGGAGCAATACAAAATTTTTTTTCTTACATAAAATACATGAATGTTTAAAAAAATTAAACTCGAGGAAGTTTAAAAAAATCGTTCGAGCCGTTTTGGAGAAAAAAAAAAGTTTTGGTTTTTGGCCAAAAAAATCGTATGGTGGCTACCCTAAATTTTGATCTTAAAACAAAAATAAAAAAATTGGGATTTGAGTTTTTGCTCAAACCTCAATCGGACCAGTAGTTAAGGCTGTAGATGCCTGTAAGTTTTCCGACAGACAGACAGGCGGAATCGCTGAATTCAATACTTGCCATATATTCTATATGTCGCAAGTAAAAAATGTGCACGACTGGGTCGTACGAACTTGCTCCTGCATGCTAAAACTAAATATTTATGATTACTTACATTGCAAAAAGTAGTGTTAAAATAAGAGATATACTTTCAGCAATTCTGATTACACTCTTACTTACAGCTTACACTTTACTCACAAAAAAAAACTCAATATATACAAATAATTAGAATTCATTAAGAAAATTAAAATTTGAACATGTACCTTGTAAAAACATTTCATTCCAAAAATTTAAATGCCAAACAAATTCAAACCTTATTCTTGATTTATTGAATTTTTTTTTTGAAAATCGTCGGAGCCGTTTTTTTTTAAATTAATTTTTTATATATAAAATTTTTCAAAAATGTCTTAAAATTAATTTGGGTATGCAGTTTTTAAGACCATGTAAATATACATATTACACTCCAATTTGGATTTTTAAAATTGATCCGTTTTTGAGATACAGAATTTTGAAAAAAAAAGTTAAAAATATTTTTTAAGAATCCAAAAAAAAATTTGAAAATTTTTTGAAAACATAATATTATTTGAACAATATTTTTTTTTTATAATGAGCACACACTCAAGGGGTTTTTATACCCTTTTTATGCCATAGACACAGTGAGTACTTTAGGAAAGAAGGAAGGGGTAAGAGAGGAGGTGCCGGTGTACATTGGTTTTAAATTCCTGAACATTGCAATGATCGGGAAAAACAGAGTGTGGAAGAGAGTTCCACATTCGCGTAGTACGGCTAAAGAACGATTCTCTATACTTGAGCGTAAGACCGAAGTTGGGCTCGAGTGTAAACTGATGGGCATTCCTGGAAGCGCGGGTATTACGGTTGAATTGTTTAAGGGGTGGAATGCAACTGGCTATTTCTCTAGAGCACTTACCGTAGAAGTAACGATAAAACAGAGAGAGACACGAAACGTTACGACGGTGGTCTAAAGTGGTGAATGCATCAGTGATCTCTCTATCACCAATCATTCTTACAGCTCTTTTTTGAATTCCATCCAAGAGGCTTAAGTAAGTAGCTGGAGCACCAGCCCAGAGATGTGAATTGTACTCAAGCTTTGGACGGATATGGGTTTTATAGATGATAGCCAGATCAGACGGGGAGAAAAATTTCTTGCACCGTCTTAAGAAACCCAAACATCTTGCGGCATTTTTGGCGACATCGCGTATGTGCTCGGACCACAAGAGATGGTCAGTGATGCACATACCGAGAATCTCGAGATGATCGGTCGCATTGATGCAAGTGCCACTCATGGACAGTGGCAGGGGGGGTATATCTCGCTTCAACGATACCAGACAGCATTGAGTTTTCGAAGCATTAAACTCTACACGGTTCTTAATTCCCCATTGAACAATGCTGTTTAAGTCAGAGCTTAATGAGCTTATCATATTTTGCCGTTGCAGTTCCACATCCGAAGATTAGGGATGTGAATCTGGAAACGAATATGAGAAGCTAAGTACTATCGTCAGCGAAACAATTTATTGGATTAGAAGTAACAGACAAGAGATCATTAATAAAAATGAGAAAGAGGGTCGGAGACAAAACGGAGCCCTGGGGCACACCAGCATTTATATTGTGGGTTTCAGACTTGAATCCGTCCAATACAACTTGTATTGAACGATTGGAAAAAAAGTTTCTTATCCAACAAAGTAGGGATTCATCGATTCCGAAGGCACGCATTTTCGATAAGAGAGCAATATGCCAGACTTTATCAAATGCCTTTGAAATATCAAGTGCAACAATCTTACTTTCTCCAAAACGATGTAAAGATTTATTCCACTGTTCGGTGAGATAAACCATCAAATCACCAGTGGACCTGTTGCTGCGAAAGCCGTACTGCCGGTCATTAAGAAGCTTTCGGTCTTCGAGATATTTCTTAAGCTGAAAGTTTATCAGCGTTTCCATGACCTTAGAAAGAAGGGACGTAAGTGCAGTCGGACGATAATTGGAGGGAGAAGAAGATTCGCCTTTTTTTGGAATAGGCTGGGCAAATGCTGTTTTCCCAATGCTCGGAACGAGCCCAGAAGAATAGGATAGATGGAAAAGCTTACGCAAGGGTTTTGCCAGCGTGGAAGAACACCTCTTCAGAATAATAGCGGGGATACCATCCGGACCAGCGGATTTATGTATATTGAGATCCTTTAATACTCTCGCCACAGCACGAGTGCGGAAGAAGATTTGTCCCATGGAATCATTGACGCGCTCAAGAACTGGAGGAGTCATGACACTCTCTGGCTGCGAACTGCCTAGCAAAAAGGTTAGCTTTCGCGAGCGAGCTAACAACTGGAGTGCCATTGTCGACGAGCGTAGGGACAGAGGAAGAAGAAGAATTCTTCATATTTTTTACAAATGACCAAAAATTCTTACTGCCTTTGGGACATTGCAGTATTTTTTGCCTTAATTTTTGGTCATGTAAAAATTTGGTCCGCCGAATATGGGCATTGCAGGCCTTCCTAGCTTGTTTAAACTTGTTCCGGTTTTCCTCAGTTGGGTTGGCTCTAAAACACCGGAACTTTACTTCTTTTTCCCTGATAACCTCTTTACAGCTTGAATCAAACCATGACTTTTCCTTGGGTTTGATGCTTTTAACCCTATTCGGGATAAAAGTTTTCATTCCCAAATCATATCTGCGCTGGAGTCTACGTCACTATCGAGGAAGCATAGTGACCAGTTAAAGCTCCGGAAAAAGTTGTTGAGACCGTCCCAGTTGGCTTTCTCGTATTGCCACACGGTTCTCTTCGGAGCGTTTTTTCTAACTGGATTAGCTTGACACGAGAAATTTGCAGATATAATACTATGATCTGAACTGCCTAGAGGCGTTAATACACTGATAGTGTATTTATCAGGGTCAGACGTAAGAAACAAGTCAAGAGTATTTTCCGCTTGGCCATTAATGTCCGATATTCGAGTGGGCTCGGTGACAAGCTGAGTTAGGTGGTAAAACTCAGCAAAGATCTCAGCACACATTCCTTCGGGTGTTGTCTGGCCCGAATGGAGAAGCCACGAAGAATTGTGTACATTGAAATCGCCCGTAATAACGATTTCAGTGTGAGGATACAGGGAAACAATTCTTTGGATTAAGTCAGACAGAGTATCAAATTCACGAGAAGTTGAAGCCCTGTCCAAATTTGGGCTTTGATATAGAAAACAATAGTGAATGATGTGCTTATTTATGGTGAACTTAAACCACATAAAATTGAAAACAGGGTTGGAGCAGCGTCCATATTGTGGAAGGAATTGATAAGCGACATCATTCCTTATGTAAACGGCGAGACCATGGTGGAGGAAGAATAATAGCACTAAGTTATACCCATGAATGAGAAATTCAGTAGGATCGGAATTCTCACCTACTTGGGTTTCACTCAGCGCCAAAACAGCTGGCCTGTGAGAAACAGTGTGGATGTACGTAGCAAGAAAATTCGTACGTAGCCCACGAACATTACAATAGTCAACTCTGAAATTTTCGATCATTGCAATATATAAACAAAAAAACCAAAACAGACGAAATCTAAGAGAAGCTGCCAAATAAATAACAGGTTTCTTTTCGAATCAACGTCCCCGCTAGTGTTATGCCTTAGCGGTGGCGTGAGTCGATCCGACCCTGGAATTCAAATAGCAACTTCTCTATTCATCCGTTGTTGCTAACATAACATATGCATACATACATACAATTGCGCGAGCAAAAAAAAGCTCATTGCAATATGATGCATATGCTAGACCATGCAACTGTCGTAGATCAGAGGAAGAAAGGAGAAGAGGAAGGTACTCACTTGTGCTGCGTTTGGCTATTTTTTTGTTTTTTTTTTATGTAAATTGAACTTGAGTGTTGCGTTGTTTTTTTTTTCTTTGTTGTGATTTTTGTCTATTGTTGTAATTGTTTTTTTTCTGCTTATTATTTTTTTTCTTTTGTGTGATTTTGTTATTTTTATTGTTGAGTGTAATTTTATTGTTATTGTTTTTTCTATTGATGTTTGATTGAATGTTCTTTTTGTTGGTTTTTGTTATTTATTTTAATGTTTATAAAAGACAGCGACGCGACGTAAAGACAAGGACGCGACGAAATAAAAAAACGTTGACGGACAAAAGGACGACATACAGCACAGGGGGACCTTCCCCAACCAGATCACAAGGACTGATATATACGTACTTTCGAAAAAAAAATTACACTGATCGGACTTTCAGTTTTCGAGAAAATTTAATAAGAAAAAAACGGTTCTATGGGAGGTACCCTTTTGGAGCAATACAAATTTTTTTTTTTACATAAAATACATGAATGTTTAAAAAAATTAAACTCGAGGAAGTTTAAGAAAAATCGTTCGAGCCGTTTTGGAGAAAAAAAATGTTTTGGTTTTTGGCCAAAAAAATCGTATGGGGGCTACGCTAAATTTTGATCTTAAAACAAAAATAAAAAAATTGGGATATGACTTTTTGCTCAAACCTCTAATTTTCAAATTTGAAGTCAATCAGACCAGTAGTTAAGGCTGTAGATACCTGTAAACTTTCCGACAGACAGACAGACGGAATTGCCGGACCCACTTTTTTCGACTTCTCTATCATCGTCTCATCCTCATCTCAAATTTTTTTTTTTACGAATTCAATACTTCTATATGTCGCAAGTAAAAATGTGGACTTATTTCCCATTTATCAAACAAAAATTGTGGAATTATGTCCCAACAAAGTGGGACTTAAGTCCAAAATCGATTTATGGACTAATGTCCCACCTAAGTGGGCCATAATTCCAATTTGGACTTATGACCCGTGGAGTTATGTCCCTGCCCCGTATTTTATATCTTAAGTAAAAGCGATCCTTTGTGATTTTATTTTTACAAATATTATTTTCATTACAAGTACTGGGTGAATTCTGATAGGTAGCCTTTTCCAGGCAATTGCTTATGCCGACGACCTGATTGCGTACAGAACTGCCCCAAGGGTCGTACATTGCGTCATTAGAATTATCTTCCAACATGATTTCGAGAAGATTCAGCGATATTGCGATGACTGGAAACTGAAAATAAATGTCCAGAAATGCGAAACAATTCTGTTCCGGACCTCGTTGGCTGGGGCCACGAGGGATACGCGCAAGAATTGAATTGGCGCAAGATGGTCATCGTTGGGCCTCACGGACAAACACTATTAACGAGCAAAAGTGAAGTGAAGTACCTCGTTATCTGGTTGGACCAGTATCTGTATTTCGACAGACATATAGATGCTGCTCTGACTAAGGCCAGAGGAGCCTTCGCTCTGATAAAAAGGCTGTTTTAAAGCAGTCGGCTTGACCCCAGAGTAAAGGCTACATGGCCCTCATACGGCCGATGATTGTTAATGGCTGTCCAGTGTGGTTCAACGTTGCACCATCTCAAATGGAGAAGATTCTGGTGTTCGAGAGGCAGTGTCTTCGGCGCTGTCTCGGTTTGTATCAAACACCGGAATCTTCGTATATACAATAATATTTTAACGAGGTTCTATACAACGATAACACTTATTCGGGGTCATATTACAAGAGCTATGACTTCGACGAATAATGTGATATTTGGGGAGTTCTATCCGAACGACGAATATTTTGACAGTGCACGCTTAAACGGCTTCATTCCACCAGAGGCATTCCTCTATTTAGATAAATGCGGTCTGATCAGGACAGATTGGCGGTACCGCTAATCTACTATGTCAGGCGAAGAATCGTCCATGGGCGGGTCCTTTACAATCGAGACATCCTCGCACAAGACGGAGCAGAGCTCCTTCGGTTCAGTAGGGCTGTGTCCGAAAGGGACCGAACCGACGAGAACCAGTTCTGGTGTCTTCAGTCAGCATTTGACAATGAGTAGCTTGTGGATAAAAGCTTGTAATAATAATAGTCGGGGTGGGGTTTTGAGCCTTGGCCGGCTTACATACTTGTTTTAGTTTAAAAAAAAATGAATTTAGAAAAAAAAGTTAATTTGAAGTAAAAAAAACTGTACGTGGTTTCGTGTTTTTTTTTTGTTTTTTAAAACAGCAAAAACATTTACTAGATTTTTATAAGCTTATAATGAGAAAAAAATTTCATCAAAAAAAAAAAAAAAAAATTAAATTAACTTCAATCCGTAATGGTTATAATTTTTTATTTTAGAAAACAAAGGGTGACAAATTACAGTTGCTTTAATTTATTGAGTGAAACCGCGGGATGCAGCTAGTAAAGGGAAACTTTGAAAACATGGAACGAGGCAAGATCAATCTGAGTAAGACTGCTTAAGCAAAAAAAAAAAAAAACAACCCCAGAATTGTTCGTTCTTCAAATCTAAAGAAACTGCAATTGATCAAGCGGCAATATATGAACATCTATTAAACAAAAAAAAAAAAAAAAAAATATTATACCGAGTACAGTTAGGGGAACCCAATCAAATTAATTTGATATTTCAAAGCTTTTCACAACCACTTGTTACTTATGTACATGATTTTTCTTTCTTTTATGATATTGGATACAGAAATTCTGAATTGGTCCTGGTCCTTTCTCGGTGTAATCGAAAACCACACTCGACATGATTTCATGCAACACCACAACACAACAGCTTCGCACTGAATAGGACCCCTTTGTATTTTGAATTTAAGCTGATGAAGAAATTACTGAAAAAATAAATTTAAAGTACCATAAACGACATCTAGATTCTAGAGTGTTTTAATATTTGCGTATTCTTTCATTTGGATTCGTTACTTCTTTTCTTTATTTCTTCGTCTCCTTGCGGTCGGTCGGTCTTTTGTCTCGGCTGTTTGGTTTTGTTTTTTGTTTTTTTTTTTTTTATTTTTTTTTTGATAAAATTTTCATTTTATTAGTAGGTATGCTGAAGATTAATTTCTCCCTTTCGTTATTGTTTCACTTTCGATTTGTTTTTCAATTGTACATTTTTTTGTTAACAAGCATTTTTGTTTTGTCTGTATTATAGTGGAATGTTTATATGGAAATAGGGTTGTATACTGGTTGAAAGCTGAAAGACCCTCTTGCCATGAGAAAAAACTTTTGAATAACACAAGTGATTTTGCGATTAAAAAGCAAAAAACTGTAAAAACCAAACGTAAGAGATGTTACCGACAAACCTAGTTAGGTACATCGTCCAGAGTCTAGAACAAATCAAACTTTAAATGTTGTTGATCAGACAGTTTGGGTCTTGTCTTGGAGACGAGTATACATCGCAAGCTGCTTCTCAGCAAGTATATAGTTAAATTATCAAATCAAATATTATATAGCTTCAAGCTTTCAACGACCACTCAACATTAAACGAATTGTTCAATTTGCTTTAGCAGTTCCTGAGATAAGCGTGTTAAAATGCAGAAAAATTAACATTTTTGCAGTTTTTCCCACACTTTCCACTGATTCTTCGCTTCTATTCGTCACAGCTTAATGTTAAGTAGCCTAAAGCCTTCCTCGATTAATGGTCTACCCAGCACAAATAGAATTATACCATTAAAAACAGTAGCTTCAGAGATTACCGCATTTGAGGTTAGTGATCGCCGTATGTAAATGTATGGTTAGGTTAGGTTTTGTAGGCTGGCAGCTGGTATTGTTACCGTCACACTAAGATCTATTGTAAATTCCTGAAAAATATTAACCTATGAATCATATGGTTCGTCTAGCCATTTAGAGAACTTGACTGAGTTAAGTAAGATTTTGACTGGCTGTTCGGATAGTTCTTCTAGTTCGTTAAACAAGAAGTTACCTAGAGTTTTCTTCCTAGGAAGGCAGAGTGAAGGACATTGGCAGAGAAAGTGCGCAATATCTTCATGTTCGTCTTCGCCCCATTTACTTTTTATTGTAGCCAAGTCCGATCTTTTCTCATCGTATCTAGGCTTAAGTTTCCTGGTATTAACACAGGTTTCTAGGAGATTCCCTTATATTGTTGGATTTTTGAAGAACCACGTTGTCGACGCGACGTTTCGTTTCAGTTCACATAGTGGGATTCCTCTATGAGGGTCTATGAGAGAGGGGTCAAGTGATGTGCCTTTCCTTGGTGGCTCTTGGCGACAGCAAGAAACAAGCTCTGACTTGATTTGAGTGGCAGATATTCGTTTTATTGCTGCTTGACTATCAATAAAAAAAGGATGTCTGCTAGTGATGTTGCCATTATGCATATATGTTAAGCAGCGTTTTTCTCTACTCTCTCAGCTTGGAAGGCGCTGCTGTGATCAGGGAGCCTGAATGAATTAGCAAGATTGAGGCTTTCCGAGTAGAAACATGCACCTACTCCAGTGTTCATTTAGAGCGCACTATTTTCCAAATCTAGTCTATTGGGGAAGCTGGTGCTGATTCTTGAACAAATAGATCTATGGGGAGAAGATTGAGGATTGCTTCACCATTCCTTGCAAGCCATTCTTTGTAGTTGTTAGGTATTTCCCCATCGCCAAAAACGACAATAATGATAAGGTTTATCAGGATCTCCTTCATCTCCTTCATCACACTGTTGCGAACAGGTCAGCTGTTTTAGCACTGAGTGAAACCCAAGAAGGTGAGAATTCTGACCCTGCTGAATTTCTTATTCATGGGTATTGCTTAGTGCCTTTATTCTTCTTCCACCATAGTCTCGCCGTCTACATTAGGAATGATGTTGCTTATCAATTCTGACCACAGTATGGACACTGTTCCAACCGTTTTTTTTGAATTTTATGAGGTTCAAGTTTTCTCTAAATAAGCACATCATTCACTACTGTTTTCCTTATAGAAGCCCAAATTTGGACAGAGCTTCAACTTCTCGCGAATTTGACGCTCTGTCTGACACCATTCAAAGAATTGTATCACTGTATCCTCACACTGAAATCGTTATTACGGGCGATTTCAATGTACACAATTCTTCGTGCCTTTTCAATTCTGGCCAGACAACACCCGAAAGAATGTGTGCTGAAATCGTTGCTGAGTTTAACCACCTTAGTCAGCTTGTCACCGAGCCCACTCGAATATCGGACATTAATGGCCAAGCGGAAAATACTCTTGACTTGTTTCTTACGTCTGACCCTGATAAATACACTATCAATGTATTATAGCCTCTAGGCAGATCAGACCATAGTATTATATCTGCAAATTTCTCGTGTCAAGCTATTCCAGGTAGTGAAAGAGCTCCGAAGAGAACCGTGTAGCAATACGAGAAAGCCAATTGGTCACTATGCTTCCTCGATAGTGACGTAGACTACAGCGCAGATATGATAACTAATATGATTATTTAGGAAATGAAAACTTTTATCCCGAATAGGGTTAAAAGCATCAAATCAAAGTCATGATTTGATTCAAGCTGTAAGGAGGTTATCAGTGAAAAAGAGAGCCAACCAAACTGAGGAAAACCGGAACAAGTTTAAACAAGCCAGGAAGGCCTGCAATGCCCATATTCGAAGCCACAATTTTTACATGACCAAAAATTAAGACAAAAAATGTTGCAATGTCCCAAAGGCAGTAAGAATTTTTGGTTATTTGTAAAATTACAATTAAATTCATTGGAACACCGTCGTAACGTTTCGTGTCTCTCCTTGTTTTATCGTTACTTACGGTAATTACTCTAGTGAAATAGCCAGTTGCATTCCTCCCCTTAAACAATTCAAGCGTAATACTCGCGCTTCCAGGAATGCCCATCAGTTTACCCTCGAGCCCAACTTCAGTCGTACGCTCAAGTATAGAGAATCGTTCTTTAGCCGTACTACGCGAATGTGGAACTCTCTTCCATTATTCCAAGACCTCGGTCCCTACGCTCGTTGACAATGACACTCCAGTTGTTAGCTCTCTCGCGAAAGCTCGCCAGAGATTGACGTGACCCCGCCGGTTTTTGAGCGCGTCAATGATTCCATGGGACAAATCTTCTTTCGCACTCGTGCTGTGGCGAGGGTCCTAAAGGATCTCAACATACATACATACATCCGGATGATATCCCCGCTGAAGAGGTGTTCTTCCACGCTGGCAAAATCCTTGCGTAAGCTTTTCCATTTGCCCTACTCTTCTGCGCTCGTTCCGAGCAGTTAGAAAATAACTTTTGTCCAGCGAATCGTCCCTTCTTTCTAAGGTCATGGAAACGCTGATAAACCATCAGCTCAAGCAATATCTCGAAGACCGAAAGCTTCTTAATGACCGGTAGTATTGCTTTCGCAGCAACAGTTCCACTGGTGATTTGATGGTTTATCTCACCGAACAGTGGAATAAATCTTTACATCGTTTTGGAGAAAGTAAGATTGTTGCACTCGATATTTCAAAGACATTTGATAAAGTCTGGCATCTTGCTCTTTTATCGAAAAGGGGTGCCTTCGTTATCGATGAATCCCTTCTTCATTGGATTAGAAACTTTCTTCCGAACCGTTCTATACAAGTTGTATTGGAAACCTACAATATAAATCCTGGTGTATACCAGGGCTCCGTTTTTTCTCCGACCCTTTTCCTCGTGTTCATTAATGATCCCTTGTCTGTTACTTCTAATCCAATAAATTGTTTCGCCGGCCATAGAACTCTTAGCTTGTCATATTTGTTTCCAGACTCACATCGCTCCTCTTCGGATGTGCAACTGCAACGGAAAAATGTGATAAGCTCATTAAACTCTGACTTAAACAGCATTGTACAATGGGGAATACAAAATCGCGTAGAGTTTAATGCTTCGAAAACTCAATGCTGTCTTCTACTGTTGAAGCGAGATATACCCCCTTGCCACGGTCCATGAGTGGCACTTGCATCAATGAGACCGAAAATCTCGAGATTCTCGGTATGTGAATCAATGACCACATCTTGTGGACCGAGCACATACGCGGTGTCACCAAAAATGCCGCAAGATGTTTGGGTTTCTTAAGACGGTGCAAGACATTTTTCTCCCCGTCTGATCTGGCTATTATCTATAAGACTTATATCCGTCCAAAGCTTGAGTACAATTCCCATCTTTGGGCTGGTGCTCCAGTAACATACTTAAGCCTTTTGGATGGTATTACAAAGAAGAGCGATCAGTGATAGAGACAATACTCATTCATTCACTCCTTCAGACTATTGAAGTTTATTTGATAATGTATGCTATTAATAACCCACAGTACAATACTCTTTAACTTTCCTTGTTAAACTTTCATTGAATATGTTTCATTAAAATATTGTAACAAATGTTATGGGCCCAGTCCTATGCAACGTTTAAATTTAATTTGTGTGCAATAAGCTTTAAATCGATCAGTTCCGGTTTTTTGGTTTTGCATTGGTAATACTCGGTATTAAGAATGAGTTCCTTATACCAGATTGACAAATTAAATGAAGAAAATTATGATGGATAGAAAGTGCAGATGAAGGCTGTATTAGTTCAGCGATCTATGTACTTATGTTTCGGGAGCTACCACTAAGCCCGAGTTATCTGCAACCAACGCATCAGATGTCGCAGCATAGGAAGTCAAGGATGAAAAGGCACTTTCGACCATTTTACTTAGTGTAAAATCTTCACAACTTATACACATCAGGAAAAGTTCATCATCAAGAGACGCATGGAAAAAGTTGGAGGATATTCATCAACCCAGTGGACCAGCTCGGAAGGTAACTCTTTTCAAGCTACTTTTATCTTTGAAAATGGCAGACTCCATAAGTAATCATCTATATAAATTCTTCGAAATCTCGGAAAAATTATTAGAAATTAATATAAAAATCCAAGATGAATTATTAGTGATCATACTTTTATCAAGTTTGCCAAAAGAGTATGAAAACTTTATAGTCGCCATTGAGTCACGAGATTCACTTCCCACAATATGTTCCATAAAGACGAAGCTTATAGAAGAGGGAAAACGGCGAGAAGGGAATAGTGTGGATTCTAATAAGGCTGCGTTTGTTGCACGTCATCACGGTAATGTTTCACAATCAAACAATAAGACACGCACAAAGGTAAAGTGTTACAATTGTAAAATGAGGGGACATTATGCTTCTGAATGCCGTTCTCCAAAAAGCGCATCGAAAAGAAATAATTCGTCATCATTTGCTATGTTAAATAGCACTGCAAATATTTCTGTACTTGACAAAAAAATGTGGGTACTTGATAGCGCGCAACCAGTCACATATGTTGTGACAAAAGCTTGTTTACAATCATGGAGCCACATATCGAGAAGATTGAATTGGCTGCAAATCATTTCAGTAGCTCTACGTTTGTCGGGACTGTTGAAATCTCTTTTAATGACAATATAATTCAGCTTCTTAATGTTTTATATGTACCAGAACTGAAAACCAATTTCATTTCAGTTACCAAAGCCGTTAAAAATAAACATTCTGTTATCTTTAGTGAAAAAGAAGCTAAGATTTTCAACAGTGATCAAAACTTAGTTATGCATGCGATTAAATGTGGTGGATTGTTTGTGTATGAAAATAAACAAAAACCTATGCTATGCAGCATGATAAATAAAGTTGATAACGGCCAACTTCTTTGACATGCCCGTTTAGGACACCTCAATATGAAAAGCATGAATCAATTGTTTACTAAGAACATGGTAAAAGGTGCTAACCTCAAAAATATACCTAGTGTGTTGCAAGTGACATCTGTTTAAAAGGCAAAATTTGTAGTTCCGTTTTTCCAACAAACAAGGAAATTATGACCAAAGGATTATTAGATGTGATTCATTCCGATGTATGTGGACCGATGAAGACCAAATCGTTGGGGGGTGCAAAGTACTTCGTGTTATTCATAGACGATTTTAGTCGCAGAATATTTGTTTATTTTTTGAAGGCCAAAAGCGAACTACTCGGCGTGTTCAAGGAATTCGTAGCTGAGGTTGAACGAGAAACTGCTTGCAAAATAAAAGTTTTAAGAAGCGACAACGGTGGGGAGTACGTGAGCTCTGAATTTTCGAAGTACCTCTCTGAAAAAGGAATAAAGCGGTAGCTAACCGTAGATTACACTCCTCAGCAAAATGGCGTTTCAGAACGAGCAAATAGAACATTAGTTGAAATGGCTAGGTGCCTACTACTAACCTCTAATTTGCCCGAGTCCTTATGGGCAGAAGCGTTGAATACAGCCGTGTACATTAGGAATCGATCACCTACAAATCTTTTAAAAAATCGAACCCCATATGAAATTTGGTATGGACGAAAGCCTTCAATAGGACATATGAAAGTTTTTGGTTCAAGTGCTATAATGCTCGATAAAAAGCCAAAAAGATCAAAATTTGATGCTCGAGGCATAGATTGTGTGATGGTAGGTTATTCGAAAGAATCTAAGGCATATAGACTATATGAACCTAAAGACAGAAAAATCATGATGTGTCGAGATGTTAAATTCAAAGAATTATTGAGTATAAGTAACAATATTGTTGGTTCTTATGATTTACTCAATGAACAATCAAAGTCGGAAGAAATTCCCTGTGTAAAAGATGGGGAATGTTCCTACACAAAGAACTCAACAAGTGAATCGATTCCAGAAATGTTGGATGACAAAGGCGAAGATGACTTTGGCGACGAAAACAGTATCGAGGATGACGGTTCTGACGATGCGAGTTGCAATGTTGATCTTTATGATGAGGATATGAGCCAGATGGACGAAAGTAAAAATCAAGATGTTGTTATTGGGGAAGATCATACCATGGATTTAAGATCAGGGAGGCAGATAATCAAAAGAATTTGCTATATGGACATCAACAAAAACCCCTTAAAGGTAAATCCACTAATAGTTAATGAAGCTCTAGGTCGAGCTGATGCGAATATGTGGGAACAATCCATGCAAAGTAAAAAATAATGAAACATGGGAATTGGTTGACCTTCCTCCTTACCGTCATGCAATTAAGTCGAAATGGGTTTTTAACATAAAACATGACAAGCACGGGAAGCCGGTTCGATATAAATCAAGACTGGTGGCGAAGGGTTGCAGCCAAAAGCTTGGTATCGACTACAACGAGACGTTTTCACCGGTTGCTAGATATTCAAAATTAGATTAACTCTAGCTTTGGCAGTAGAGTTTGATCTCCATGTTCACCAAGTGGATGTCTCATCTGCTTACCTCAATGCTGAGATAACAGAGGAAATCTATATGCATCAACCAGAGCATTTCGTAGACTCCAAAAATAAAGGAAAGGTATGCAAATTGAAAAAATCACTCTATGGTTTGAAGCAAGCAGGTAGAGAGTATAATAGTAAGCTTGATTCAACTTTGAAGAAAATGGTTTTTTCTCGCTGCAATGCTGATACTTGCGTTTATACGAAAAACAAAAAGGATGATCTTAATATTGTCGTAGTTTATGTTGATGATATAATCATCGCATGCACAAAAGAAAATTCTGTTCTTCGCATAAAAGAAGCTCTTGCTGACGCTTTTGATTTGGTGGACAAGGGTCCAATCGATTTTTTCTTAGGCATTGAGATATGTCGAAACAAGGATACAGGATCAATTACACTTTCACATGAGCAGTATATTAAGAACTTACTGTCGAAATACGGTATGGTTTCAACCAGAAATGTAACACTCCTCTGGATCCAGGTGAAAAACTGGATAAGATGTTCTAAGACTTCATGTACTAAAATTGATGTCAAGGAATACCAATCTTTGGTTGGGTCTATGATGTATCTTGCCATAACAACTAGGCCGGACATAATGCACGCTGTTAGTAAATTAGCTCAATTTAACATAGAGCCGCACCAGGAACATATGACCGCAGCCAAACACTTGTTGAGGTATTTAAATAGTACATCTAATTTTAAACTTTCTTTCAAGAAAACCGTGAGCAACTGAGAGGATACGCAGATGCCGATTGGGGAGGTAGTTGCGATGACCGAAAGTCTTATACTGGTTATGCTTTTTTCTTGGCTGGCGGTGTTGTAACTTGGGAATCGCGTAAGCAGTCTACTGTGGCATTAAGTAGTACCGAAGCCGAGTACATGGCGCTGGTTGCTGCAACGAAAGAAACTGTTTATCTTCGAAGACTACTGACTGAAATGGGATTTGGCTCTGTTGTGAATGGATCAACTATTTGTGCGGAGATAATTTGAGCGCGCAACACTTAGTAAGGAACCCAGTGTTCCATTCAAGATCAAAACACATAGATATAAAATATCATTATATTCGTGAGATATACAACAAATCTTTGATAAAACTCGAATATGTGCCTACATCTGAAATGAACAGGGTGGTAATTATCAACAATAGATAATTACCATCCTCCCTTAGATATTTTTCTTGACTTGAACGGTAATTTACTTGAGAATAGTAATCCTCATGATTGCTCATACCAATTTGACTTTCGAAAAGCTGATTTCTTGCAGCTTACAAATACGGTATCCAAGAATTACCGTCCAGCAATGATATTGACGCAATTATTGCAAATTTCTATTCTTTGCTTATGAGTTGCATTGAAGAGGCAGTTCCTAAGAAGAAATCAACCCACTCTTACACTTTCAGTCATCCTTGGTATACTAAAGAGCTTAAAACACTTCGTAATAAGAGAAATAAGGCCTGGAAAAAAATACCTCAAATCCATGACCTTAGAAACCAAGTAGTTTATATTTCATTTTTTGAAGAATTTAAGAAACTGTCTTATGAACTTTATAGTGAGTATTTACTTACTGTAGGATGCTCTCTGACGTCTGACCCGAAAAGTTTTGGAAATACATTAATTCGAAGAAGAAATGTGATGTTTATCCAATGAACTTTACTAGCAATAATGTAGCCCTCACTTAACTTCTGAAATTTGTGAAGAATTTGCAAATAATTTCAGCAAATCATTATTATTCCCCGCCATTGTGATAAAGATTTTTTCAGTATTTACGTGGCTGTCCACAAGTATTGTTTAACAACATCTCAGTAGAGACTGATGACATTATAAACATTCTTTCTGTTCTGAAAGATGATTTTTCGAGTGGTCCAGATGGTATTCCACCTGTTGTTTTAAAAAAGTGTAAGTCTATCTTAGCATCTCCCTCCGTTATATTTTTGAGCTGTCTTTAAAATTAGGAAAATTTCCATCAATTTGGAAAAACGCTTATATTATACCAGTCTATAAGAAAGGAGACAAGGCCAACATCACCAATTATAGACCAATATCTAAGCTCTCCTGCATTCCTAAGGTGTTTGAAGAAGTTATTTGTGAAAGTTTGGCATTTTATTGCAGGAACATCATCTGTCACCAACAGCATGGTTTCATGCAGAAACGTTCTACTGTCACAAATCTTCTTGCTTTTATAAATCAATGTGTTAGCACTTTCAATTTTATTGTCATAAAATTCAAACTAAATGCATATGGCTTCCACCCATTTTTCATCACTTGGATATCCTCTTATCTCGAGAATAGGTCTTACCAAGTAAAATTCAGGCATTCTATCTCTAAGTCATTTTTTGCTAATGCGGGAGTTCCGCAGGGTAGCCATCTAGGACCTCTACTTTTAATTTAGCTATAAATGATGCCCCGTTAGCAAAATTCTCATCTTCGCAGATGATATGAAGATTACAAAAACATCTGTTCTAGTAATGACCACATTCTTCTACAAGATGACATTAATAGTTTTGCATTGTGGTGTGAGAAAAATAGTTTAAACCTTAATCCAATAAAATGTCAAACAATGACCTTTTCAAAGAAGCGTGCACCGTCTTCATATGACTACGCTATCTCACAGCACATTCTAACCCGTGTAACTTCGTAAGAGATCTTGGAGTTTTCTTTACCCCTAAATTAGATTTTTCTGTGCACATTAACAACATCGTGAATAAAGCAAACTCAATGCTTGGATTTATAAAGCGTTGGTCAAAGGAGTTCCGCGATCCAAATATAACCCGCGCTTTATATTGTTGCTATGTTCGTCCTCACTTAGAATACGCTTCCCAAGTTTGGTCACCTCATTACAATATTCATATTGAGAGGCTAGAATCTGTTCAACGAAATTTTACTCGTTTTGCCCTGAAAGGTATTCTATGGAGTGATCCTTTGAATGTCCCCTCTTATGAAAACCGTTTACTAACTCTCCAAATGGAAACATTGTCAAGTAGACGAAATAACAATGACATGGTATTCTTCCATCAAGTTATTACTGGTGTAACAGATGCACCTGAATTACTTGGCGCTATATCTTTCAACCATCGGGGTGGCGGTTATAATTTTCGTAG
Source organism: Sphaerophoria rueppellii (assembly GCA_920937365.1). Taxonomy (NCBI): domain Eukaryota; kingdom Metazoa; phylum Arthropoda; class Insecta; order Diptera; family Syrphidae; genus Sphaerophoria; species Sphaerophoria rueppellii. The sequence goes on along the minus strand of CAKKXW010000005.1, from coordinate 29,012,828 downwards.
GAAGCACTTGGTACATGAACCAAAACATCGTACCAACTATGGTTTCTATGAGCCCTTGACACGTATGAGTAGGCTTTCAAACTGCAACTCAGACTTATTTGATTTAAATATAAGTAAGAATAAATTGAAGTCTTTGCTCAAGACCAGTGTTATACACTTTTAAATGTTTCTCTGTTTACTTAATGTTTGTAATTATTAGTTATGGATTAATCTTGTTTTGTTAACTGTCTTGTTTTTGTTTCATCCATGTGAGTGTTTGTTATATTATGTTTGCTTACTAACAACTAACACTGCACTAAGTGATGAGCCGGTGGTATAACATAGTCTACTATGTTGGCAAACCATTGGTCGTAAGACTGTGCTTGCTATAAGCTCTCTTCGACCAATTCTGATAGTGTAAAAAAAAAAATGATTGCTGATATATTCACCAAAATATTAAACAAATCCAAAACTTTAAAACTATTTGCTAAATTAGACTTTGTAATTAATAATTATGATTTGTTTTTAAGAGATATTGTTTTGAGGGGCAGTATTGAAGTTTATTTGATAATGTATGCTATTAATAACCCACAAAACAATACTCTTTAACTTTCACCTGTTTAATATTTACTTTAATTTATTACACTGAAATTAATCAAGTAGCAGATTTGATAGAAAAAAACTCTGAAAATTAAATAAAATTATTCCTTGTTAAACTTTCATTGAATGTGTTTCATTAAAATATTGTAACACAGACAACCGTCGTAACGTTACGTGTCCTTCTCTGTTTTATCGTTAATTTTACGGTAAGTGCTCTAGAGAAATAGCCAGTTGCATTCCTCTCCTTAAAAAATCAACCGTAATACCCGCGCTTTCAGGAATGCCCATCGGTTTACCCTCGAGCCCAACTTCAGACGTACCCTCAAGTCATCATTTTTTAGCCGTACTACTCGAATGTGGAACTCTCTTCCACACTCTGGCTTTCCCAGTCTTTACAATGTTCAAGAATTCACGACCAATGTACACCGACACCTCCTTCCCTACCCCTTCCTTTCTTCCTAATGCACTCACAGTGTCTCTGGCATAAAAAGGCTATAAGAAATCCTTGAGTGGGTGCAAATACTGCTTTGGATCGAAGAATATCCTTTGAAAACCAAGTGAAACGTAATATTGTTTGTCAAGGCTCTTCAAATCTAAAAAAAATCACCATTACATTATAACTCCGCTGTAAGACTACAGCCTTGCCAGTACTCACATAGAGTTTCTAGACTTGAGTCTCAGTGAAAGACACTATGAACTCTAAGCGATAGATGTTTGTCAGAAAAGTCTTACGCCCCACTTGAGTGCGTAGGTAGAGGTTTGTATAGCGGATCCCTAAAAAGTGAATGTTACGAAATAAATGGTGGTGGTTAGAAACGGAAATACAGAATTTAAGAAATTGTGAGGCAAACAAATACTGATTTTTTGTAAATAGTAGTAAATGCATTTCAGATACATTCTTTAGATGAATGGTCTAGCATAGGGTGTCATGTTACTATCTTTAAATTTCACACACCTCACATGTCTGTCTCTTCATTTAAATATTTATGAATAAAAAAATAACCAAGAAATCATCGTCTTTCACAAAAGATAACCTACCTGTACGAGTAACTTTAATATTCTTTTGTTAATGAATTTTTCTAAAGCCAGAATACATTCTCAACTTTATTGAAAGTCAATCACAAATAATACGTACATCCTTACCTTACCTTTTTTTTTATTAAAGGATCTAACCAGGTCGATGAAAACTGATCCAGTTAAATTCATTCTGAAGTACCATCATGTGTAACGGAGTACCGGGAATTCCAAAACATTTTCTCAACTATAAATGTTCGAAGACATTTTCTTGTGATGACCGTAATAAAGGAAAGGATGCTGCTTATGATCATTATTATTATGCATACCGTACCATAAAAATATGCGTGTACTGCGGTACTTAGTACAACAATTATTATTATGGATGTAATTGATAGCATATAAAACCAGAGCTAAGATACCTTCAACATAAAAAAAAAAAAAAATCAAGCAGCAATTAGTCGTTGGTACTGCGTAATTTAAGCCACAGCCACACAATAAGGTACCATAACAATAATGGCCATCGGCACCTTAAAAACTACCAAGGTACCTGGGTATCCTGAATAGTATATCTCCTCGCCTGATTGTGTGCGATTTTTTTTTCGTCGACTGCCTTTTTAGGTTTATTCAATGATCATTACATATTGTTCAAAATCATGAAAGAAATGTGCACAACTATCTACTCTAGATCTGATCCTGATACCTGATCTTATACTGAAATTTATCTTAAGAACGAGTGATGGAACTTAAGCCCTCCCTTATCCTTTTCCTGCCAATGAAAAGGGAACTCGATTTGAGTGTGTGATTTTAGGTTTGTCGTTTGTCGTTTTATTGCTTCTAAGGGATGTCGTTATATCTATAATGTTGATGTTGATGGATTACATTCCAAATTCATAATTATTCAAACTTTTGAAGTGAGTTGATCAACGCATCACTCGAAAAAGCAAAAGTCAAAAAATTGTTAAACAATATTAAAAAAAAGAAAAAAAGAAAACAACATACAAATAAGGTCACTGGAAGCTTTCATAGTCGAGTCTAAGGATTGCTAAATAATATGAATCCTTCAATCAATCAAGTGAATCAATTGTGCAAAAGAAAGGAAACAATTTTCGCTTGGGTGCGACCACCACAGGATCAAGTAAGTTCAAATTGCTGGAGCCATTCGACTACAACTACAACTAATTGTTTTCGTTTTAATTAAAAGGTCGGATTTTATACCATCTACCCTGCAAAGTGTGCCGAGACCATAGTTCCGGAAACACTATGGAATATACGTTTGTGACGGATGTGCTGGATTTTTCAAACGCTCCATCCGACGCAACCGTCAATATGTTTGCAAATCACAGAAGAAACCTTGTGCTTAGTTGATAAGGCTAATCGGAATCAGTGTCGAGCTTGTCGGTTGAAAAAGTGTTTCGAAGTTGCATGAACAAAGATGCAGTTCAACATGAACGGGGCCCAGAAATTCTACTTGCGACGCCATTTGGAACTTTACAAGGATTCCTTAATAACAGACATGCCCCATCACTATACACATGGTTGATAATGAACCCGGATTTAAGAGGATTTCAAATTCCAACATCGATATGTATCCCCCCGAGTGCCTTAGATCTTTCCCAACACAGTGCAGCAGTTCATCATCCGTCACCAAATTTCAACAACAGTAGCTTTGTACCGTCCCTAAATATTCCTCCAACACCACCCTTGATGGCGTCTGATTATATCAAAGAAACTGCTGCTGAGATTTTATTCAAAAACTTCAATTGGATACAGAAGAAGGAAACATTTAAACAACTGCCAATATCCGATCAATTGGAATTGCCGAAGACTCGTGGAAAGAATGTTCATCATTGGATTGTCTCAGTGTTCAATATTCAATAATATGATAATGCAAATACTTCATACTTATGAATCGGAAAATCTTAATCGAGGCTTTGTTCGGTTGTGAGTCGTGAAATGCAAGTGCTGCACGATGTTCTACTTCAATTTCGTATTTTTAACTTGGATAACAACGAGTACGAATGTTTACGTGAAATTGTTCTTTTCAAAAAGCCTGTGACTAGTGTAAGAGTAGTGATATTCAGTGTTCTAGTTCATCACCAGCCTTACATCCGAATTCATTGATTGAAAGTGCGAAAATATTGAAACTGTACGAAGAAGCTAGCAAGACTTTGCTTGCATACATCAGAGGCGTACATGCGACGGATTTGATGAAGTTCAAAAACGTTATGGAAATTCTAATTGAATGAAAAACGTATCTAGTTTCACCATTGAAGAAGTATTTTTTCGAAATATTATTGGAAAAGTGCCAATTGTGCGACTGATGTCAAATATGATAACAATCGGAAGACCAAGTTCGTGAAAATATGCTTGTTTGTATTTTTTTTTTTATTTTTTTAGTATTAAATTTAGAATTTGAAAATATTAGATTATTTTTATAAAGTCTGTGATAACAAGAAATCACAAAATTATGTTAAACAGAAAAAGAAAAGATGGTATTAGTCTAGGAGCAAAAAACAAAAAAACCTTTCGTCCATGTTAAGAATTTAATGAGGGAAAATCTATTTTAGTATAATTTAAGAAGTAGTTTATTTTATTTGTAATTATTTTGGAAGAATAATAAAAAATAACTACCCAGAGTAATAAAATTGTACTATTATGTTCACTTTGTTTTTTTTTTTATTTTTTTATTCTCGAGAATATGTTGGTTTTAAGGTTAATAACAAAAAAAATCCAAGTCGAAATAATCTTCTACGCCCTAAACTGCCGAAAACTTCCAAATTCTTTCACTTTTCTGTTCTTTTATCCCGATTTTTGTAAGTTTTGACACTTTTGAAGGAGAAAAATATTTACCCTAACTGCCGATTATAGCCACAAACATTTCTTGTGGCAGTTTCTGTAAGTTTAGGCTGTCAGTAATCCTTTACTTTTTGGGAGAATCACAAAATTTCATCCCCACTATTCGATTTTTGACAGTTTTCACAAAAACTGCAGAAAAAGTAAAAACAACGGACCTAATGGATTTCGGCTTGTCAAATACCCCCGTCGTCGGTCGGAGACTTATGTTTTAACAAGATCTAGGTAAATGTACAAATGTCTTTTTTTTACCATTTTACTTCTATTTAGCGAATTTAACAATTTAGATACCCGATAAAATTCTTTGGTGGAAGCTTATTTTCTCCGAAAGGAAAAAATGGTGAGATTTGAAATTGTCATCCCTTTTCAACCTGAAAAAGAGAGATCCTCTAAACTGCGCTAACTACAGAGGAATCAGTCTACTTAACATCGCCTACAAGATCCTCTCTGCCGTAATATGTGAACGTTTGAAGCCTTTCGTCAACAATCTGATTGGTCCTTATTCATGTGGCTTCAGGCCAGGAAATTCAACCGTGAGTCGATCAAATTTTCACGTTGCGGCAGATCCTGGAAAAACCCATGAACTCAAATCGATACCCACCACCTTTTCAACGATTTTAAGCTGCGTATGACAGCATCTACAGAGACGAACTGTATAAAGCTATGTCTAGTTTTGCCATCCCTGCCAAACTCGTTCGCTTGTGCAAAATGACGATGGAGAACTCACGCTGCTCCATCAAGGTTGGCAACGAGCTTACGGAATCTTTCGACGTCAAAAAAGGATTCAGACAAGGCGATGCACTGTCGTTCGATTTCTTTAACATCGTTCTTGAGAAGATAGTGCAGAACTCCACCGTCAACACCAGAGGCACTATCTTCCAAAAATCTGTTCAACTTCTCGCGTACGCCGATGATATTGATATAATGGGAAGAACACAGCGTGATGTCAATGGCGCCTTTGTGAGAATTGAGACAGAAGCGGCAAAAATGGGTTTAGCGGTAAATGAGGGAAAAAGAAGTATATGCTGTCTTCGAGGAAGGACACCCAACACCGACAGCTCGGACAGAACGTCACAATAGACGCATACAACTTCGAGGTAGTAGAGGAGTTTGTCTACCTAGGCTCGCTATAAACACGGGAAAAACACCAGCGCCGAGATCAGACGAAGAATAACTCTTGCTAATCGCTGTTTCTTTGGGCTTAGAAAGCAATTGAGTGGAAAAGCCCTCTCTCGAGCAACTAAGGTAAAACTGTACAACACACTCATCATACCAGTCCTGCTGTACGGTGCAAAGCATGGACTTTGACAAAACCGAATGAATGTGCATAAGGCTGTTTCGAAAGAAAAGTTCTTCGGGTCATCTTTGGCCCCGTGTGTATTGAAGGGGAATGGCGAAGAAAATGTAACAGCGAACTTTACGGGTTGTACAACGACATGGACCTAGCCAGAAGGGTCAAGAGCCAGTGACTCAGATGCTCGGTCATTTAGAGCGGATGGACACCAATGCTCCGGCCTGGAAAGCCTTGACACTATTTCCGAGGGATAGAGGAGAGAAGACCGCGACTGAGGTGGCGCACTCAAGTGTAAGAGGACCACAATCAAATTGAAGTGCAAAACATAGACAGGTACTAAGCGAGCTGAGCTGCTGGCGTAGACGTTATTGAGCCCAAGACCAAACGGACTGAAGCGCCTAATACATAGTAGTTTGTCTTGTTTTGTTGTTTGAATATTCCTCAATCGATTTTCATCTCTTTTGTTTGTTGTTCGATGTCACCAAGCCCCAGGAGGGCGCTCCCGTGTTTGTCATACTGTGAACGAGCTGATCAAAAAACTGAAAACATTCTCTGGGTTTGGTTCACATCGAACGCGTTTAGTGAGTGCTCTGTTTTTTTCACTCACCTGTTGTGGCTAGCAACAGCTGATTCGAACAGCTCCGAATTCCTCGCCCTCCGAAAAAAAAACTTGGGACCCGATTCAGAAGCGCTCCCGGTGCGAGCACTGAATCCACATCGAAACGCCGTGGAAATCCACCGGTGCGGAAAAACGAGCGACATCGAATGAGCTCATGCGAAATCAGAGCGCTTACCGAGCTACCCAAGCCACATCAATAACCTGGTAACTCACAATCTGACATCATTCTCCGTCACACTCGTATCACCACAGTGAATTTTTATGTGCAGACCATTGTAGCCGTAGATGCGATTGATTTAAAAAATTTCTTTAGTCCTCCTGTCCACACACGGTGGACTGATCCATCCTCCATCCTTCGACAGACGATCGAATTCAACAATGTTGAGAACTATCGTATGAAAAGTAACACTGTCAGCATTTATATTACCACGACGATGCTAAGCCTTTCAATTAAGATCAAATATGATAGTTTGGTTCACTCAAAGCACCGAATTAATTGGTCAAACATTAGTCTCTCAACTGGCTTCAGAACTCATACAAACATGTTAGAAAAGTTAGCACCACATTACAATTTCGCCGATAAGAAGAAATGGTGGAATTTTTAAAAGACGAACGACAAAGCAAAATTGTTTTGCTTTGAGCAAATGATCACATTCTACGTGATCATTTGCCTACGAAAACAACCCAAAATTCAAATGTTTACAACATCATGATCATGCATAATGTTTTGGCTTGCATTTTCCTACAATTGTTTTCTGCACTCTAATAATAAAGGCTGGGCCTAGAAATTCAAAATGCAATGCCTCTGATCGAGGATGATTCGCTGGACTTCCGATTCTCCGATAAAGAATTGCCATTTAAGCTTTACATGGAGCCAAAACAAAAAAGCAGCAGGAATAGATAGAAAACTGTTGAATTCTTCAAGTAAGTGCTTGGACTGACTACCTCACTTTTGAAATGGCTACAATACCATCTTCCAGACATAACGTACCCTCCTTTCCTAGTTCTTTTATCTTCCAACTGTTTTAAAAATAAGAACCTTTCTGTCCAAATAACTGGAAGGAAATTTTATTTTTGAACTCAGCCATGAGCTTTTTGCAAGTATCGCTATCCATCTTTCAATTGGTTGCTGGTAAGCATAAAACTTATCCCACTTTCAAGGTGTAACTCGACAATAAGACCAATATTTCTGCTCTCAAATAGAACCGCGGGAATTACATCTTCAGCAAGTAAAAAATATCCCTCTCATTTAACAATTTAAGGCGCATTGATAGATAAGAACTATATATATTATAAACATCAAACCTCTGTATCTACCAAATGATTAATATTTTAAGAGCCTCTAACCTAGGGACTACATATCGGTATGGGACGGAGACTGCCTGTCAGATAACTATTATTCGTCAATGGTCTTAACAAGGCTGTGCTTAGAGTACTTCCTTTTCACTCTATTATTGATGAAATTGGTTGGAGCATGTTGGCAGGTGGGGTGAAGACGCGGGATGAAACGATACCGGCCGACTATACGCTTATGACATCGTGCTTTTTTGCAGAACGTCTACCGTCTCCAAATATATAAGAAACAGGAGAATTATTGAGTCACTTGGAACTTATCAGTTAATCTCGCGAAATCAAATATATTATGTTTTTAGAAGTGGACAGGGAAGAGACTCAATTGAGAGAATGGACATTTAAAGGAATTGAGATTAAAGTAGTCAAACTTTTAAGTACATTGTGAGGTGACTATAAACAAGGAAACCTCAGTAAGAAAAAGCAAATCACATGCGAAACCTTCAAGAAGCCATAGCTGCATTATGTTTTGCATGACAAAATGTACCGCTAATAATGCTAAACCATAATAAACAAGCCGACCCCACGGAATCCCCGTCTCGCCTGCATTCAGATCAACTAACCCAGAACAATAATAGATGGAAACACATTTGAAATGCAGAACAATATGAATTTTCCTACCTTCACAATTTTCTTTGCCACTAAGTCCGAAAATCATAAAATACATGCCGAACAACAATCCGTGAACCCGACCTAAATAAATAAAACCGCAATAATCACGGCGGAAATCCCAACAAGCCTCTGAGAGCAAGATGGACTAGCTGCTGAGTTTTCAAACAGCAGCAGGCGACGAGCTAATTAGGAGCATTCACCAAATCAAATTAAAGATATGGGACAGAGGAATGCATCCCGATGATGAAACCTCACATTGTTTGCCGAGCCTGAACAAGGAGAATCCTCTAAACTGCGCCAACTATACAGAGGAAAACGCCTACTAAACATCGCTAACAATAGCCCTCTCTGCGTAATATGGAACATCTGAGAGCTTTCGTCTACAATCTGATTGGTCCTTATCAATGTGCTTAGGCCAGGAAAGTCAACAACGAGACCAAATTTTCACGTTGCGGCAGATGAAGAATAAACTCATCTAATCTCTGTTTTCTTTTTGGGCAAGAAGCAATTGACTGGAAAAGCCCTCCGCGGATCAACTACGGTAAAACTGTTACTACACACACATCATCCCCAGTCCAGCTGTACGGTGCCAGAAGCATGGACTTATGACAAAATCGGATGAGAAGTGGCCTTAGGCTGTTTTTCGAGAGGAAAGTTACTTCGGGTCATTCTTTGCCCCGTGTGCATTGAAGGTGGAATGGCGAAGAAGATATAACAAGCGAACCTCTTACGGGTGTGGCAACGACATGGACCGTCTGCCAGAAGAGGTCCAAGGTGCTGATGACTCAGATGGCTCAGGTCCCATTTGTAAAAGCGACTGGACACCAATGCCTCCGGCCCGGAAAGCCTTCTGACACATTATTGCCCGAGGGACGTAGGAGGAGAGGAAGACCGCGACCTCAGGTGGCGCACTCAAAGTGGAAGAAGACCCTCAATCAACTTGGGAGTGCAAAACTGGAGACAACAAGACGAATCGTGTCTCATTCCATCCACACCGAGCCGAACAAAGACAAAATGACTTGTCCCTTGTCCGCTTCGGTGTGTTTGAGCCTTCCCATCCAACCTATACAACGACAGTTTTTATTTCTGTTTTTGTCTTTCACCTCTGGTTTGTAAACGTGAATGTTGGGGTGGGGGGGGTTACTTCCCTAAAACGGTGATATCGGTTTTAGGCTTTTATATTGGGTTTGGTGATTTGGTGAGGTGTTGAAAACGATGGTGTGCTATCTGAGAATTTTTTCAAGTGAACCGTTTGTTGTTTTGCTTATATTTTTACCTCTAAAGCTATAGCTGTTCAATTTTTATTTACATTGCATTGTTAACAAGACGACAAGGTTATGCAGCATATTTATAGTATCATTTTTTTCAATTTCGTGCACAGCTAGGTGTTTCTATAACGGCACTTTTAACCAGGCTCATTGATAGCTTCTTTGTTGTTTAAATTTTATTATTACTCCTTGAAAATAAACAACAATATTAAAAGAAAATAGAAAATAGTTTGGATGAAAATTTACAAGTTCACTGTTCAAGTTTTAAAATGTTAGTAATCACGCACAAAACGAAAACTTGCCAAGTGAACTTGTAAATTTTCATCCAAACTATTTTCTACTTACTTTTAATATTGTTGTAGCTATTATCTTCTATGATTTAAAATATTCAATATGTACTACATTTTAACATGTAAGAAGTTGGTATTCTTTTGGTGGCTGACTTTTTACACAGAGTTGTTCCCACAAGAGAACATGGCTCTCTTTTTACGTTTTCACATCTTTTTGTAAAGTTTTACAATATACAATATACATATATTGTTAGCAAAACTATAAGTCCAATCGAGAAAACAATAAACCAATATACTTTGTAACAATATTTTTCGCTCTCAACGACTTTACAAAAATGACTGAATCATACCATGGTGAGTATGAGTTACTTTGACTGATATTTTCAGATTCTCACACATACCAAAGTAGATTTCTAACACTACCAATTAGCAAACTTTAACAATATAATTTATTTTAATTTATAAATAAATAATAGGTAGGTTTAGGTTAAGACCCCAAGGTTCCATTGTGAAACCACTAAAGAAAGTTACTCATGGGAGTATTATGAACTTAAACAGCCAGAATTGTTATTAGGAATTTTTTTTAGGAATTTGCTCAAGGCTGAAGTTAATATATATTGTTGTTCGCGACTCATCTTTGACAAAAGTGAGCGTCAGTCGCCGCGCCAGTGGTGAAATCAGAAATGGCAGCTCGTCAAAGTGGCAAAAAATTCAAAAAAAAAGTCAAGAAGGAAAGACCGTCAGTCGGCGTCACGAAAATTTTGCCTTTTTAATGAACCTGTACAAAAAACTTAGTTTTTTGCTGGCAAGACGTTATGAGGAAGGTTTGGATCCAAATATTAAAAAGCTATCAAACGAGAAGCAAAACCACCATTTTGCAAACCCGAAACCTTATAACCTTGGCCGCCATTTTGTTTTTGACGCTTTTTTTTTTAATTTTTGCTTGCAACTCCGTCAGTTTTCATTTTAGAGAAAAATACCCGATAACAAAGTTATAGGAAATTTTATTTCCTAAAACAAATATTTTTCTCTAAACCTTACCGTATAGGAGCTACAGCTGATTTTTTTGGTTTTAGTGTCCTATTTTCTTTAACCGGCCATATTTTTAATAACGAAAGGAAAGGAACTAATTCCTATTTATATTCTTTTCACACAATGCACTTCTCTAATGTTTTGTGAGATAAATGCATGAGCGAGCCGAAATTTAGTTTCTAAAGTGGCCGTTATCCCATAACTATCGAATAAATTTAAAGACGGTACGTTAAATGAAAAAATAACTATTTAATTACATGCGCGGTTTGTCTGAATGAAGTATTTGTGTTTTAATGTTCTGCCAAAACAAACTGCTTAAGATGTCTGCCCAAACGAAGGCTTTTTGTGTTTTTTGTTTTTAAAAAAATTAACCACTTCATTTATTTACTTTAAGTGCCAAGGAAAGGTGCGAAAAAATTCTTGAAATTCGAAAAAAAAATAATTTATCTATGCATGATGCTAAAGTGCCAGTACAAATAAACAAATATCAAAAATACCATTCAAAGTGCTACCGGAAATTTACATTTATATGCAATGACTGGGAAAACAATTATATAGCTTCGTTTATTGGTGGAAAGACTATTTATTTTAATAATGAAAAATGTTATAAGTATAAACAGTGTGATGAAAATATTGTGAAAACTGAAGAGCAGAATTTAAATTGCTCAGCGCATGAGGAATCTGACACAAAAATTATATGTCAAATTTGCCGTTTGGATACTGGTGCTGAAAACGTAACTGTGAGGTGTTCAGATACGGATATTTTAATAATAATTTTAGGGATTATGAATCATATTCCAAATAACTTTACAATAAATATGCTTATGGGAAGTGGAAATTTCCAGCGTTATATCAATGTGACTAAATTGTATGACTCTTTGGGATCTAGGTTATGCGCATCATTGCCTGGATTTCACGCATTTACAGGATGCGACTTCAATGCAACTTTTTATAGAAGAGGAAAGAAAAAACCTTTCGAAATTTTAAGCCAATCATCAAAATGCATCAAGGCATTCACAGACATTGCTTATTTACATAACTGTAACTTAAATGAACTTAAAATAATTATTGAAGAGTTTGTTTCAAAAATGTATGGTCTAAATGGAATAGACAATATAAATACCGCAAGAGTAGCCTTATTTCATAAGACATATAAAATGGGTTGGGGTCGAAATTCTGTATGTTGCAAAATTCTGTATTCAAAATACTGTATGCCAAAATAATGTATGTCAAAATTCTGTATGTGCAAAATACTGTATGAGCAAAATTCTGACAGTCAATATTCTGTACAGCAAAATTCTGCTTGGTCAAAATACTGTATTATAATATTCTGTACGTCAAAATTCTGTAAAAGTGCTGTAAAAAAGTGCGCGCGCACTTTTTTACATTATCAAAGCCATATTTTTTACAGCATTTTTACAGAATTTTGACGTACAGAATATTAATATATGATTAATATAGATTTTTGTCGTACAGAATTTTGACAAGCAGAATTATGACCCGCTCGCTAAAAACTTCGATAGGATGAAAGGAAGCCGGTTTATACACATTAATAAAGCCTGCTTTACACGATATGGGTTTTCCATATAGACTGTCACTTCTTATTTCCAAATGTATTTTCATATGTATGTCAAATTGAATTTTTTTGTAAAATCAGATAAGCATTTAGACGATTTGGATTATTCGTTTTGTAGTTTCAAAACATTTTTTTCGTTCAAAGCACCTAAATTGTAACACATTTTTTATTTTTTAATGAAAAAAAAACACACAAAATAACATTAGATCTCTTCTTTTTCGCGCTCCCATTCTTTAATGTAAACTTTGTTTGTCGTTTAAAAAATTCGATTTCGTTTGTATACTGATGAAATTGAGAAACAGTTCTAAATGAAAAAAATCCATATGGAATTTCCATATGGATTTTTAATACGTTTACACGATTTGTATAATATTCCATATGGAAATGGTGACAGTCCATATGGAAAATTCATATCGTGTAAAGCACGCTTAAGTAGCTAAAAAAGCGAACTTTTATGTGCAAAATCTCAAATTGAACGGGTAAGCAATGCGGAACACATTCTTAAAAAGAAAAATTAATTAAACCACGTTGCATACTTAAAACGTATTGCAAAAAATTTAATTTTATTATTTTTCTTAAGATACCTACAAAATATATTTTACAAAAGTGTCGAAATCACACTTTTGTAAAATATATTTTGTTCCAAGAATTTATTTTTACTTTCTTACTTTAACTATAATAATAATAATAATAATAATATAATAATATAATATAATAATATAATTATAATTACGTCTTTATTGTAAATAAAAACATCACAATTATATTCAAGACTAGTGTTATGTATTTTTCTATCAAAGGAAATTTCTTGAAAAATACAGTTTTGAAATACAGTATTTTGCCGTACAGAATCTTACAAAACAGAATTTTGCGTGTCAGTATTTTGTTGATACAGTATTTTGACATACAGAATTTTGTATTTACAGTATAATGACGTACAGAATTTTGACAAGCAGAATTATGACCCGCTCCCATATAAAATGAATAAAAAAGATCAATTCACATTAAAAATACAGTTGATGGAGCAATATTCCCACCATGTCAATCGGAATTACATATATCAACAAATACTACGCACATATTATATTGCTCATCTTTGGAGTAATGCTCATGAATCAATTCCATCTGAGTTATCACCCACTGACAATGGTTGGAATGAAGAGGATGAGAAGTATACATTTAACTGGTTTGATGGTGATCAAGTTCCACCAACAATAACCGAAGTAACAATCATTGAAGATACTCCTGCAGGTATGATTTACTTCCATACATTTTTAACATGCATTAATATACATATTAAATTATTTTACAGAAAACATCGATAATGATAATGAACTTCCAGGTAATGGTCACAATAATAATGCAGATGAAATTGATTCTGAACGAAATGGTATCATCGACAACTCCACATATAGCAGTGTGGCATTCGACAACTTTGATTCAGACACTACAGATGAGTTAAATGACGAGGACCATTCAAATTTATATTTTTGGTAACAGGAAAAAAAATTATATTGATTAATTAAGTTGAATTAAGTTCGCATTAAAAATAAAAAAAAGTATTTTGTTTCTGAATTTATAATTGTATGTAATTAAAGACGATAGGAAACTAAAACCAAAAAATCAGCTGTAGCTCCTATACGGTAAGGTTAAGCGAAAAAATGCACTTAATATTTTTTTTTAGGAAATAAAATTTCCTATAACTTTGTTATCGGGCATTTTTCTCTAAAGTGAAAACTGACGGAGTTGCAAGCAAAAATATAAATAGCATCGAAAACAAAATGGCGGCCAAGGTTATAAGGTGTCGGGCTTGCAAAATGGTGGTTTTGCTTCTCGTTTGACAGCTTTTTAATTTTTGGATCCAAACCTTTCCTCATAACGTCTTCCCAGCAAATAACTAAGTTTTTTGTACAGGTTCACTAAAAAGGCAACAAGAAACCGACGGACGGTCTTTCCACCACTAAACGAGCGACTGACGGTCACTTTTATTACTTAAATAGAATAAATAAAATGTATGAATTTCATGCTTGCAGTCCACCACCGTCACACAAATTTTGGGCCTTGAGAAAATTACTTTTTTTTTTTTTTAATTTTTTTGCCACTTTGACGAGCTGCCATTTCTGATTCCACCACTAGCTAGGCGACTGACGCTCACTTTTGTCAAAGATGGGTCGAAAACAACAAAAATAAAATAGAGTGGCGCGACAGCTCTTGAAGAGCCAAGGCCTAAGTGGCTTACTCTCATCAACAATTCTCTAGGTGCGTGTGAAGAAATGAGGGGACCTACAATTTAACGCCGATTCCGAACGGCAAAGTTGAGAAGCACTTTTTCATGACAGATGATACTCTTGGAAGTTTTGTCAGTTCTTCGCAAGCGGCAGTGCCCGTGAAAGATGAAATAAAAACTATGGGCCCAGGTAGGACTCGAATCCACGACGTTCTGCTTAGCAGCCGACGCACCTAACCACTAAGCTACGGACACAACAATATATATTAATTTCAGCCTTGAGCAAATATAAAAATTAAGCGCTGCCTCCCGTACTATTAATTTCATCATCCGATGACCATTTTAAGATAGTGGGCGACAACCACGCCCCTTTAACGAAACTGCAATTTCATATTATATTTTCTCTTATATTCAACCGAAACCCTATCAGAATTTCGAATTTAAACGTTTCGACCATTTTGATAAAGTGGGGCCGTACCACGCTCCTAAATGGAAATAGATTTTTTTCTAATTTTTCATGTCATTCAACCAAAACCTTACAAGAATTCCAAATTTCAACATCGTACGACCGTTTGAAGATAGTGGGCGGGAACCACGACCCTAAATTTTTGTTTTTGTTGATAAATATTAAATTTTAGCTAATTTGTAATCTAACACTAGACTTTTAAACACAAAAAGTCCATTGAGACCTTTCAAAATAATTAATTGCACAAAACCACTATTTCTGCCCCACTGTGCGACGAGCGGACAAGACTTTTTATCGTGTCGTGTCTTTTTGGTGTGTGTTGCCTCATAAGAGCTATGGGCACACACACACGATTTTTTGTCGAAAGACAAATAGACGTCTTTTCTGATTCGGTGTGTTTTCAGCCTTGTATGTTATAAAAAAAATGTTCAGCTCTTTTCCTTAATTTTCCGAGTTATCCACCAAGAATTTTTTTTTTCATTTCAAAACCAACAATGGAACAATTGCAAAATTCCATGAAAAAAAATTCTTTGCAGTGCATCCGGGACCTGTGGCCTTGTTGCCTTTTAGCCAGTTAAGCCAGCAATGCTTAGTGGTTGCAGTAGGAAATTATTGAAGTCTATTCGAGGGGAGGTCATCATCGAGGGAATGCCGAATTGATTCCTCTAGGCCCCCCCAAATGTTCGATATCATATAAGTTAATTCCATTAAATGAACATTCGTTTCCTGTGGACTTTCCATTACGATCAAGTGTTTTAAATTTTAGTTTTTATTTTGTCTAAACTATTGCTAATTTTTCCACAAGAAATCACAAGATCTCATGTGATTTAGTTTTGGTAAATTTGCAATTTTCAAAAAATAATTAATTCCTTATGAAGAGGTGAGACAAAGAAGCAACTTCAAGCAACTCATAAATGCTACCTACATTCCTACCCAAGAACCGTTTTATTTTTTTTATTTTTTTTTTTTAACAAAAATTCAGGTAAATTTGTGGTGAAGAAATATGAATGGTAAGACACTTTTTATGGCGGTTTTCCTCAATTAGGATCTTTACGTTAGTTCATAATTCCACTTTTACTTTCATTCTTAATTCTTTCATTGATCACATAGTTTAAATGAATGAAATCGTTTCGATACCTGTCCGAAGCCATTAAAAAAACTACTTGTATGCAATAAAATCTTATAAAGATTACATTTTTACCTGAACTAAAATAAATATATGTAAGCATCGCGCATTTGTCACATTTCAGAGACCAAATGTCAAAATACAATAAAAGTTGTTGTTGTCTTATCGGCATTCCTTTTTGTGCCTTTTCTCACTTCTGTCATCTTGGTCTCTGAGAGATGCGCAGTATAATACCTTGTATTCTGTGTACTGTGATAATTCTCACTTTTTATTGAGACTAGCTGACCCTGCAAACTTCGAACTGCCTTAATCGACAATCGATTCCCCTCTACCAAACAACCCACTACCCTTTAAACGCTACCCGCTTGTGCTACCCAGTACTTCTTACAGTCTTATCTCTTAAGGAGATTTTCACATCACGAATTCTCTTTTTTCACATTGTTTAAAATCCATTCAAAATTTTACTTTTCTTGCTCTTCAGGAGTTTTCCATTTTACCATTTCAAAACTAATGCATTTCATTTAAAAGAGTGATTTTGTTCTGAGTTTTTTGTTTAGTCATTTTTTTTTTTTTCCATTTCAAATTTTCCACAGATTCACATCCCTCCTCTTCGGATGCAATATATGATAAGCTCATTAAACTCAGACTTAAACAGCATTGTCCAAAGAGGAATTAAAAACCGTGTAGAGTTTAATGCTTCGAAAACCCAATGCTGTCTTGTATCGTTGAAGCGAGATATACCCCCTTGCCACTGTCCCATGAGTGGCACTTGCATCAAAGAGACCGAACATCTCGAGATTCTCGGTGTGTGCATCACTGACCACCTCTTGTGGACCGAGCACATACGCGATGTAGCCAAAAATGCCGCAAGATGTTTGGGTTCTTAAGACGATGCAAGACATTTGTTTCCCCCGTCTGATCTGGCTGTTATCTATAAAACCTATATCCGTCCAAAGCTTGAGTACAATTCCCATCTTTGGGCTGGTGCTCCAGTAACTTACTTAAGCCTCTTGGATGGTATACAAAGAAGAGTCGTGAGAATGATCGGTGATAGAGACATCACTGATTCATTCACTCCTTTAGACCACCGTCGTAACGTTTCGTGTCTCTCACTGTTTTATCGTTACTTCTACGGTAAGTGCTCTAGAGAAATAGCCAGTTGCATTCCACCCCTTAAACAATTCAACCGTAATACCCCGCGCTTCCAGGAATGCCATCAGTTTACACTCGAGCCCAACTTCGGTCGTACGCTCAAGTATGAGAATCGTTCTTTAGCCGTACTACGCGAATGTGGAACTCTCTTCCACACTCTGTTTTTTCCCGATTATTGCAATGTTCAGGAATTTAAAAACTAATGTTTTAAAGCACTCACTGTGTCTATGGCATAATAAGGATATAAAAAACCCCTTGAGTGTGTGCTCATTATAAAAAAAAAAAATAATAAATACCTGCAGAACTCTTTACATATGGAGGAGGTGTTTTGATGAACCGCATGCACTAGGTCATCACTAAAGTGTGGGAGGAAGAATGTAAGCCCACTGACAGGCAGAACAACGATAGACCAAATATTCACACTGAGGCAGATCCTGGAAAAGACCAACGAATTTCAAGTCGAAACCCACCATCTTTTTCATCGCATTTAAAGCTGCGTATGATAGCATCCACCGCAAAGAGCTTATGATGGCGATGTCTGAATTCGGGATCGCAAAAAGACTGATCCTGCTTTGCCGCATGATGCTAAAAAATTCGCAATGCAGTGTGCAAATGGGTAACAGCTCATCCGAGAGGTTTCAAACATGCGCAGGGCTTAGACAAGGAGATGCGCTGTCATGTGATTTCTTCAACATAGTCCTGGAGCAGAAAGTGAGCAAGGCAGGTGTGACCACGGAAAACACTATCTTCAACAAGTTCACCCAGCTCCTAGGCTATGCGGACGACATTGACATCATCGGTCGATCCAAGAGAGCTGTGCTTGAGGCCTTCACAGCGATTGAAGAACAGGCGAAACTCGTTTGTCTTGAAGTGAATGAAGACAAAACAGAGTAAATGCTATCAATAAACAAAGCAACATCTGTCCACCGCATAGGACAAAACGTCACTGTTGGTAGCAGCAATTTCGAGGTAGTTAAGGAGTTCACCTACCTTGGAATAAACATCAATCCCACAAACGAAACCTTAGTGGAGATTCAAAGAAGAATTACCCTAGCGAACCGTTGCTGCTTCGGTTTGGCAAAACAACTGGGTTCAAAACTCCTCACTCGAAAGACAAAGTGTCTGCTATACAAAACTTTGATTTTACCAGTCCTAATTTACGGCGCTGAGTGCTGGACGATAAGGTAAAAAGAGGAATTGATACTGGGCACTTTCGAAAGCAAAATTCTTCGACGGATTTTCGGTCCCGTATGCGACGATGGCGAATGGAGAAGAAGGTTGAACCGAGAACTGTACGAGCTGTACCAAGATGTAGATGTAGTCCAGAAGCCAAGAAAAGACGACTACATTGGCACGGCCACATCCAGCGAATGGACGACAACGCTCCAGCCAAGAAAGTCTTCTCCACCCAGCCCCCAGATTCGAGACGGCAAGGAAGACCGAACCTACGGTACAAGGACCAAGTGACTGCAGATGCCAGAGTGCTTGGTTTCGGCGACTGGAGAGTGCATGCAAGGGACCGATCACGATGGAAGGCTGCAATATCTCAGGCTAAGATCCTTCATAGATTGCGAGCCCGATAAGTGAGTAAGTTAGTAGTATCAGCAAATGAGCATTAAAGTAGTAAACAGTATAAATGTATTTCTATATTTAAAATTTAGGTCACTCTCCAGTCATATAAGCCCACTTTTGTTCGATTTTTCACCCCACATGGATTTTATCATTTCAAAGGTAATTCAGTGTTAGGTTTAATCCAACGAGGGTCGGTCGTTCTTAGTTGTGTATACCTTGAAATCAATATTCTTGATATTCATTCCGTAAATCTTAAAAGTATGTACTGGTACTGTACTGACTAGTTAACGGAATGCCTAAAAATTTTTCAAGATGCGAGCTTTTAGATTTGCAGTCTGTTGAAAGTCGCAGACAAGCTCCAATGCGTTATGAAATTTTCGTTTACACTCATCGAACAAATTACGTTCAATTAGTAGTAAGTAAGCATACCATATTCGTATAAATCGTATGTCAATTTAATTAATTTAATTTATTTGTAAAAACAGATTATTGCAAGTCCATGATAAATAAATAAATAAATATATTAGTAAGGAAATACATATTTCGGCCAGTAACACATACATACATATAATGTCAACGCTTAAGCTTAAGTAAATTTACTTCTAATTTCGAACACACAAACACACCTCTTGTTTTTTGTGTGTATGCATACTCTGATCCACTCTTCAGATATGAAAGGAACGTCAAAGAGGAAGGATTATAGTGCCGTCTTTCATCACCATGAATACAATAGACAACAATCAGAAGGCAGATATATATAGTTTAAAAGAGTCTTAATGCAAGATAGCAATAATGCACGAGATCTAGGTGTCTAGGTAGATTTCGTATTTCTGTCAAACTACCTGTATTCTATTGTCAAAAACTATTAGTCTAATGGGTACTAATAATATTTCTCAAACTATGGATATTTATATACCATTGAGTTTCATAAAATAATACACTACCTACCTACTACTACTATGCTCTTTTCATTAGAAACCAGAAATAATTTGTGTGCAAATTATTATTAAAATTGAAAATTCGACTTCGAAAAATATAAAGTATCAGCTTACATTGATCAATGATCAGTAAAAAACAGTGAAGTTGGGAAAATTCGATATTCATTTTATAAAAAAGAAATAAATATTGATTCTCAATTGAGACGTGTAAAACCAAAACAAAACAAAACGAATTTCGGATATGTACGTGGAATGTTAGGTCCCTTAATAGACCGCGTGCTGCCGAACAGTTAGCGGAGACCCTCAAATGCTACAAAGCAGATATTACCGCTATCCAGGAAATGCGATGGGATGGACCGGGCAAAAGGAGGATAAGAAACTGCGACATCTACTATGGTAATTGTTACCGAGAGCAACAACAGCGACTCTTTGGATGCGGATTCGTCGTGGGAGGCAGACTCAGAGCAAAAAGTCTTGAGCTTCAAATGCGTGAGCGAACGCATCACGACGAATCAAGGCTAAATTCGGCAACATTAGCCTAATATGTGCGCATGCCCCCACAGAAGAGAACAAGGACGACACCAAAGACGAGTTCTACGAGCTCCTTGACACAAAACGTACGAGCAATGTCCTAGCTATGGCATTAAAATTGTCCACGGCGGTTTTAACGCAAAGCTTGGAGAAGAGGACATCTTTGGTGGAACGAGTCGGAAAGCACAGCCTGCACGACAACACTTCCGATATACGGATTCAGGCTGATCGATTTTTGCTGCGAGGCGAAATGTTGTGGTAGCAAGCACCTGGTTCCCAGGGACGAACCGTCATATAGACATTTAAGACAGTGTCTACCCAAAGGCTGATGAAAATAACAAGAATAAACTATAAATAGATAATAAAAAAAATAGTTATAAAATAATGAATTAATAAATAAACCCAAACAACCCTTATTCAAATCGCATAGCATAGTGAAATTTGAAATGCGAACATTGAACAAAGAAGATACACAAACACAACACACGTCAACGGTCAACGTCATAACGCCATACTCATACTTCATTCCAAGTTCGGGAAAAAACGAGGACATCCGAAAAATGTCTTCGTTCTCTATAAACATTTTTGGGGAAAGAAGAGCCAGCACACGTTTTTTTTTGTATGGAAAATAGACATTGAAATGTCTAAATTTTTGTTTCTTTTAGTTCATTTCATCCTTGCGTTCACTGTGCGTTCGGGAAAAAAACGAAAACAGACGAAGACATGTTTTTGTTTTCGTTCAATGGATTTTTTTTCAAGTTTTGTATTTTTGTATGGGGAAAAAAGACAAAATTGAAAATGTCTAATTGCTCGTTGTCGTTTTATTTAATTTCAATTATTCAAAATGATTTTTGTTATTCAGTAATGGTAAATTAGATTCTCTTTTTGCCGATCCTGCTTAAAATAAATAAAGTATTTCTGTCATCAATCCGTTTTATAATTAATTTTTAGGGAATATTTTTTCTCCTTTTCACCTCAAGAACAACAGTTGAGACTTAAAAGAAAAACAAGATTTGAGATTTTCCTTTAAGATCTATATCTGTAGCTGAAATGAATACCTACGGCTTCACGTTCTATGTATTCTACGTCTTAAAAGGACAAGAGATAGGAACAGAGTTTTTGTTGTCTACCCAATTTCAAAGGTGGCGAGTCGTCCTGCTGGTTCCCTCATCTCAACATCCATAAAGGTACATGGAGATCTCCTGATCAATCAACCGTCAACCAGATTGATCACATTGCGATCGACGGAAGGCACTTGTGCAGAATTTTAGATGTTCGATTTTTCCGAGGAGCTAACATCGACTCGGACCATTACCTCGTCGTAGCCAAGATAGTAGTCCTACGAATATCCCGACAACGGCCAAAACAAGAAAATGCTGCAAGAAAATTCGAGGTTGGACGGCAACAATCGCAAGAGATAGCCAGATCCCTTCTCTGATCGAGTGTCAAGTAACCTCTTAAGGAGTCCAATGCCGCCAACATCAAGTATCGAAGACCAGTGGCAACATTGCCAGAAAGCAGTTAGAGATGCCGCCTCTAATGTGCTGGGTTTCACACAGCCACCAAAACGAAACCCCTGGTTTGACGAAGAATGCAGGCAGGCAGGAGCATACAAAGAGGCGCTGCGTAGAAGGACAAGAGCTGCTCGTGCGCTCTCGAGCGAAAGAGGAAAGAGGAACGCAGGTTTCTCAGAACAAAACACCGCCGTCAGACAGGAGCCTTTCATCGGACACGATGATAGCCAACAATTCCGTGAACCCGACCTAGAAGAAGTGTAAACCGCAATATTACGGCTGAAATCCAACAAAGCCGCTGGAGCAGATGGACTAGTTGCTGAGTTGTTCAAAACAGCAGGCGACGAGCTAGATAGGAGCATGCACCAAATCATCTGTAAGATATGGTCAGAGGAATGCTTGCCCGATGAATGGAACCTCAGCATTGTTTGCCCGATCCTGAAAAAGGGAGATCCTCTAAACTGCGCCAACTACAGAGGAATAAGTTTACTAAACATCGCCTACAAGATCCTCTCTGCCTTAATATGTGAACGTCTGAAGCCTTTCGTCAACAATCTGATTGGTCCTTATCAATGTGGCTTTAGGCCAGGAAAGTCAACCATCGACCAAATTTTCACGTTGCGGCAGATCCTGGAAAAGACCTATGAACTCCAAATCGATACCCACCACCTTTTCATCGTTTTTAAGGCCGCGTATATGACAGCTTTGGCATCCCTGCCAAGCTCGTTCGCTTGTGCAAAATGACGATGGAGAACTCACGCTGCTCCATCAAGGTTGACAACAAGCTTACGGAATCTTTCGACGTCAAAAAAGGATTCAGACTAGGCGATGCACTGTCATGCGATTTCTTTTACATCGTTCTTGAGAAGATAGTGCAGAACTCCAACGTCAACACCAGAGGCACTAACTTCCAAAAATCTGTTCAACTTCTCGTGTACGCCGATGATATTGATATAATGGGAAGAACATAGCGTGATGTCAATGGCGACATTGTGAGAATTGAGACAGAAGCGACAAAAATGGGTTTAGCGGTAAATGAGGGAAAAACGAAGTGTGTAGATGCTGTCTTCGAGAAAAGACACCCAAGACAAGACACGCATTCAACTTCCAGGTAGTAAAGGAGTTTGTCTACCTAGGCTCCGCTATAAACAAGCTTTATAAAGCTTTTTTCCCAACCTTAAATTTTTAAAACTCTTTGAGTCTTTCTTCTTACTATTATCACGCAGAAAATTATACCAAGCGGTGGTTCTGATCGTCTAGGCGTCGTCGGTGCTCTACTTACTTACTTAAGGTGGCCGCTACAGTCCGTTGTGGACTTTGGGCCTCATTCAACAGGCTCCGCCGCTGGCTCGATCCTTAGCTAGTCGTCCCAGTTTTGCACTCCGAGTTGATTGAGGTCCTCTTCCCTTGAGTGCGCCACTGAGTCGCGGTCTTCCTCTCCTCCTACGTCCTCGGAATAGTGTCGAAGGCCTTTCGGGCCGGAGCATTGGTGTCCATTCGCTCTAAATGACGAGCCATCTGAGTCTCTGGACCTTGACCCTTCTGGCTAGGTCCATGTCGTTGTAAACCCGTAAAGTTCAAACATACATGGTTCGAGTCCCAGCAAGGCCACATTTTTTTTATTTTTTTTTTTATTTTTTTTCTATTGCCAGATTTTATAAAGTTAATTTTGTTTTGACTTATATTATAATTCAAGTTTTTTTAAAAAATTATAAAAAAAATTACAATATGTCTTGCGCTAACTCTAACTGTAATGAAAGATCTAACAATTCTCCCCTTTTTGCATAGGCCCCTGTGGTAATTTATTCCATGCGAAATGTGTCGGTACTACTAAAGCTTTCTTAGACAAAATCGTTGCATCTGATTTAGCTTATTGGTACTGTCCTAATTGTAGAAAAATTTTGCTTG
>CAKKXW010000005.1:28856616-28988404 GCA_920937365.1 Sphaerophoria rueppellii | reverse complement strand
CCCGGGTACCCGGTCCATGGACCGGGTACCCGGTACCCGGAATTTCGGAATTACCCGGGTAGCAAATACCCGGTATTTGCATGGTGTTCGGGTACCCGGGTACCCGGGTACCCGGGTACTCGAAACATAACGATCGTATATCCGAGTACCCGGGTACCCGGGTATTTGGAACTCTTACACAATGAAGCTTAAGTTGTTTGAAAAAATGGATGCTTCATGAAGGATTTGCAGGTTGGGGGGTGGATTACTATGATAATGTAGTTTATAAGGATGGTTTTGATTGTTTGTGTGGTTTATTTGTAATTCATAAAAAATGCAATTTGTTGATGGATTTTTATTTTATTAGTGGTTGAAAAATGAAAAGTTATAAACCGATCTTGGCCGTCGTCGTGGTGATCGTCGTCGTCGTCGTGGTGATTGCGTGGTGGTGGTCGTCGTGGTGGTGTCGTCGTCGTGTCGTGTTCGTCGTGGTCGTGGTCGTCGTAGTCGTAAATAAAGAAGGAAACAAAGCTGTTGGCAAGTGTTTGTTGATTTTGTTATTGTTGTAATGTACGAAAAAGAAATGCAAGTTGTGTGTGGATAGTGATAATTGAAAGGGATGATTTTATTATGTTGGTTAATCACTGTCCTGCATTTTCCTATGTATGGCCTTCGTCAAACAGGTAGTTGGTGCGATTTCCTTTGTTTTGGTGATTCATAAAAAATATTTGGTTGAAATATTAGTTGGATTATTGTTTTATTAGGGGTTGAAAATTAAGATAACCGATTTTGCGTGTTTGGTGTGTTGTCGTCGGTTATCTTTTTATGATGAGTTATTGGTCTTTTCTTAACCACAGGTCAATAAAAATAAGAAAACATTCATTTGGTAAGTGTTTGTAAGACGAAACAAATAGTAGCTCGGAGACTGTTTCTATTTTGTATTCGAATTATTTTTTTAATATTCAGTTGGACGATCATAGCAATATTTTTATTTGTTTCCTTAAAATCTCAAAAAGAAAAAAAAGCACAAAAATAGCAATAAAAATCCCACCCAAGTACATTATGCGTTACCATTAGTAGTTCGGAGACAGACCTCATTTGCAGGATTGTTAATTTGGGTTTTTGCATGTCATACAAATTAATTTTTGGGTTTCTGTACAATGTACATGTCCCGCTTGTAGAAACTAGCGCATTTTCAACAATAACGATGAATGGTAACGCATCAATAACCAATAACCCATCATAAAAAGATAACCGACGCCAAACACACCAAACACACCAAATCGGTTTTCTTAATTTTCAACCCCTAATAAAACAATAATCCAACTAATATTTTCAACCAAATATTTTTTATGAATCACCAAAACAAAGGAAATCGCACCAACTACCTGTTTGACGAAGGCCATACATAGAAAATGCAGGACAGTGATTAACCAACATAATAAAATCATCCCTTTCAATTATCACTATCCACACACAACTTGCATTTCTTTTTCGTACATTACAACAATAACAAAATCAACAAACACTTGCCAACAGCTTTGTTTCCTTCTTTATTACGACTACGACGACCACGACCACGACAAACACGACACGACGACGACCACCACCACCACG
Source organism: Sphaerophoria rueppellii (assembly GCA_920937365.1). Classification (NCBI taxonomy): domain Eukaryota; kingdom Metazoa; phylum Arthropoda; class Insecta; order Diptera; family Syrphidae; genus Sphaerophoria; species Sphaerophoria rueppellii. The sequence continues at coordinate 28,986,808 of CAKKXW010000005.1, read as the reverse complement.
ACCACCACCACGCAATCACCACGACGACGACGACGATCACCACGACGACGGCCAAGATCGGTTTATAACTTTTCATTTTTCAACCACTAATAAAATGAAAATCCATCCAACAAATTGCATTTTTTATGAATTACAAATAAACCACACAAACAATCAAAACCATCCTTATAAACTACATTATCATAGTAATCCACCCCCAACCTGCAAATCCTTCATAAAAGCATCCATTTGTTCAAACAATTTCAGTTTCATTATGTAATAGTACCGAGTACCCGGGTACCCGGGTACTCGGATACACGATCGTTATGTTTTCGAGTACCCGGGTACCCGGGTACCCGGTATCTGAATACCATGCAAATACCCGGTACCCGGGTACCCGGGTAATTTGGAATAATTCGAGTACCCGGGTACCCGGGTACCCGGGTATTGTTTCGGGTACCCGGTCAGAATCAAGAGCTCTAATAGAAAGTGCAGATGAAGGCTGTATTAGTTCCAGCGATCTATGTACTTATGTTTCGGGAGCTACCACTAAGCCCGAGTTATCTGCAACCAACGCATCAGATGTCGCAGCATGGGAAGTCAAGGATGAAAAGGCACTTTCGACCATTTTACTTAGTGTAAAATCTTCACAACTTATACACATCAGGAAAAGTTCATCATCAAGAGACGCATGGAAAAAGTTGGAGGATATTCATCAACCCAGTGGACCAGCTCGGAAGGTAACTCTTTTCAAGCAACTTTTATCTTTGAAAATGGCAGACAGTGACTCATAAGTAATCATCTATATAAATTCTTCGAAATCTCGGAAAAATTATTAGAAATTAATATAAAAATCCAAGATGAATTATTAGTGATCATACTTTTATCAAGTTTGCCAAAAGAGTATGAAAACTTTATAGTCGCCATTGAGTCACGAGATTCACTTCCCACAATATGTTCCATAAAGACTAAGCTTGTAGAAGAGGGAAAACGGCGAGAAGGGAATAGTGTGGATTCTAATGAGGCTGCGTTTGTTGCACGTCATCACGGTAATGTTTCACAATCAAACAATAAGGCACGCACAAAGGTAAAGTGTTACAATTGTAAAATGAGGGGACATTATGCTTCTGAATGCCGTTCTCCAAAAAGCGCATCGAAAAGAAATAATTCGTCATCATTTGCTATGTTAAATAGCACTGCAAATACTTCTGTACTTGACAAAAAAATGTGGGTACTTGATAGCGGCGCAACCAGTCACATATGTTGTGACAAAAGCTTGTTTACAATCATGGAGCCACATATCGAGAAGATTGAATTGGCTGCAAATCATTTCATTAGCTCTACGTTTGTCGGGACTGTTGAAATCTCTTTTAATGACAACATAATTCAGCTTCTTAATGTTTTATATGTACCAGAACTGAAAACCAATTTCATTTCAGTTACCAAAGCCGTTGAAAATAAACATTCTGTTATCTTTAGTGAAAAAGAAGCTAAGATTTTCAACAGTGATCAAAACTTAGTTATGCATGCGATTAAATGTGGTGGATTGTTTGTGTATGAAAATAAACAAAAACCTATGCTATGCAGCATGATAAATAAAGTTGATAACGGCCAACTTCTTTGACATGCCCGTTTAGGACACCTCAATATGAAAAGCATGAATCAATTGTTTACTAAGAACATGGTAAAAGGTGCTAACCTCAAAAATATACCTAGTGTGTTGCAAGTGACATCTGTTTAAAAGGCAAAATTTGTAGTTCCGTTTTTCCAACAAACAAGGAAATTATGACCAAAGGATTATTAGATGTGATTCATTCCGATGTATGTGGACCGATGAAGACCAAATCGTTGGGGGGTGCAAAGTACTTCGTGTTATTCATAGACGATTTTAGTCGCAGAATATTTGTTTATTTTTTGAAGGCCAAAAGCGAAGTACTCGGCGTGTTCAAGGAATTCGTAGCTGAGGTTGAACGAGAAACTTCTTGCAAAATAAAAGTTTTAAGAAGCGATAACGGTGGGGAGTACGTGAGCTCTGAATTTTCGAAGTACCTCTCTGAAAAAGGAATAAAGCGGCAGCTAACCGTAGATTACACTCCTCAGCAAAATGGCGTTTCAGAACGAGCAAATAGAACATTAGTTGAAATGGCTAGGTGCCTACTACTAACCTCTAATTTGCCCGAGTCCTTATGGGCAGAAGCGTTGAATACGGCCGTGTACATTAGGAATCGATCACCTACAAATCTTTTAAAGAATCGAACCCCATATGAAGTTTGGTATGGACGAAAGCCTTCAATAGGACATATGAAAGTTTTTGGTTCAAGTGCTATAATGCTCGATAAAAAGCCAAAAAGATCAAAATTTGATGCTCGAGGCATAGATTGTGTGATGGTAGGTTATTCGAAAGAATCTAAGGCATATAGACTATATGAACCTAAAGACAGAAAAATCATGAAGAGTCGAGATGTTAAATTCAAAGAATTATTGAGTATAAGTAACAATATTGTTGGTTCTTATGATTTACTCAATGAACAATCAAAGTCGGAAGAAATTCCCTGTGTAAAAGATGAGGAATGTTCCTACACAAAGAACTCAACAAGTGAAGGATGACGGTACTGACGATGCGAGTTGCAATGTTGATCTTTATGATGAGGATATGAGCCAGATGGACGAAAGTAAAAATCAAGATGTTGTTATTGGGGAAGATCATACATGGATTTAAGATCAGGGAGGCAGATAATCAAAAGAATTTGCTATATGGACATCAACAAAAACCCCTTAAAGGTAAATCCACTAACAGTTAATGAAGCTCTAGGTCGAGCTGATGCGAATATGTGGGAACAATCCATGCAAAGTAGATCATTAAAAAATAATGAAACATGGGAATTGGTTGACCTTCCTCCTTACCGTCATGCAATTAAGTCGAAATGGGTTTTTAACATAAAACATGACAAGCACGGGAAGCCGGTTCGATATAAATCAAGACTGGTGGCGAAGGGTTGCAGCCAAAAGCTTGGTATCGACTACAACGAGACGTTTTCACCGGTTGCTAGATATTCAAGAATTAGATTAACTCTAGCTTTGGCAGTAGAGTTTGATCTCCATGTTCACCAAGTGGATGTCTCATCTGCTTACCTCAATGCTGAGATAACAGAGGAAATCTATATGCATCAACCAGAGCATTTCGTAGACTCCAAAAATAAAGGAAAGGTATGCAAATTGAAAAAATCACTCTATGGTTTGAAGCAAGCAGGTAGAGAGTATAATAGTAAGCTTGATTCAACTTTGAAGAAAATGGTTTTTTCTCGCTGCAATGCTGATACTTGCGTTTATACGAAAAACAAAAAGGATGATCTTAATATTGTCGTAGTTTATGTTGATGATATAATCATCGCATGCACAAAAGAAAATTCTGTTCTTCGCATAAAAGAAGCTCTTGCTGACGCTTTTGATTTGGTGGACAAGGGTCCAATCGATTTTTTCTTAGGCATTGAGATATGTCGAAACAAGGATACAGGATCAATTACACTTTCACATGAGCAGTATATTAAGAACTTACTGTCGAAATACGGTATGGTTTCAACCAGAAAATGTAACACTCCTCTGGATCCAGGTGAAAAACTGATAAGATGTTCTAAGACTTCATGTACTAAAATTGATGTCAAGGAATACCAATCTTTGGTTGGGTCTATGATGTATCTTGCCATAACAACTAGGCCGGACATAATGCACGCTGTTAGTAAATTAGCTCAATTTAACATAGAGCCGCACCAGGAACATATGACCGCAGCCAAACACTTGTTGAGGTATTTAAATAGTACATCTAATTTTAAACTTTCTTTTAAGAAAACCGGTGAGCAACTGAGAGGATATGCAGATGCCGATTGGGGAGGTAGTTGCGATGACCGAAAGTCTTATACTGGTTATGCTTTTTTCTTGGCTGGCGGTGTTGTAACTTGGGAATCGCGTAAGCAGTCTACTGTGGCATTAAGTAGTACCGAAGCCGAGTACATGGCGCTGGTTGCTGCAACGAAAGAAACTGTTTATCTTCGAAGACTACTGACTGAAATGGGATTTGGCTCTGTTGTGAATGGATCAACTGATTTGTGCGGAGATAATTTGAGCGCGCAACACTTAGTAAGGAACCCAGTGTTCCATTCAAGATCAAAACACATAGATATAAAATATCATTATATTCGTGAGATATACAACAAATCTTTGATAAAACTCGAATATGTGCCTACATCTGAAATGAACAGGGTGGTAATTATCAACAATAGATAATTACCATCCTCCCTTAGATATTTTTCTTGACTTGAACGGTAATTTACTTGAGAATAGTAATCCTCATGATTGCTCATACCAATTTGACTTTCGAAAAGCTGATTTCTTGCAGCTTACAAATAGCTTGCTTAGGTATCCAAGAATTACCGTCCAGCAATGATATTGACGCAATTATTGCAAATTTCTATTCTTTGCTTATGAGTTGCATTGAAGAGGCAGTTCCTAAGAAGAAATCAACCCACTCTTACACTTTCAGTCATCCTTGGTATACTAAAGAGCTAAAAACACTTCGTAATAAGAGAAATAAGGCCTGGAAAAAATACCTCAAATCCATGACCTTAGAAAACCAAGTAGTTTATATTTCATTTTTTGAAGAATTTAAGAAACTGTCTTATGAACTTTATAGTGAGTATTTACTTACTGTAGGATGCTCTCTGACGTCTGACCCGAAAAGTTTTTGGAAATACATTAATTCGAAGAAGAAATGTGATGTTTATCCAATGAACTTTACTAGCAATAATGTAGCCCTCAACTTAACTTCTGAAATTTGTGAAGAATTTGCAAATAATTTCAGCAAATCATTTATTGATATCCCCGCCATTGTGGATAAAGATTTTTTTCAGTATTTACGTGGCTGTCCACAAGTATTGTTTAACAACATCTCAGTAGAGACTGATGACATTATAAACATTCTTTCTGTTCTGAAAGATGATTTTTCGAGTGGTCCAGATGGTATTCCACCTGTTGTTTTAAAAAAGTGTAAGTCTATCTTAGCATCTCCCCTCCGTTATATTTTTGAGCTGTCTTTAAAATTAGGAAAATTTCCATCAATTTGGAAAAACGCTTATATTATACCAGTCTATAAGAAAGGAGACAAGGCCAACATCACCAATTATAGACCAATATCTAAGCTCTCCTGCATTCCTAAGGTGTTTGAAGAAGTTATTTGTGAAAGTTTGGCATTTTATTGCAGGAACATCATCTGTCACCAACAGCATGGTTTCATGCAGAAACGTTCTACTGTCACAAATCTTCTTGCTTTTATAAATCAATGTGTTAGCACTTTCAATTTTATTGTCATAAAATTCAAACTAAATGCATATGGCTTCCACCCATTTTTCATCACTTGGATATCCTCTTATCTCGAGAATAGGTCTTACCAAGTAAAATTCAGGCATTCTATCTCTAAGTCATTTTTTGCTAATTCGGGAGTTCCGCAGGGTAGCCATCTAGGACCTCTACTTTTTAATTTAGCTATAAATGATGCCCCGTTATGTGTACGTAATAGCAAAATTCTCATCTTCGCAGATGATATGAAGATTTACAAAAACATCTGTTCTAGTAATGACCACATTCTTCTACAGGATGACATTAATAGTTTTGCATTGTGGTGTGAGAAAAATAGTTTAAACCTAAATCCAATAAAATGTCAAACAATGACCTTTTCAAGGAAGCGTGCACCGTCTTCATATGACTACGCTATCTCACAGCACATTCTAACCCGTGTAACTTCTGTAAGAGATCTTGGAGTTTTCTTTAACCCTAAATTAGATTTTTCTGTGCACATTAACAACATCGTGAATAAAGCAAACTCAATGCTTGGATTTATAAAGCGTTGGTCAAAGGAGTTCCGCGATCCAAATATAACCCGCGCTTTATATTATTGCTATGTTCGTCCTCACTTAGAATACGCTTCCCAAGTTTGGTCACCTCATTACAATATTCATATTGAGAGGCTAGAATCTGTTCAACGAAATTTTACTCGTTTTGCCCTGAAAGGTATTCTATGGAGTGATCCTTTGAATGTCCCCTCTTATGAAAACCGTTTACTAACTCTCCAAATGGAAACATTGTCAAGTAGACGAAATAACAATGACATGGTATTCTTCCATCAAGTTATTACTGGTGTAACAGATGCACCTGAATTACTTGGCGCTATATCTTTCAACCATCGGGGTGGCGGTTATAATTTTCGTAGGAAGCACTTGGTACATGAACCAAAACATCGTACCAACTATGGTTTCTATGAGCCCTTGACACGTATGAGTAGGCTTTCAAACTGCAACTCAGACTTATTTGATTTAAATATAAGTAAGAATAAATTGAAGTCTTTGCTCAAGACCAGTGTTATACACTTTTAAATGTTTCTCTGTTTACTTAATGTTTGTAATTATTAGTTATGGATTAATCTTGTTTTGTTAACTGTCTTGTTTTTGTTTCATCCATGTGAGTGTTTGTTATGTTATGTTTGCTTACTAACAACTAACACTGCACTAAGTGATGAGCCGGTGGTATAACATAGTCTACTATGTTGGCAAACCATTGGTCGTAAGACTGTGCTTGCTATAAGCTCTCTTCGACCAATTCTGATAGTGTAAAAAAAAAAATGATTGCTGATATATTCACCAAAATATTAAACAAATCCAAAACTTTAAAACTATTTGCTAAATTAGGACTTTGTAATTAATAATTATGATTTGTTTTTAAGAGATATTGTTTTGAGGGGCAGTATTGAAGTTTATTTGATAATGTATGCTATTAATAACCCACAAAACAATACTCTTTAACTTTCACCTGTTTAATATTTACTTTAATTTATTACACTGAAATTAATCAAGTAGCAGATTTGATAGAAAAATATGATTATGAAAATTAAATAAAATTATTCCTTGTTAAACTTTCATTGAATGTGTTTCATTAAAATATTGTAACACAGACAACCGTCGTAACGTTACGTGTCCTTCTCTGTTTTATCGTTAATTTTACGGTAAGTGCTCTAGAGAAATAGCCAGTTGCATTCCTCTCCTTAAAAAATCAACCGTAATACCCGCGCTTTCAGGAATGCCCATCGGTTTACCCTCGAGCCCAACTTCAGACGTACCCTCAAGTCATCATTTTTTAGCCGTACTACTCGAATGTGGAACTCTCTTCCACACTCTGGCTTTCCCAGTCTTTACAATGTTCAAGAATTCACGACCAATGCACACCGACACCTCCTTCCCTACCCCTTCCTTTCTTCCTAATACACTCACTGTGTCTCTGGCATAAAAAGGGTATAAAAAATACCTTGAGTGGGTGCAAATATCTGCTTTGGATCGAAGAATATCCTTTGAAAACCAAGTGAACGTAATATTGTTTGTCAAGGCTCTTCAAATCTAAAAAAAATTACCATTACATTATAACTCCGCTGTAAGACTACAGCCTTGCCAGTACTCACATAGAGTTTCTAGACTTGAGTCTTAGTGAAAGACACTATGAACTCTAAGCGATAGATGTTTGTCAGAAAAGTCTTACGCCCACTTGAGTGCGTAGGTAGAGGTTTGTATAGCGGATCCCTAAAAAGTGAATGTTACGAAATAAATGGTGGTGGTTAGAAACGGAAATACAGAATTTAAGAAATTGTGAGGCAAACAAATACTGATTTTTTGTAAATAGTAGTAAATGCATTTCAGATACATTCTTTAGATGAATGGTCTAGCATAGGGTGTCATGTTACTATCTTTAAATTTCACACACCTCACATGTCTGTCTCTTCATTTAAATATTTATGAATAAAAAATAAACAAGAAATCATCGTCTTTCACAAAAGATAACCTACCTGTACGAGTAACTTTAATATTCTTTTGTTAATGAATTTTTCTAAAGCCAGAATACATTCTCAACTTTATTGAAAGTCAATCACAAATTTAATACGTACATCCTTACCTTACCTTTTTTTTTATTAAAGGATCTAACCAGGTCGATGAAAACTGATCCAGTTAAATTCATTCTGAAGTACCATCATGTGTATACGGAGTACCGGGAATTCCAAAACATTTTCTCAACTATAAATGTTCGAAGACATTTTCTTGTGATGACCGTAATAAAGGAAAGGATGCTGCTTATGATCATTATTATTATGCATACCATAAAAATATGCGTGTACTGCGGTACTTAGTACAACAATTATTATTATGAATGTAATTGAGTAGCATATAAAACCAGAGCTAAGATACCTTCAACATAAAAAAAAAAAAAAAATCAAGCAGCAATTAGTCGTTGGTACTGCGTAATTTAAGCCACAGCCACACAATAAGGTACCTACAATAATGGCCATCGGCATCCCTTAAAAACTACCAAGGTACCTGGGTATCCTGAATAGTATATCTCCTCGCCTGATTGTGTGCGATTTTTTTTTCTGTCGACTGCCTTTTTAGGTTTATTCAATGATCATTACATATTGTTCAAAATCATGAAAGAAATGTGCACAACTATCTACTCTAGATCCTGATCCTGATCCTGATACCTGATCTTATACTGAAATTTATCTTAAGAACGAGTGATGGAACTTTAAGCCCCTCCCTTATCCTTTTCCTGCCAATGAAAAGGGAACTCGATTTGAGTGTGTGATTTTAGGGTTTGTCGTTTGTCGTTTTATTGCTTCTAAGGGATGTCGTTATATCTATAATGTTGATGGATTACATTCCAAAGTCATAATTATTCAAACTTTTGAAGTGAGTTGATCAACGCATCACTCGAAAAAGCAAAAGTCAAAAAATTGTTAAACAATATTAAAACAAAAGAAAAAAGAAAACAACATACAAATAAGGTCACTGGAAGCTTTCATAGTCGAGTCTAAGGATTGCAAAATAATATGGAATCCTTCAATCAATCAAGTGAATCAATTGTGCAAAAGAAAGGAAACAATTTTCGCTTGGGTGCGACCACCACAGGATCAAGTAAGTTCAAATTGCTGGAGCCATTCGACTACAACTACAACTAATTGTTTTCGTTTTAATTAAAAGGTCGGATTTTATACCATCTACCCTGCAAAGTGTGCCGAGACCATAGTTCCGGAAAACACTATGGAATATACGTTTGTGACGGATGTGCTGGATTTTTCAAACGCTCCATCCGACGCAACCGCCAATATGTTTGCAAATCACAGAAGAAAACCTTGTGCTTAGTTGATAAGGCTAATCGGAATCAGTGTCGAGCTTGTCGGTTGAAAAAGTGTTTCGAAGTTGGCATGAACAAAGATGCAGTTCAACATGAACGGGGGCCCAGAAATTCTACCTTGCGACGCCATTTGGAACTTTACAAGGATTCCTTAATAACAGACATGCCCCATCACTATACACATGGGTTGATAATGAACCCGGATTTAAGAGGATTTCAAATTCCAACATCGATATGTATCCCCCCGAGTGCCTTAGATCTTTCCCAACACAGTGCAGCAGTTCATCATCCGTCACCAAATTTCAACAACAGTAGCTTTGTACCGTCCCTAAATATTCCTCCAACACCACCCTTGATGGCGTCTGATTATATCAAAGAAACTGCTGCTGAGATTTTATTCAAAAACTTCAATTGGATACAGAAGAAGGAAACATTTAAACAACTGCCAATATCCGATCAATTGGAATTGCTCGAAGACTCGTGGAAAGAACTGTTCATCATTGGATTGTCTCAGTGTTCAATATTCAATAATATGATAATGCAAATACTTCATACTTATGAATCGGAAAATCTTAATCGAGGCTTTGTTCAGGTTGTGAGTCGTGAAATGCAAGTGCTACACGATGTTCTACTTCAATTTCGTATTTTTAACTTGGATAACAACGAGTACGAATGTTTACGTGAAATTGTTCTTTTCAAAAAGCCTGTGACTAGTGTAAAGAGTAGTGATATTCAGTGTTCTAGTTCATCACCAGCCTTACATCCGAATTCATTGATTGAAAGCGCGAAAATATTGAAACTGTACGAAGAAGCTAGCAAGACTTTGCTTGCATACATCAGAGGCGTACATGCGACGGATTTGATGAAGTTCAAAAACGTTATGGAAATTCTAATTGAAATGAAAAACGTATCTAGTTTCACCATTGAAGAAGTATTTTTTCGAAATATTATTGGAAAAGTGCCAATTGTGCGACTGATGTCAAATATGATAACAATCGGAAGACCAAGTTCGTGAAAATATGCTTGTTTGTATTTTTTTTTTATTTTTTTTAGTATTAAATTTAGAATTTGAAAATATTAGATTGTTTTTATAAAGTCTGTGATAACAAGAAATCACAAAATTATGTTAAACAGAAAAAGAAAAGATGGTATTAGTCTAGGAGCAAAAAACAAAAAAAAACCTTTCGTCCATGTTAAGAATTTAATAAGGGAAAATCTATTTTAGTATAATTTAAGAAGTAGTTTATTTTATTTGTAATTATTTTGGAAGAATAATAAAAAACAACTACCCAGAGTAATAAAATTGCACTATTATGTTCACTTTGCTTTTTTTTATTTTTTTTATTCCTGGAGAATATGTTGGTTTTAAGGTTAATAACAAAAAAAATCCAAGTCGAAATAATCTTCTACGCCCTAAAACTGCCGAAAACTTCCAAATTCTTTCACTTTTCTGTTCTTTTACTCCCGATTTTTGTAAGTTTTGACACTTTTGAAGGAGAAAAATATCTACCCTAACTGCCGATTATAGCCACAAACATTTATTGTGGCAGTTTCTGTAAGTTTAGGCTGTCAAGTAATCCTTTACTTTTTGGGAGAATCACAAAATTTCATCCCCACTATTCGATTTTTGACAGTTTTCACAAAAACTGCAGAAAAAGTAAAAAGAACGGACCTAATGGATTTCGGCCTTGTCAAATACCCCCGTCGTCGGTCGGAGACTTATGTTTTAACAAGATCTAGGTAAATGTACAAATGTCTTTTTTTTACCATTTTACTTCTATTTTAGCGAATTTAACAATTTAGATACCCGATAAAATTCTTTTGGTGGAAGCTTATTTTCTCCGAAAGGAAAAAATGGTGAGATTTGAAATTGTCATCCCTTTTCAACCTGAAAAAGAGAGATCCTCTAAACTGCGCTAACTACAGAGGAATCAGTCTACTTAACATCGCCTACAAGATCCTCTCTGCCGTAATATGTGAACGTTTGAAGCCTTTCGTCAACAATCTGATTGGTCCTTATCCATGTGGCTTCAGGCCAGGAAATTCAACCGTGCGTCGATCAAATTTTCACGTTGCGGCAGATCCTGGAAAAACCCATGAACTCAAAATCGATACCAACCACCTTTTCAACGATTTTAAAGCTGCGTATGACAGCATCTACAGAGACGAACTGTATAAAGCTATGTCTAGTTTTGCCATCCCTGCCAAACTCGTTCGCTTGTGCAAAATGACGATGGAGAACTCACGCTGCTCCATCAAGGTTGGCAACGAGCTTACGGAATCTTTCGACGTCAAAAAAGGATTCAGACAAGGCGATGCACTGTCGTGCGATTTCTTTAACATCGTTCTTGAGAAGATAGTCCAGAACTCCACCGTCAACACCAGAGGCACTATCTTCCAAAAATCTGTTCAACTTCTCGTGTACGCCGATGATATTGATATAATGGGAAGAACACAGCGTGATGTCAACGGCGCCTTTGTGAGAATTGAGACAGAAGCGCTAAAAATGGGTTTAGCGGTAAATGAGGGAAAAAAGAAGTATATGCTGTCTTCGAGGAAGGACACCCAACACCGACAGCTCGGACAGAACGTCACAATAGACACATACAACTTCGAGGTAGTAGAGGAGTTTGTCTACCTAGGCTCCGCTATAAACACGGAGAATAACACCAGCGCCGAGATCAGACGAAGAATAACTCTTGCTAATCGCTGTTTCTTTGGGCTAAGAAAACAATTGAGTGGAAAAGCCCTCTCTCGAGCAACTAAGGTAAAACTGTACAACACACTCATCATACCAGTCCTGCTGTACGGTGCAAAGCATGGACTTTGACAAAACCGAATGAATGTGCATAAGGCTGTTTCGAAAGAAAAGTTCTTCGGGTCATCTTTGGCCCCGTGTGTATTGAAGGGGAATGGCGAAGAAAATGTAACAGCGAACTTTACGGGTTGTACAACGACATGGACCTAGCCAGAAGGGTCAAGGGCCAGTGACTCAGATTGCTCGGTCATTTAGAGCGGATGGACAACAATGCTCCGGCCTGGAAAGCCCTCGACACTATTCCCGAGGGACGTAGGAGTAGAGGAAGACCGCGACTCAGGTAGCGCACTCAAGTGGTAGAGGACCTCAATCAAATTGAAGTGCAAAACTTGAGACAGGTAGCTACGGACTGAGCTGGCTGGCGGAGACTGTTGATTGAGGCCCAAGTCCAGAACGGACTGTAGCGCCTAAGTACATTGTATCTTGTCTTGTTTGTGTTGTTGAATATTGCCTTCAATCGATTTTCATCATCTTATGGTAGGTTTGTTCGATGTCACCAGCCCCAGGGCGCTCCGGTGTTTGTCATACTGTAAAGGAGCTGTCAAAAAACTGAAAAAATTCTCTGGGTTTGGTTTCACATCGAACGCGTTAGTAGTGCTCTGTTTTTTTTTCTCCCTTTGTTGTCTAGCAACAGCTGATTCGAACAGCTCCGAAATTCTCGCCCCGAAAAAAACTTGGACCGATTCAGAGCGCTCCCGGTGCGAGCACTGAATACACATCGAACGCCTTGGAAATCCACCGGGGCGGAAAAAAGAGCGACATCGAAGAGCTCAGTGCGAAATCAGAGCGCTACAGAGCAACCCAGAGCGCACATCGAATAAACCTGGTAACAACACAATCTGACATCATTCGTTCACACTCGTATCGTCCACAGTGAATTTTTATGGCAGACATTGTAGCCGGTAGATTCGATTGATTAAAAAAATTTCTTTAGTCCTCCTGTCACACACGGTGGGACTGATCCATCCTCCATCCTTCGACAGACGATCGAATTCAACAACTGTTGTAGAACTATCGGTTATGAAAAGTAACACTGTCAGCATTTATATTACCAGCGACGATGCTAGCCTTTCCAAATTAAGATCAAAGTAGTGATATTTTGGTTCACTCAAAGCACCGAATTAATTGGTCAAACGATTATCTCTCAACTGGCTCAGAACTCATACAAACAGTGGTTAAAAAATTAGCACCACCAATACAATTTTCGCCATAAAAGAAATGGTGGAATTTTTAAGGACGGACGAAAGCAAAATTGTTTTGCTTGGAGGCAAATGATCACATTCCTACGTGATCATTTGCCTACGGAAAACAACCCAAATTTCAAAATGTTACAACATGCATGATCAGGCATAATGGTTTGGGCTTGCTTTTCCTACTATGGTGTTTTCTGCACTTCTAAATAATGAATGCTGGGCCTTAAAATTCCAAAATGCAATGCCTCTGATCGAGGATGAATCGCTGGACTCCGATTTCTCCGAAAAAGAATTGCATTTAGCTTTACATGGAGCCAAAAACAAAAAAGCAGCAGGAATAGATAGAAAACCTGTTGAATTCTTCAAGTATGATTGGACTGACTACCTGCACTTTTGAAATGCTACAATACCATCTTCCAGACGATAGCCGTACCCTCCTTTCCTATTTCTGTTATCTTCCCACTGTTTAAAAATAGAGATCCTGCTGTTCCAAATAACTGTAGAGGAATTTTATTTTTGAACTCAGCAATGAAGCTGTTTGCAAGTATGCTCTTTCCAGGCTGTCAGATTGGGTTGCTGGTAAGCATAAACTTAGTCAGCTTCAAGGTGGTAACTCGACAATAGACCAAGTATTTCTGCTCTCAAATACCGCGGAATTACATCTTCAGCAAGGTAAAAAAAAGTATTCCTCTCATTAACAATTTTAAGGCGGCATTTGATAGTATAGATATATATATATTATAAACTATCAAACATCGGTGTATCTACCAAAGTGATTAATATTTTAAGAGCTCTCTACGCTAGGGACTACATATCGGTATGGGACGGAGACTGCCTGTCAGATAACTTTAGTTCCTCAATGGGTCTTAAACAAGGCTGTGCTTAGAGTACTCTCCTTTTCACTCTATTTATTGATGACTTGGTGGAGCATGTTGGAGGTGGGGTGAAGATCGCGGATGAAACGATACCGGGCCTACTATACGCTGATGACATCGTGCTTTTTGCAGAATCGTCTACCGTCTCCAAGATATGATAAGGAAACTGGAGAAATATTGTGTCACTTGGAACTTATCAGTTAATCTCGAGAAATCAAATATATTGATTTTTAGAAGGGGACAGGGAAGATACTCTAGTGAGGAGAAATGGACATTTAAGGATAGGAGATTAAAGTAGTCAAAGATTTTAAGTACCTTGGAGTGACTATAACAAGTAATCTCTGTATGAAAAAGCATATCACTGCGAAACTTCAAGAAGCCAGAGCTGCATTATGTATTGCATGGACAAAATGTACCGCTAATAAAGCTATCCATAATAAACAAGCCGACCCCACGAACCCCGTCTCGCCTGCATTCAGATCAACTCCAGAACAATAATAATGAAACACTGTTGAAATGCAGAACAATATGAATTTTTCCTACCTTCACAATTTTCTTTTCCACGTAGTCCGAAATCATAAAATCATGCGACAACAATTCCGTGAACCCGACCTAGAAGAAGTTAAAACCGCAATATCACGGCTGAAATCCAACAAGCCGCTGGAGCAGATGGACTAGCTGCTGAGTTGTTCAAAGCAGCAGGCGACGAGCTAGATAGGAGCATGCACCAAATCATCTGTAAGATATGGTCAGAGGAATGCATGCCCGATGAATGGAACCTCAGCATTGTTTGCCCGATCCTGAAAAAGGGAGATCCTCTAAACTGCGCCAACTACAGAGGAATAAGTCTACTAAACATCGCCTACAAGATCCTCTCTGCCGTAATATGTGAACATCTGAAGCCTTTCGTCTACATTCTGATTGGTCCTTATCAATGTGGCTTTAGGCCAGGAAAGTCAACCATCGACCAAATTTTCACGTTGCGGCAGATGAAGAATAACTCTTGCTAATCTCTGTTTCTTTGGGCTAAGAAAGCAATTGAGTGGAAAAGCCCTCTCTCGAGCAACTAAGGTAAAACTGTACAACACACTCATCATCCCAGTCCGCCTGTACGGTGCAGAAGCATGGACTTTGACAAAATCGGATGAGATGCCTTAAGCTGTTTCGAGAGGAAAGTTCTTCGGGTCATCTTTGGCCCCGTGTGCATTGAAGGGGAATGGCGAAGAAGATATAACAGCGAACTCTACGGGTTGTACAACGACATGGACCTAGCCAGAAGGGTCAAGGGCCAGTGACTCAGATTGCTCGGTCATTTAAAGCGGATGGAGAACAATGCTCCGGCCCGGAAAGCCTTCGACACTATTTCCGAGGGACGTAGGAGGAGAGGAAGACCGCGACTGAGGTGGCGCACTCAAGTGGAAGAGGACCTCAATCAACTTGGAGTGCAAAACTGGAGACAGACAAGACGAATCGTGTCTCATTCCAATCCACACCGAGGCCGACAAAGACAAAATGTCTTGTCTTTGTCCGCTTCGGTGTGTGTTGCTCCCATCCAACCTATACAACTGACAAGTTTTTTATTTCTGTTTGTTTGTCTTGTTCACTCTGGTGTGTGAACGTGAAGTGTGTTACTTCCTAAAACGGTGTATGGTTTTAGGCTTTGTATATTGGTTGGGGATTGGTTGTGGGTGTTGGAAAACGATGGTGGTGCTATCTTGAGAATTTTTCACAGGAGCAGTTTTTTTTTACATAAGTTTGTATTGTGTGTTCTCTGCTTGGTTTGACAGAAGATCTGTAAAACCAAGCAGAGAACCAATCTTGGTAGTACTTGTTGTTCCATATACAAAGGTTTTAGTTGCTGACATTTTTAACGGACTTTTTGTCTTCTTTGGTGTGTTAAGTGTTTTGCTCCTATACAACCCCATGTATTTACTGCAACCGACGCACACTGGGGCAGCTCCATAGAGAGCAGTGCGCAAAAGGTCAATTTTAAATCTTGGGTGAACAAGGAAAAACTGTTAATTTTCTCAAAGTATACGGTATTTCTGATATGAAAAATGCATTTGATTTTTTTCTTTATGTCTTGTAATAGTTAAGGCAAGCGAAGTTAGCATATTCAGTGAGAAATTTGCAATTGGTACAACGTGAAAAATAAGTTTCATATATTTTTTTCAATAACTTTTTTTTTGTCCGATTTAATATATAAAAAATGTCCGTGAAAGGTAATGATGCGTAGATTTGATTTCTTTCTTAAAAAAAAAAATCTTATGCATATTTTTGGTGCATGAGAGTGAGAGCGTTTTTTTAAAGACTTTGTTTTAGTTTTTTGTACATATCTTCTGTTCCGGCAAAAGTTTAGCAGGTCTATTAACTGTGCATAATTAAGTGATATTTCCTTCATATGAATGTGAAAGCACAAGTGATAAACTTTTGCCGGAAATATTTTTTGAGTATGAGTTACTTTGACTGATATTTTCAGATTCTCACACATACCAAAGTAGATTTCTAACACTACCAATTAGCAAACTTTGACAATATAATTTATTTTAATTTATAAATAAATAATAGGTAGGTTTAGGTTAAGACCCCAAGGTTCCATTGTGAAACCACTAAAGAAAGTTACTCATGGGAGTATTATGAACTTAAACAGCCAGAATTGTTATTAGGAATTTTTTTTAGGAATTTGCTCAAGGCTGAAGTTAATATATATTGTTGTTCGCGACTCATCTTTGACAAAAGTGAGCGTCAGTCGCCGCGCCAGTGGTGAAATCAGAAATGGCAGCTCGTCAAAGTGGCAAAAAATTCAAAAAAAAAGTCAAGAAGGAAAGACCGTCAGTCGGCGTCACGAAAATTTTGCCTTTTTAATGAACCTGTACAAAAAACTTAGTTTTTTGCTGGCAAGACGTTATGAGGAAGGTTTGGATCCAAATATTAAAAAGCTATCAAACGAGAAGCAAAACCACCATTTTGCAAACCCGAAACCTTATAACCTTGGCCGCCATTTTGTTTTTGACGCTTTTTTTTAAATTTTTGCTTGCAACTCCGTCAGTTTTCATTTTAGAGAAAAATACCCGATAACAAAGTTATAGGAAATTTTATTTCCTAAAACAAATATTTTTCTCTAAACCTTACCGTATAGGAGCTACAGCTGATTTTTTTGGTTTTAGTGTCCTATTTTCTTTAACCGGCCATATTTTTAATAACGAAAGGAAAGGAACTAATTCCTATTTATATTCTTTTCACACAATGCACTTCTCTAATGTTTTGTGAGATAAATGCATGAGCGAGCCGAAATTTAGTTTCTAAAGTGGCCGTTATCCCATAACTATCGAATAAATTTTAAAGACGGTACGTTAAATGAAAAAATAACTATTTAATTACATGCGCGGTTTGTCTGAATGAAGTATTTGTGTTTTAATGTTCTGCCAAAACAAACTGCTTAAGATGTCTGCCCAAACGAAGGCTTTTTGTGTTTTTTGTTTTTAAAAAAATTAACCACTTCATTTATTTACTTTAAGTGCCAAGGAAAGGTGCGAAAAAATTCTTGAAATTCGAAAAAAAAATAATTTATCTATGCATGATGCTAAAGTGCCAGTACAAATAAACAAAAAATATCAAAAATACCATTCAAAGTGCTACCGGAAATTTACATTTATATGCAATGACTGGGAAAACAATTACAGTAGATGACGGATATAAGAAAGTCCAAAAAACCAGGGAATTTCTTTCTTATATCCGTGTTTTCTTATATGCAGAAAAAAGTGGATATAAGAAAGAAAATGTCTTATATAAATAAAATATATATAAGAAAGAAAATTTCTTATATTAATACAATTGCATATAAGAAATAAAATGTCTACTATACTATAAGTCATAGCATATTTGAATAGAAAATTTCTTCTTAGCAAATTTTAAAACAAAACCAAATAAAATGTTTACATGCATTGCATGTACATTCTTTATTTTAGGTATGTAAATCATAAAAAATACATAACATAACATAAACAAAATAAACATAAAATTATTTGTATGTACTTCTTTCAAAATCACTTGCAATATTGCAATTATCTTGGCCTTGAAACAAGTTTGATCTGTTGTCCAACATGTATTCAGTTTGGATACATACAAAAAAGGACCGTTATGCAAACTCAACTCGTTGCTTTGGAGATAGCTTACAAAATTAAACTAATTTTTATGACAAAAGTAAGTACACAGTTTGAATATTCCATTTTAACACTTGCACAAATACTCACAATTTTCAAAAAAAAGGTGAGTTTTTTTTTCAATTTTACAATTCCTTCATTTGTTTTGATTGTTTTTTATGCAAAACTAACACTTAAATAGGACAAAAGTTGATATGGCTCTTAGAGGTAACCAACTTTCACAAGATTTGAAGGATTTGATAATCAAGCATCATCTAGAAAACAAACGCATAAGGGATATTGCAAAAATAATTGATACAAGCCCATTTGCAATTCATAAAATAATAACAAAGTACCAACGTACAGGAAACACTAAAAATAAAGCCCGCAGCGGACGCTCACGTATCTTCACACCTGCAGAAAATCGAATCATTATCCGGAAAATCGAAACTAAACCTAAATTAAGTACCCCAAAAATACAACAACAAGTCTCTGAAGAAATTGGTAAACTCTGGGAGCCATATCAACTTTTGTCCTATTTAAGTGTTAGTTTTGCATAAAAAAAGATCAAAACAAATGAAGGAAATGTAAAATTGGAAAAAAAACTCACCTTTTTTTCAAAATTGTGCGTATTTGTGCAAGTGGTACAATGGAATGTTCTAACTGTGTACTTACTTTTGTCATAAAAATTAGTTTAATTTTGTAAGCTATCTCCAAAGCAACGAGTTGAGCTAACATAACGGTCCTTTTTTGCATAAAACAAATCCCAATACCAAACTTATGTAAAAAATGTGCACGACTGGGTCGTACGAACTTGCTCCTGCATATTTATGATTATATAAAAATAATAAGAATTTATTAAAAAAATTAAAATTTGAAAATGTACCTCGTAAATTCATTTAATTCAAAAATTTAAATGCCAAACAAATTAAAACCTTACTCTTACTTTTTTTTTTTGAAAATCGTCGTCGTTAAATTAATTTTTTACATATAAAATTTTTCAAAAATGTCTTAAAATTAATTTGGGTATGCAGTTTATAAGACCATGTAAATATACATATTATACTTCAATTTGGACTTTTTAAATTGATCCGTTTTTGAGATACAGAATTTTGAAAAAAAAAGTTAAAAATATATTTTTTAAAATCCAAAAAAAATTTATTATTTGAACAATATATACGTACTTTCGGAAAAAAAGTTACGCTGATCGGACTTTCATTTTTTCGAGAAAATCTAATAACAAAAAAACGGTTCTATTAAGGGTACCGTTTTGGAGAAATACAAAAAAAAAAATTTTTACATAAAAAAAATAAATTTTTAAAAAAACAAAACTCGAGGAAGTTTAAAAAAAATCGTAGGAGCCGTTTTGGAGAAAATTGAAATTTTGGTTTTTGGCCAAAAAATCGTTAGTCGTTACCTAAATTTTTATCTTAAAACAAAAATAAAAAAAATTAGGATATGAGTTTTTGCTCAAAACTCTAATTTTCAAATTTGAAGTCAATCGGACCAGTAGTTAAGGCTGTAGATGCCTGTAAACTTCCAGACAGACAGACAGATGGAATCGCCGGACCCACTTTTTTCGACTTCTCTATCATCGTAATGTCATATCTCTTCCTCATCTCAAATTTTTTTTTTTACCAATTCAATACTAGCCATATATTCTATATGTCGCAAGTAAAAAGCAGCACTGTGCCAGGTCTCAAGATAAGATGGCACTACAATCGATTATCAGGTCGCGGGTACTAGCTAGATAGAAATACAATGAGGGTGGGTTCAGAAATTTTGTGGAAGTTTACACGGTGAATCATTTGCATATTAACACTGGAAAATTTCTTATACACGTTTTATTTTCTATGTAGTGAACAAGATTTTACATCAGAAGAAGTTTCTTATATCAGTGTTTTTCTTATAAACGTTTTTCTTTTATGAGATAAATTTAACACACACATTTAATGAGAATGTGCATGGTGTTTTGAAATGTCTGTCTTATATCCGTGTTTTTCTTATATGAGACTTTCTTATATCCGTCATCTACTGTATATAGCTTCGTTTATTGGTGGAAAGACTATTTATTTTAATAATGAAAAATGTTATAAGTATAAACAGTGTGATGAAAATATTGGAAAAACTGAAGAGCAGAATTTAAATTGCTCAGCGCATGAGGAATCTGACACAAAAATTATATGTCAAATTTGCCGTTTGGATACTGGTGCTGAAAACGTAACTGTGAGGTGTTCAGATACGGATATTTTAATAATAATTTTAGGGATTATGAATCATATTCCAAATAACTTTACAATAAATATGCTTATGGGAAGTGGACATTTCCAGCGTTATATCAATGTGACTAAATTGTATGACTCTTTGGGATCTAGGTTATGCGCATCATTGCCTGGATTTCACGCATTTACAGGATGCGACTTCAATGCAACTTTTTATAGAAGAGGAAAGAAAAAACCTTTCGAAATTTTAGGCCAATCATCAAAATGCATCAAGGCATTCACAGACATTGCTTATTTACATAACTGTAACTTAAATGAACTTAAAATAATTATTGAAGAGTTTGTTTCAAAAATGTATGGTCTAAATGGAATAGACAATATAAATACCGCAAGAGTAGCCTTATTTCATAAGACATATAAAACGGGTTGGGGTCGAAATTCTGTATGTTGCAAAATTCTGTATTCAAAATACTGTATGCCAAAATACTGTATGTCAAAATTCTGTATGTGCAAAATACTGTACGAGCAAAATTCTGACAGTCAATATTCTGTACAGCAAAATTCTGCTTGGTCAAAATACTGTATTATAATATTCTGTACGTCAAAATTCTGTAAAAGTGCTGTAAAAAATATGGTTTTGATAATGTAAAAAAGTGCGCGCGCACTTTTTTACATTATCAAAGCCATATTTTTTACAGCATTTTTACATTATCAAAACCATATTTTTTACAGCATTTTTACAGAATTTTGACGTACAGAATATTAATATATGATTAATATAGATTTTTGTCGTACAGAATTTTGACAAGCAGAATTATGACCCGCTCGCTAAAAACTTCGATAGGATGAAAGGAAGCCGGTTTATACACATTAATAAAGCCTGCTTTACACGATATGGGTTTTCCATATAGACTGTCACTTCTTATTTCCAAATGTATTTTCATATGTATGTCAAATTGAATTTTTTTGTAAAATCAGATAAGCATTTAGACGATTTGGATTATTCGTTTGTAGTTTCAAAACATTTTTTTCGTTCAAAGCACCTAAATGTAACACATTTTTTATTTTTTAATGAAAAAAAAACACACAAAATAACATTAGATCTCTTCTTTTTCGCGCTCCCATTCTTTAATGTAAACTTTGTTTGTCGTTTAAAAAATTCGATTTCGTTTGTATACTGATGAAATTAAGAAACAGTTCTAAATGAAAAAAATCCATATGGAATTTCCATATGGATTTTTAATACGTTTACACGATTTGTATAATATTCCATATGGAAATGGTGACAGTCCATATGGAAAATTCATATCGTGTAAAGCACGCTTAAGTAGCTAAAAAAGCGAACTTTTATGTGCAAAATCTCAAATTGAACGGGTAAGCAATGCGGAACACATTCTTAAAAAGAAAAATTAATTAAACCACGTTGCATACTTAAAACGTATTGCAAAAAATTTAAATTTTATTATTTTTCTTAAGATACCTACAAAATATATTTTACAAAAGTGTCGAAATCACACTTTTGTAAAATATATTTTGTTCCAAGAACTTATTTTTACTTTCTTACTTTAATTATAATACTCTAATAATAATAATATAATAATATAATTATAATTACGTCTTTATTGTAAATAAAAACATCACAATTATATTCAAGACTAGTGTTATGTATTTTTCTATCAAAGGAAATTTCTTGAAAAATACAGTTTTGAAATACAGTATTTTGCCGTACAGAATCTTACAAAACAGAATTTTGCGTGTCAGTATTTTGTTGATACAGTATTTTGACATACAGAATTTTGTATTTACAGTATAATGACGTACAGAATTTTGACAAGCAGAATTATGACCCGCTCCCATATAAAATGAATAAAAAAGATCAATTCACATTAAAAATACAGTTGATGGAGCAATATTCCCACCATGTCAATCGGAATTACATATATCAACAAATACTACGCACATATTATATTGCTCATCTTTGGAGTAATGCTCATGAATCAATTCCATCTGAGTTATCACCCACTGACAATGGTTGGAATGAAGAGGATGAGAAGTATACATTTAACTGGTTTGATGGTGATCAAGTTCCACCAACAATAACCGAAGTAACAATCATTGAAGATGCTCCTGCAGGTATAATTTACTTCCATACATTTTTAACATGCATTAATATACATATTAAATTATTTTACAGAAAACATCGATAATGATAATGAACTTCCAGGTAATGGTCACAATAATAATGCAGATGAAATTGATTCTGAACGAAATGGTATCATCGACAACTCCACATATAGCAGGGTGGCATTCGAAAACTTTGATTCAGACACTACAGATGAGTTAAATGACGAGGACCATTCAAATTTATATTTTTGGTAACAGGAAAAAAAATTATATTGATTAATTAAGTTGAATTAAGTTCGCATTAAAAATAAAAAAAAGTATTTTGTTTCTGAATTTATAATTGTATGTAATTAAAGACGATAGGAAACTAAAACCAAAAAATCAGCTGTAGCTCCTATACGGTAAGGTTAAGCGAAAAAATGCACTTAATATTTTTTTTAGGAAATAACTTTCCTATAACTTTGTTATCGGGCATTTTTCTCTAAAGTGAAAACTGACGGAGTTGCAAGCAAAAATATAAATAGCATCGAAAACAAAATGGCGGCCAAAGTTATAAGGTGTCGGGCTTGCAAAATGGTGGTTTTGCTTCTCGTTTGACAGCTTTTTAATTTTTGGATCCAAACCTTTCCTCATAACGTCTTCCCAGCAAATAACTAAGTTTTTTGTACAGGTTCACTAAAAAGGCAACAAGAAACCGACGGACGGTCTTTCCACCACTAAACGAGCGACTGACGGTCACTTTTATTACTTAAATAGAATAAATAAAATGTATGAATTTCATGCTTGCAGTCCACCACCGTCACACAAATTTTGGGCCTTGAGAAAATTACTTTTTTTTTTTTTTAATTTTTTTGCCACTTTGACGAGCTGCCATTTCTGATTCCACCACTAGCTAGGCGACTGACGCTCACTTTTGTCAAAGATGGGTCGAAAACAACAAAAATAAAATAGAGTGGCGCGACAGCTCTTGAAGAGCCAAGGCCTAAGTGGCTTACTCTCATCAACAATTCTCTAGGTGCGTGTGAAGAATTGAGGGGACCTACAATTTAACGCCGATTCCGAACGGCAAAGTTGAGAAGCACTTTTTCATGACAGATGATACTCTTGGAAGTTTTGTCAGTTCTTCGCAAGCGGCAGTGCCCGTGAAAGATGAAATAAAAACTATGGGCCCAGGTAGGACTCGAATCCACGACGTTCTGCTTAGCAGCCGACGCACCTAACCACTAAGCTACGGACACAACAATATATATTAATTTCAGCCTTGAGCAAATATAAAAATTAAGCGCTGCCTCCCGTACTATTAATTTCATCATCCGATGACCATTTTAAGATAGTGGGCGACAACCACGCCCCTTTAACGAAACTGCAATTTCATATTTATATTTTCTCTTATATTCAACCGAAACCCTATCAGAATTTCGAATTTAAACGTTTCGACCATTTTGATAAAGTGGGCCGGTACCACGCTCCTAAATGGAAATAGATTTTTTTCTAATTTTTCATGTCATTCAACCAAAACCTTACAAGAATTCCAAATTTCAACATCGTACGACCGTTTGAAGATAGTGGGCGGGAACCACGACCCTAAATTTTTGTTTTTGTTGATAAATATTAAATTTTAGCTAATTTGTAATCTAACACTAGACTTTTAAACACAAAAAGTCCATTGAGACCTTTCAAAATAATTAATTGCACAAAACCACTATTTCTGCCCCACTGTGCGACGAGCGGACAAGACTTTTTATCGTGTCGTGTCTTTTTGGTGTGTGTTGCCTCATAAGAGCTATGGGCACACACACACGATTTTTTGTCGAAAGACAAATAGACGTCTTTTCTGATTCGGTGTGTTTTCAGCCTTGTATGTTATAAAAAAAATGTTCAGCTCTTTTCCTTAATTTTCCGAGTTATCCACCAAGAATTTTTTTTTTTTCATTTCAAAACCAACAATGGAACAATTGCAAAATTCCATGAAAAAAATTCTTTGCAGTGCATCCGGGACCTGTGGCCTTGTTGCCTTTTAGCCAGTTAAGCCAGCAATGCTTAGTGGTGGCAGTAGGAAATTATTGAAGTCTATTCGAGGGGAGGTCATCATCGAGGGGAATGCCGAATTGATTCTCTAGGCCCCCCAAATGTTCGATATCATATAAGTTAATTCCATTAAATGAACATTCGTTTCCTGTGGACTTTCCATTACGATCAAGTGTTTAAATTTTAGTTTTTATTTTGTCTAAACTATTGCTAATTTTCCACAAGAAATCACAAGATCTCATGTGATTTAGTTTTGGTAAATTTGCAATTTTCAAAAAATAATTAATTCCTTATGAAGAGGTGAGACAAAGAAGCAACTTCATGCAACTCATAAATGCTACCTACATTCCTACCCAAGAACCGTTTTATTTTTTTTTATTTTTTTTTTTAACAAAAATTCAGGTAAATTTGTGGTGAAGAAATATGAATGGTAAGACACTTTTATGGCGGTTTTCCTCAATTAGGATCTTTATGTTAGTTCATAATTCCACTTTTACTTTCATTCTTAATTCTTTCATTGATCACATAGTTTAAATGAATGAAATCGTTTCGATACCTGTCGAAGCCATTAAAAAAACTACTTGTATGCAATAAAATCTTATAAAGATTACATTTTTACCTGAACTAAAATAAATATATGTAAGCATCGCGCATTTGTCACATTTCAGAGACCAAATGTCAAAATACAATAAAAGTTGTTGTTGTCTTATCGGCATTCCTTTTTGTGCCTTTTCTCACTTCTGTCATCTTGGTCTCTGAGAGATGCGCAGTATAATACCTTGTATTCTGTGTACTGTGATAATTCTCACTTTTTATTGAGACTAGCTGACCCTGCAAACTTCGAACTGCCTTAATCGACAATCGATTCCCCTCTACCAAACAACCCACTACCCTTTAAACGCTACCCGCTTGTGCTACCCAGTACTTCTTACAGTCTTATCTCTTAAGGAGATTTTCACATCACGAATTCTCTTTTTTCACATTGTTTAAAATCCATTCAAAATTTTACTTTTCTTGCTCTTCAGGAGTTTTCCATTTTACCATTTCAAAACTAATGCATTTCATTTAAAAGAGTGATTTTGTTCTGAGTTTTTTGTTTAGTCATTTTTTTTTTTTCCATTTCAAATTTTCCACAGATTCACATCCCTCCTCTTCGGATGCAATATATGATAAGCTCATTAAACTCAGACTTAAACAGCATTGTCCAAAGAGGAATTAAAAACCGTGTAGAGTTTAATGCTTCGAAAACCCAATGCTGTCTTGTATCGTTGAAGCGAGATATACCCCCCTTGCCACTGTCCATGAGTGGCACTTGCATCAAAGAGACCGAACATCTCGAGATTCTCGGTGTGTGCATCACTGACCACCTCTTGTGGACCGAGCACATACGCGATGTAGCCAAAAATGCCGCAAGATGTTTGGGTTCTTAAGACGATGCAAGACATTTGTTTCCCCGTCTGATCTGGCTGTTATCTATAAAACCTATATCCGTCCAAACCTTGAGTACAATTCCCATCTTTGGGCTGGTGCTCCAATAATTTACTTAAGCCTCTTGGATGGTATACAAAGAAGAGTCGTGAGAATGATCGGTGATAGAGACATCACTGATTCATTCACTTCTTTAGACCACCGTCGTAACGTTTCGTGTCTCTCACTGTTTTATCGTTACTTCTACGGTAAGTGCTCTAGAGAAATAGCCAGTTGCATTCCACCCCTTAAACAATTCAACCGTAATACCCGCGCTTCCAGGAATGCCCATCAGTTTACACTCGAGCCCAACTTCGGTCGTACGCTCAAGTATGGAGAATCGTTCTTTAGCCGTACTACGCGAATGTGGAACTCTCTTCCACACTCTGTTTTTCCCGATTATTGCAATGTTCAGGAATTTAAAATTAATGTTTTAAAGCACTCACTGTGTCTATGGCATAATAAGGATATAAAAACCTCTTGAGTGTGTGCTCATTATAAAAAAAAAAAAATAATAATACCTGCAGAACTCTTTACATATGGAGGAGGTGTTTTGATGAACCGCATGCACTAGGTCATCACTAAAGTGTGGGAGGAAGAATATAAGCCCACTGACAGGCAGAACAACGATAGACCAAATATGCACACTGAGGCAGATCCTGGAAAAGACCAACGAATTTCAAGTCGAAACCCACCATCTTTTCATCGCATTTAAAGCTGCGTATGATAGCATCCACCGCAAAGAGCTTATGATGGCGATGTCTGAATTCGGGATCGCAAAAAGACTGATCCTGCTTTGCCGCATGATGCTAAAAAATTCGCAATGCAGTGTGCAAATGGGTAACAGCTCATCCGAGAGGTTTCAAACATGCGCAGGGCTTAGACAAGGAGATGCGCTGTCATGTGATTTCTTCAACATAGTCCTGGAGCAGAAAGTGAGCAAGGCAGGTGTGACCACGGAAAACACTATCTTCAACAAGTTCACCCAGCTCCTAGGCTATGCGGACGACATTGACATCATCGGTCGATCCAAGAGAGCTGTGCTTGAGGCCTTCACAGCGATTGAAGAACAGGCGAAACTCGTTTGTCTTGAAGTGAATGAAGACAAAACAGAGTAAATGCTATCAATAAACAAAGCAACATCTGTCCACCGCATAGGACAAAACGTCACTGTTGGTAGCAGCAATTTCGAGGTAGTTAAGGAGTTCACCTACCTTGGAATAAACATCAATCCCACAAACGAAACCTTAGTGGAGATTCAAAGAAGAATTACCCTAGCGAACCGTTGCTGCTTCGGTTTGGCAAAACAACTGGGTTCAAAACTCCTCACTCGAAAGACAAAGTGTCTGCTATACAAAACTTTGATTTTACCAGTCCTTATTTACGGCGCTGAGTGCTGGACGATAAGGTAAAAAGAGGAATTGATACTGGGCACTTTCGAAAGCAAAATTCTTCGACGGATTTTCGGTCCCGTATGCGACGATGGCGAATGGAGAAGAAGGTTGAAGCGAGAACTGTACGAGCTGTACCAAGATGTAGATGTAGTCCAGAAAGCCAAGAAAAGACGACTACATTGGCACGGCCACATCCAGCGAATGGACGACAACGCTCCAGCCAAGAAAGTCTTCTCCACCCAGCCCCCAGATTCGAGACGGCAAGGAAGACCGAACCTACGGTACAAGGACCAAGTGACTGCAGATGCCAGAGTGCTTGGTTTCGGCGACTGGAGAGTGCATGCAAGGGACCGATCACGATGGAAGGCTGCAATATCTCAGGCTAAGATCCTTCATAGATTGCGAGCCCGATAAGTGAGTAAGTTAGTAGTATCAGCAAATGAGCATTAAAGTAGTAAACAGTATAAATGTATTTCTATATTTAAAATTTTAGGTCACTCTCCAGTCATATAAGCCCACTTTTGTTCGATTTTTCACCCCACATGGATTTTATCATTTCAAAGGTAGATTCAGTGTTAGGTTTAATCCAACGAGGGTCAGTCGTTCTTAGTTGTGTATACCTTGAAATCAATATTCTTGATATTCATTCCGTAAATCTTAAAAGTATGTACTGTTACTGGTACTGACTAGTTAACGGAATGCCTAAAAATTTTTCAAGATGCGAGCTTTTAGATTTGCAGTCTGTTGAAAGTCGCAGACAAGCTCAATGCGTTATGAAATTTTCGTTTACACTCATCGAACAAATTACGTTCAATTAGTAGTAAGTAAGCATACCATATTCGTATAAATTCGTATGTCAATTTGGTTAATTAATTTTAATTTATTTGTAAAAACAGATTATTGCAAGTCCATTGATAAATGAATAAATAAATATATTAGTAAGGAAATACATATTTCGGCCAGTAAAACATACATACATATAATGTCAACGCTTAAGCTTAAGTAAATTTACTTCTAATTTCGAACACAACACACCTCTTGTTTTTTGTGTGTATGCATACTCTGATCCACTCTTCAGATATGAAAGGAACGTCAAAGAGGAAGGATTATAGTGCCGTCTTTCATCACCATGAATACAATAGACAACAATCAGAAGGCAGATATATATAGTTTAAAAGAGTCTTAATGCAAGATAGCAATAATGCACGAGATCTAGGTGTCTAGGTAGATTTCGTATTTCTGTCAAACTACCTGTATTCTATTGTCAAAAACTATTAGTCTAATGGGTACTAATAATATTTCTCAAACTATGGATATTTATATACCATTGAGTTTCATAAAATAATACACTGCAGTACCTACCTACTATGCTCTTTTCATTAGAAACCAGAAATAATTTGTGTGCAAATTATTATTAAAATTGAAAATTCGACTTCGAAAAATATAAAGTATCAGCTTACATTGATCAATGATCAGTAAAAAACAGTGAAGTTGGGAAAATTCGATATTCATTTTATAAAAAAGAAATAAATATTGATTCTCAATTGAGACGTGTAAAACCAAAACAAAACAAAACGAATTTCGGATATGTACGTGGAATGTTAGGTCCCTTAATAGACCGCGTGCTGCCGAACAGTTAGCGGAGACCCTCAAATACTACAAAGCAGATATTACCGCTATCCAGGAAATGCGATGGGATGGACCGGGCAAAAGGAGGATAAGAAACTGCGACATCTACTATGATAATTGTTACCGAGAGCAACAACAGCGACTCTTTGGATGCGGATTCGTCGTGGGAGGCAGACTCAGGCAAAAAGTCTTGAGCTTCAAATGCGTGAGCGAACGCATCCCGACGAATCAAGGCTAAATTCGGCAACATTAGCCTAATAAGTGCGCATGCCCCCACAGAAGAGAACAAGGACGACACCAAAGACGAGTTCTACGAGCTCCTTAACAAAACGTACTAGCAATGTCCTAGCTATGGCATTAAAATTGTCCACGGCGGTTTTAACGCAAAGCTTGGAGAAGAGGACATCTTTGGTGGAACAGTCGGAAAGCACAGCCTGCACGACAACACTTCCGATTACGGATTCAGGCTGATCGATTTTGCTGCGAGGCGAAATGTTGTGGTAGCAAGCACCTGGTTCCCAGGGACGAACCGTCATATAGACATTTAAGAAAGTGTCTACCCAAAGGCTGATGAAAATAACAAGAATAAACTATAAATAGATAATAAATAAAATAGTTATAAAATAATGAATTAATAAATAAACCCAAACAACCCTTATTCAAATCGCATAGCATAGTGAAATTTGAAATGCGAACATTGAACAAAGAAGATACACAAACACAACACACGTCAACGGTCAACGTCATAACGCCATACTCATACTTCATTCCAAGTTCGGGAAAAAACGAGGACATCCCGAAAAATGTCTTCGTTCTCTATAAACATTTTTGGGGAAAGAAGAGCCAGCACACGTTTTTTTTTGTTTTTTTTAGTTAATTTCATCCTTGCGTTCACTGTGCGTTCGGGAAAAAACGAAAACAGACGAAGACATGTTTTTGTTTCGTTCAATGGATTTTTTTTCAAGTTTTGTATTTTTGTATGGGGAAAAAAGACTAAATTGAAAATGTCTAATTGCTCGTTGTCGTTTAATTTAATTTCAATTATTCAAAATGATTTTTGTTATTCAGTAATGGTAAATTATGATTCTCTTTTTGCCGATCCTGCTTAAAATAAATAAAGTATTTCTGTCATCAATCCGTTTTATAATTAATTTTTAGGGAATATTTTTTCTCCTTTTCACCTCAAGAACAACAGTTGAGACTTAAAAGAAAAACAAGATTTGAGATTTTCCTTTAAGATCTATATCTGTAGCTGAAATGAATACCTACGGCTTCACGTTCTATGTATTCTACGTCTTAAAAGGACAAGAGATAGGAAGAGAGTTTTTGTTGTCTACCCAATTTTAAAGGTGGCGAGTCGTCCCTGCTGGTTCCCTCATCTCAACATCCATAAAGGTACATGGAGATCTCCTGATCAATCAACCGTCAACCAGATTGATCACATTGCGATCGACGGAAGGCACTTGTGCAGAATTTTAGATGTTCGATTTTTCCGAGGAGCTAACATCGACTCGGACCATTACCTCGTCGTAGCCAAGATAGTAGTCCTACGAATATCCCGACAACGGCCAAAACAAGAAAATGCTGCAAGAAAATTCGAGGTTGGACGGCAACAATCGCAAGAGATTGCCAGATCCTTCTCTGATCGAGTGTCAAGTAACCTCTTAAGGAGTCCAATGCCGCCAACATCAAGTATCGAAGACCAGTGGCAACATTGCCAGAAAGCAGTTAGAGATGCCGCCTCTAATGTGCTGGGTTTCACACAGTCACCAAAACGAAACCCCTGGTTTGACGAAGAATGCAGGCAGGCAGGAGGCATACAAAGAGGCGCTGCGTAGAAGGACAAGAGCTGCTCGTGCGCTCTCGAGCGAAAGAGGAAAGAGGAACGCCGGTTTCTCAGAACAAAACACCGCCGTCAGATAGGAGCCTTTCATCGGACACGATGATAGCCAACAATTCCGTGAACCCGACCTAGAAGAAGTGTAAACCGCAATATTACGGCTGAAATCCAACAAAGCCGCTGGAGCAGATGGACTAGTTGCTGAGTTGTTCAAAACAGCAGGCGACGAGCTAGATAGGAGCATGCACCAAATCATCTGTAAGATATGGTCAGAGGAATGCTTGCCCGATGAATGGAACCTCAGCATTGTTTGCCCGATCCTGAAAAAAGGGAGATCCTCTAAACTGCGCCAACTACAGAGGAATAAGTTTACTAAACATCGCCTACAAGAACCTCTCTGCCGTAATATGTGAACGTCTGAAGCCTTTCGTCAACAATCTGATTGGTCCTTATCAATGTGGCTTTAGGCCAGGAAAGTCAACCATCGACCAAATTTTCACGTTGCGGCAGATCCTGGAAAAGACCTATGAACTCCAAATCGATACCCACCACCTTTTCATCGTTTTTAAGGCCGCGTATATGACAGCATCTAGATGTTCGAACTTTCCGAGGAGCTAACATCGACTCGGACCACTACCTCGTCGTAGCCAAGGTAGTGCTACGAATATCCCGACAACGGCCAAAACAAGGAAATGCTGCAAGAAAATTCGACGTCGGACGGCTACAATCGCAAGAGATCGCCAGATCATTCTCTGATCGAGTGTCAAGTAACCTCTTAAGGAGTCCTATGCCGCCAACATCAAGTATCGAAGACCAGTGGCAACATTGCCAAAGAGCAATTAGAGATGCCGCCTCTAATGTGCTGGGTTTCACACAGCCACCAAAACGAAACCCCTGGTTTGATGAAGAGTGCAGGCAGGCCCATGCAGCCAAGCAGGAGGCATACAAAGCGGCGCTGCATAGAAGGACAAGAGCTGCTCGTGAGCTCTACGAGCAAAAGAGGAGAGAGGAACGCCGGCTTCTGAGGAGGAAAAAGAGAGAGCATGAGAAGCGTCAGATCGAGGATGTTGAGAGAGCCAACAGCAGGAATGAAGTTCGGAGGTTTTACCGAAAGGTTAAACAGCTGGCTCAAGGTCATCGAGCAAGAACTGATGCTGCAGAGATAAACAAGGGAACTCATAGTAGAATCCCAGTCAATGCTGGGGATTTGGAAGACCACTTCTGTAGATTGTATAACGGCGACGACGAACAAAATACCGCCGTCAGACAGGAGCCTTTCATCGGACACGATGATAGCCAACAATTCCGTGAACCCGACCTAGAAGAAGTGAAAACCGCAATATCACGGCTGAAATCCAACAAAGCCGCTGGAGCAGATGGACTAGCTGCTGAGTTGTTCAAAGCAGCAGGCGACGAGCTAGATAGGAGCATGCACCAAATCATCTGTAAGATATGGTCAGAGGAATGCATGCCCGATGAATGGAACCTCAGCATTGTTTGCCCGATCCTGAAAAAGGGAGATCCTCTAAACTGCGCCAACTACAGAGGAATAAGTCTACTAAACATCGCCTACAAGATCCTCTCTGCCGTAATATGTGAACGTCTGAAGCCTTTCGTCAACAATCTGATTGGTCCTTATCAATGTGGCTTCAGGCCAGGAAAGTCAACCATCGACCAAATTTTCACGTTGCGGCAGATCCTGGAAAAGACCTATGAACTCCAAATCGATACCCACCACCTTTTCATCGATTTTAAGGCCGCGTATGACAGCATCTACAGAGACGAACTGTACAAAGCTATGTCTAGTTTTGGCGTCCCTGCCAAGCTCGTTCGCTTGTGCAAAATGACGATGGAGAACTCACGCTGCTCCATCAAGGTTGACAACGAGCTTACGGAATCTTTCGACGTCAAAAAAGGATTCAGACAAGGCGATGCACTGTCATGCGATTTCTTTAACATCGTTCTTGAGAAGATAGTGCAGAACTCCAACGTCAACACCAGAGGCACTAACTTCCAAAAATCTGTTCAACTTCTCGTGTACGCCGATGATATTGATATAATGGGAAGAACATAGCGTGATGTCAATGGCGACATTGTGAGAATTGAGACAGAAGCGACAAAAATGGGTTTAGCGGTAAATGAGGGAAAAACGAAGTGTGTAGATGCTGTCTTCGAGAAAAGACACCCAAGACAAGACACGCATTCAACTTCCAGGTAGTAAAGGAGTTTGTCTACCTAGGCTCCGATATAAACAAGCTTTATAAAGCTTTTTTCCCAACCTTAAATTTTTAAAACTCTTTGAGTCTTTCTTCTTACTATTATCACGCAGAAAATTATACCAAGCGGTGGTTCTGATCGTCTAGGCGTCGTCGGTGCTCGCTTCATTGTTAAATCAAACATACACGGTTCGAGTCCCAGCAAGGCCAACATTTTTTTTTATGTTTTTTTTATTTTTTTTCTATTGCCAGATTTTATAAAGTTAATTTTGTTTTGACTTATATTATAATTCAAGTTTTTTTAAAAAATTATAAAAAAAATTACAATATGTCTTGCGCTAACTCTAACTGTAATGAAAGATCTAACAATTCTCCCCTTTTGAAGTCCTTACAAGTAGTATTTTGCAAATGAAATCTACTCTTGTTAGTGTTTCTGTGCCTCCAATGCTAACTGACAATTCCTCCTCTACGGATGATCTTGAAACACCCAAAAACCCTAACCCATTAAGTAGCCTAAATAATACCACTCCATCTAGTTCCAAGAAAAGTAGAAAGAGAGGGAGGGATGCTGCCCCTTCATCGGCAATTGCAGGACCAGCGCCAAAAAAAAAAATCAAATTTAAGAAATAATAATAAAATTGCTGAAGTACAGCCCAAAGCAACTGTCGATCTGCCTCCCGTTATCGATCCCGCTATAGAAAATAATAATTTGTCTTCTAAAACCCCTGAATCTCAAAATGAGATTTTGCAAGCTGAAACTTCTAAATAAACCCATTTCTCAATACCCAAGCCAAAGTCAATATTTGTTTCTCGGTTACTTCCTGGGACTGAGTCTGATGAATCAATAAACCATGTTCTTGAGCATAAGGATATAACTAATACTTCACAAGCCAAATGCATTAAAGTAAACAAGCCTGACAGCTTCGTTTCATCATTTAAGATTAGTCTCAAGCGACCGAATCGATTCGACTATAAATTGTCTTTGGCCGCCTCATACCCTTGTTAAAGAATTCATCGCTTCTGGTAGGAAGAAATTAGTTCGCAACTCTATTGCTCCAAAAAACTTAACAGGTTCTCCTTCTATTACCAGAACGTAAGAGGACTTCGTAGTAAGACTACTACAGTTTTTAAAAATTCTCAAACATTTTCTTATGATCTTTTTGCATTTACCGAAACGTGGCTTAACGCCTCAATATTGGACGCTGAACTTTTTGACCAAAATTTCATAGTTTATAGAAAAGAAAAATTTCATAGTTTATAGAAAAGATCGTCATGCAAATGAATTGAATTCAGTTTGTTGGTGGGGTCCTAATTAAAAAAAAAATAAAATAAATAGAGTGGCGCAACAGCTCTTGAAGAGCCAAGGCCTAAGTGGCTTATTCTCATCAACAATTCTCTGGGTGCGTGTGAAGAATTGAGGGGACCTACAATTTTACGCCGATTCCGAACGGCCAAGCTGAGAAGCACTTTTTCATGACAGATGATACTCTTGGAAGTCTTGTCAATTCTTCGCAAGAGGCAGTGTCCGTGAAAGATGAAATAAAAACATTGGGCCCCAGTAGGGGTCCTAATTGCTGTTCGTAATAGCTTGTACTCGTCCCAAATTTGTATTCCTTTCGTTCTCAACTTAGAATTTATATGCATTAAATTAAATGTACAAACAAAGGATGTTTTTATTATTAACGTTTATATTCCACCTAAAAGTCCTAATTCTGTCTTCACTGAACTATCTTCAGTTCTTGACTATGTCATTAGCTATTCAGGCATTGAGACTGAGATAATCTTTTTGGGTGATTTTAATCTTCCTAACATTAACTGGGTTCCTTCTGAGGATGATTCCCATTTAGAAGCTTCCCCAAGCTCTTCTCAAATGGAACTCCAAATGTAAGGTAATATAATCTCAGCGGATTTACAACAAGTAAGCTCTATTCAAAATTCATTGAATCGGTCACTTGACTTGGTTTTCTCATCTAATGCGGCCTGTACAGTGGTGGTTGAATCGGCTTCTGCAATATCTAATGTTGGTAGTTATCACCCTCCTTTAGATATTATTCTTGACTTGAGTAGTCACTTACTAGAAAATAGTAATTCCCATGACTGCTCATATAAATACGACTTTCTTAGAGCCAATTTTCAACAGCTTTCGGACAATCTATTAAATTATGGCATTGAAAACTTACCATTTTCCAATAACATTGACGACACTGTTTCTAGTTTCTATTCTGTATCTGTACTCATGAGATGTATAAACGAAACTGTACCTAAGAAAAAAAATCAGTCAAACCAACACCTCTTGTCATCCTTGGTACACAAAAGAGTTAAAAAGCCTCCGTAATAAGAGAAATAGGGCGTGGACAAATTATATTTGATCTACGTCCTTAGAGAACCAAGTGGTTTATATATCAATTTTCAAAGAGTGATGGGTGATTCCTTGAAACAAGACCCTAGCTTTTTTGGAATTTCGTAAACTCTTATAGAAAATGTGATGTTTACCCAGTCAGTCTCACGTACAATAATCTAATTCTGAGCTCTGCTTCTGAGATCTGCGATGCATTTGCCAATAATTTCAGTCAACCTTTCATATATACTTCCGTTGATGTAGACATTGATTTTTTCAACTATTTGAAAAATAGCAAACAAGTCACATTTAATAATGTCCCAATCGGCATTGATCAAGTCCTTAGATTTGTGTGCCTTCTGAAGGAAGACTATTCTTCTGGTTCTAACGGACCATATTATTGAAAAAATGCAATACCGTTTTAGCTAAACCTCTTAGTAATATATATTTCAACTATCTTTGCGACTTGGTAAATTCCCTTGTGTCTGGAAGATTGCTTACATCACGCCTGTTTTTAAAAAGGCAGATAAGTCGCATATTGTTAATTATAGGCCTATTTCTAAACTTTCTTGTATCCCTGAACTGTTAGAACAAATAGTGTGTGACAGTTTATCCTTTTACTGTAAAAACATCATATGCAGTGAGCAGCATGGCTTTATGCAAAGGAGATCAACTGTCACAAACCTTCTTGCCCTTACGCATAATTGTCTGAACAGATTAGAACATGGATTAGAAACTGATTGTGTATAAACTGATTTTTCAAAAGCTTTTGATCAACTGTCTCACTCAGTTATCAAGTTGAAACTACAGTTATTGGGCTTTCCATGGATTTCTGGTTTCATGGATTTCTTCTTACCTTGAGGATAGAACTTATCAAGTTAAATTCATATATGTTTTCGAAAACTTTTACTGCTAAATCTGGTGTTCCAAAGGGTAATCATTAAGGACTTCTTCTCTTTATCTTATCAATAAATGATGCACCGTTATGTGTTCGTGACAGTGAAATTCTTATTTTTGCAGATATAAAAAGGTTTTCTGTATGGTGTAATAAAAACAGTTTAAATCTAAACCCGACAGAAATGACATTCTCAAAAAAACGAGCATCCTCGACTCATGTCTCATGTATTGTACATCTCAGCAGATTCTTTCTCGTGTTTTTAAAGTAAGGGACCTAGGGGTTCTTTTTACACCGAATCTTGATTTTACAGAGCACATTAACAACATTGTTAATAAAGCTTATTCTATGTTGGGGTTCGTTAAACGTTGGTCAAAAGAATTTCTTGATCCTTACGTCACCCTTTCTCTTTATAATTGCCTTGTTCGTCCGCAACTTGAATATGCTTCACAGATTTGGAGTCCTCATTATGACGTTCATATTTACCGGTTAGAATCGGTGCAACGTTATTTTACACGTTTCGCATTAAAAGGTATTCAATGGCATGATCAAAACATTCCTTTATGAGGATCGATTATCACTTCTGCAAATGCAAACGTTGTCTCAAAGAAGGACCAACAATGATTTAGTTTTCCTTCATCAACTCATAACAGGCGTCACAGATGCACCAGACCTTCTTAGTGCTATACTTTTTTATTATCGGGGAGGAGGTTATTATTGTTTTTTATTTGTTTGTATTTGTATAATTTTGTCATTTCTTGTGTAAGTGTTCGTTTGTTTTAGATTGCCTACTAACAACTAACACTGCACTAAGTGATGAGCCGGTCTGTTAACAAAGTTTTCTGGTTAAAGACTAATGGTCGTTAGATGTTGCTTGCTTTAAGCTCTCTTCGACTTTATCTGATAGTGTAAAAAAAAAAGGACCGAGGTAGCTGGCGGAGACTGTTGATTTAGGCCCAAGTCCACAACGGACTGTAGCGCCACCTTAAGTAAAGTAAGTAAAACTAAAACAAGTAATAAAATTGGAATAGTCAAGGGCCAGTTAGTTATAGCGATCATTGAAATCCATCAGGAAATATGTTTGAATGGATATTTAACTAAGTTTTCTTTTGATAACTAATGCAATTTATATATGTACCAATCGACCGGAAAATACTTAAAGAATTTTTTTTAGAAAAAATTATAAGTTCGCAAGCTTATTTTTCGTTAAAAATGTATTTTCCTATTTTGCGTACGGAAATTCGTTTTCCTAAACAGTTGATGGGTATGATGTTCGAAGGGTAGACACGTGCAATCAAGTGGACACAAGCGTCCACAGAAACCTCTGTCTGTCAACTCCTACTCTCCACTTCCCCGTGGTGAACATTGGGTGAGTACCTCAACCGAAGATTGGGTTCCAACCCCAGTGGGAAGTTGTTGGCGGCAGCAAAGAGAGAGAGGGGGAGGAGGTATGCGTCCACCAAGACATGCCTCCTTTTCAACAGGAAGATGGAATCAACCGTGGCGTCTACAGTTCCAGTCAGGATGAACTACTTAGTGAACACCTTAAAGGGCTACTACTAAAAACAAAAGACCCCTCCAGGCGGGGGCCGTGCGTCGGGGTGACTGCCCGGTCACATAAAGAAGGCATGGTTCCAATACTCCAACAAGCATCGGATGCGGACGGAATTAATGATAACGACCCGCACCCAAACGATTTAAGGACAACGAATTTCGGTTTTGCACGTGGAATGTTAGGTCCTTTAACAGACCAAGTGCAGCCGAACAACTAGCGGAAGCTCTTGACTGCTATATAGCAGATATAACTGCCTTCTAAGAAATGCGATGGGAAAGTCCGGGCCTACGTAAAATGAAGAACTGCGATATTTGCTACGGCGACTGCTACCGAGAACAAAATCAGCGTCTATTAGGATGTGGATTTGTAGTTGGGACTCGACTCAGGAGAAAGGTCTTGAGTTTCAACTCAGTGAATGAGCGCATCACTACAATCCGTATCAAGGTTAAATTCACCAACATCAGCCTCATCATCTGGATGAAGACACCAAAGACAGGTTTTACGAGCTCCTCGACAAGACCTATGAGCAATGCCCTAGCTATGACATTAAAATCGTCCTTGGTGATTTTAATGCTAGGCTGGGTAGAGAAGAAATCTTTGGTGGAATAATCGGACGACATAGCCCACACGACACCACCTCCGATAACGGATTTAGGCTAATCGACTTCGCTGCGGGGCGAGACGTAATGGTAGCAAGTACGCGATTCCCACATCTCGATATCCACAAGGGAGCATGGAAATCTCCTGACCAATCAACCGTCAACCAGATTGATCACATTGCGATCGACGCACGACACTTCTCTAGCATGCAAGATGTCCGCACATTCCGAGGTACCAACATCGACTCGGACCACTACCTTGTTGTAGTCAAGGTACGAATGCGGATATCCCGATCAAGGCCAACATGCGAAAATGCTAGCTAGGAGGACATTCGACCTCAAACGGCTACAATCGCAAGAGATTGCTAGTCCTTTTCCGATCGTGTCTCCGAAAATCTCCTCAGAAGTCCTTTGCTCCCAGAACAAAATATAGAGAACCAGTGGCAACACTGCCAAGCAGCCATCAGAGATGCCGCTTCTGAAACAAACCTCCAGGGCTTATACACCCTGAACTGAAGCCTGTAGAGACCATCATGGGAACATCGTAGTGGAACCGCAGTCAGTGCTGAGGATATGGAAAGACCACTTTTCCAAGCTGTATAATGGCGATGACGACCAAAACTCCGTCAGCAATACAGAACCATTCAATTTGGGTGCAGAAGGCCAACAATTCCACCCACCCGACATGGACGAAGTGAAGATAGCGATATCTAAACTTAAGTCGAACAAAGCCGCTGGAGCAGACGGGCTAGCCGCCGAACTGTACAAAGCAGCTCGAGATGATTTGGTTAAGAGCATGCACCAGCTCATCTGCAAAATCTGGTCGTAGGAAAGCAAGCCCGACGAATGGAACGTCAGCATCGTATGCCTGATCCTCAAAAAAGGAGATCCCCTGAACTGCACCAACTACAGAGGTAAGGTCTCCTTAACATCGCCTATAAGATCTTGTCTGCCGGGCTGTGTGAACGTTTGAAGCTTTTCGTCAACAACCTGGTAGGTCCTTATCAGTGTGGCTTCAGACCCGGAAAGTCTACCATCGATCAAATATTCACCCAACGGCAGATCTTGGAGAAGACCCACAGTATTTTCAAATTTGTATTTTTCATACGACACGACGGGCAGCCCATGTATTGTAAATAAATGAAAACAGTGCTTATGAATTTTATTTTGTTGATAAAAGGTAAAATATTCTGTAATTATATTTTTTCTGTATTAATTAAAAGTGTTTCTTCACTGATAGGTCCGTGGAAACTTTTCTTAACATTTTTTTTTTTTTAATTTCTAAACTTGTCTATTTTCATTCGAAACTAGTTTTTGGTACAATTTGGTACAATTTGAAAAACAAATTCAATACAATTGAAAAACCTCGAATTCCCTGATACCAAATCCAAAGTTGAAGTGTTCTTAGTGATATTTAGCCGTTAGGTTAGATCAGAAGCTTTAAATCGTGTCGTAAGAGCTAAGATTGATTGATTGATTAAAAGAACAAAGACTGACCGGGTGTGCAATAGCTACCAAAATTGATCGGAGTCTTCGTGTTGTCTATTCGTACCTCAGAAATAAAAGTTCGTACGAGAAAAACATGAAAAGAGGTAAAAACACGGGCATCCGAAATTGATCGACGAGAAATTTTGAGATGTGCTTCCAATTCATGTGCCTCTGCCGTAAAAATTAAACAAAAACTTTGGTGTAACTGTAGGTGTTTCAACAGTCCGCAGAGTACCAAACAGAGCAGATAATTTAAAATGATTGCAACTCCAAAAGAAACCACCAACAAACGTTCAACGAAAAGATATTCGTTTACAATTTTCTAAGCTCCATATGTGCTTCTTACTTACTTAACCGGCTCACAATCCATGGAGGATCTCAGCCTGAGATATAGCAGCATGCACTCTCCAGTCGCCGAAACCAATCGCTCTGGAATTAGCAGTCACTTGGTCTTTGTACCGTCTTATCTTTGGGATGACAAGAGTTTCTTGGCTGGAGCGTTGTCGCCCATTCGTTCGATGTAGCCGAGCCAATGTACCAACATCTTGGTACAGCTCGTATAGATCTCGGTTGAACCTGCTTCTCCATTCGCCATCTTGCATACGGGACCGAAAATCCTTCGAAGAATTTTTCTTTCGAAAGTAGTGTCCAGTATCAATTCCTCTTTTTTACTAATCGTCCAGCCTATTTAAATATCTCGAAATTACTGCTACCAATAGTGACGTTTTGTCCTAGGCGGTGGACAGATGTTGCTTTGTTTGTTGAAAGCATGTACTTTGTTTTGTCTTCATTCACTACAAGACAAACGAGTTTCGCCTGTTCTTCAATCGCTGTGAAGGCCTCAAGCACAGCTCTCTTGGATCGACCGATGATGGCCATATCGTCCGCATAGCCTAGGAGCTGGATGGATTTGTTGACGATATTGTTTTCCGTGCCCACACCTGCCTTGCGCACTATCTGCTCTAGAACTATGTTGAAGAAGTCACATGACAGTGCATCTCCTTCTCTTAACCCTGCACATGATTGCTACAACTCGGATGAGCTGTTACCCATTTGCACAATGCACTGCGCATTGTTTAGCGTCATGCGGCACATTTGGATCAGTTTGTTCGGGATCCCGAATTCAGACATCGCCATCATAAGCTCTTGGCGTTGAAATTCGTTGGTCTTTTTCAGGATCTGCCTTAGTGTGAATATTTGGTCTATCGTCGTTTTGCCTGGCCTTAAGCAACACTGGTACGTGCCGATTATTGTGTTGCAGAACGGTTTAAGACGCTGACACAGTACGTTGGATAGAATTTTGTATGCAACTTAAACAGGGATATGCCGCAGTGGTTGTTGCATGACATAGGATCGCCTTTTTTGTAAATGGGCCATATGAAGCTTATCGACCATGTCTTATCGACCTGTTGGAAGTGCTGCTTGAAAACATCTACAATTCCCTGTGCTTCGGTGACTAGGTTTCCTTCACTGTTTCGAAGAGCCTGTGTCCCGGTTCTGAAACCAGAAGCTAATTGCTTCGACCTCCGAGTTCCATATATGAGCTGAAAAAAATAGTTGCCGCAACGCGGTTTTTGCCGATGAGACTTTCAATTAAACCTGATT
Organism: Sphaerophoria rueppellii; assembly: GCA_920937365.1. Lineage (NCBI taxonomy): Eukaryota > Metazoa > Arthropoda > Insecta > Diptera > Syrphidae > Sphaerophoria > Sphaerophoria rueppellii. Next base: position 28,945,182 of record CAKKXW010000005.1, on the reverse strand, counting down.
GCTTTAATTATTACTTTCATGATGTGAGGAAAGAAGAAAGATTTAGGGCGGCATCATAGTCGAGAACGGGGTGTTATGACATGGGAACAAGTTAGCTACTATCGAACTATTGAGCATGAGTTTCAAACGTCTAAAAGGACTGCAATCACCTACAATTACAAAGAAAGTTTCCTTCATTTTCGGGTATTTTTGGACCCTTTAACTAGTGTCCATAGCTTAGTGGTTAGGTACTTTGGCTACTAAGCGGAGCGTCGTGGGACCGAGTCCTACTTGTGCCCATAGTTTTTATTTCACAGGCACTGCCTCTTGCGCAGAACTGACAAAACTTTCAGGAGTATACTCCTGTAATGAAAAAGTGCTTCTCAACTTTGCCGTTCGAAATCGGCATTAAATTGTAGGTCCCCTCAATTCTTCACACGCACCTAGAGAATTGTTGATGAGAGTAAGCCACTTAGGCCTTGGCTCTTTAAGAGCTGTCGCGCCACTCTGTTTTATTTTTTTCTTTTTTTCTTTTAAATAGACTTTCCAATAGGACAACGACCCCATCCACACGTCGCCCACTGTCAAAAGTTGGATACAAGACCAGAATGTTGAATTACTTCAATGGTCGTCCCACTTACCAGGTCAGGTAAGTATAGAAAATAAATGGGAATGGATGATACGAAAAGTTAATGAGTCTGGCTGTCAGTTTGAGGATAGAGAATCTCTTATTGCAACCATTAAATAAACGTGGAGAGAAATTTCGCTGGATTACTCAAAGAGCCTCTGTGATTCCATGTTATAGCAAATTAAGAATAGCCTTGGATTTGCCCGTCTTGCGGTTAAGTACGCCCCATAAATGTTCAATTGGGTTTAGATCTGGGCAATGGGATGGCCACTCCTTAACATTTATTTTATTAGTTTGAAAGTATTCTTCCGCAAGTTTTGGAGAGTGCTTTGGGTCGTTATCTTGCATGAATTCGCATTTTAGTGGCATATCCTCTTTGGCAAATAGCAGCATTACCGAAGTCTACGGCACACATTCTATCCTTTATCCAAAAATTGGTCCAACCCCAGAAGCTGAAAAACATACCCAAATCATGAGATTTCCTCCACCATGTTTAACAGTCTTCATCGTGTATTTGGGGCCAAACTCTGTATTCCCTTGCCGTCTCACATACAGTCAATCCACATAAAACAGAACTAGAACTCTTTACGTGAAGGTACAAAATTCCTCAGACTAACCCACCCACGATTAAAGGAATACCCTTAAGCTTCTCCGACCAAGCCAAATATTTAGGCCTCATTTCAGACAAAAAACTAAATTGGAAGGCAAATATTAATGAAAGAGTGAAAAAGGCTACTGTAGCGGTTTTTACTTGTAAACATTACTTGTAAAAAGGCCTTAGGCTCAAAATGGGGCTTCTTCCCAAAAATAACTCACTGGCTATACACTTCGGTAATCAGACCGATACTCATTTATGAAATTGTCGTATGGTGGACCCCACTGGACAAGATGGTAAATCTAAATAAACTTATCAAAGTCCAGCGGTCAGCATGTATGTGCATCACAGGAGCACATGGTGGCAGCTAACTCATGCGTAAGGCTCAGAGCCACCTTTCAATGGATCAGTTACAACATAGGTCATACTACTATCTTAGACAACTTCAGATCTATCCCAGATCAATTAGACTATACCACCCCAAAAATAGTATTCGATAATAGCTTCCAAATTTCAATCCCTTCAAGATCTTCTTGGGAAGAAGAGAGACCCCTGGTAGACAATACAGTACACTTCTATACAGACGGTTCAAAGACTGATTACGGCGTTGGAAGTGGTACCTATTCGAAACTACTGAATCTCAGTCTATCATATAGACTTCCCAATCAATTTAGTGTGTTCTAGGTAGAAGTAATGGCGATTAAAGAGGCACTATCCTGGCTCAAGGAAAACGTTATATCTTGCAAGGATATACGTATCTTCTCGGACAGCCAAGCCGCCCTCAAATCTCTCGCGTCTTTCTCCACAAACATTTGGGTGCCGGGCCACAGAAATTGCAAAGCCGATGAGCTCGCCAAAAACGGATCACTTCTGCCTACTGTTAGACAAAGACATAACATAGAACACCAATTGCTACATGCAAATATCTTCTCAAACAATATGCTCTAGAATCAACATATGCTAGATGGTCACAGGGTACCACCTGCCTAGCAATCAAACAAATGTGGCCAAGCATAGACCTGAAACGGTCAAAAGGCTTGATTTCCCTGAGCAGACAAAATATAAGCTCTACAATTGGAGCCATAATAGGACACTGCCTCATAGGTAGACATGCTTTGAGGCTAGGGATCTTCGCAAACGACTTTTGTAGAAGCTGCATGGACGAGGAGGAAGAGGAAACAGTCCAACACCTTCTGCGTACATGTCCGGCACCCTCCAATAGAAGAAATAACTATCTCGGTAATACCTTTTTCGATAATACCAGTGAACTGGCAACGATCGACACAAAATGTCTCTCTAACTTCATTAAAAGTACAAAATGGTTTGTTTAAGTTCATTACTCTCCCATGGCTAACTTTTTTAGTTGTATCACAATGGACCCTTGAGGTCTAAGTGAGTCAGTAACATCTAGACAGCCACTCCAACCTAACCTTACCTTCCAGCAAGATTTTCCTCTTACAACCGGTTGCGTATTGTGCCACTTGAACCATCACGTTTCACTCTTTGCAAAAACCCAATTGTTTCACGGGTCCAAGTGGCTTGATGAATATATCCGCTAGCATCGAATCGGTTGGACAGTATTGTAGATGAACTTCGTTTTTGTTACACAATTCTCATACATATCGCTCCCTGGTTTCGATATGCTTCGATCTTCGACTAAGCCTTTCGGGGTTAACGAATAATATACAGCTTTGATTATCCACGTTTATCAAGGTTGCTTCATGTTGTATTTCCCCAAAATCATTTAATAATCGTCGAAGCCATACAAGTTCTTGACAAGCTTCGCTTAGTGTCACGTACGCAGCCTCTATCGACGAAAGAGAAACGCAATTTCGTCGTCTACTACTCCAGGAAAAAGGACCTCGGAACAAAAATTTATTGCCTGATGTGGACTTTCGGCTTTTTTGGTCTCCGGCCCAATCTGCATCTGAGTAACCAACAAGTTTGTCATCACAAGATTGGTCAGGACATAGTTTGTATGCAATTGTGCCTTTGAGGTAACGAAACACTCTTTTTGCTCTTTTTCTGCCCAAAATTGCTGTACTTACCGCAATATCCGGTCTAGCATTGACGGCAAGGTAGAGCAAAGACCCAACTAGGCTTTGATATAACATTGGATCGGAGAAAGGTTGTCTTGTTTCATCTATTTTCAGGTAACCAGGGTCCATCGACGTCTCCGAAGGCTTTGCACAGCACATTCCGAATTTGGAAATTATCTTATTCGTATAATCCTTCAGTGAGATATGAAACAAAGATGATGATCGTTCGTTTCCATCCCCAGAAAATGATGAACATTCCCGAAACAAGTTATCTGAAATTTGTCTTTAATTTTTAAATAAAACTCGTCTATTTTACCTTCATCAACACATCCAGCTAAGATGTCATCGACATAAACGAGAAGATACAAAGTCTGACTTCCAAACTTCTTCATGTACAAACATGGATCAGTAGTAGAAACCTCAAAGCTCAGGTCTCTTAAGTATGTATCCAGCGTCTGGTTCCAGCAATATGCAGACTGCTTCAAGCCGTATATACTTTTCTTCAAATGGCACACAAGATGTTCTGCCCTAGGAACCTCATAGTGGTTGTTTCATAAAGATGTCCTTTTCGACAACTCCATTCAGATACGCCGTCTTGACATCGAAATGTTTTACAAATATTTGTTGTTTAGCAGCAACCGCCAAAAAGGTTCTTAATGTTGTGATTCTTGTAACTGGAGCAAACACGTCATCGTAATCGACACCAAATTTCTGTACATAGCCTTGAGCGACAACACGTGCCTTATACTTTGATACCTGATTATTTTCGTCTCGCTTTACTTTAAACACCCATTTGGAACCTATTGCTTTCCGCTCTGCAGGCAAAGGGACGAGCGACCATGTTTGATATTCACGATGGGCTTCCATCTCTGCGTCCATTGCAACTTTCCATTCTGGGGTGTCCAAAGCTTCTTTAAAATCTCTCGTGTTATCCAAAGCGATTGATGCAATAACGACGACATAATCATTTAAGTGTGCAGGCAATTTAGTTTTCGTGTTTCGTAGGGAACGTCTTACTACAGTTGGCTCTCCTTGGGTCGGATCATCAAATCCAAAAAATTCATCGTCACTGGAACTCTCGTCATCATCGGATCGATCTTCAGAAGATTGGTTCTCGTCTGAACTTGGAATAAAGGAAACTGGAGCAAGTCTCATGTATATTTCATCTAATGTTTCTTTAACATTCGGATTTGTCAAGGTGTTGATATCATTCTTCTTTAGTTCCAAAAAATGAGCTTCACGACTTATCGTTACCTTGTCAGTTTTAAGATCAACAAACCGATAGCCCTTGTGTTGATCCAAGTATCCAATGAATGTAAGTTTCTTTGACTTGCTTAAAAACTTCTGGCGTTTCGCATAAGGAAATTGCACAAAGTCTTCACATCCGAAGACTCGTAGATGTTGCAATGATGGTTAAGTTTTATTCCACAATTCAAATGGAGTTTTCGTGACAGATTTTGATGGCATTCGATTCTGTATGTAAGCTGCGGTGCAGCGCATTAACGCCCATGGTATTAACACCCGCGGGTGTTAATTCCACAAGCAAAAGGAATTAACCCCCGCGGGTATTAATTCCTTTTTTAAAAGGTACTAACACCCACGGGGGTTAATTCCTTTTTTTGGTGGGCCTTAATTCCAATTTTAATTGGTAATAAGACCCACACGTGAAAAAAATTTAAAAAAACGCAATACCTTATTATGGCGACGTTAAATAACTCTCGACAAAATAAGGCCGCATAGGTCCTTATTTCCATTTCTTATGCAAATTAGATCCTTACAAGGGTTGCGGTCTTATTTCCATTGCAACTTAGAAATATTGCCTTACTTAATAATAAATGCCTTATTTCGGTTTTTCAGTTTTGACTAGAAACTTGGCGCAGGGAAACTCGTCCCGAAGCCAGAAGTCCCGAAAATGGTTTTCGGTAGGTCAGTAGTCCCAATTAAATTTTTCTTCTTATGGGACAAAAGTCCCAAATGAAAAAAAAGCGAAACAACGAATGTTCATGCTAAAAAAATAAACAAAAAATTTAAATTCCTGCAACTACAAAAAAAAAAAACGTATAAATAAATAGGACAACGTATCTTTATTAGCCGTTGACAAAATTGCCAGAGCAATTAATTTTTCAAAGCCGTTGAGGTTTCCTTTTATTTGAAAAAGTAACCACTACACATCCTCTAATGCAGAGCAAGATTTTTGCAAACATTTCAATGATTCATTTTCAGCATCTTTTTGAATTTCGACTGAGAATAAGGCCGATACGTAAAATTCAAGATCGATTTAATTTTATTGCGAGCGAAGCGAGCGGAAAAAAATTGCCAGAGCAATTAATTTTTCAAAGCCGTTGAGGTTTCCTTTTATTTGAAAAAGTAACCACTACACATCCTCTAATGCAGAGCAAGATTTTTGCAAACATTTCAATGATTCATTTTCAGCATCTTTTTGAATTTCGACTGAGAATAAGGCCGATACGTAAAATTCAAGATCGATTTAATTTTATTACGAGCGAAGCGCGAATTTTTTTATTTTCACACCCCAAATTGATTCTCTTTTGGGCAAAATTTTGCCCGCTTGTGTCCATTCATATTTCTGAGGCAGCTTTTAATGGAACCGAAACAGCTCTGTTGTTTTAGTTGCCAGATAGATGCAATAAGATGATATTGGCTTCAAGTATATTGCGCTTGTAGAATACCGTTCCCTCACTGAACTTTGACATCCCAGAGTGCAGAAAAACGTTTGCATTGGAAAATGTTTTCTTAACGTCACATAGACTTAGAGCATGCCGCATGCGGTATGTTTCAGCCATTATGCACAGAAAAAAACTTGAAAATATGTAAAAACTGTCCACTTTTTTTATTATTTTACAAAATGTTTTAAGGATAATCGCTAAGGTCGGAGGCCCTGAATTTGATTTCTGGACTAATGACTTATCATAGTGGGTAAGTCCTAAAATAAAATTCGCGCAAGTGTTCACACCCGAGGGTGAAATGATCACTTCCAAATAACACTCGCGGGTCTTAGTGCCAATTCCAAATGGCATTAGCACCCGCGGGCTTTAATTCTTTTTTATGGTGGGCCTTATTTCCAATTCAAAAAGGAATTAACAGCCGCGGGGGTAAATTCCGTTTGTTTTTGGAATTAACACCCGCGGGCGTTAATGCCACGGGCGTTAATTCACTGCACCGTAAGCTGCAGTTAAAACAGCTTCACCCCAATAGCTGGCAAACCAGCATCCAACAACATACACATTTTTTCTTTCGGCCACGCCGTTTTGTTGGGGCGAGTAAGCAGTTGTAAACTGAGCCTTGATACCTTCAGTACGATAAAAGTTATGTAAACGATTGTTATCGTACTCACTCCCTCCATCAGACCGAATGACTGTAGGTTTCTTTCCAAAAACGTTTTCAACTTGACGCACGTATTCTTCTATTCGCTCAGCTGCTTCTGACTTGTTCTTCAATAGATAGACTGTTGCATACCTACTAAAATCATGTATCATGGTCATATCTTTTTCCAGATGGAGTCGGTACATTAATCGGGCCGCACAGGTACAGGTATGTACGATGTCTAGGATTTTCTTCGCTTTTCTCTCGACGACTTCTGGAAATGGCTTCCGACTCAATTTGCCTTCTAAACAGCACTCGCACATGGTGTTTACATTACATTATTGACTTGTAGGCCTTTCACCATATCTTCATTAAACATACGCTTAAATACAGCTGAATCTCGATGACCGAATCGTCTATGCCATTGGTGTTCACAGTTTGTCACATGTTCTTGTGATACTAAAGAACATTTTTCAGTTTTCAATTGATAAAGATTTCCTTTACGGTCACCCAAAGCAACAGCAAACTCATCAGAGTTAACAATACGACATCCAGACGAATCAAAGCTGACCTTCAAACCTTTATCCACTAATCTGCTCACTGACACAAGACTACCTTCCAATTCTGGCACAAGCAGCACATCATGAAGAGTTATCTTAACTCGATTCTTGCCTTCATCTAGGCCGCAAAGCACACCTTCACCACGACCAGCCAGCTGTTTGTTTTCCGTCGGCCAAAGTAACGTGAGAGCCATCAGACAGTGTCAAAGAAGTAAAGAAACGTCTATTGCATGTCATATACGAACTTGCGCCACTGTCAATCAACCACGAACCAGGTTTCTCACTTCCAGCTACAAATGCTACGTAAGTCTCATCAACAGACTTAAGATGACTCTTGTTTTTGGAGGACAAATGTTTACGACAGTGATCGAATGTGTCCCACTTTCTTGCAAAAAAAAACATGTTCTGTTGTCTACTGTGCGCTTGGAATCCGTTTTCATTGCTTTTTCTGGTCTCCATGATTCCATTCTGTTGACTCTCCGTTGGTATTCATCAATAAGTTTTTGCTTGACGAATTCCACAGTCACCTCCTTATCGAGCATACTGTCTAAAGTGGACACCAGGGTTTCAAAGGAGTCCGGAAGGCTTTGCAGCATCATGCATATTTGCGTATCCTTATCTAGGACATGTCCAGCAGCAGCTAGACGGTGAAAAATCTCTTCTATTTCCAAATGATGTTTTTCGACATTCCCATGTTCTTGCAAACGCGCAGAGCACAACTTTTTCAGAAGAGCAACACGTGTAGACCGGAAAATCCGGGCATCCCATATATCCTTCGCATGCACACAATTCTTCACCAGAGACAATTAGCTATCTCCAAGGAAAAGAATAATTGTGCCCTTGGCCTTCCAGTCGCCCGTCTTCCACTTTTCAGTCTTGACTTCGGAATCGCATCCTCGATATATGTAGCCAGGTCGTCTCGTGCTAGGAAACTTTTTACACAAATTTTCCAAACTTTTCAATTCGTGGCATTCAGCTTCGGGATGCCTGTTGGACAATTCAAAATAATGTACTTTATTGCCTATACACCTTATTACACCACTGGGCCCATAACCTGTTGGACAATCTCTTTAATTATAACAAGAAAAGAGCAAAAGTTATTTTGGACAAACTATTTAATTTAGGGTCTTATTATAATAGAATTCGCTAAACAGATAAATAGTTATGCGTGCATAAGGATTTATGTAGGCTCTAAGTAACGTTGCAACAAATGCTCATTTATAAAAATATCTTCTATAAATTTAGTTTATACAATGCCTATGTCAAAAAAGTACCAATTGTTTAGCAATCTATTCATTTATCTGTCCTATCAAATCAGCTGGTTTTGGCATTAAACAAATAATGGCTACGTTCAATCACGTAACCAAAAGTCTCGGATAGCTTTTGTTGTTGTTATTAATATAAGAAAAAATAGCAAATACATACTAAACCATTAAAAAATTAATAAATAAAAAAATATTAAAAAGAAAATTGAGGAAATACAAGCAGATGACTATCGATTGGATTTTAATTTAATACATGTATTATATAGATGACTAGGAAGAAAATTGTCTACGGATTCATAAACAATTTCCTGTTCGCAAGCGTTGATTTGTTGCTTTTTTTATAGACGTTTTTGACAGCCATCTGGATACAGGAATCTGTATCGTCCCAAAAAGATATCCCAGATACGGGTATCTCAATAGCCTATTAGTGAGTAGTGATAGTGAATGGACGTAGCCAATGAAATAAAATATAAAAAACATGTGTTTGTGATAATATCAATTATTATTTGATAATTAATTTCTTTGAAAATCTACATAATACATTTTTGTTTTAATGTCTTCACTTCGTAGGCCTAAACTGGAAAGCATTATAGTTTTTCTTTTTAATTTAAATAATGGAGAAATCAAAATTAAATGAGAAATCAAAATGACATAATAATTCCTTATGTAGGCTTTATTCAAACTCAAAAACGCGTTTAGCTTTTTATGGGACTTGCAACCTTGCATAGTTTTATAAATAGTCATTTTGCGTTTTAGAGGCATTATAGAGGATTACATAACTTTATGTAGGCTTTATACGGCGTTTTTAAATAAGGCTGTAAAGTAAAAAGTAAAGAAGGGTATAATGAAGTGAAGAGTTTGAGATAAAAGTAAAAAGGTAAAGGGCGTTCTTTCTAGGCAGCTTTTAACGTCTCAAAAAGAACGAAGTTGGTTGCAGTTGTGTTCATTGTAGTTGTGTTCATTGTTTTAGTAGTGTTTTAGTAGTAAAGGTTTGTTCGCTCAACATTTATCAAAGCGCAGTGATGTTTTACGCTTTCTGCCCATGGTTTCTGCTTTGTTTGTGGAATGGAGGGCTGTAAAGACTTTTTTCTTGAAGCACTGAAAAGTTTTGGCTATTACATGCATTGTTATTCCATCTTGTCTCAGCTTATTCATTAGATCACGCTCAAGAATGGTGCATTTTTATTGTTTTCTATCACTGTTTTAACAATTTTTTTTCAAAAAAATTATTGACACGTGATTTTGTATGAAATTGAAACTAACGACATATATTTCAATAAAATAAAATTAAAAATAGTGTCAAAATCCTTTCTTTCAATTATTTTTTCCAGGAAAAACAAGCATTTTTATCAGACTTTTTACCAGAAAATTTAATGCAACATAATGAACTACAATTTTACAGTCAAGTATGACACCATTTAAATATAAAAGTTTTAACTGAAAAAGACCCAATTGTATGTAGTTTCCCGTGGTATGTACTTGATAAACTCCTACTTTGCTCTGAACGAAAAAACAAAATGACCAAAAAAGTAAAGCTATCGTAAAAAAGCCGTCGGTTCGATTCGTTTTGATTATGGCCGGGTTACAGAAACATAATTTTGAAGTGCCAACATGAAATAAACCAGTTGATCAAAGGTTCATGAATAGAGATTATCATCGAAGCGATATCGTAATTCTCAGAATTCTCAGGTAATTTTTTATCTGATTGCAAAGTGAAATTATATTAAAACGAATTCAATCTTAATTTTTTCGTTTTTCTTTTCCTTTTTCTAAATGCACATATCTCAAAACGGAAAAATAATCTCTACCCATTATAAAGTGGACTGCTTAACCACCATTTAATTATTTTTTTATAATCCTCCTACCCGCGCGCCGCCGCGCCGGTCGGCCGCCGGTTTGGGATTCATACTTTTGTGTGTACACATTTTCGTCACTCCCAACTCCCTTAATAGTCTATACTACTTGAAATCTATGTGTAACCCTCTTTAAAAACAAAACAACTAACTCATTTTTGTCTTTCATCAAACCTCAATTGCCATGACGTCATCATTTAATATGACTCTATCATGTCAATCTTTCTTTGTGTATAAACTCAGTTACAAAAACATTCAACACCCATTCTTTAATATATATGGTACATCGAACCAACAGACAGCTGTGTCTCCCTTAATCCCCTTATTGTTTTTTAGAGTCTATTTTATACATAATCTCTTTCCCTTCAATGATGCACCTATTTTTTTTTTTTTTCATCAGGCACAACAAAATCTGTCGAACGTTGCAGTTGAAGGGTAGATTCGGAAGTGGTCTGTAAAGATCACGTTAAAGTTATGTTCAAACAATTGCTGATTATGGTTAGGTCTCTTAAATGAAATAAAGGAGAATAGTGATGAGGATTTCTATGGATTGGGTTCGAAAAGTCGAAAGGGAAAATACCGAGTTGTAAATTGGCCGACGACGCGAGTAAAGGATTAAACCGTTTCAATTTTATCAATTTCGATTTAATAACGTTGTAAGAATTGACATTGAGAATACAAATGTTTACAGTTCTTGCCTTGCTTGTCTGTTTTTCTTTTAATCTTGGATGGAAATGAGTTTTTTCCCACATCTTCATTTTTTATTAGTCGTGAAGAGCTTTCGACATTCTTACTCAGCCAGCTCGGTCCCTAGTTATCTGTGTCCAGTTTTGCACTCCACCTGAGTCGCGGTCTTCCTCTCCTCCTACGTCCCTCGGGGATAGTCTCGATGGCTTTCCGGGCCGGACCATTGTTGTCCACCCGCTCTAAATGACCGAGCCATCTGAGTCTCTGGACCTTGACCCTTCTGGCTAGGTCCATGTCGTTGTACAACCCGTAAAGTTCGCTTTCATATCTTCTTCGCCATTCCCCTTCAATGCACACGCGGCCAAAGATGACCCGATGAAATTTCCTCTCGAAACAGCCTAAGGCACATTCATCCGATTTTGTCAAGATACATGCTTCTGCACCATACAGCAGGATTGGGATGATGAGGGTGTTGTACAGTTTTACCTTAGTTGCTCGAGAGAGGGCTTTTCCACTCAATTCTTCGTCTGATCTCGGCGCTTGTGCTATTGCCCGTGTTTATAGCAGAAACTAGGCAGACAAACTCCTCTACTAACTCGAAGTTGTATGCGTCTATTGTGATGTTCTGTCCAAGCCGATGATGTTGGGTGTCCTTCCTCGAAGACAGCATATACTTCGTTTTTGTTTCATGAAACGAGGCAAAAGGGGTAAATGGAGAGGAAGGAAGCGGGACCGGGAACCTGGCGGACCAGGGGGATCGGGAACTAGCGTCCTTCTTGCGAGAGGTGGCACGCTTGCAGTGCACTGCTGCGGTCGTCGGATTGGTGGGGGGGGGGATCTTTCTCCCGCGATTGGACCTCACCTGTTTCAAAAACACAAATCGTGCCACGAGATATAACCTCCACCACTCTCAGTTTGCTACATCCCACCCATCATGGAATTCGTTCATGCTCAGGTGAATTCACCACAACATACCGTCGTCTTACCTTTAGGCATCCTAGTTGATACTCACCACCCTATTGCACCCCGTTTTAAATTGCACCTACGTTATAAATGAAAACACTCATAATTTTCACCAATGGGGCGTGATTCACAATAGAAATGTATTATTTGCAAACAAAATATCACTATAACTACTAATTCTGAACGCTAAATGACAATATTTCCCAATTTAAAACCTAACAGAACAAATCCAAACGAATTCAAATTGGTTTTCGCTTCCTTTTAGAGCGACTCAACAACTCGTCTTGGACAAATCCAGCCCTGTATTGGCATATAGGCGCTACTACTCGCAAACCGATTCAAATAAGAAAAAATCGGACTTCCTCCAAGGGTCCTACCTATCTAGAACTCTTATATACTCGTATAACGGCTGGGAGGGGAACAAAAGGGACAATTATCCCTGATACCACTAAGGTTGCTTTTCGATAAAGATTCCCGGGCTTCGTCCCCAAAAGCGGCTACAAAAATGGTGAGAGGTCGATGTTCTGGGTCGTTTTCGACGCCGTAATATTAAGAAAATAAATTAAAGAAAAACAAACGGTAATCAAAACACTTATACATACCTATGAAGAAATATCAAAAAAGAAATTTATAAAAAAAAAAACATGCAAGACAAAGGAATAATAAAAAAAAAAAAACAAATTTAAAATATCCAATAATAATAATACAAACAAAAAATATCACGCCCGAACAAACACAAAATGACGTCACAGTGCTGGTTCGACTTCGTCCGGAGCCGGATCAGCCACCAGATCGACCGGGGTTTCTAATGGTCCCCAATTGGCGCTTTGTGCTTCTGATTGCTTAGTTGACTGTCGTGTATCTTCAAAAAATTTTATGGGGGTGAACTCTACGAAGGAGAGCTGCGCGCGTGGCGTTACGGCGAAACGGTGTGCCAATCTTGTCAATCAGGCTTATTAGGGTCACTATATGAGTCCCAATGTAGATCGTACCAATAGTAATAAAATAAAACGGTTTACTTGGGTAGCCCGGGTTAGTCACGGGCTCTTTCCAACTATAAGTGCAATTATAGTGCTCGACGTCAGTAGGCCGCCAAATCCTCGGAATGTCTGATTCCGGGTTCACCCCCTTTTGATTCAACAAAAAACTATTATTTGTTTCTATAGTGCACTATGTATCAAACACGTAATTCAAAGTACCATGCTTAAGTTAAAACACTCAGTTTACGTGCAAAGGGCTTACTTAACTCTTACTGACACTGGGTGGACTTGCATTCAATTCAACATTTGATTTAAGAATTCCATGGACCCTGATCTTTCGCTAATCCAACATACGGTATTACCGCCCCATCCAAAAACCCGCTGTTGGACCGCAAAAAAAGCAATTTCAAACGTTAAATGCTAAGTTCAACAAACGCTTAGCCTAAAACAAAAAAATGCATTTCCCATGCAATAACAAAAAACTACCTGCTGTACTTGAGTGACTTACAATTACACCCCTAGACCAAGTTTCCACTCACATTTCATTCTCACTCTAGTTTCCTGAATCCACTCATGTTTCCCAATCCGATTTAGAACATTATTTTCCAATTAGACAATGAGTGTCGATCTTTCTTTTTTAATCCATATTTCGCTTTTACTCCTAGTCGCCCTATCTCTTTCTTATTTTCACCTAGCCTCTTGAACCTATAGTAGAGGAGCCGCTGAAGACCGACCTACACCCATCTGTTAACCGGATGAAACATATTTTCTATCAAATATAATGTATAAACAAATATGAATATGATAGCTTGCCTATCGAAAAGTGTGCCAGGATATATTAAATTTAACTATATTTTAATCAATAACTAACGCCTCCTTCACCCATCTGTTAACCGGATGGAATTCATCTCAAATGATAGTTTTCAACACACAGAATATGAATATGCAGGCTTGCCTCCCTAAATCTGTGCCAGGCTACCAGGCGAGCCGATGTTAAAAAGTTAAGTATACGGGGTGATTCCCGAACGTTGTGCCAAATAGCTAGAGCATGTTGGTAGGCTTGAGACAAGAAAAAAATCGTATGGGAGAGGGGGGCCTATTACCCCCGTTTAGCCAGGAGGGGCAGTTTTCTGAAAAAATTACTTATTTTTTAAAAAAATTATTAAAATTCAACGGCTTTATCTACAACACCGTGCTATATCTCTCTGCAAAGCCAAAAACTAAGTCTTTTATTTTGTTCTTAAATTAAATTGTTTTAAATAACAGTTTTGGAAAAATTAATTTTCAAACTCAAAATTGTGAAAATTTTTTATTTTTTTTTAATGTGGAACTAATTTTTTCCAAATTTTATTTAATTATGCAATAATTTTCTTCTCCAAATTCAATGTTGTTATTAATTTTTAGTCGAACAAAATAAACCGGATTGAAAAATACATTGCCGTTTTGGAGATATAAAGAAAAACCCAAAACCACTTTTTGTTAAAAAAAAAAAACACTTTTCTTATGTTTACGTTGCTGGACGTTAAGGTCAACTAATTTGTCGTTATTACACTCCGTTTTATTATTTGTTTACGCTGGATTAATCCCTTTTTTAATTGATAACGTCTGAAAACTGACCTGTCAATTTTTTTTTATTGTGTGTCGGGTCACCCATCATCGATAGATCCCTCAAGACAGTAAAACCGCAATTTTTCTTTAAGGCAATTTGAAACCCATAGCCAAATAAAAAGCATCCCATTTATGAATATTAACTCATCAAACATTACAATGTCAAGATCATACTCTAGAAAAAGTGACGGGAAATGAATTTCTGCTAAGGCTAAGCTTAAAGTCAAGGTAGAGGCCATTAAGCCGAAAGACTTTAAGCTAAAAGCTATCCAAATAAGACTTGAAACAGTCCCAAGGAAGAATCCAGGGGATGCGGCGCGGCGGTGGGGGTCTACAAAAAAAAAATACAGGTCTATTTCAGATGTTATCAATGAAAAGAAGGATTAATCCAGCGTAAATCCAATCCTTGTTTCCTTTATTATTTCCCCAAAAGACTCAGATTTAAAACAAATAATAAAACGAAGTGTAACGACGACAAATTAGTTGACCTTAACGTCCAGCAACGTAAACATAAGAAAAGTGTTTTTTTTCTTTTTTAAACAAAAAGTGGTTTTGGGTTTTTCTTTATATCTCCAAAACGGCAACGTGTTTTTCAATCCGGTTTATTGTGTTCGACTAAAAATTAATAACAACATTGAATTTGGAGAAGAAAATTATTGCATAATTAAAAAAAATTTGGAAAAAATTAGTTCCACATTAAAAAAAAATAAAAAAATTTCACAATTTTGAGTTTGAAAATTAATTTTTCCAAAACTGTTATTTAAAACAATTTAATTTAAGAACAAAATAAAAGACTTAGTTTTTGGCTTTGCAGAGAGATATAGCACGGTGTTGTAGATAAAGCCGTTGAATTTTAATAATTTTTTTTAAAAAATAAGTAATTTTTTCAGAAAACTGCCCCTCCTGGCTAAACGGGGGTAATAGGCCCCCCTCTCCCATACGATTTTTTTCTTGTCTCAAGCCTACCAACATGCTCTAGCTATTTGGCACAACGTTCGGGAATCACCCCGTATACTTAACTTTTTAACATCGGCTCGCCTGGTAGCCTGGCACAGATTTAGGGAGGCAAGCCTGCATATTCATATTCTGTGTGTTGAAAACTATCATTTGAGATGAATTCCATCACAGATGGGTGAAGGAGGCGTTAGTTATTGATTAAAATATAGTTAAATTTAATATAGCCTGGCACACTTTTCGATAGGCAAGCTATCATATTCATTATATTTGATAGAAAATATGTTTCATCCGGTTAACAGATGGGTGTAGGTCGGTCTTCAGCGGCTCTTAGACTACTAGTTGAATGGTTAATCTCAGGGGCTCATGTACAAAATCAGTTTCATAAAAGTGTTTTGAACAAACAACGGACTTAGAATTTATTTTATCCAATTTAAGAATTTCTATCCATTTTTCTCTTTTCCATTCAGTTTTCGGAAATCTTCAAAATTGTCAAGGTATGTATTTTAGAGCATTCAAATTCTTAAAGATATAATTCACAATAGACAGGGACTCAAATATTGACAATGGTAAAATATAGAAGTATTTTCTAGTTGATTGTATAACAATCAGCAAATAAAAACGTTTGGAAACACGATAGAAGAACTATTCAAAACAACCGTACACACCACGGTAACCCAACGAATCGCAGCGCCTTACCATCACCAACAGAAATAATACACCCCTGAACTCGACTGACAACATAGTTAAAGTTTGACAGCACAGGCCCCAAAAATTGACAGCACAAGTCCCAAAAATGAACATCATCAGACATTTCTGTTGCTTGTCTCTGGGAGCCGCAACACTCATTTTTCATTTACCGCTAAACCCATTTTTGCCGTTTCTATCTCAATTCTCACAAAGGCGCCATTGAAATCACGCTGTGTTTTTCCCATTATATCTATATCATCGGCGTACGCGAGAAGTTGAACAGATTTTTGCAAGATAGTGTTATCTTCTCAAGAACGATGTTAAATAAATCGCACGACAGTGCATCGCCTTGTCTGAATCCTTTTTTGACGTCGAAAGATTCCGTAAGCTCGTTACCAACCTTGATGGAGTAGCGTAAGTTCTCCATCGTCATTTCAGGGAACGAGCTTGGCAGGGATGCCAAAGCTAGACATAGCTTTATACAGTTCGTCTCTGTAGAAGCTGTCATACGCGGCCCTAAAATCGATGAAAAGGTGGTGGATATCGATTTGGAGTTCATGAGTTTTTTCCAGGATCTGCCGCACAGAGAAAATTTGGTCGATGGCTGACTTTCCTGGCCTGAAGCCACATTGATAAGGACCAATCGGATTGTTGACGAAAGGCTTCAAACGTTCACATATTACGGCAGAGAGGATCTTGTAGGCGATGTTAAGTAGACTGATTCCTCTGTAGTTGGCGCAGTTTAGAGGATCTTTCTTTTTCTTTCGACATTCACATGAAAAAAAACCAGATTGATTTTCAATGCAAGTGTTGAACAAATGACTTAACAACAAAACAAACCAAAAAATAACCTTATTTGAGTTCTCGACAAGTTTTAAGGGTTACCAATTTAGAACAGAATCATAAATACGTGGAGAAAGCTGGAGCAGCTAGCAATATATCGTTGATTTTATTTGATGGTTCATTTATATATGTAATGCTATTAAGCTACATGGACTTAATACAAATTTTGATGATTTATATTAACTCGATGTTAAACGCTTGAACTTTCCCAGAAAAACCTCGATGAAGAGGAAAGAGGAAGACCCTTAACTAACGACATCGACTTATTTGGAAGCTTAAGAAACTGCATTGATCTACAACGTACGAGCCATCGCCGAAAAATCTGCATATTAATGAAGAAAAGGTGGTTTCGTATGCAGAAAGTTAGCAAAGGGGAACTACTTAGGTAGAAGAGTTCGAAGCAGTGCATAGTGGAGTCACTGAAACGTTTTTGCAGAGTCTTCAGAAACAGCTCCGATTTCGTTCATTTTTTTTTTCAAAACTACTCAGAAAAAATTCACAAAATTTCTTGTTAGATGTTATTTTTTCGAATAAACAAAACAAAATGCCGCCTCTGATGTGCTGGGTTTCATGCGACCACCAAAACGAAACCCCTGGTTTGATGATGAATGCAGGCAGGTACTTGCAGGAGGACGAGATCAGCTCGGGAGCCAAGAACTTGGCTTGCAAGACGACTACATTGGCTCGACCACACACAGCGAATGGACGACAACGCTCCAGCCAAGAAAGTCTTCTCATCCCAGCCCCCAGGTTCGATACGGCAAGGAAAACCGAACCTACGGTACAAAGACCAAGACTGAAGAGTGCATGCGAGGAACCGATCACGCTGGAAGGCTGCAATATCTCAGGCTGTGATCTTTCATGGATTTTGAGCCGGATAAGTAAGTAAGAAAGGTCCTTGTACCGCAGATTCGGTCGTTTCGAACATGGGGACTGCGAAGAGAAGACTTTCTTGGTTGGATGCGTTGTCGTCCATGCGCTCGATGTGGTCGGGCCAATGTAGTCGCCTTTTCTTGCCTTTCTGGACTATCGCCATTTCTTAGCTTTCTAGACTACATCGGCGAAGCAGATATGTATATAAACGAGTTAGACTCGTAACTTGTGTAAGCGCAGGGAAGCGGACGGAAAATTCTTTTCGGTAAAATTCATGACTGAAGACAGTGTCACAGACCATAATCCATGGAGTACGAAGTTGTTTGGTGAAAAAAACATGTTGCCAGAGGCCCACGCTTAAACCTTGTTTTTTTTTTAGTATTTTAAGTTAAAAAAAAAAAACATCTAATGAACAAAAAACTGAAAGCGGGCATTTTGCATTTTGATTCTAAATTTCGACAAGATTCAGATAAAAAAACAACAACGGGAAGAGATTTGGGCTTGTTTAGTTTTTGATTTTAGATAAGATCATAACAGGATTAAATGGTTTTCAGTTTCAATCATTGCAACTTACCGTATCCAGGCTGGCAGGATTTTGCGTTTGGCTGCGTCCATTGGCATGTTATCATTAACGCTTTTACCGGAAAGTATTGCTGCGATTTCCATGTTCGGTTTTTGAAGCGGAGGTGTTGTGCTGCTCATTATTTCTCTTGGAATAGGTGGGGTCAAGGATCCCGTTGTAATAGGCACATGAAGAATTGGTGGTGGCAGAGCCACTCGTGCCGGCCACGTCCAGTTTTGCTGTGGAGGGCCTTCGAAAAATTGAGTGACAATACAAGTTATTACTTTCACAATGAAGCAGAAAAAAACTTACAATACGATTCGACTTCTTGATTCTGATTCGATATTGGTATCCATCGAGCTCCAGCAGGGGGAGGAGGTGGTGTGTTATGATCAAAATTAACCATTTGTTCTTCATCATCTTTTTCAACTTCCATATCGGCTTCACCTTGTTCGTCGAATTTGGCAATTATTGGTTCTGTTGTTGATTTAACTGAATTTGTACTACTTATGATAGGAGGTGGAGGTGCTTCAGGGAGTCCAGCACTTGAATCTTTCATTTGTATCCATTGCTGAGCCAACGATGCCCAATCGATTGAGCCGGAATTCACGTTGCACGATGTTTGTGAAGTCATTTGCCAATTGAATGGATTGTGACTATTTACACCATCACCACTTGAATCACCACCAGAATACATTTTAAAGATTTCTCTACGGTATTATTTTAATTGGATTTTTAAAAATTTCTTGAGTGAAAATTCTGTTTCATCCACCGTTGAAAATTTTATTTTTTTTTCCTTCATCGATAATGGAAGAGCTACATGAGAGACAGAAATGTCATTTTTCACTTTCTTAACGTAACGCAACGTGAATGTTTGGCAGATTTAGGCCGAGTGTACACTTTGGTAATTGAAAAAAGTAAAGAAATTGCATAAAATATTTTGCACTGACTTTCTGTAGGTGCGGGTACACTGATCAGTTATAACAAGATGGGAAAGCTTGTTGTCAAAATGACATTTGCCTACAAGCTAAGGGAGCAGGTTAGCTGTAAGAGTATGCGTGTAATACAAACGAAAAGGAGCAGGTTAGCTGTAAGATTATGCGTTTTATTGTAATAATGATACAATTGCCTACATAATAAAGCTAGTTTGCTGCAAGAGTATGTGTGTATGAAAAAAAAATAAGGGAAGGAGTAAGGAAAAAAGAGAGTTGATCTACCAAGTTTCCACCATCAAATAAGTTCGAAGTTTTAGCGAAATAGATGCACATAGAAAAATGAAAGTTCTAAGGAGAGGAAATATATAACATTATAAGCAAAATTAACCTTAATCCGGTAATGCGCTATTTATTATTTCAATTAATTCATTTTTCCTTTCTCTTTCGCACTTGTACAAGGCATGTACGTGCATTGTTGTGGTAAAACCCAAAACAATAATAAACATTCATGAACTCAATGTATATCAACCCACATATGTTTATGTTGAGAATGGTCAGCCGTCACCAAGCGATACCATCGGGTGTTGACCTGATCATGTTACACATTATCATAGTGGGTCGCTATGCATCAAGTGCATTACAATATTTGCTTCTATAGATTTTTGTTTATGACTGCACTTACGTATATGCTCCACATTGACTAAGCAATTGAAATGCCTTAAGGAAATGCAACGAAGGTTTATTTTGTCAGATAGACATTTAATTCTTACGTCATGTTGTTGTAAAATATGCAGTTATTTTAAACGCAAAAAGAATCTTCGAGCTTCTAGAAACAATTATGGGATTTTTTGAATTAATTCTTCACGGATCTGTGGCAATTTTTCCCCCTTAAATGAATTACATTGGAAAAAGTATTGAATTTTTTACTTGAAGAATTGATTTCTCCAAAATCTCTTTTTGGAGACAGATTTACACATATTCTCAAACGAATTTTAACACATACAACGAGATATTTTTTCATATTCAAAATTTATGGAGTTTGTTGAAAGATTTGTTTAAAAAATAATTTTGCCGAAAATAAATTTACGAATTGTGTTAAAATTCAAGTTATTAAACATTTTAAATTGAAGAATATTCAATCATAAATCTGTTTTGATAGCTTTCACCCACACATTCAAAAAAGAGATTGCTACTTTTGGCTTAACAAATTACATTGAACCCGAAAAACATTGAATTTTAAGTGCCCCATACACATTTCAACTCGATTGTAAACTGAGTTGTCAACTAGGTTTGTGTTCGAGCACACACTGCATAGACTGAGTTGGAACGCATTGCTTCTACTGAATAAATGAGAAAAAAACAACAACAAAAATGAGGTGGTTAGGACCATATTTACTGTGATAGTATTGGTAAAAACACGCATACTATCGCAGTATAATCCTTAGCTTGTAGGCATTGTCATTTTGACAGCTCGGTTTCGCATCTCCCTTTTAAACTCATCTGTTGTTTTGACAGCAAATCAACCAACTCGTCCACATGCAGTTCAATTCAGTTAAAAGACTTTATATTCAACTTCAAAAAAATCAAAATCTTTTGATTTTTCTCCAACCAACCAACTGTCAAATCGATGAAATGATAAGGCCACACACAGGTTGATTTACATTTGATTTAATTCAGTTGACGAATGAGTTGAACTGTGTATGGTGCGCTTAGTAGCGATTCGTGATGGTTGAAGGTAAAATCCTATTAATGAAAAACTTAAGAGCTGAACAGAATGCAGTCGCCAGTCGCCCGGCGACTAATCTGACAGCTGTCAAAAATTCGCCTTCCAAATCGCTGAAGAAATGTAACCAAAAGGTATCGGACAGTGATCACTTTATAACAAGATTGGAAACCTACCTACGTCTTACCCTCCAAATACCGCAAAAGTTATTTTTTTTCATACACACATACTCTTGCAGCAAACTTGCTTTATTATGTAGGCAATTGTATCATTATTACAATAAAACGCATACTCTCACAGCTAACCTGCTCCATTTAGATTGTATTACACGCATACTCTTACAGCTAACCTGCTCCCTTAGCTTGTAGGCAAATGTCATTTTGACAGCAAGCTTTCCCATCTTGTTATAACTGATCAGTGGTATCGGATAGCTTTTTGTTTTTGTAAACCATAGTAAAAAATAGCAAATACATGAACCGTTTACTGTCAAAAAAAAAACAGAGGTATCTGAAAATTTTTGGTATACCTCGGGTCTTTGTATATACATTTAACAGGTATAATCGAAATGGAATTCGACTGAAGCGCCAACTGGTTCCAAGCCGAGATAACCTTTTTTTTTTTACATATGTTTGTAATGTGTGTTCTCTGCTTGGTTTGACAGAAGATCTGTCAAACCAAGCAGAAAACCAATCTTGATAGTACCCCCCAATATATATACAAAGCCTCGGGTATCCGAGTGTTCAGCTGATCAACATATCATTTTTTTGCCTTGACTTGTCTGGCGCGCAATTTCATCAGCTTCCAAATTAAAAGAAAATTGAAAGAAATATAAGCAGATGACTATCGATCTGATTTTAAACGATACTTGTTATAATTTAGATGACTCGGAAGAAGTTTGCCAACGGATTCACGGCCATAAACAATTTCTTGTTCTCAAGCGTGTGATTTGTTGTTTTTTTTTTCATAGACGTTTTGACAGCAATCTGGATACAGGTATCTGTCTCGTCCAAAAAGATATCCCAGATACGGGTATCCCAGATAGCCTATCCGATATATGATTGAACGTAGCCAATGCAGTCGCGCGACCAGCTGTCAAATATGCCCATGAAACCAAAACAAAACATTATTAAACATTTGTGTCTTCATTTTTTTATTCATTCAAATTAAAAGAATATATTTTGTGTTTGTAGCACGGGCATGCAATGAATTTGCGTATCGGATATATTCCATAATAATTCGGCACTTCTAATTAATTCCATGAAAACGCCTGTATTTTCTTAACCACACAAAAAATTAATATCAGTAAAAATTCCTTGAATTGAATCAACCAAATTGCTTTAAGAATACAAGGAAACAACAACACGATATAAAAAAAAAACAAACGTCAAACTCGTCGCGCGACTAAGTTGAAAAAAGTTCAACTTTTGGGCGACTAGTTCGGCGACGAACGACGCATTGTGTTGCTAATGGGCGACTGCCATACAAATTTCTCATTTTTGACAGCTGTCAGATTAGTCGCCGCCCGGCGACTGGCGATGCATTCTGTTCAGCTCTTTAGGTTGAGATCTAGAGCAAGTAAAAAGTAGTTTTATTACGTTAAGCGTGCTTTACACGATATGGATTTTCCATATGGATTGTCACCATTTCCATATGGAATATTATACAAATCGTGTAAACGTATTAAAAATCCATATGGAAGTTACAGATGGAAATTCCATATGGAATTTTTTCATTTAGAACTGTTTCTAAATTTCGTCTGTATACAAACGAAATCGAATTTTTCAAACGACAAACAAAGTTAACATTAAAACATGGGAGCGTGAAAAAGAAGGGATTTAATGTTATTTCGTGTTTTTTTTTTCATAAAAAAAATTTGTTAGATTTAGGTACTATCAACAAAAAAAATGTTTTGAAACTACAAACGAAAAATCCAAATCGTCTAAATGCTTATCTGATTTAACAAACAAAATTCAATTTGACATACATATGAAAATACATTTGGAAATTAGAAGTGACAGTCCATATGGAAAATCCATATCGTCTAACAGCCTGATTCTCCCCCTTGTGAGCAATCACAAGTCATAAGCCCTTGTGACTATTTCTTGTGAGGATTGTTGTGATTCGATAACATTTGTCGGATTCTCCACAAATCCTCACAAGAAAAGTCACATAGTTAATTTTTTCAGTAATGACATGAAATATTTATTATTATTATATTATGAATCAGTTTCAGTATTTATCTGCATTAACCAAATGCATATAGGCCATAATCATTTCAACCTCAATTTTTTTCACTACTCAAGAAGCAAAATGTCAAATCTCTAATAATTTGTTAGTTATGACCTGCTCTGAGGGAGATCACAATTTCGATTGTTTTTGTGACTCTCACAAGTTGTGACTTTGGGGGAGAATACGAAAAAGCCACAAAATCAATTTCACCTCTTCTTATGTCTTGTGAGGTATCAGTGATGATGGGGAGAATCGGGCTGTAAAGCACGTTTTACGATATAATAGACAGAACCTTAGGGTACATGTACATTGAATGGTTAGGTAAGGTTAGGTTGCAGTGGCTGTCTGGATGTTACTGACTCACTTAGACCTCAAGGGTCCATTGTGATACCACTAATGAGGTTACTCATGGGAGAGTAATGAAATTAAACAAACCATTTTGTACTTTTAATGAAGTTAGAAAGACATTTTGTGTCTATCGTTGCCAGGTCACTGGTATTATCGAAGAAGGGATTACCGAGATATTTTTTCCTTCTATTGGAGAGTGCCGGACATGTACACAGAAGGTGTTGGATTGTTTCCTCCTCCTCCTCGTCCATGCAGCTTCTACAGAAGTCGTTTGCGTAGACCCCAAGCCTCAAGGCATGTCTGCCTATTAGGCAGTGTCCTGTTATGACTCCAGTTGTAGAGCTTATATTTTGTCTGCTCAGTGAAATCAGACCTTTTGACCGTTTCAGGTCTATGCTTGGCCATATTTGTTTGGTTACTATGTTACGGTAAGATTTACCGCAACAAAAATCATCCTTTACATGATTCTTAAAATCATTTCGGACCATGTATTTGCGTCATGGTTTACTCTCGTTGTGTGTTTTCCTCTCCATCCTTACCTCTCCCTTATTTTATAACCTCATTTTAAGCCCGTTGTCCTCGAGGGTCATGAGAGTAGCTCTTAGAGGATGACAACTTTAGGTACACCCCGTCTGGAGATTGTGCTGAGCCAGCGGACGAGCTGGAGACTCACACTGCCGAGCACCAAGGCCGTTGAGCCCCACCAACTGGTTTAGACGAATGGCTACTATGCCCACCATAGATCATGGCCGAGAGCCCAACATAAAATTTAGTATGGCTTTTGAGTCCAACGTAAATTTAACTTTGAATTACGAACCGAAATTGGATGGAACGTTAAGTGTTCATCCTTTTTTATTCTCTCTGAAGTCAAACGAATTTGAGTTAATACATTTAATTGAGCCTTTTATTTCTCTTCTTCAGACCTCTTCCACAAATAGTTAAAATAGTAGAGTAGCTGAGAGAATGCTCAGGATAATTTTTTTTTCAACTTTGTTTTTTTCTTTTTATTCTTCTTTCGTAATTTATTTTTGAACACGGCCATGGATTCGCCTCGTTTTGGGAAAGCTCCAAAACTTAACGAATCCATACAGTATGTTGTGCGTGTGAGAGGCTCGCCTGAATTCGACTTCGGAGTGGCACCGTAACTTTGAATTCAGCGAGAAATCTGTTTGTGTGGGAGTATGTGTGTGTGCGTGAGGAGGCCGATGACGAATAAGCTTGGAATTGACCAAGGCACTTTTTGGTTGGCTTTCAAGTGAAGAGTAATTTGTATCTTGGAGATCGAGGAGAAGAAGAAGAATTAGAAAAAATTAAAGTTGGAAGAAGTAGTGAATTAATTGATAGTGATTTTTTTTGGAGAGGTCGAAGAGGAGAAAATAATAAGGAGGATCGTCAGAACGGGGCGATCGAATAAAATTCCTACAGGATAAGTAGCTTTAACTATGTATAGCATTAGGACTGAGCATGACAGTCCTATATTCAGCAAAATTTACAGATATCCTAAAATTCATGAAAAAGAGATTGAACGCCAAGTTAAAGATTTATTGCAACAAGGCGTAATAAGAAAAAGTGTTTCCCCGTATAATGCACCTATCTGGGTAGTCCCAAAGAAGATAGATAATTCAGGCGAACAAAAATGGAGAATGGTAGTGCATTAAAGAAAATTGAATGAAAACACTATCGAATTTAAGCATCCCATACCTAATATCGACGAGATATTAGATAAATTAGGAAGAGCACAATATTTTTCAACCCTCGACCTTGCTAAAGGCTTTCATTAAATTAAAATGAATCCTGCTGATTCCTAAAAACAGCCTTTTCGACTCCACATGGACATTACGAATGGTTAAGAATGCCATTTGGTCTAAAGAATGCACCATCAACTTTTCAAAGAATGATGAATGAGGTTTCTGTGTGGCATATCTTGATGATATATTAATTTTTAGTACTTCATTACAGGAACATTTTTTCAACGTTTAAAAAAATATAACCTTAAAGTACAAGTAGATAAATGTAATTTTCTTAAAAGAGAAACAAAGTTCTTAGGACATACAATTACAGACAAGGGCGTGAAACCTAATTTAGATAAAATAGAAGCCATAGAAAAAATACAACTCCCATGTACAACAAAAGAAATTAAATCATTCCTAGGAATAACAGGTTATTACAGGAAATTCATTCAAGATTACGCAAAAATTGCTCAACCCACTACCAAGTATTTAAAGAAAGACAAGAAAATCGATAGAAATGATATAAATTATATTCAAGCCCATCAAGAATTAAAAAATGCACTTCAAACAGAACCAGTACTTGCGTATCCTGATTTTAATGAAAAATTTTTGTTAACAACAGATGCATCCAATTATGCCATTGGAGCAGTGCTATCGCAGAAAGGGCATCCAATAACGTTTATAAGTAGAACTCTCAATGAACATGAAATAAACTACAGTACTACGGAAAAAGAATTTCTCGCAATAGTTTGGTCAGTAAAATATTTACGACCCTTTTTATATGGTAGACGATTTGATCTCAAAACAGATCACCAACCATTAAAATAATTACAAACAAAGAATTTAGGCAGAGATATTTCACCCAGATTACAAAGATGGATACTCCAGTTAGGAGAATATGATATGCAAATAGCATATTTGAAAGGTACAAGTAACACTGTAGCGGACTTTTTGAGTAGAGAAATTAAAGATGTACAAGAAATAAACGTGCTATAACAAGAATCTCTTAAAGCTACAATACATTCACAACATGAAGAGTTGAATGATCACTTCCCAATTAAAGATAGTGCAGTGAACATATTCAAACAACAAATAATACTGCAAACAGGAAACGGAATTAAGAAATCAGACAATAAAAGAATACATATAGGAATAAATGAAATACATAAAGATAATTTTAATGGGCCTTACTAATAATCAAATTTAGTAAATAGTTAAATGAAAATCTCCAGATTTCAGAAACATCACATACCAATAACGAATTTAGTCTCCAGTTTAGTCACTAGCAAAACGTCAAAATTTAATACACGGAAATCCATCTCTAAGCTGTGCACTAAAATCACATCTGAAGGGAAGTGTTTCTGTGGTGCAATTTTATGGTACACAAATAAGTATTAAATGTACTGAAATTGTTCATAGTATTTTTTTCAATTTCTATTGGTATTTTCATTACGTCTCACTTTTTTGGTTCAAAAGAAGTAAAAATTGTATTTATTTATTTTTTAAATGGATTTGTGCCGGCCGTTTGTTAAATTTGGCATAAGCCGTACTTATCTATGTGTTCCATCAAAAAATGAATTACAATAACTACACGATATCCTCCTATTTATCGGTCATACTTTTAATGACCCAAAAACTAGTTTTTACTCTGGCGGGCAGGAGGATCTCTCATAGCCGAAAAAGAGATAGTATTGTAAGGAAAAGAGACATATGCACGAGACACAAAAATAAGCAAGATAGAGAAAGGAACAATTAGACACGTCTAATGTTTAATATTGGAATATGTCATTAAGTTATATTTTCAAATTAAATCAGCAAGGGAAACATAAAAAATTCAATTCAAACATTCAAAATTCAATTTCTTTATTGTTAAAATTGTTTTTGTATTTCACATAGAAATTATATCTTAGCAGAGAAAGAAGCGAAGATAAAACACAAAAACACGGCTATTAAAAAATGAAGAAAAGAAAAAAGCTTTTCAATACTTTAAATCAATTGATGTACTATAAGTGCTGACAATAAAGTAGTGTTGAAAAAGGATACGGCAATACTTAACAAGAAGTAAGGTAGCACTGATCAGTTATAACAAGATTGGAAACCTACCTACGTTTTACCCTCCAAATACCACAAAACTTATTTTCATACACACATACTCTTGCAGCAAACTTGCTTCTTATTATGCAGGCAATTGTATCATTATTATAATAAAACGCATACTCTTGCAGCTAACCTGCTTGAACTCATTTTTCAAAATATTTATTGTTTCAGCTGGTAAAAAAATTGTTGTCACTCATTTGACATTTATTTGACAATTACTTGATGGAAATTGTAGTAGATTTAAGGAAAATGTGAAGATTTGTTAACGAGAAGGTTAAATAGTTTATTGGTAGGATTCTGTTTAAGCTCTGCACTTTATTTTAACTTTATGTTTTACTAATAGTCGACATTAGAGTCTGATTATTAGTAAGGCCCAATGATTCAATAATACCATTAATAGAAAAAACTAATACAGGAATTTATACTGAATTGACAGACAACGAATACAATAAACTTCAACAAAAATTAATAGACCTATTTGGAACAAGAATTAAATTTTATAAATGTGTATACTTTGCTAAAGATATAGACACAGAAGAAGAAGCCATTAAAAATATAAAATTGTACCATGAAAAAGAGACAGGTCATTCAGGTATCGAAGAAAATTATAGAGGACTTAGAACAAAAATCTATTTTAAACAATTAAAAAGTTTAATACAGGATGTTATTAACAGTTGTAATACATGTAAGCAATCTAAATATGATAGACGACCAATTAAAGAAAAAAATCGTTTAACAGAAACTCCAAAAGACATTAACGAAATAGTTCATTTAGATATTTATTGTATTAATAAAACGAAATACTTAACTTCCATCGATAAATTTAGTAAGTTAACTACAGCTACATACGTTCCAAATGTTTCTCATGAAACCTTAGAAGAAACAATTTTACAATTTTTAGCAACAATTGGTAAACCAAAAAGACTTGTGATGGATAATGAATTCAACTTTCCAAGAATTATAAAATTGTTAGAAGATCTTGATATAGAAGTACATTTTACTAAGCCAAACAGTCATACAGGAAACTCAGGCAATGAAGTATTTCACAGAACATTAGCTGAAAAAATTAGAGCAATCTTAAACGGAAAAATGAACCCTAGCATTCATGAAATTCGAGTAGCTGTTCATAAAGCTAATCTTTTCTATAACACGTCAATACATTCTACTACTAGGCAAAAACCATATGATATACAGAAAGGCAATATAGATAAAAATAATCTTTATGACCTAATGATAAGAAACAAAGAAAAAATAATCGATAAACTGAACATTAACAGAGAAGAGTATACGGAAAACAGATCGGAAGGGTTTGTCAAAAACTCCAGAACAGACCGCAATAAAATAGCACCAAGATACAAATACAATAAACTTAACGATCAACACACGAAGAATATTCAAAGGGAAAGAAAAAGTAAACAGATAAACCCACACAATTTAATCAAAGCAAGCCAAATGAATAGGAAAACTCAAAGAAGAGTTTTAGTTTAAGAACAAATTCCGATAGAAGAGGACGTAAAGATGAATACTCTAATAATTTTAATTACCATTTTCAACTTAGTTAATAGTAAATCATTAATAACTGAAGAAATTATAAATAATAATGGTTACGCTTTAATTATATATGATGAAGTGAATATCGTGAACAAGTACAATTCAGTTTTGCACATAACTTAACAGAAATAAATGTGTTACTAAGTAAAACAACCAATCGATGGTTAGAACAAAAGAATTTTATAGTGAACTCAACAGAATACATAGCTAGAACGATGTATATAGACAACGAATTAGATTTGATTCAAGAAGAAATTAAAAGTATTAAAGGTCATAAACCAAATACACGAAAACCAAGAAGTCTAATTAATATTGGAGGCAGAGTTTTAAACTTCCTATTCGGAACTATGGATGATGAAGATAAAACAGAAATCGTAAACAAAGAAACACTAACTATAAATAATCACGAACTAATAATGAACACAAACATACAGGTAGATATTAATAATCAACTTCAAAAAGAGATAGAAATATTGAAAAAAATGATTGATACAAAAACAAAAAATAGTTATGGTTTAATGAAAGAATTTAAAAAATTGGAAAAAAGAATTATAATCCTAGAATATGTTCGAACAGTTGATAAACTAAAAGCAATTATTGAAAAAAATCAAAACATTATATTGGCAAGTAGATTGCAAAATTAAATTATCAGTAAGTGAATATGATAACGATCTATTAATATTTATAATTCAAATACCAGATAAGATTTATAATTTGGATAAATATTTTATAACTTTCATACCCAATGAGGAAAATATGGAATTAGATATAGAAGATGAAAATATCGTAAAAATAAATGAAACATTTTATAAATACTGTGAAAACAAAGAATTAAAAAATCTAAAACCATATAAATAAAAATAATTGTCTAAAAAGAAAAAATGAAGAAATTAATATTGTAAAAGAACTGAAGAAAGGTACATTAATTGTTAAAAACAGTGATTATAAAGTGAAAAATTATTGTGACGAGAGAAAAATTATTCAAATAAAAAGGAATGTGTTAATTAATTTTGAAAACTGTAATATCTATTAAAATAGGTAACACAGAATATGTAAACAAAAATCAAATTGCAAAACAACCAATAAATATTTATATGGAAGATACGTTTAATTTGACTAAATTTGACTTAAAAATTGAAGATTATAATTTGACAAGAATTGAAAATATTAAAGAAATTATAGAAAAAGTATCAGACCAATCATATATCCACTTTGGACTTAATGGATTTGTTATTATCATAATTTGTGCTATTCTTTTAGTTTTATTATAAAAAATTGTTTCAGGAGAAACAAAAGTCAAGGTGGGGAGGAGTTATAGAATTACCTCCCAACACACAAAATAACATACCAAGCATGTGTAAACGATCGTATTTCTAGTATAAACAAAAAATGGGAACGATCGAATAATTCGACCGACATGTGTCAACGATCGAATTCTTCGACCGACATAAAAGATAATCACAAAGTCACCCCTAATAAAAATACAGATAATTTACGATTCAACTTCTTTGAATCGTTATCAAATATCCTTACGCATATGTAAACCTAAATATATCTTTCTGACAAAGCAGCATCACTGCATATACAAACATTTTAAGATAAAAAGGCCTGGGATGACCAGTAGATGAGTTGTAAATCAGAGTTCAGTTCGAATTGTTTTAACTAAAGATTTCCCCCCACCAGTGGTAAGGGATCTGAAGTTATAAATAATTTAAAAATAAAAATTAAGATACAAATGTAAATTGTGTTTTTTATTTTTTTAAACTTGATCCCGGAGGATCAAATACGAAATTCACGCGGGGCTTGCTTCAAGCCATAAATTGCCTTATTCAATTTACAAATTTGATTTCCTGTTTCTACACCTTCTGGAAGTCGCATATAAATATCTTCTGATAATACCCCATTCAAGAACGCACTCTTGACATCCATTTGATGAATATGCATTCCCCCTTGATTTGCGATTGAAAGAAGTATTTTGAAGGTCACTAGCTTCGCGACTGGAGCATAGGTTTCAGTATAGTCAAAGCCTTGTTTTTGAGTAAAACCACGAGCAACTAAACGGGCTTTGTATTTATCAATTGCTCCATCAGCCTTTTGTTTTAAGTGAAATACCCACTTACTAGTTACAGGTTTTCTATTCTTTGGCAAGTTACATATAGACCAAGTATTATTTTTCATTAAAGATTTGTACTCACTTTGAATAGCTTTTTCCCATTCTGGCCAATCATCTCTAGCTCTTGCTTCAGCAATTGTTCTTAGATCTTCATCAACATACTGTTCAGCTGCTAAAGCAAAGTGAGCGCCTTCATGACCCACTTCCTTATCTAGAATGCAATCACCAAATCTGTCCGGTTGTCGTCGAATGCGGCCACTTCTTCTTAGATAATTTTGTTCAAGATCAAAATCATTGCTTTGAAAAACGTCACCTTGACAATCAGAAAATTCTTCACTAGCCCCCTCTGAATTTTGACTGTGGACTTCACTGTCTTGTACTTGTATTTGAACATCTACTTCTTTTTCTTGAGTCTGATTCTCCGCCTCTGAATTTGTTATTTCCGCTAACCTTGTTCCTTTAAGGACAGAATCTTCGTTGAAAGTAACATTTCTTCCAATAACAAATTTGGCTTCCCCCATGTCCCAAAGACGATAAGAACCAACTGAAGAGGTGTACCCAAGCATTAAGCATTTTCTTGATTTTGCAGCGAACTTAGACCGTTTTTCCTTTGGTACAAAATTATAACATTCTGAACCAAATATCCGTAGGTGAGATAGCTCTGGTTTTCTTCCAAACCATATCTCAACCGGAGTATGACCAGACCCATGTTCTGTAACATGGGTGATAACTTAACGCAGTGATAAAAATGAAACAGAAAATTCCACTTTTATCACATTTGCTAAAAATAGGGTTTCTGTAACTGAGAGTGATAACTTAAAACTTCCAATGGTAAGTCCAGTGGAATGTGGTAAATTTGACACTAGAATTTTGTTAACTTCACCATTTTGTTTATTTTTCAGCATTTGTATGTATCTTATTCCTATCAAAGAATTTTAAAGTCGATTTTTGAACATTTTCATATTGTAAGTAACATGTACATACTTTTGTTTGTTTTCATGGGAGAACTTCACTGTAAAATGAATGTAGATACAAAAAAGGACTGAAGACTCATACAGAATAGTCAAAACATCTTCGCTGTTGCTTGTTCTTTAAAGATTATTTTATTAAAACAACGTTAAAAATAAAATAAAACATTTTGTTAATGCTTTGATTTTGATACCCTTCTTGCTGGTAGGCTTGACACGATACACTTCTTTGCCATAGCGTTGACTCTCTTTGCAACGGACAACTCCCTTACGAAGGATGAACGAGAATTCCAAAGTTCCTGTATGAGTATGAGCATGAGACCTTTGTTCGTTGCTATTTGCTGTGATGCCACGACGACGTTCGCCTTCCTCATCGGCTTCTTCATTCTGCTTCGCTTTTCTTCTCCTCTTGGGTATTTTCATTTTAAGTGTAACCAAACGCTTGATAATTGCATGATTCTTGATTGAAATTCTCTCCGATTTCAGACGCAAATAGAAGACAACATTTGTGTAACATAATTGTCTCTTGTTCTTTAAAAAAATAACAAAATTGGAAAATTCATTTACTTTTGTCAGCAAATTCTATAATTGGAATTACCTAGAACATTTTTACTCTCAAGTAACTCAAAAAATTTTCGACAATCTTTCTTATCACCAACAAAATTGCAAGTGATAATATTTTGTTCTTCATCTGACAAAATTATCGAACTTGAAAAATACAGAACACCAGTTATCGATAATTTTCCAGTGTTTCTGTTGAGTTCGTTCCGGGTGATAAAATTAACGATTTTCAAAGTTACAGAAACCCTACAACGTGATAACTTGAAATTTGTTTCGATTCCGCGCGTTTATCACTTTTTTCTTGTGAGTGATAGGTTACAGAACATGGGTCCAGGGACGACTCGCCACCATTGAAATTGGGTAGACAACAAAAATTCTGTCCCTTTTTCTTGTCCTTTTAAGACGTAGCATACTGCATACATAGAACGTGAAGCCGTAGGTATTCATTTCAGCTATCGATCTTAAAGCAAAATCTGAAATCTTGTTTTTCTTTTAAATCTCAACTGGAGTTCGATAAAGAGGAGAAAAAATATTCCCTAAAAATTAATTATATAACGGATCGAAGGCAGAAATACTTTATTTATTTTAAGCAGGATCGGCAAAATGAAAATCATAATTAACCATTACTGAATAACAAAAATCAATCAATATTGTCTTTTTTCCCCATACAAAAAAAAAACAAAACCTGAAAAAAAAAATCAATTGAACGAAACAAAAACATGCCTTCGACTGTTTTCGTTTTTTCCCGAACGCACAGTGGACGCAAGGATGAAATGAACAAAACAAAAATGAACAGAAACAAAAAATTAGACATTTTCAATTATGTCTATTTTTCCCATACAAAAACCAAAAAAACAACGTGTGCTGCCACTTCTTTCCCGAAACAAATTCAATAGAGAATGAAGACATTTTTCGGGATGTCTTCGTTTTTTCCCGAACTTGGTATGAAGTATGACGTTGACGTTGATCGTTGACGTGTGTTGTGTTTGTGTGAAAAACAATGACAAATCAGTGATTGTTTGGTCAAGTGAGGCAAGCGCCGCGTGTGAAAAGTGCAAAGGAGGGTTGGCAGCCTCTTTGTTTCTTTTCTGCAAAACTCAATGACGCACAGCGCAAGTACAGCACATATGACCGCGAACTTTTGGCTATTTATTCTGCAATCAAATACTTCCGACATCTGTTAGAAGGTCAAAATTTTACAATTTTTACCGATCATAAGCCACTAATTTTCGCATTTCGACAAAAGCTCAGTAAAGCTTCTCCCAGACAATTGCGGCACCTGGACCTTATCGGCCAATTTTTCGACCGATATTCAGCATCTCCCAGGCAAACGAAATACGGTCGCCGATCTTTTGTCTAGGATCGAAGAAATAACATTGCCCCTGATATAGATTTTCCAAAGCTCGCGGCGGCGCAAATCACAGACGCAGAATTAGAAAGCTTAACAGAAACAACCTCACTCCGTTTCAAAAAAATTTTTATGCCAGGCACGCAAGCCACAATTTCATGCGACGTTTCAACGGGTGTCCCACGTCCATTCATTCCAAGAGAATTTCGAGTTGCAGTTTTCGAAAAAATTCTCAATTTGTCTCACCCCGGAGTGCGCTCTACAGTCAAAATGATGACAAATAAATTTGTCTGGCCTTCGATTAACAAAGATTGCAGAAAATAGGCGCAAGAGTGTACCGCATGCCAAAAGTCGAAAGTGAGTAGACATGTCAAAAGCCCAATCGGTGAGTTTCCAGATTTTTCTGGCCGTTTTGACGAAATACATGTCGATATTGTTGGACCATTACCGGTGTCGGAAAATTACCGATATCTGCTAACAATTATCGACAGATACACGCGTTGGCCGGAAGCTTTTCCCCTATGCGATATCACGGCCGAAACAATTGCAAACGCTTTGTTCAATGAATGGTTCGTGCGTTATGGTATACCTTCAACCATCGTTACCGACCGCGGAACGCAATTCGAATCGCAACTGTTCGAGGAGCTGTGTAAAAAGCTAGGTATTCGGCACAATCGTGCCACCGCGTACAATCCAAAGGCAAATGGCATGGTAGAAAGGTGGCACCGGTCCCTCAAAGCAACACTTATGTGTTACAACGACGTGCAATGGTCAAAGAAACTTCCTTACATCCTTCTTGGCTTAAGATAAGTAATTCGACAAGATTCGAATACCAGCGCGGCCGAGTTAGTTTTTGGAAAAAGTATCCGGGTACCCTCGGATCTCATTGTTAAGGACAACGCTTCACCATCGCGACACAGCCATACAAAGCCATTTGTCTTCAAAGAATTGAAAAACTGCTCGCATGTGTTCGTAAGAGTAGACGCGGTACGAAAACCATTGCAACGCCCGTACGACGGACCATATAAAGTAGTGAAGCGCCATGCAAAAACAATTGAAATAGTAGTCAACCGTAAGAAAGTAACCGTTAGCATAGACCGTGTCAAACCTTGCTTCGGCCACGTAAAAAAACACAAGTCGTCGGATCAACTCGTTCAAAATGCAACGTGTACACCGAAACGGGTCTCTTTCGCGAGCCAGACATTGTAGTACACAGCCAAGCTACCAGAGCTGGCCGTCAAATTGTAAGGCCTAGCAGATTCATTGAATGACATAGCATTCAACTGGGGGGGGGGGGGGGAAGTCATGTAGCGACACAAGGCGAATCGTCAAATTAACTTCAGCATTCAGAACAGAACTTAAGTTTGCTGGACTCACTGAACGCAACCATGTCCCATCTAGAGGATCACTTAGTTTTTGGAACGCACTCCAATTTTACCAAGCATCTACATAAGGTAGCCTGATTCGTTTTTTGAATTAACGAGTCATTCGTTTTTTTGATTGTCACAAAGAAAAGACTGCCACTGCCGCCGCTCGAATCTAATGTAATTTTCGTTTAGAAATAAAAAGTTTACTTTTATTTTAAAACAAGAACTTCGATTTCGAGAATATTATATGCGAATAAAATATATTGTTAAAGAAAAGGAAAGTGTTTGGTTGTGTGCTTAGAGCGTGCACTAAGCACATCGGTCGGAATAGACACAATACTCCACAGGTATTTGAAGTGTAACACGTGTAATCGCGAACTATGACATCAACAAAATCGCAGAGTACAACTGTCCAAAATGCACCACCAACTACTACAGTGGCTGTACCTACATTTACCAGCTGGTCAGGAAACGTAAGTTTTCCCCCAGTTACTGAGATTAGCAAAGTGTCTGTAAGAGTCCCACCATTCTGGCGCACAAGACCTGAGCTGTGGTTTTCCCGGATCGAATCCCAGTTTTTCACATCAGGTATTTCAGTTGATACCACGAAATATCACACTGTAGTAGCTGCCATAGAAAGTAATGTGCTGGCTGAGGTAAGCGATATTATTTTGCAACCACCTGCTGAGCAAATGTACGACACCCTAAAAAGCAGGCTCATCGAAAGATTCGCTGATTCTGAAGAAAAAAGAATCGAAAAACTTCTTCAAGAAATTGATTTAGGCGATAAAAGACCATCACAGCTTTTGCACGAGATGCGCGATCTTGTTGGAAACAAGTTGAGTGACGACCTTCTAAAAGCATTATGGATTCAGCATTTGCCATCCGCAACGAAAGGTATATTAACCGTTAGTGGTGATAAGCTGCCTCAATTAGCTGTTCTCGTCGACAAAGTAGTGGAAGCAAGCCAAGGCAATACTGTTTCTGCAATCACCTCACACTTGTCATCAGCAATTGAAAAATCATCTTTTTCACTCGATCTCCATGAAAAAATCGATGCTCTTGTAAATGAAATAGCAGAGTTAAAAGCAACTATGAGAGGAAGAGACACTATCAGAAGACAACATCATCGAGCTCGCTCATGACACACCTTGTGAGGCTTGTGTTGGTGTCCCAAACGGTATGGCAAAAAAGCAAGAAAGTGCACAAAACCATGCAATTTTAACAACAAAAATTGTTCGGAAAACTAACAAGTCCATCTATACAAACACAAGTGACAACAGATGGACACAAACATACACGTCGCGGTCGCTTATTTGTCTTTGACCCACACACAAAATTCAACTTCTTAATTGACACGGGAGCTGATATCTCTGTCGTTCCTCCGTTACAAAAAGAAAAACGAAAACGATGTAATTTTTCAATGGAAATTTATAATAGCTGACGTGTCCAAACCAATTATTGGAGCAGATTTCTTGGAGCACCACGGACTTCCAGTGGATCTCGAGAGAAAAAAACTGATTGACAAAACAAACATGTATTATTTCCTCAGGTATCTTTTATAGAAAATAACTCACCTTTCAGTGCGCTCATAAAAGAATTTTCTGATGTGTTTTCTCCTTATGTCGTTAAATCTCTTGTCAATTCCAGTGTTACTCATCATATTACCACTAAAGGCCCACCTGTCCACTCACGTCCTCGTCGCCTTCCACCAGACAAGCTGGCTGCTGCGAAGAAAGAATTTAAGTATATGAGGGAACAAGGAATGTGTCGTCCCTCCAAAAGCCCCTGGTCGAGCCCTCTACAAATGGTGAAGAAATCGGATGGATCATGGCGTGTCTGTGGAGACTATCGTGGCCTTAATGCTGTAACACAGCCCGACAGATACCCTCTACGAATTTTGCAGGACTGTACACATTTTATGCAACGCAAACAAGTATTTTCCGTCATCGATTTATTCAGGGCTTACAACCAAATTCCCATTGAAGAGTCAGACATTCCTAAGACATTCCTAAGAGGATAATTGATGAAGCATTGCGTGATTTCGACTTCGCGTTTCCCTATATTGATGACATCTGTATAGCTTCGGATAATATGGAGCAGCACACAGAACACTTACGTCTAGTGTTTCAACAGCTCAGGAAGTTCCATCTCGTGGTAAACGCTTCAAAATGTCAATTTGGCAAGCAAGAAGTCAAATTTTTAGGCCATCTTATCACCTCCGATGGAATCAAGCCACTTACTGAAAAGGTTCAAGCAATCTTGGACTTCAAACTGCCAACTCAGGTAAATGGTTTAAGAAGATTCATTGCTACAATAAATTTTTATAGAAGATTTTTGCCTCACGCTGCTGAGAAACAACTAAAACTCCAAGCACTTATCAAGGGTAATAAGCGTAAATCTATTATTCGATGGACGGAAGAAGTGAAAGCTGCTTTCCAAGATTGCAAATCAAATCTTGCTGATGCAACATTATTAGCTCATCACTCAGTTAATGCCGATTTATCGCTGTATGTTGACGCATCCGATTTTGCAATTGGTGCGGTTTTGCAACAATCTACAAATGGCATCACACAACCTTTGAGTTTATTCTCAAGAAACCTTTCTAAATCGCAAACAAAGTATTCTGCCTATGATAGGGAGCTTCTTGCAGCATACTCAGCTGTTAAATACTTTAGGTATATGCTTGAAGGTCGCACATTTGTAATATTTACAGACCACAAGCCTCTGACCTTTGTTTTTCGCCAGAAACCTGACAAAGCGTCTCCACGTCAAGAATGTTACACTGATTTTATAAGTTAGTTTACTACAGATATTCGTCTTCTACCTGAGCGTCGAACTTGTCGAGTTGTAGAAGCTGAGTAAGGTCAATGATTCTCGGGAATTATTTCCCCAGAAGAGTCCTGAAACCAAAGGTCGCTCGCCCCACCCCTTCCCAATCCTTATCCCCTCCTCCGTCGTCTTTGTGCTATTATGCTGGCTGATGTCTCCTTATCCTTTGACGGTATGGTGCATCACTGTCTGTCAATACCTAGACTCCTTCCTGAGTCGCTTATGGCTTAATTGCTGTTCGTCTCTCCTTTTCCAAAACATATCCTTTCCCCTCAACTTCCCAATTGGGCTGGATCTAAGGTGTTATACGACCCGTGCCGATGATCAGCCAGGCTGAGGGCCCAATTTTAAAAAAATAGCTCAGTCATTAACGGAGTATCCGGATACCAGGCGACCTCCGGATTAACTAGCCTTATCTGTGTAAGCGAATCTCTGCGCAGACGGACCCCCCCTTTTACTTCGCCTACTCGTGGGACCCCAAATGAAAAACAAAAACAAAAACAAAAACAAAAAAATTCAAACCGGTACTCCATCTTCACCGGGCGGCAGTTCGGCGCCAACGTCGACTGTCGTTATCTCTGTGCCAAGCACCGGAGAAGGGACTGTGGCTAGCCGTGGCCTCTCCTCTAGTGCGGTACATGATGTGGCGATAACGCCTACTCAAGTCAGTAGTGGAGGGATCGTGAATAATGATCCTTCCACTACTAAAGAGAGTAAACCTCTCCAGGCTGCTCCTAGCGGTAGCCTTCCTAGTGATAGCAAGTTCGTGAATAATGATCCTGCTATCACTACGAGGGCCGCCATCCAACCTAGGAGCTCGTACAAACAACGGCGTTATGCGATGAGGATAATGAAATCCTCTGATGCAATATCAGGGGATGGAAGCAATCCCATCCATAGCAAAAGGATCGAGTGGGCTAAATCCATCCTTGCCAAAAATAAGACCAGCTGCGACTCCACGTCAAAGCGACAGAGGTCTTTGGAGGAGTCCACTCCCATCCCCAAAAAACCCAAAGTGCACTACACCAGCACTCCTAACATACCAAGAGTACCTCTCTCTAAACCTTTTAGTGATGTACTTAAGGAGCAAAACAAAATCGTGGTTGCGGTCATTGATAGGAGTAATATTGATGGCACGATCACCTCTGACCGTTGGCAGTTGGTGAAACTGAGGCTCACGGCTGGCTTTCTCAAAGTCATGCGATAGCATCCAGGTCCACCGCCTGTAACAAGCGATGGGGGTTGGCATCAAGGTCATGTCAAACTCATCGTTTGTAACGACCAGAGGTCGCGCGATCTATATACGCTTGCTGTCGGCATGCTGGGCGAAGTTTGGCCAGGCGCAAAACTCGAGGTTGTTGCTAAGTAGGATATTCCTTGCAGGCCGAGAGCTCGTGCATGGATCCCGATTGAGCCCTCATGTCCAGAAGACATCCATGAGATGATCAGGCTTAGCAACCCGGACCTGTCTTGTCACGACTGGAAGATTGCGAAACTGGAGGAGCCGAAGGGTCTTTATCGAAGTGCGATCATCGTAATCAATAAGGACTCTGCGGCTTCTCTGGCGCGAGACAAGGGAGTGATAAGATACGGGTTCGAGACGATTACGCTCCGTATTTATAAAAAAGATGAGGTAGACGCTTCATGCGAGCCTCCACAACCCTCTTCAGAAGCTGTGCTGCAAGACGTAGGGGGTCCTAGTGCTACGATCAAATTCCCATCCATGGATGTGGATGATGGTGCACCTGGGCCCTTTTCTGTCGCAGCGCAGCCTTCTTCCGAACCTTCAGAAGCTGTGTCGCAAGACCCAGTGCTATCATCATCTTCCCATCCTTGGATGTGGATGGTGATGCACCAGGGCCTTCTTCTGTCGCGGCACAGACTTCTTCCATAAATGTCAAAAGTTCATCCCTAATGGAGACTGATGACTCGTCCAAAGTTCTCCCCAGTGAGGAAGAAGATGAACTGTTAGGTTCCTCTTCGTCTGATCTGGATGAGCTGGATTTAACAGTGGTGGAGGTTGATCTGCCTAGTTGTAGCCAAAATGCTGCAAATAGTACAGATTAACCTCCATTAAGGCTTCGGCCTCCCTTCTTCTCCACCTATCAAAATCTGGGGAAGATGTCGTTCTCATCCAAGAGCCCTGGATTGTAAAATCTCTGGTTCGAGGATTGAGAACTCCTGGCTACTACGTACTATATGTAACAGGAAAAGGTAACCCAAGGTCCTGTATACTAGTAAAACGTAGTCTAAATGTATTTGTACTCCCTAATTTCAGTGATAAAGACGTCACCACAGCCAGTATGGTAATAAACAATCACACCTACTGGCTGGTATCATCGTATTTGGGCCACGACCACCAGGGCCCACTGCCTGGTACCATTTTGGAGAAGACGGTCACTGAATCCAGAAGACGGAAAACCAACTTAATTATCGGTTGTGACGCCAATGCGCACCATACTACGTGGGGTAGTACCGATATAAATGACAGAGGTGAGTCTCTTTTTGATTATATCTTATCATCTAATCTAGTAGTAAGTAACGTAGGTAATGAACCAACCTTCGTTACTAAAAATCGACAAGAAGTGCTAGATATAACTCTTGTCTCGCTACATCTTTCAAATAAAATAGTGAATTGGAGAGTATCAAAGGAGCACTCGTTCTCCGATCATAGATACATCCAATTCACACTTATTGAAGATTCCCCAAAACCGATCCAATTCCGGAATTTTAGGAAAACAGATTGGCCAAAATATAGGACAACTCTGAAAAGTCTGATTAAACCAGAACTTTCTGTTCCTCCCTTGTGCGCTCTCGAACTTGATCGAAAAGTCGATGAGCTTACAGCAGCCCTCAATAAAGCCATGGAAGCTGCCTGCCCCCTCACTACAGTGCGGGGAAAGAAGAAACCATATTGGTGGGCTGCTGAACTAGAAATACTAAGGAAGGGTTGTAGAAGGCTTTTTAATCGTGCAAAAAAGTCTAGACACCCCCAAGATTGGGATTCCTATAAGGAATCACTCGGAAAGTATAAACATGAATTGAGAATAGCCAAAAGATCCTCGTGGAGATCTTTCTGTAGCTCAATAGAAGAATCCTCGGAGGCATCGAGGTTAAGGAAGATTCTCTCTACAAATCCAACCATGCCTAGTTGTCTTAAAAACTCTGATGGTACATGGACTAATTCTTGCGAAGAAACGCTAAACCTGCTACTAGATACCCACTTCCCGGATAGCTCCAAATCCGTTAATACCACAAACCATACTGGATCGGGTATTAACTTAACTTTTCCTCAAGGTCTTGTTACAATGGAAAAACTGACATGGGCTTTGAATAGCTTCAAACCTTATAAATCTCCAGGTCCAGATCAAATCATACCAGCTGAGCTACAATATACCACCGATATAACTTTGCCCATCATTGATATGATCTTCAAAAGTTGTCTAGATCTGGTCTATATACCTCAGCGATGGAGAGAAGTAAAGGTAGTATTCATTCCCAAGGCAGGCAAAGGCTCGCATGTCAACCCTAAAGATCTAAGACCTATTAGCCTATCATCATTCATTCTCAAAACGCTGGAACGATTGATTGATATCCATATACGTAATAGCATTGATAAGAGACTATCGATGTCTCAGCATGCTTACTGCAAAGGGAAATCGGTAGAAACGGCCTTGCATACTCTGGTAAGAACTATCGAATACTCCCTAGAGCAAAAGGAATATACTATGGTTGCCTTCCTGGATATTGAAGGTGCTTTCAACAACGTTGACACATCTGCTATCACTTCTGCTATGACGACCCTAAACGTTGAATTCTCGCTCTGTGAGTTGATAAATCTAATGCTAAAAAGCAGGATCATCAACTCTAAGATGGGGGATTTTTGTACGAAAAGGTCTGTCAGTAGAGGCACTCCGCAAGGTGGTGTTCTGTCCCCTCTCCTGTGGAACATAGTAGTCAACGAACTGCTAATATCCCTCGAGACTGAAGGTTACAGAGTGATTGCGTATGCCGATGATGTTGCTATCGCCGTCACAGGAAAATATCCTAATACGCTGAGAGACCTCCTCCAAAACGCACTTAACATGCTCACTGAATGGGCTGATCACTGTGGACTTAGTATTAATCCCCAAAAAACAGACCTCGTCCTTTTCACACGGAAGTACAAGATCCCATTAATTGTACCTCCCTCAATAAAAGGTGTACCACTAATTTTTACCAATGAATCCAAATATCTCGGCCTAATATTGGACAAAAAGTTAAGTTGGAAACCTAATATTCAGGAGAGAGTTAAGAAAGCTACAGTTGCTCTTTTCTCCTGCAAGAAAGCCATAGGAAGCAAATGGGGTTTTCAACCTTGCATAACCTATTGGCTATACACATCGGTCATCCGACCAATACTCTTGTACGGGGTTGCAGTATGGTGGACTGCGCTGGAGAAAGTCACTTACTGTGACAAACTCAGCAGAGTCCAACGCACTGCATGTCTCTGCATAAGCGGGGCATTGAGAACCACACCCTCAGCAGCGTTAGATATTCTCTTCCATCTGACACCCCTCGAAATTTTTAGCAAACAAATGGCGGCGAGTACAGCTATAAGGCTCAACGCCTCATCTCAATGGACCAACAATAATGTGGGACATTCCATCATTTTGAACTTCTTCGGTTCTATACCAAAGTACATAGATTTGGTAAAAACTTCCAAATATCCATTCCATCCAGAGATGAATGGGAAGACAATAAAATTCTGGATGACAAAAGCATTCATTTTTATACAGATGGATCCAAAACAAGTGATGGAGTTGGTAGTGGTGTGTACTCAGAAAAGCTTAATCTAAGCATATCATTCCGCCTCCCTAATCATTGTAGCGTCTTCCAAGCGGAAAGTTTAGCGATCAAAGAGGTTCTCTCCTGGCTAAGAGAAAACGTGATATCAACTTCGGATATCCGCATCTTCTCTGACAGTCAGGCTGCTATTAAATCTCTTGACGGTGTCTCAACCAAATCTCAAACGGCCCTCGATTGCCGATCGTCTCTTATGGAGATGGCGCAGCAATTTAAAATTCACCTCTGTTGGGTGCCGGGCCACAGAGACATCACAGGAAATTGTAGAGCCGATGAACTCGCTAAAAATGGAACCGTCATACCTATTTCACCTGAAAGGGAAAAGATAGGTATACCGATAGCTACATGTAAACTTCTGCTAAGAGAAACAGCCTTAAAGATATCAAATTCTAGGTGGCACAATCTACCAACGTGCGCAGCCACAAAACTCATTTGGCCTTCACTGGACCTAAAGCGCTCGAAAGACTTGCTATCTCAAAGCAGACTTCATATTAGCTCCCTAATAGGTGTCCTTACGGGACACTGTCTTATAGGCAGACACGCAACACGACTTGGTGTAGCCTCAAATGACTTCTGCAGGAGCTCTATGGACGAGGAAGAAGAGGAAACAATCTCTCACCTTCTCTGCACTTGCCCTGCTCTTTCACTAAGACGCAAACTTCATCTGGGAGAGTACTTTTACGATAATCCCAGTGAACTAGCTAATAAGGATATCAAATATCTTCTTCGCTTTATAAAAAGCTCAAAATGGTTCGACTAGTAAGAAGTAATTCTCTAGATTCATGTGGTATCACAATGGGCCTTTTCTTTTGGCCTAAGTGTGTGGTTCTGTATTCACAGCCACTTTAACCTTACCTAACCTAACAGATATTCGTCACATCAGTGGAAAGGACAATATAGTAGCTGACACTTTATCTCGAATTAAGACAGTGGAAAACGGACTTAATTACGAAACCCTCGCAGCAGAACAACATAACGACCAAGAACTGCAAGAATACCTCCACAGTCCAACATCATCGCTAAAGCTACAGAGATTTCCAGTTTCACCAACCTCTGTGCAAAGCGTGCTTTGTGACACATCGACTGGAAGGATTTGACCATATATAACCAACAATCTGCGAAAGAAAACATTCGATAGCATCCCCAATCTTTGTCACCCTGGAGTAAAAGTAACAACTAAAATGTTAGCTGAGCGTTATGTATGGCCAAACCTTAGGAAAGACTGTTGTAAGTGGGTTCAAGCATGTTTACCTTGTCAACGAGCTACGACACATCGTTATAACAGAGCCGTACTTGGTTCATTCAAACTCCCAGATGGAAGATTTTCGCACGTCAACATTGACATCGTTGGTCCACTTCCATCATCACAAAATCAAAAGTACTGCTTAACATGTGTCGACCGTTTCACGAGGTGGCCCGAAGCTTTTCCAATGGAAGATATAACTGCAGAAACTGTTGCACGTACTTTGTGTAGTGGATGGATTGCACGCTTTGGTGTGCCAACATACATAACAACCGATCAAGGTCGGCAGTTCGAGTCAGTACTCTACCGAGAGCTAACCAAGCTACTTGGAGTTCTAAGAATCCGGACAACACCATACCATCCAGCAGCCAATGGAATGGTTGAACGCTGGCATCGTACTATGAAGAACGCAATCAAATTTTCATTTTCATTTTCATTTTTATTATTTAAAGGTATACTTATACACATTAAGATACAAATATCATATAAGCTAGTGCAAAGTTAAATTTAGAAACAAATTTAATCATGACAACAACTCATAGAGGCTTAAATTATTTAAAATTTGAGTAAAACATATATATGTAAAAAAAAGAAAGAAAAGAAAATTAATTGAT
Organism: Sphaerophoria rueppellii; assembly: GCA_920937365.1. Taxonomy (NCBI): domain Eukaryota; kingdom Metazoa; phylum Arthropoda; class Insecta; order Diptera; family Syrphidae; genus Sphaerophoria; species Sphaerophoria rueppellii. Next base: position 28,900,275 of record CAKKXW010000005.1, on the reverse strand, counting down.
TCAGTTAGATAAATAATATGCCTTTAGTTCCTTTTGAAATCCCTTCCTATCACTTATGCTCCTAAAATGTCGTGGGAGAGAGTTCCAAAGCCGAACGGCGTAAACGAAGAACTGGCGTTCAGACGTCAAACATGAAAACCGCGGTTGAAGGATCTGCGCTGATCTAGCAGAAGAACAGAAAGTTATTTTGTGATTGTTTTTGTTGGGCTTTTTGATCTGTGTCTTTTATATGCAATTAATAAATTAATCCATTTTTAAAATTTTTATCCCGACGTTTCGTTGGCTTTTTTCCAACTTCTTCAAAGGGTATTTTTATTGGACCTATAATTACAATTTTTAGATTCCTTAATTCATACTTTATAATCTAGTTACTTACTATTGTCAATTTACATTTGTTTTTCTTTTAAATTAGGAAAATATCAATTTTTAATTTATTGCACTTAACTATTACAAAATTTTTAATAAATTAGGAAACAGGACAAAACAGAAAAAATCAACTAATTGTTATCACAGACTATTGTTTACTTGATGACAGCACTGTAGCTAGCACTTAAATTGTCTTTGTCTTCTTGGAAATTCATCGTTCTCTTAATGTTTTGTTGTATTCTTAGACTCTCTAATGTGAATCTCTTATTTGTGTTTCTTTCCTTGTCAAGAATTTTTACGTCATCAAAATCAGCGGTGTGTCCATGTTCTGTCATATGTTGTGAGAGTCCAGTTCATAGAGAATATATAATACCTAGAGTAACGACTTCGGGTGTTCGCTCTCTTTCTGCCTACAAGCTGCAATTTGGTCGTTTTGTACTAACCCAGTGAGAATGTGTTAGTTTTCCAATGCTTTTTAAATGAGAAACTGCACCCATACATTCGCACTGAGTTAGATACAATGCTCAGGTTGGAGTCGAGGTGGGTTTCATGGGCTCAGATTTCGAAAATAAGATTCCGTTGAGCTCAGCATTTTCAAAAAAAACTTAAACATACAAAAAATGCATGTAATATGAAAAATAAATACGTTATATTGTTTCTTTGCACTTTTAACACATAATTGCACTATAATTTACAAATATTTGTATCAAAAATCTTAATAAATCTAAGAAAAAAGTCGTGCGTTTAGTCTCGTATTTCCTGTGGTGGAAGTCTGTCACTTTGGGTTTGTGCATCAGGAAAAAAATTTTGTCATGGCTGAGTGCTCACTCTTTTGTCACCTCTTACACAGGTTCACGGAGACGAAAAAAAGGTGAAGATTGTGAGAGTTCACCTCTTACACAGATTCACGGACACGAAAAAAAGAGAGGAATTTAAGAGTTGACCTCAGAAAAATTTTGAGGGTGTTTTCGGGTGTTCGCTCTCTTTTTGCCTACAAGCTGCAATTTGGTCGTTTTGTACTAACCCAGTGAGAATGTGTTAGTTTTCCAATGCTTTTTAAATGAGAAACTGCACCCATACATTCGCACTGAGTTAGATACAATGCTCAGGTTGGAGTCGAGGTGGGTTTCATGGGCTCAGATTTCGAAAATAAGATTCCGTTGAGCTCATCATTTTCAAAAAAAAACTTAAACATACAAAAAATGCATGTAATATGAAAAATAAATACGTTATATTGTTTCTTTGCACTTTTAACACATAATTGCACTATAATTTACCAATATTTGTATCAAAAATCTTAATAAATCTTTAAAAAAAATTCGTGCGTTTAGTCTCGTATTTGCTGTGGTGGAAGTCTGTCACTTTGGGTTTGTGCATCAGGTAACACGGCTAGTGCTCACTCTTTTGTCACCTCTTACACAGGTTCACGAACACGAAAAAAAGGTGAAGATTGTGAGAGTTCACCTCTTACACAGATTCACGGACACGAAAAAAAGAGAGGAATTTAAGAGTTGACCTCAGAAAAATTTTGAGGGTGTTTTCGGCAAGGGAGGAAAAGGTCGCGACTCTAGGTATTATATATTCTCTATGGTCCAGTTGATGATCTATTTTTTCTGACGTCAGCTTTGTGTTCAGCTATTCTTGTAGCTAGTGTGCGTTTGGTTGTGCCAATATATACAAGATCGCACACTTCATTCGTCTTGCCGTTGCATTTTATTTCGTAGACCACGTCATGTTGTTGTTCCTTTTGCAATGGTGTCTTTGTTCTTGTGAATATTTCGCTGAGAGTGTGATTGGATTTGTGAGCGAATGAAGTTCTCTCTTTGTTGATTTTTATTATTTCGTGTAGGTATTTGTTATTTGTTAACTTGGGAATGTAACGTATGCTATGGAATGTCATGTTGTCCGTGTTGCCACTTTTTTCGTTTTGATTTTGTGTATTATTTTTGTATTGAATTTGATTATTTTTGTCATTTATTAAATTATTTATTACTTTATGTGGAAAATTGTTCATTAGAAGTATTGTTCTTATTTTGTTGATGTTTTCTTTGTGGAATTTTTCGTTCGATATGTCTAAAACTTTATTAATAAAGTTCTTTGCAGTGTTTATTTTGTATTTTTGTGGTTGAGTTGATAAAAAATTGATCATTCTTCCTGACGCTATGGATTTTTGGTACCAGTTAAAAATTAATTTGTCATCTATTTTATGAATTGTGGTGTCCAAATATGATATACACTTATTTTTTTCTGTCTCTATTGTAAATTGAAGTTTTTCATGATATTGATTGAGATTATTAAGAATTATGTCTGTATGTTGTTTTTTAATTATTGCAAAAATATCATCTACGTATTTCGTAATGAATTTTATTGTTATATTGGATTTTTGTAATTTCTCTTTTGTGGCGTCCAGGAGATTGTCCAAAACAATGTCAGCTATGGTTGGTGAGAGTGGATTTCCCATTGGCATTCCGAAAGTTTGGTTGTATATTTTATTGTCATAATTGAAATAGTTATTGTCTTTAAGACAGAATTGCAGTATTTTAAGGAACTGTGGTTTTGGGATATTTGTATGTTCTTTTAATTTTTCCCATTGTTGCATAATGTTTTTAATTGCTATATATGTTGGTATGTTAGTGAAGAGCGATATTACGTCAAAAGAAACTAAGATGTCATCTTCTTCTATTGTTATGTCCTTCAGTTTTTCTTTGAGGTGCGTTGCATTTCGGATGTTGTAATTGTCAGATACAATGTGCTGAAGTTTTTCTCCAATAAATTTCGCCAAGTGATAACATGGGACATTTGTTGATGATGAAATCGGTCTGAGTGGTAAATCTGGTTTATGGATTTTTGGAAGACCGTATAGTGTAGGTGCAGCAGCTGCGGAACATGTTAACTTGTTTTTGATTTTAAGGTCTATATATATATGATAAGAAATCATAATAACCCACGCAGATAAAGGAAACAAGACAGTCGTAATGTATAAGGAAGACTACAAAAACAAAATGAACAAACTACTGGAAGACAAAAACACATACAAAATACAAAGAATAGACCCAACGGCGAAACTACAAAAAACTAACAATGACATAGTAAATGATTTATTCAAACAAAAACATATAGACCTTAAAATCAAAAACAAGTTAACATGTTCCGCAGCTGCTGCACCTACACTATACGGTCTTCCAAAAATCCATAAACCAGATTTACCACTCAGACCGATTTCATCATCAACAAATGTCCCATGTTATCACTTGGCGAAATTTATTGGAGAAAAACTTCAGCACATTGTATCTGACAATTACAACATCCGAAATGCAACGCACCTCAAAGAAAAACTGAAGGACATAACAATAGAAGAAGATGACATCTTAGTTTCTTTTGACGTAATATCGCTCTTCACTAACATACCAACATATATAGCAATTAAAAACATTATGCAACAATGGGAAAAATTAAAAGAACATACAAATATCCCAAAACCACAGTTCCTTAAAATACTGCAATTCTGTCTTAAAGACAATAACTATTTCAATTATGACAATAAAATATACAACCAAACTTTCGGAATGCCAATGGGAAATCCACTCTCACCAACCATAGCTGACATTGTTTTGGACAATCTCCTGGACGCCACAAAAGAGAAATTACAAAAATCCAATATAACAATAAAATTCATTACGAAATACGTAGATGATATTTTTGCAATAATTAAAAAACAACATACAGACATAATTCTTAATAATCTCAATCAATATCATGAAAAACTTCAATTTACAATAGAGACAGAAAAAAATAAGTGTATATCATATTTGGACACCACAATTCATAAAATAGATGACAAATTAATTTTTAACTGGTACCAAAAATCCATAGCGTCAGGAAGAATGATCAATTTTTTATCAACTCAACCACAAAAATACAAAATAAACACTGCAAAGAACTTTATTAATAAAGTTTTAGACATATCGAACGAAAAATTCCACAAAGAAAACATCAACAAAATAAGAACAATACTTCTAATGAACAATTTTCCACATAAAGTAATAAATAATTTAATAAATGACAAAAATAATCAAATTCAATACAAAAATAATACACAAAATCAAAACGAAAAAAGTGGCAACACGGACAACATGACATTCCATAGCATACGTTACATTCCCAAGTTAACAAATAACAAATACCTACACGAAATAATAAAAATCAACAAAGAGAGAACTTCATTCGCTCACAAATCCAATCACACTCTCAGCGAAATATTCACAAGAACAAAGACACCATTGCAAAAGGAACAACAACATGACGTGGTCTACGAAATAAAATGCAACGGCAAGACGAATGAAGTGTGCGATCTTGTATATATTGGCACAACCAAACGCACACTAGCTACAAGAATAGCTGAACACAAAGCTGACGTCAGAAAAAATAGATCATCAACTGGACTCTCACAACATATGACAGAACATGGACACACCGCTGATTTTGATGACGTAAAAATTCTTGACAAGGAAAGAAACACAAATAAGAGATTCACATTAGAGAGTCTAAGAATACAACAAAACATTAAGAGAACGATGAATTTCCAAGAAGACAAAGACAATTTAAGTGCTAGCTACAGTGCTGTCATCAAGTAAACAATAGTCTGTGATAACAATTAGTTGATTTTTTCTGTTTTGTCCTGTTTCCTAATTTATTAAAAATTTTGTAATAGTTAAGTGCAATAAATTAAAAATTGATATTTTCCTAATTTAAAAGAAAAACAAATGTAAATTGACAATAGTAAGTAACTAGATTATAAAGTATGAATTAAGGAATCCAAAAATTGTAATTATAGGTCCAATAAAAATACCCTTTGAAGAAGTTGGAAAAAAGCCAACGAAACGTCGGGATAAAAATTTTAAAAATGGATTAATTTATTAATTGCATATAAAAGACACAGATCAAAAAGCCCAACAAAAACAATCACAAACTAATCTATAATACAATTGATCATTTCTTAATAATTAAGAAAGTTATTTTGTTGAACAGATTCGGAGGTTGATGGGTTTGTAAAATGTTAAATAGCATAGTTAATGATTTAAATTTCAAAAGCTTATCGAAGGTTAGTGTGGAAATTTTGTTCGAGAAACTAGATACTATCTAGTCAAATCGCTGTCCGAAATCTTATTGCATTATTGTAAGCAACATTTAATTTTCTCCTGCACATTGCATCGCATTTCACATATACCTCACAACCATAGGTAAGAATAGGAATGATTAGTGATTTCACCAACACAATTCTAGTTTTTATAGGAGTAAAATACTGTGACGCCCATAAAGAACGTAATACACCATAAACTTTCCCTACTGCTGCACTGATGTGGTTACTCCAAGTCAAGGTTTTGTTGAAAACCATTCCTAAGTTCTTGGCTGTGGAAACATATTCGATGGGGTCATTGTTGAGGAAGATCGTGGGAAAATAAGATGTAAATGTACATTTCCGAGAGATGACAATACACTTAGATTTAGCTGAATTGATTGAGAGGAGAATTTTCTTTGACCAATTAGCTATGTTTTCAAGATCAGCATTAATGCGACTTACACAATCTTCAATTAGTCCGAGAGGGCAGCTAATTTGAAGCTGAGCGTCATCGGCATAGAGTTGAATATTAGAGGTTGTAATTACAGATGGAAGTTCATTAATATAAAGTGAAAAAAGCAAAGGCCCCAAAATAGAGCCTTGTGGTACTCCTGTAGGCGCGGCTATAAAGTTAGACAATAGATTGTTTGCATAAACCGCTTGTTCCCGACCAGAAAGATATGACATAAGAAGGTTTGTGGCAGAAGAAGAAAAATCAAAAAAATTAAAGAGCTTATCGCAAAGAATATTGTGATCAACAGTATCAAAAGCACGTGAAAAATCAAGCAGTAAAAGAAAAGTTATTTGATCATTATCAATATTTTGTCTTATTTCATCGACTACTGTCAGCAAAGCAGTAATACAACTGTGTTTTTCCCGAAAACCAGATTGCAACGGTGAAAGGGCATGAGTAGCGTATAAAAAAGAATCGATTTGAGTTTTCATTATTTTTTCGAATGCTTTCGACAAAAACGGAAGTATGGATATGGGCCGGAAATCCTTTCCACTTGAATTTTTCGGAACCGGTATAATTTTCGCTCTCTTCCAAGCTGTAGGAAAAACACTGGTTGTTAAAATACTGTTGAAAGCGTAAGTAATATAGGGCAGTACAATCGGAAGTAGTATTTTTAAAAATTTGGGATGAACACCATCGATTCCAACAGCGTTCGATTTGATGGAAAGTATGGTTAGGTTAGGTTGAACGGGCTGGTAGTTGATGTTGTCACCATCACACTTAGATCAATGTAGATCCATTGTGGTACCCCAAAGTGTTGTAACTTCCTGAAAAGAAAATAACCTATGAATCATGTGGTTCGTTTAACCATTTAGAGGTCTTGACAAAGTTTAGTAAACTTTTGCCTGGCAGTTCTGATAGTTCCTCTAGTTCATTAAAGAAGAAGTTGCCTAGAGTTTTCTTCCTAGCAAGACAGAGCGAAGGACAGTGGCAGAGGAAATGAGCAGTGTCTTCATGCTCGTTTTCATCACCGCAGCCTCTACAAAGGTCATCAGTACTGAGCCCCATCTTTTTCTTATGGTAGCCGAGTAGGTTGTGTCCTGTAATAATGCCGATAAGGGATCTTAAGGAGGGTTTATTAAGAGTTAAGATCCAATCGGATCTTTTCTTATCGTATCTAGGCCATAGCTTCCTGGTTTCTAGGAGATTCCATCTGTCATTGGATTTTTGAATGATGGTTTTACTGACGTTATGTTTCAGTTCACATAACGGTATCCCTATATGCTGGTCTATCTGAGAGTATTCCAGTGTGGAGCCCTCCCTAGCAAGTTCATCCGCCTTTTCGTTGCCTGGTATGTCACTGTGGCCAGGAACCCAGCAGAGTCTTACGTTATGCTGTGTGCCAAGAACCTTTAGCTCTTCGCGACAGCAAGAGACAAGCTTCGACTTGATTTGGGTGGCAGAGATAGCTTTTATTGCTGCTTGGCTATCAATGAAAAAAGTGATGTCCGCGTGTGATATCGCCATCATGGATATATGTTTAGCAGCGTTTTTCACTGCCAAGATCTCAGCTTGGAAGACGCTGCTATGGTCGGGGAGCCTGAATGATTTGGCAAGGTTGAGGCTTTCAGAGTAAAAGCCTGCACCTACTCTAGTATCCATTTTAGAGCCATCAGTGTAGATGGTAATGGTTGAGTCGTTAGTGTAGGGCACACTATTTTCCCAATCTAGTCTATTGGGGTAGCTAGTACTAAAAGATTTGTTGAAATCTAAGTAGGGGGTCATATAATCTGTGCAGATATTGGTATCTACGTACTTCGCAAGAATAGCTGCGTGTCCGCTCTGGCTGGTTTTCCAGATGTTAGTTTGGCTGAGCCTGAGGGCGCTGTTCGCTGCTGAATCCTGGACGAATAGGTCTATTGGGGGGAGATTGAGGACCGTTTCTAAGCCCGCAGTTGGGGTAGTCCTCATCACACCACTAGTACAGATACAAGCCATTCTCTGTACTTTGGTAAGTGTTTTTAGATTCGTGGATTTCTCCAGCGCTCTCCACCAAACCAAGCTGCCATAAGTTAGAATCGGTCTGACAATGGCAGTGTACATCCACATGACTATTTTGGGGTTCGGTCCCCAATTTCTACCCAGAATTTTGTTACATGAGTAGAGTGCGATTGTGGCTTTCTTATATCTTTCTTGGATATTTGGACCCCAATTGAGCTTTTTATCCAATATAACTCCGAGGTATCTAGCTCGGTCGGAGATTTTAAGTGTTGTATCATCTATTTTTGGTATTATAAACGGAGGGATTTTCCTCTTGTTTGTAAAAAGAACCAGTTCCGTTTTAAGGGGATTTACCTTAAGACCGCATTTCTTGGTCCAGTTGCTGACCCTTGATAATGCGCTTTGTAATTGTTCACTAATAGTGGTAAGGTATTTACCCGTCGCCAAAAGCGCTAAGTCATCAGCGTAGGCTACCACTATTATACCGTAATTCCTGAGTTTTATTAGGATCTCGTTCATCACTAGGGTCCATAATAGTGGTGAGAGAATTCCACCTTGTGGGGTTCCTCTAGATGCGTACATCTCTAAGTGTGCGTTACCAAGCTCGCTATGTATTTGTCTGTTTTTCAGCATACACATAATCCATTTGGTAACTACTTCTTCTATACATTGATCATTAAGTGCTTTCTCGATTGCATTACTGTGGACGTTATTGAAGGCTCCTTCAATGTCCAGGAATGAAGCAAGAGTGTATTCCTTAACGTCAAGTGATTTTTCTATAGTTCTAACTACGCAGTGTAGTGCCGTTTCTACGCTTCTACCTTTGGTGTAGGCGTGTTGAAAGGGTGATATGGTCTCCGGTTTTAAATTACTGCGGATATATAAGTCGATAAGTCTTTCTAGTGTTTTAAGTACAAAAGACGTGAGGCTTATAGGTCTGAAGTCCTTAGGTTCAATATGGCTGGGTTTGCCGGCTTTTGGTATAAAGACGACTTTTACCTCACGCCATGACTTGGGAACATACCCCCATTTAATGCTACTTTGAAAGATGTTTATCAGGTGTGGAGTGATAAATTCGGTGCTCTTTTGCAGCATCATTGGGAAAATGCCGTCTAGGCCTGGAGATTTATAAGGGGAGAAAGAGTTAATAGCCCAGTTTAACTTTTCTTCCGTTATAAAATCCGTAGGGATTTCATACTCGAAGATTGAGGAGTTATCTGGTTCGTGTTCAGGGCTAGGTTTGCTACCTGGGAAGTGTGTTTCAACCAGGAGTTCTAAACTTTCGCGACCTGATTCAGTCCAGCCATTGTCGGGTTTCTTTAGAGAACCCACAGAAGTGGAGGTTTTCGAAAGGATTTTCCTGAGCCTAGCTGACTCGTTGGTGCACTCGATATTGTTGCAGAAATTTTTCCACGAGCTCCGTTTGGCTCGCTGGGTTTCTGTTTTGAATTTTCTTTGACTGGTCTTATAGCAGTCCCAGTCACTTTCAAGTCTTGTTCTTTTAGCAGCATTGAAAAGCTTTCTTGTTTCTTTTCTAATGTTGGTTAGTTCTGTTGTCCACCAAGGGGGTTTACTGTTTTTCTTCGCAGTTGTTTTGATTGGACAACTGGTTTCGAACGCCTTACGCAGAGTCTCAGTGAGATCTTCTGTTGCCTTCTCTAGACTGTCTGGTCCCAGAATGGCGTTGGTGTTAACGTGCTTGATATTATTACTAATTTCCCTATTGAAGATATGCCAGTCTGTACGCCTGTTATTTCTAAAGGGTTTGTGCTGTCTATCAACGTTAGGGATTTTAAATTCTATGAGACGATGGTCAGAAAAGGAAGGTTCTTCTAAAACCCTCCAATTATCAATTTGACAGGAGTCAGAATTACTTGAAAGGGTATTATCTAACACCTCTTTCCGATTTTTTGTGACAAAGGTGGGTGTATTACCTCGGTTAGCCACACATAGATTGTTATCTATGATGAATTGAAAAAGGGATTCACCTCTAGTATTTGTATCGGTGCTTCCCCATTGTGCATGATGTGCATTGGAGTCGCACCCTAGGATAATATTGAAATTTTTCTTACTTGCGAATGTTACTACTTCTTTTGTTATATCCGCTGGTGGTCCTTCAACTCCATCATAGGGCATGTATGTGGAGGTTATTATGAGCGTTGGGTGCTCCTTGCGTTCAAAAATGACCGCGGTCTGGTCGATGTTGCTGTAAGAAGTTAGAAGAAAAAGATTAAACTGTTTTCTAGCTAATATACAGGTTCTGGGGTTACTATTTTGGCTGTCAAGATTTGACTTATATAGCATCAGGTCTTTGGAGTTCAGGCCCTTGATCATGCCACCTACTACCCAGGGTTCTTGAATCAGGGCTATGTCGTATTGTCTACTCTGCATCAGGTAGACCAGGTTGGCGCTGGCGGCTTTACTATGTTGAAGATTGATTTGTAAGATTTTCAATTCCATATACATAATAAAGATTTGTTCATCGCCTTACTAACCTGTTTTCTTTTATTGGATGTCAATCTAAGTTTGCATCTGGTGATCCCGACGCGCACTTTGAAATCCACTTTCCTAAGTAGTGGTATCGATTTATGGCCTAATCTAACCATCACTTCGGTGCCTTCGCTGGTCTTCTCGCACTTGATAATTTCCCAGTCTTGGCTGAGCAGATCATTGTTGAGAGATATGATGTATCTCTCCAGACGATCATTGGGCAGGGTTGGACCTTTCACCAAAAGTACGCCAGTTGGTCTCGAGATATTTTTTATCTCCTTTACATCAATAAGGCGTAGATCTGCATTTTGCCATGGTGCAGCGGTGGTCTTTGTGAAGTCTTGAAGCCACTTTAAAGTGGCTTCGTTTTCGCAATCCATCACCTTGAACCCATGGATGGTCGTAAGATTACCGAAGAGCGGGGGGGGCCTGTTTTTAACAATGGCCTCGTTGACTTCTTCCAGAATCCTTAGCTCTAGAAGTTGCCACTCATCCTCAGTCAGCTTCCGTGAAGGTTTACCGAAATCGGCAATAGCAACTTGTTGCCCCTTCACGGTTGTCTTGGAGATCTTAGGCCTCTTCGATGCCTTATTGGGCGAAGAGTTGTTCGGGGAAAGTTCATTCCTCGCTCTTTTGGAGGTACTTGGACCTTCAAAAGGTGTTGCTAGCGGTGCTTGATTCGGTTGTAAGCGCTGTTTGGATCTGTCCAGCGCTGCCTTCTCCTTTGCAGTCAAGGACTCTGGTGTCCTATTAGCAAACCGGCGGACGATCCTTTCAGCGTTACGAATTTGACGACGGTTGATCTCCTTATCGTCCCGAGCCTTTGCCTTTCGTGCTGATGATCTTTTTTCAATCACCGTAGCTAAACTGACGTTCGTTGTGTTGATCGTACAGTTTTCGGGTCCGGATTCGACGCTAGTGTTTAGATCAACGCTTAGGCTGTGGCCATTAGCATTGTCTTTGCACTTACGCTCATCTTTACCCTCATTGAGGGTCACTTTCTCACTTCCCTCACTAACGCCAACTGATATCGGAGCGATCAGTGGCTGCTCGGTAGGTGGTACGGTAGACGCCACAATGTTTGTCTGTACGACCGTCCCTGTCAGTTTCTTCCCTTCCTGAGGAGTGGTTGCGATCATCGGTGGGGGGCACCCTTCCTCACGCTGTATTGTAACAGCGATGGGGGCAGGTGGTCCCATCAAGATTTTAACGCCCGCGCTCTCCGAAGAGAGGGGATTTGGTGCTTGATTAGCGGGGTGCCTATCTTTTCCCAAACCCTCCCTGTCCAGAAAAGCGCGCGCGTTATGCAACCTTTTCCTTTCCTGTTCTGTCAGTTGGTCCCAGTCCAACTGTCCTAGTCTTTTGACTGTCCTCTTACTGTTTGTAATCCTGCACCTTCTGGATGCGCTAGATACGTTCGAGAGGTTAGAGCTAGCTACCGAACCAACTTCACTGACGCTGTCATCAACGTCGATCGCGCTAGCGCCATCCTCCATATCCATCTGTGCAAAGGGATCGAGGAGAAGATTTTCTTCTTCTTCAGTCATGCAATGGTCCTTGGAAGAGCTCATAATGTCAAATTGAATTTTGTGCTTATAATTTTCGGAAACTGAAAAAAGAAACGAAAATAAAAAGAGAAAAGAAAAAGAGAAAAGAAAAAGAAAAAGTTTCGAAATTATAAGATGAGTTCTGACAAAATAAAATTTTATGAAATGAAAAATTGTCACTGGCGACTTCTCCTCTCGGTATTGAGACCGTGAGGCAAAGCCTAAGCCGACAGCCGTGACCTCTATCGACCTTATAGCGTATATCCCCGCTATGGTTTTGTTCTTTTTAATTAAATCTTCCATATTCATAGGGGTGGGCCTCTCTTAGTTTGCTTAAACTCAAGTTGGTGGTTGAGAGTCTGCTCAAGAGCTTGAGTCTGCAACTTAACCTACTTAAAGTTCTCGCGTAAGCCTCCTCACCAACGGCAAGGTGGAGACCCTTCGAGGAGGTGATGGAAAGAATGCTTTCAACTACTTGAACCTGGTCAACTCCGTTAAATCCGAACTTTTGACTTATTTCAACGATATTATCAATAGGTAAGTTTGCCAGGGATGGCGATCGTATTGCATCCGATGAATGCGGTAGAGTTACAAAATTCTGGTTTAGTAAATTCACATCAATAGCTTTGCAAACATCACCTTGCTGTTTACTTAAACCCAAGCTTCGTAGATTCTTCCAGAGATTTTTCCCACTTAAACAAGGGTCAAGCTGGATAGCGTATACTTGAGCCTTTGTTGAACGAATAAGAGAAACTGTTCTGTTACGAAGTCTACAAAATTCTTCGCGGAATGCACTAAGTTTATATCTCTTCCAGCGTTTATATGCTATGTCACGTTTTTTTATAAGTAAACGTATATCTCGGGTAAACCAAGAGCGATGCCTTGAGGTAAAAGTTTTAGTCCTCAAAGGAACATGTTTTTCAAAGAGGTGATTAATGTTAACTTGAAGAAAATCAATTTGCTCATTACATGAAGCCATGAAATAAATGTTTTCCCACGCTATACTCCGAGCATCGCACTCTAATGTAACAGGGTTAATACGGTTGAAATCTCTGAATGTAAGAGTGGTAGGCGAACTTGTCAAGGTAAAATCAAAAGTTAGGTAAATGAGATCATGTTTTGAGAAAGCGGGTGCGGACAACTGGTCATACATGACAACTTTATTTGGTTCACTTACAAAAAAAACGTCGAGAAGTGTAGCAGTATGTGAGCTAAAGTGTGTAGGGGAAGTAACGTTAACGGGAAACAGATTCAAGGAAAGCATACTTTCCACTAAGTGGCTTTCCAGAAGTAAATCACTATTCATATCCCCACACACAATTACTCTTGAACAAGAGACCGCTATTTCTTCAAGTAAAGATATGAGAGGTTCAGTGCTTATTAGTCTGTGGGGTCTATACACGACACCCACTAAAAGCCGCTCGCATTCCCCAACAAGTTCAAGAAACAAGAATTCAATTTGACTGTCATTTGAAGACCTGCTTTTAACAACACATGAGATACTTTCTTTTAAAAAAATAGCAACCCCACCACCACTACGTCTACTTCGATCAGCACGAAAAAGCTTGTACCCTGCAAGTTTTAAAAAGGTATCATTAAGATTACTCGAAAACCATGTCTCCGAAATACAAACGGCATCAACCCCAGAACCTTCGAAAATTACTCGAAATTCGTCCATCTTACCCCTCAAACTTTGTACATTTAAATGGCAAATTTTGAAGCCAGATTTTTGCGCAACTAAGATTTTGACGAGTGATCGCAGCTCAACATAACCGTCGGAATCAGGAACTACAACATTACTATTAACCAACACCGAGCCGGTGATATTTTAAACAAATACGAAAATGTGAACACGACATAGGGAGTGATATAGGAGAAGACTTCAAGGAGAAAAAAGGCCAAAAGAAAAATTAAAATATAAATTTAAAAGCATTATTCAAATTCAAAAATTAAAGCAAAAAACAAATGATAGCATAAGAAATATGAAGGTAGAAAGAAAAAAAAAATGTTAAATTATAATTAATAAAGTAATGAAAATATATCAATTTAAAAAGAGAAAGAAAAAAAATAGTTTATCTGGCAATGTTGTCTTAGTTCAAAAATCTAAAGGGCAAAACAGATGTGCAGAATTGCTGCGCAGCAAAATTAAAAATACACAGGCTCTTATGGGAGCAAATTCTGCATGCAGAACAGCGCTGCGTGATGTCTCTATTTCTAAATTTTCTGCCTAGTTTCATTGCAGCCATAATTGAAAAACTAAATTTTCCAAATAATTGCTATCTGGCACTACTTAAATTGAAAGATTGTTGACAATTTGAATTTATTTTTATTTCAACTTGTTTCTTGTCAGTTCGAAAATTAATACGAACATAAAGAAAATCAACTCTTAGCGTAGACAAGGTAAGCCTATTCGTTATATAAACCAATCCAACGTAAACAAGATTCTTCTTCTTCTCGTTTTCAGAGTAAACATTCAACATTCCCCAAAACACCTCAGATGCCTTGCAAATAATCAGCATAAACGTACGTCCCGAACCTTATACATATCAAAAGTCACAAACAATTCCTCGATGAAACGCCCGACCGACGGCCACCAGAGCAGAAACGCTGCACCAATTGCTACTGCCGGCCAATGTGGTGTATTGAGTGTTTGGCTAGAATCTAGAATCTAGCCGCTAGAAGGTTTGCTATCCGTCAAAATGAATTCGATCGGGATGTCTGCTTGACGTCAGTTAAATTGGAAAAAGAAACACCAAGGGAATATATTCCTGTTCGAGATGTTACCAAGCTGAATTAACCTGTCTTGTCTGAATGTCAAGAATCCAAGTCGAGGAAAAAATTAAGGACGTAGAAGATGCTGATTTGGCTACAAAAATCGATTCTGAATTAAAATAGATTCGGAATTAGTCATGAGAGACGTAGTAGGGAAGAGCACTGATATTAAATTTGTTTTTAGAATTAACATTTATTAATATATCAAAATAAGACTAACATTAAATACAAATGCATGTACACTTTAGAGCAAAATAAATGAACATATGTTATGTATGTACACATGTACATAATTTTAAAATTGATTACTTTTTTTCACTGATCATCTATACCAAGATTGGAAACCTTGCTGTCAAAGTGACATTTGCCTACAAGCTAGGGACGCAGGTTAGCTGTAAGAGTATGCGTGTTTTTACCAATACTATCACAGCTAACCTGCTCCTACCACCTGGGGAATAAATTGACCGGTAAATTTGAAAATTTGTTGTTTTAACGAACAAAAGGTGAGTTAAAGAGAGTAGAAGAGGGATATGTTCAAAAATATATTGAGGAAGAGTAAAATTTCGTGAAAAGCATTAGATGGCAAATGTATCGAGCAATAGAATTTCTGACGTCAAAAATGATCACAAATGAAAATGAAAACAAAAATGTAAGCCTAAATAAGAATTCGGAACGTCTTATATTTTGACAAAGTTTTTGTTTGAAATCTTATTTTCTTACATTAAGACTGGTATTCATCGAACACTATTAAGTTAATAGCTTATCAGTAACAATTCCAAACAAAACGGGTTTCAATTTATACTTGAGCCTAGTGCAACGAAATTGTACGAAAGATTTATAAATGTAAATATGTTATTCGACCTCAACCCACGATGTATATACAACTTTAAAAAAAAACTAGGCAAAGAAAACATAACCAAAGTAATATATTGACAGACTTTTATAATATTTTTTTTTTTGAACAGAAAGTACTTAAAGTGAAAAAAATCCTTCCCACGTTTTAATAGCATTTTGAAATCCAATATAAAGATCTATCGGGAAAAATTGCACTAAAATTTATGGGTTCTTGAACCATTCTTTTCGTTTTTAAGGACTTGTCATAAAATCGAGGGTAAACTTTGAACCAATGGATCAATGAAAAATGAATTTACTCTTCAAAAAAACGTAAATTTCTTCATTTCGTGATAAAATATGTGATTGGGGTAAGATAAGTTTACCTTACAGTCATCTTTCTAAAGAATTAAAGAAATTCCCTTGCATTAAATAGTTCTATCGCTGAGCCGTGGCTTTAAGTTGACCTACGTTCTTAGAGCTAGCCGTAAGCATTTTCAGGAATGTTAACATTTTTAACTTATTGATAGTTCTTGAGTATAGTGTGCGTAGCTACATGTTAATTTATTACTTCATTAAAAAGGTATGTACATTAAAATTTTCAAAATTTACTTATTCTTAATAAATGTATGTCTGCACTAAAAAATTTCTTTAACTGCAAATACATCTCCACCCTTATAAAATAAAATTTGTTAACACACCCAAAATCCTACGAATATCACATAACTATCGTTTACTTTCTTACAAGAAAACAGTTTTGCATACGTTTGCGGCTGGCTATACCGAAAGGTATACGAAAGCCATGCTTGTCAAATGCCATTACCAACTTTAAATAATTCCGATGGTGCATTAAACCTTACTTTTACTTCGTACAAACAATTTTATGATTGCAATTTGATAGCACCACCTGCAAGCTTTATAGACTTCATTCATGATCTTGAAGATCAATTTTGTATTAAGTTTACTGTTTTAGCCCATGAATACGAAGTTCTCAAAAAACTTCTAGAATGTATTGAACCTCAGTTTAATTTTATATGTTGTGAGAACATGAATATTAATTATATTATACATTTCTATATTCGAGTAAGGATAAATTTTACCTTAAGATTTTGGAATAGGGACTTAGAGGATCCATCTTATACAACCGGCACAATTCGTGGATAAATCTTCTCCTCCAGTCACCGTTGATGCAGACAGGACCATAGATCTTTCGTACAACTTTTCACTCGAGCTGGCCTAAGGCTTCTGCACCATATAGCACGATAGCACGGGTTCAAAACTCCTCACTCGAAAGACAAAGTGTCTGCTATACAAAATTTTGATTTTACCAGTCCTACTCTACGGCGCGGCGCCGAGTACTGGACGATAAGTAAAAAAGGTGAATTGATACTTTCATTTTGCATTTGGTTGCAGGCGATGACACGGGCTCGGTAGAGAATGTTGTCTTTGCGGACACGGGCTCGGTAGAGAATGTTGTCTTTGCGATAGCGTGCAATGGTATTGGCACCAACTTTTAAGACTATTGGAAGACTGTTTGTTGCGGTAGTGTTCTTTGATGTTCTTCGTCAACTGCTCGAATTCTTGAGTACGTGACTTGAGATGGGGTGATATCCACCAGCAGATTATGACTTCTTCGCGTGCTGGCACTTCGATGTGCTTTTTTGATGGAGTCCTTGTCGACTGAGAGGCATTCTACGAGCACTGTTATTTCGAGGATTTCATTGTCTTCGACTGGTCTCGTTGGAAGATGTAGCAGAGTTTTGCTTCTTTGATTGCTGGTTGTTTTTGAACTGACTTCTGCAAAATGTTTTCTAATCAAGGCATCGAATGCTGTATAATAATTATATCTACTAACCTCGAAACCATTACATTGCTTCTCTGGAATGTTCAAGTTCAATCCGGTTTTCACAAGACAAGATGCTTCAAGGTCGGGTTGCTTTTTCTTCTTTGGCGGTTTTCGAATCACTTCAAATGGTTTTCCAGATTCTGCGTTTTGACTGACTACATCAAAAATTGATTCGACTTCCAAACAATTTACATTTTGATTTTTTCCCTTCAATTTGCGGCTTTTTGTTTTGATGAGCTGTGACGTTTTTTGCAATTAATGCACATATAATTATTTCCTATCGAGGAAAATTTAAAATTGAAATTGAAAATCAAAATTGATCAAATATCTATTCACACAAAATTTTTTGTTTACAAAAAAGAATGAACTGTCAAATCCGACAAACTCACCTCATTACTTTGTTGCTGTATTTCAATTTTATTCACGTACACGAAATAAGAAAAAAAATTAAAAAAAATAACTTTTGCGGTATTTGGAGGGTAAAACGTAGGTAGGTTTCCAATCTTGTTATAAAGTGATCACTGCTTTTTTTACTCTATATTGGATTCGATGCCATATACTTCGATACATAAACATTCAGTGTTCCTTTAGAACGACTTTGATGATGCAGTCTTCGGGACCCAAAAGTTGCACCAGTCGTCCCGCGGATTATATATGTAATCCATTGAAAAACTTACTGCAAAACTAAAAGAGACAAAACAACTCTGCACTGGTGGATTACAATAGTAATCTGTGTGACGGATGCAGGGTTAAGAGATTCCAATGATGAATCTTAATCTATCAATCTATCAAAAAAATATAAATATGTATGTATACAATATTCATATTAAAGACAGCCAAAATAATAATATTTTGAAAGGTGTCACTTTTGTTTTGACAAAACTTGGCATACTTTCTCTGCACGTGTGTTTTGCTTGAAGCGCTGCATGCAGCGCTGCGTGCAGAAATTCTGCACATCTGTTTTGAGCATAATATATTTTACGTTCATAAGGTTGCTAACCCAGTAATTTATTTAATGTTTCAATGTTGTCAACAATGTGAGCTTCGCTGTCATCTTGATGAAGTTTGATGTAAACAAATCCCCGTGCGGTGAATACGGAATGTATTTTCTTATTTTTCGTCAGAGTGAGTGCATTACGGAAAATACTTTGATTATTTTTTGTAAGGCTTTCGCGCAAGTAAACTAGTGAAGTACTTTCGGATGGAAACCCAAGATCGCACAGGTTAAGTTGGCGTTTGTTTTGAGCTACGAAAGTTCTTATTTTCCTAAGAGTCATGTTTCTATCAAATGGTGATGCGAATTTGAGTAGAACGGCGGAATCCAAGCGTTTATCTGAAGGGCGAGTGCGGTAAATTTTGTTGAGTACAGGTGTATCGAGACCAATAGTGTTGCAAAGAAAGTTAAATATTGCTGAGAGATTCTCCTCGGGTTGATGTGGCACTCCGTAAAGAATGGCGTCAGCGGCAACAAGCCTATTTTCTTGAGCTTCAGCCATATGCTGCAGCTTAGCAATATTGGATATGGCGTTTGACAGCTCAACTGTCGGTATCGGTTAGAGCTTTTATCGAAGGGGAATCAGTAGTTGGTGATGGTCCAATTGTATGTTTATTGGAGTTTGCAGTTCTTCGGACGTTTTTTTTGTTTCAATGCCTGACATTATGTAAGTGTAGTTAAGTTTGTTTGTAAATGAAGTAAATGCAAGGGTGTTAATGCATGTGTAAGAAACCGGAATGAGATGGAAAGTTAATTTTTTGATTTGAGGTTAACTATCAAACCGAATTCACTTATTTAAAATTGATAAATATAATTAAATTAGGCCAGGACACTACCAGAAACAGCGATAAATGTGAAGTGTTAGTTAGCAAGAACCATTTAAACTTTTAAGGAAGCTAATCGGACAATTTTTATAGGGAAATTTAAATAAACCAACCGGAGCGACAAAAAGCACGTCTAATGAGCTGTTCTCATTGTTTAGTTTTTTGAATGTTATCGAACCAATCGTTGGACAGAAGTTTTGCCATCAATTCTTCTCGGACTTCGATGTTGTTTTAAGGATGACATTAGTGCTACACCAGCTGAGTTAGTTTACGGCACTAATTTACGCTTACCAAGAGAGTTTTTTGAAGAAACACCAGCAAACACCTCATGTGAAGATTTTGTAAGCCAACCTTCGAGCTAATATGAACAAATTGTCGCCATTTCCGACATCACCTCACTCAAACTCTTCCAAGGTTTTCGTGCACAAAGATTTAAGCTCTACCTCACATGTTTTCGTGAGAAGAGATGCAGTAGGAAGAGCTTTGCAACCAGCGTATGATGGACCTTTTAAAGTACTTACTAAATTTTCTAAATTCTTAACAGTGCTCACCCCAAAAGGCGAACGAAAAACTATTGGCACCCGTGAAATAGCTATAACTCCAGCCAAATAAAGGAATTGACGGAAAAAGCCATTGGTGGAAACACCTCTAAGTTGCTATCGTTGTTCAAAAACACATAAATGGAATTGGACGCAGCCTAACTGCAGTGTTAAATAACACAAAAACAAATTACAACAAAATGAACTGACCAATGTCAAAAACTTTCAATAATCTAACCCTCTGTGTGTACAACAAAACCGTTGTCACACAAAGATAGGAAATTAGAAAAAATGAAAGCGGAACAAGATAGCATACTTTGAGGAGCTTGTAAAAATGCATGTCTATTCATTGTAAATCGATAAACAATAAAAAGTCTGCAATGGGAAACCGAAACATCAGTGGAGTTGTTAGCGCAGTGCGTAGTGCATTGGCTTCCCAACTGGCTGGTCCTAGTTCAAATCCCAAATGTGAACTCAAAAAGTTTTTCGATTAAAATGAAAGAACAACTACACAGCACCACTAATAAAGGAGTCTGATGATCGGCTTGGCACCCGTGAAATAGCTATAACTCCAGCCAAATAAAGGAATTGACGGAAAAAGCCATTGGTGGAAGCACCTCTAAGTTGCTATCGTTGTTCAAAAACACATAAATGAAAAACTTTTTCAATCGATCGTTTGAAGCCGGCATACAACACTGAAGTAGCTCATGACGTCGGACAACAGCTTGGGAAGGATGTTGTTAATACCCATGTGAATCAACCCATCCATGACTAAGTATCTAAATCGGGACGACATGTGCGCTTCAGAATAAAACCTTAGAACAAATCATACGTCATTACCTACATATCGTTATCACTGGAAGGGGAATCATGTAGTGAACATTCATCTGGCAATGCTGTACCAAAAAGTTAGCATATAGATGATCAGTCGCATTTTAAATCTGGACGTTCTCACTGCACTTTTCTTATTAAATTAAAATTTCCTATGTTCTATAAATTAAAAGTTAATGAATATTTTGTTAATTAAAGTTATTTGTTTAAGTTAAATGGCTGCGTTTTCATTTAATAAGATTACCCTACGCTTTCACAGATCCTAAGTATCATTTTGCCTTACAATACAACAATAAAAGGCGACAAAAACTAATAATTATTATTCTTTTATTTGCTCGCAGCCATAACAGTCTTTGTTTAAGTTCATCCATGTAGTCGTCCTCGGCTTGCGGCTCCGATGTGGGACACCCAAATTTTATTTCGCTCGGCAGTCTGATGTTCTTTCCCATCAAAATCTCAGACGGTGTATGGCCATTTGAACTATGCCTTGCACTTCGATACGCCATCGAAAACAGAGGAATGTGCCGATCCCAATCTCGCTGGTTGTCGTCCACGACTTTGCAAAGATGTTCCTTCAGGGTTCGGTTGAATCGTTCGACCATGCCATCAGATTGTGGGTGGAGTGGTGTTGTTCTTGTCTTCTTGATGTGAAGAAGCCTACAAACTTCCTGGAATATGTTTGATTCAAAGTTCTTTCCCTGGTCGGAGTGTAGATCTAATGGAACGCCGAATCTGCTCACCCAGATGAACACAATTTGGTCTGCGACTGTTTTGGCTTCTTGATTTGGAATGGCGTATTCTTCAGGCCACTTACTGAAGTAATCCATGACGACCAGAATATAACGATTTCCGTTATGTGTTTCCAGAAATGGACCCGCCACGTCTACTGCAATCCTTTCGAAGGGTGCTCCGACATTATACTGTTGCATTTGACTGTGATTCTTTTTGTTCGGGCCTTTTGTGGCAGCACAGGTATCGCGTTTTCGGCACCAATTCTCGATATCTTCCCTTGCATGTAGCCAGTAGAATCGTTGTCGAACCTTTTCTAGCATCATGTTACATCTCTCGCAGAACGTCTATAACCTTCGATCTCGTTAAGACTAGCTGCATTATATAAGACTTTCCATCTGCTGATTCCCACTTACGCCGAAGGACACCCTCTTGAACATGAAGCGAATCCCACTGTGCCCAATAGGCCTTCAGAGCCGGACTTCTGTCGGAGATATCAGCCCAATCTGGTTTTTCCTGGTGTTCCTTCCATGTGAGGATGGGTACGGTATCTGGGTCCTCTTGTTGAGCCTTCTTCAACTCGTCGTTGCTCCAGCCATACATTGGATCGGCTCTGGTTCGTTGGACGGTAACCACTTCTTTTTCTTCTTGGCGTCTGTAATGCTTACAGTCTTGTTTGCATGCTCTCCGAGACAGTGCATCAGCATTTGAGTGCAGCTTCCCCTTCCGATGTTGGATTTCATAATCGTACGTCTGCAGCCTCTCAATCCTTCTCGCCACTTAACCCTCTGGATTCTTGAAATTCAAAAGCCAGTTTAGTGCTCCATGATCCGTTCGGAGAAGAAACTTCTGTCCATAGAGATACTTATGTTAGTGGTTTGTTGCCAAAATCAGTACAAGAAGTTCTCTTCTGGTCACACAATAGTTTCTTTCCGACTTCGAGAGTACCTTGCTGTAATAGGCAACCACCTTTTCTTCGCCATCATGTACCTGTGACAATACAGCACCAATCCCGACATTGCTGGCATCAGCATCAATGATAAACGGTTTTCCAGGAGTCGGGTAGGTCAGCACTGGTGCATTACACAAGCGTTGCTTGAGCTCTTGAAAGCTGCGCTCGCACTCACCTGACCATTTAAACTGCTTTCCCTTTTCTGTTAGCTGATGTAGACTTTTGGCGATCTCAGCAAAGTTCTTGACAAAGCGCCTATAGTAGGTGGCTAGACCCAGAAAGCTTCGGAGTTGATGCTTGTCCTGTGGTGTTGGCCAATTCTTTACGGTGTCAACCTTATGAGGATCCGTCTTCACTCCTTGGGATGAGATGATATGTCCCAGATATTTCACTTCGGTTTTGAAGAGTGAACACATTTCTGGGTTTAGCTTGAGGTGGGCTTCTCGAAGTCTTTGAAACACGGCTCTCAGATTCGTACAGTCTCCGTCAAAGGTTTTCCCGTACACAATGACGTCATCCAAATAGACCAGGCAAGATTTCCATGTTAGACCTTGCAGGACACATTCCATAAGGCGCTCAAAAGTCGCTGGAGCATTGCCTAGTCCAAAAGGCATCACTTTGAACTGCAACAACCCGTTTCCTGTTGAGAATGCTGTCTTCCCTTCGTCCTCAGGATGGATTTCTACTTGCCAGTATCCACTCTGCAGGTCCAAAGTTGAGAACCACTTTGCTCCTTCCATTGCGTCCAGAGTATCACTGATCCTAGGCAGAGGATAGCTATCCTTCTTGGTCACATCGTTCAATCTTCGATAGTCTACACAAAAGCGGGTTGATCCGTCTTTCTTCTTTACCAGGACCACTGGTAAAAGCTGGTTAAAGCCCAAGGGCTTTTAGAGTTTTCGATCAGACCCTCTTCTTTCATGGTGGTTATCAGTTCTTCAACCTCACCTTGTTTGGCTAGTGGAAGGCGTCTTGCAGGCTGACGAATCGGCTTTGCATCCCCGGTGTTGTTTCGATGTTGAGCCAGTTGTGTTCTGCCATATTTCCCTTGCGATGACGAAAAGATGTCAGCAAATTCTTCGAGGAGATCTTCTGCAGTTCTTCGTTGTTGGTGACCAAGATTATATGACTTGAGAATGTTGGTCTTTATGGAGTTCTTCTCTTCGGACTTCAAGGTTTGCCTTGGCTCTTCTTCGTTGATCCTTGTTATCGCTAATACAGATTCGCATTGTCCGACAATCTCACCTTTTCTAAGCTTAACTTCGTACGGCGTGATGACCATGTTCTTTACAGGTCTAACAAGAGTCTTCCTTATAGTGACATTTTGGGAGGACTTTACAGATGAAGGTTCGACCATGAGGTATCGATGGCTGCCAGGGTTAACCCTTCAATTTCGTCCACACAAATACTTCTGAAGAAGCAGGCAAAGTCAGATCTTCTTTGATGATGGTTTTCTCAAATAGCGAGGTCTCATACGAGTGGATCCCATAGATCATCGGAGTCTCGATGTTTCGATATTTCAGGACTTGGTTCCCCATGTCCAATATCACTCCGTGATCTTTCATGAAATCAACGCCGACAATACACTCGTAGCATATATCTGCTACCAGGAACAGGTGAGAGAATTCCAACTCTGCCAGTCGGATCTTATGATTATAAATGACGAGTTGTGCATTGTTGCTGTCGGACGTTCAAGCACAAAGCATTTTCCTTCTGTTTTAACAACATGGTTCTTGCTTGAAGATCATAGGTTTGGTTAGGTTGGAGTGGCTGTCTGGATGTAATTGACTCACTTAGACCTCAAGGATCCATTGTGATACAACTAATGAGGTTACTCGTGGGAGAGTAACGAAATTAAACAAACCATTTTGTACTTTTAATGAAGTTAGAAAGACATTTTGTGTCTATCGTTGCCAGTTCACTGGTATTATCGAAGAAGGGATTACAGAGATAGTTATTCCTTCTATTGGAGAGTGCCGGACATGTACACAGAAGGTGTTGGATTGTTTCCTCCTCCTCCTCGTCCATGCAGCTTCTACAGAAGTCGTTTGCGTAGACCCCAAGCCTCAAGGCATGTCTGCATATGAGGCAGTGTTATATTTTGTCTGCTCAGGGAAATCAGACCTTTTGACCGTTTCAGGTCTATGCTTGGCCATATTTGTTTGGTTGCTAGGCAGGTGGTACCCTGTGACCATCTAGCATTTGCTGATTCTAGAGCATATTGTTTGAGAAGATATTTGCATGTAGCAAGTGGTGTTCCTATGTTATGTTTTTGTCTAACATGAGCCAGAAGTGTTCCGTTTTTGGCGAGCTCATCGGCTTTGCAATTTCCCGGAATGTCTCTGTGGCCCGGCACCCAAATGAGGTGAACATTAAACTGTTCCGTCATCTCATTCAGAGATGATCGACAATCGTAGACTATTTGCGAGTTTGTGGAGACAGACGCGAGAAATTTGAGAGCGGCTTGGCTGTCCGAGAAGATTCGTATATCCTTGCAAGATATAACGTTTCCTTTGAGCCAGGATAGTGCCTCTTTAATCGCCATTACTTCTGCCTGGAAAACACTACATTGATTGGGAAGTCTGTATGATAGACTGAGATTCAGTTGTTCCGAATAGATACCACTTCCAACTCCGTAATCGGTCTTTGAACCGTCTGTATAGAAGTGTACCGTATTGTCTTCCAAGGGTCTCTCTTCTTCCCAGGAAGATCTTGAAGGGATGGAGACATGGAAGCTTTTATCGAATATCATTTTTGGGGTGGTATAGTCTAGGCGATCTGGGATAGATCTGAAATTGTCTAGAATAGTAGTATGACCAGTATTGTTACTGTTCCATTGAGAGGTGGCTCTAAGACTCACACATGAGTTGGCTGCCACCATTTTGGAGAAGATGTCAAGAGGTGTTAGGTTTAAAAGCACTTCCAGGGCTGCGGTTGGTGTTGAGCGAAGTGCTCCTGTGATGCACATACCTGCTGACCGCTGGACTTTGATGAGCTTATTTAGATTTACCATCTTGTCCAGTGCGGTCCACCATACGACAACTCCATAAATGAGTATCGGTCTGATTACCGAAGTGTATAGCCAGTGGGTTATTTTTGGGGAGAAGAGGCGAAAGGACCCCACCTTGGGGGGTTCCTCGATTCACCGATCTGGTGGTAGTACAGCTTCTCATGCTAGAAGTTATTGTCCTGCTTTTGAGAATGAGACTTATAAGATCTATGACTGATTTCTCTAATTTCAGCTTGTCCATTGCTGTTGTGATCTCCTGGTAACTGACGTTGTTGAAAGCTCCTTCAATATCTAGGAAAGCTACTAGGTTATAATCTTTGTATTTGAGGGAATATTCAATACAACGTACCAGCGAGTGAAGTGCTGTTTCTACTGATTTTCCTTTAGAGTAAGCATGTTGAGCTGTGGAAATGAAACATGGTTTTAAGTTATGTCTGATGTAAATTTCAATCAATCTTTCCAAGGTTTTAAGAAGGAAGGATGATAGGCTGATTGGTCGAAGATCTTTAACCACGTGGGAGAGTTTCCCTGCTTAAGGAATGAAGTTTTGCTTGAAGATCATGCTCTGGTTGAATTTGTGACCATCCTTATCGGTGCTGGTCCACGAGAACTACTGAGTGACGAGTTTCCTCGGATTTGGCCTCTAGTTTCTTCCATTCGTAGCTATCGTATCCGATTAGCCAGTCGGTGAAGAGGGAATGCCAGTTCCTGTCCGAACCAAGCCCACACACCTGAGATGCTGTTGTTGCTCTCCTGGCCGAAGAGCAGACAGAGACGAAGGCCTGCTTGCGCATCTTATCCAAACGCTGGAACATTCCAATGATCACATCGCAGATTGTATTCACCGAACCAGATGGAGTAGTGTTCGATATTGATCGAGAATTGGCCTTTTTCTCGTTGGAGTTCACGCGCTTGAAGTTGTCAAAATTTAAAGTGCCCTTGTGCACGGCATCGAAGGGATCCTTTGATTTTGGTTCTTCTGTTTACCATGCTTTTTATTTTTCATTGCAGGTTTTTAAAAAATAAAAATAATAAAATGAATGATCAAAAAATAATTTGAGAAAAACTTACGAATGAAGGAAATCCCAATAAATATATTTGATAAATAAATTTATTGACAGTAGTAGTAGTAGTAATAGTCTTTATTGAGATTTTCTTTTTCGACAATGTTTACTTATAGGACTGTTTAATGAAGAAAAACCAGATCAGAGCAGCACAGACCAGCACAAGTAAATGAAAACTGTCAGAACAAGTAAGAACAGAAAAGATCAGCTCCCTATTTATTCTTTTGACAGAATAAAATCAGCTGTCAAATGAATATTCCAAGTCAAATCAAATTGAATAAAATGTTCATTTGTTGGAAACTTGATTCTGAATAGCTTTTTAGATTCTTTCGACGAATTTTTACTTGGGAGTATAGTAGTTATATTTTTACTTCCTCGGAAAACTCGTCAATCGAGATGATTTCAAAAAATTGTTTGATTGGAAAAAAATAAAAATAATTTGGCATTTGTAATTTTGACATTTGATAGTTTTTACAAAGCTGCACCAGCAAAAAAGTAGGGGCAGAAAAATGTGTACTAAACTGAGCTGGACAACTTCATGGAACACAAAATGACAGATTGTGGAACAGTTTGGGGCAAGGTTTTTACTCATGGAACACACAAACGTGTACTTTTTGGATGTTTTCTGTACTTTTCTGTGCGGAGCAGATTCATTAAACATTTTTATTTTTGTCCAATCAAACATTTTTTTTAATTATCTCGATTGACGAGTTTTCGAGGAAATAAAAATATTACTACCATACTCCCAAGTAAAAATTTCTCGAAAATATCTAATAAGCTATTCAGAATCTTGTTTCCAACAAATGAAAATTTTATTCAATTTGATTTGACCTGGAATATTTATTTAACAGCTGATTTTATTCTTTCAAAAAGATTAAACAGGGAGTTGATCTTTTCTGTTCTAACTTGTTCTGACAGTTTTAATTTACTTGTGCTTTTCTGTGCTCTCTTCATCTGTTTTTACTTGCGACATATAGAATATATAGCAAGTATTGAATTCGTAAAAAAAAATTTGAGATGAGGATGAGATATGAAATTACGATGATAGAGAAGTCGAAAAGAGTGGGTCCGGCGATTCCGTCTGTCTGTCTGTCGGGAAGTTTACAGGCATCTACAGCCTTAACTACTGGTCCGATTGACTTCAAATTTGAAAATTAGAGGTTTGAGCAAAAACTCATATCCCAGTTTTTTTTATTTTTGTTTTAATATCAAAATTTAGGGTAGCCACGATGCGATTTTTTGGCCAACAACCAAAAATTTCAATTTTCTCCAAAACGGCTCCTATGATTTTTTTGAAACTTCCTCGAGTTTTTTTTTTTTTTAAATAGTTATTTTTTTTATATAAAAAAAAATTTGCATTGCTCCGAAACGGTACCTCCCATAGAACCGTTTTTTTGTTAATAGATTTTCTCGAAAAATGTCCGATTAGCGTAAGTTTTTTTCTGAATGTACGTATATATTGTTCAAATAATATTTTGTATTCAAAAAATTTCAAATTTTTTTTGGATTTTTAAAAAATATTTTTATTTTTTTTTTTGTCAAAATTCTGTATCTCAAAAACAGATCAATTTTAAAAATCCAATTAAAAAAAAAAAAACTTCAGTAAATCAAGAATAAGGTTTGAATTTGTTTGGCATTTAAATTTTTGGAATTAAATGTATTTACGAGGTACATTTTCAAATTTTAATTTTCTTAATAAATTCTAATTATTTTTATATAATCATAAATAATAAGTTTAAGCATTCAGGAACAAGTTCGTACTACCCAGTCGTGCACATTTTTTCTTCATTAAACAGTACTATTGATACATTGTAAATTAGTTTGTCGACTTGGAAGTGGTCTGACAATAAATGATTTTGTTTCAATTTTTTTATTTTTAGTTAAAATGCTTACTTGTAGTTTTTGATTTTACTCTACCAATTAGTTTAATGCATCCACTCAAAAAGACGAAAACGTGAAAAATAAAAAATAACTTAACCTAATGACAATGAACATTGCTTAACCTAATATGTACATGAAAGTGAGAGAAAGAAAGGAATAAAAGAAGAACATGTTGTGTGTTTCTTTGTTTTATCACAGGGGTGAGCTGGTAAATGCTTATCTCTTTCTAATTTGAACAAGAGTTATTCAGGTTTATGTTTCTTTTTACATTTTGTTTGACGTTTAGGTAGAATTGAAGTATCTTAAGTTTTTTTTTTATTTCTTACGGTTTTAATTCAAGTAACAATATTACTTATAATATCTTCTTAATAGTCTCAATATAACACGAAAACTTCACAGAAAAGTCCAATTATTATAATTAGATATCACGTAAAAAGTGGCAGTATTATCGTTTTAAAAAGATGAGTTTGTATGGTTCTTCATCTAACCTCTATGGGTGTTTGGAGATTGTTTAATATAGAATGGGGATGTGAGGTGATTATCACTTATGATGCTAAAATAAGAGTCGGACCCCTCATTGAGGATGCTAACTGGAGATAAGTAAATCTTTCATTTATTGAAAAATTTAGGTTGTTTTCAAATATTGCTTTCAGGATTGGATTCTCATGGTATTCTAGTCCTGCTATCCTTTTTTTGCAAGTGAGATTAGGTAATTCAGCAACGGAGTGACCTTTGAATTGTCATAAATTGTCTTATTTGAGTGCCATTTCCCACCGGGACAACGAAGTTTGTTGATGCATTTACGTAAGATGTATCGTTCAAATCTTTGCAATTCATGAGCAACGTTTGGGGTGATTTGAAACCATATGAGAAACCCATATGATATTAATGGTCGAATCAGGGTTTTGTACATCAAGAGTTTAGTTTTTGGTTCTACATTTGTTGAGTTTAGTAACATTTTTAGTTTTGCTGTCGCAGCTTTGATATTGTTTAGGGCTTTTCTCGCATGAGGGTTCATCTTAAGTCTTTCATGAAGGTTGATTCCTAAGTACTTTATTGATTTTTTTAGCGGGATCAGATTGCCATCTATGACAATTTCAATTGATCGACTTTCACGGACTGCTAATCGATGTCCTCTGCCAGCTGCATTACGGAAGCAAATTAACTCACATTTGTTATAATTGAGATCAATTCCCCATCTCATGAAGTATGGAATGATTACATTAAGGTGTTCTTTTACTGAGTTCAATGCCTCAATCGGTCTTTTGTCTGCACTGTATAAAATTGTATCGTCCGTATATACAATTGAATCAAATCTGAGATTATGTGTCGGAAAGTCAAATAGATATAAATTGAACAACAAAGGACCTAAGATTGATCCCTGTGGAACACCTGAATTGATAGTTCTTTTCTTTTCTCTTCTTTTTTTTTATTTCATCGCTTTCATTGTTAAGCTTAATAGGTTATCACTAGTTTATAAGATATTATATCTTAATGTGTATAGCCATATCGAAATAAAATAAAATAAATAAATAAATAGGTATACTAGAGGAAGTTTCACCTTCACTGAGAAGTGGTCTGATATCAGGTCTAAGGTAGTGCATGCGATGTTATTGGTAGTTCTTAAGTTAGAAGAAATCATGAAAAAGTCAATATGAGAGTCTGAGGCTGGACGGGTGGGACCTAAAGGGGCAACTATGTCTATATCAAGAAAGTGGCTTTCTTGTAGCCAGTGAACTAGGTGAGTACCATTTATATTCATTTTTGTGTCACCCCATAGAGTATGTCTGGAATTAATGTCACCACCTATTCTGAAAAAATCATAAGAAGTAAGGGACGAGATAAGGTCATTTAAAGCTGCGATTAGATGAGAGCCAGTATTACAAGGTAAGTATATTGAGAAAATTGCTAGTGTTTTTAAAACGTTGTGTTCTTTCAACGGAACCGCAGCAATTGTGGCTGAAATCAAGTTATTTGTGAAGTATTTTTGGGAGAACTGAATTGAGTTCAACAATAGAATTCCAGTACCTCTGCTATCATTATTTCTAATGAAATTGTAGTTCACGTTGAAAGCACATTTGTTCTTGTATTTTTTAAGGCACGTTTCTTGCATAAGTACAGCAGTTGGTCGAGTTTCCTTTAATAATAGTCCAATTTCTATTTGTTTATCGTTACTGAGTGAGTTGACGTTGCAGGTTATTAGTTTACAGTTCATGGTGAAGGTGGAGAAAGAGAGGCAATGAAGCCAAGATAAGGTTTACTATGTTCATCTAGGTTTTTGTAGCTGGGCCAAAAGCTTCTAATTTTTGATATAAGGGACGTTATTGGTATTCCGAATAGTCTATCAGATTCATTCAAGAACTCGGTCATTTCGTTGCTTTTATTGGGCACATCCGGTCTATTCGCAGAAAAATCGGGAAGAGGCCCAGTATTGACTGGTTCTC
Source organism: Sphaerophoria rueppellii (assembly GCA_920937365.1). Lineage (NCBI taxonomy): Eukaryota > Metazoa > Arthropoda > Insecta > Diptera > Syrphidae > Sphaerophoria > Sphaerophoria rueppellii. The sequence goes on along the minus strand of CAKKXW010000005.1, from coordinate 28,869,581 downwards.
TTAGCTGATCAGCATAAGTACTATCTTTTCTAAATACATTAGTATAGGGCGGATTAAAACTTATGACTGGTTGGCTTCTCTTTGAGGCCTCCTCTTTTTTTTCTTCAAAAAAGCTATTCGGTTTGGACAACCTCTGAAACTGGCCGGATGGCCTGGTTCGTTGCAATTTACGCATGATGCAACCGAAGATTCAGTTGTTGGGCCATTTGCATTTGCCGGCTCATGATTTCTCAAACATTTAACGCATCTTACCTGGAAACTACAATAAGCAGCAACGTGTCCATACCTTTGACAACGGTAACATTGTTTAATGTTCGAGTTCTTGACTGTGTCCCATGTAATCTTGTGACAAAGCAAACATTTTATTTATTTTTTTATTTTTTGAAGGCTCCCTCTGTCTTCCAGCGAACATACGAATAGATCAATATCAATATCATTGGCCTTAGACCACTTTGTTTCGAATTTTTTAACCCCGACTCTCAACGAGGGGTCCACTCTTTTTAAATCGAGTAAGATTTCCTCAGGCAAAAATTTGGCTGAGATGCCTTTTACAATAGTATTATATTTTTTGAGAGGTTTAGGAGTAAATTAAAACGACTCAATCCCCCATTCTTTAAATTTGGAAATAAAGTAGGTATGTAATTCTAAGCTTTTTAAAAATATTTTTAATCTACCGAACCCGTTTGTCACAAATTTACTGTGATTAAAATTATAATTGGACTTACCCATGAACTCAAGAATAGATTTGAAAGATATTCCCTTAGTAAATATTGGTGGGCACCATGGATCCGATTTGATATGATTATTTTGTTCTTCTGGTACTGATTTGTCGTTGATATTGTTTGATGTGTCGATGTTATTGTTGTTGATTGTGTTGCTGTTACTGACTGAGTTGCTGCTGTTGTTTCTTGAGGAACTATTGTTGTTGATATTCATGTTGTTGTTCAATATATTGTTGTCAATTTCATCTTCCAGATCAACGTCTAGATCATCTTCCATTTGAATAGGTTTAAATCGGTTGTTGTTGTTGATGTTCTCTTTCTGCCTTTTTGGTGCAATTGTTGCGGTTTGCTGCCTTCGCTTTCGTGCCATGACATTCATAAAAGCGTCATTATCAGCGCTCAACAAGTTTTTAAAAGCCTCTTCATTGTAAAATGCATGTTTGATGGACCAGCGTGGTTTTCAACATTATTTCGAATTATAATACAGCTGCTTAACGGCATCGTTTTATTGTTAAAGTTATTATTATCTTTAACTTTTTCATTTTGCTCAGCATCCGCATTCCAGTCTCTGGTGACGGCATTTATAATTTTTAATTTATCTTCTTTGTTCACTAATTGTGAAGGCAACGTTCCTGGAATTCGAAGTTTTTCCGAAAACGGTATTTTGTCCGGAGGAACTTTTTGTGCCACATTGGGCCCACCACAATAATTTTCCATCGGTGAGGAATGGAAAATTGTAAAAATAAGTTATTATATGCGATAAGTTTCAAAATACTTTTTTCCCCCAAATTATTTTAATATTTGTTTCAGCACAGAATATTATTTAATATCTCTTTTTTTTTTATTTTATATTAGGTGTGTTTTTTTGGCAAATCTATCCGCAGTGCAGTAGAATTTACCAAAAAAACCGATCCGCAGTTGTTAAGTTTTTGTATATAAAAGTTGGTACTGCAGAATCAATTATAAATGAAATATGTCAAATAATTATTTGAAAAATAAAAACATCAAAAAACATTTTTTTTTCCAAGAAGATATGGTGAGAGATACCAAAAAAGGTTAAATTTATTAATCTTATTCATGTCTGAATTTTAGTTATTGCGTCAACATGTAGAATCAAGTAGCGGTGAAGATGATTTTTTTTTTAGCCAAAACACAAGGTGCTGCCCCAGTCTGTTTATAATGATCCACTGCCGTTTTATAGGCACGGAGGAGCGTGTCGATTTTAACTTTTAGGTGGGCACTCGTATTTTCATCCTAAAAGAAAAACACGTAGGTTACGATATATGATTAATAAATACAATTTTAATACTTACAGCGTAGCCAGGTGGGCACTCGTATTTTCATCCTAAAAGAAAAACACGTAGGTTAGGATACATGATTAATAAATACAATTTTAATACTTACAGCGTAGCCAGCGGACAGCATGTCTTCCAAAAGATGGTCATAACCAAATTTTTTTTCCGGCTATGCTGAAATTCGTCCTCCCTGGCAGCATAAAATTCCAGAAGCGCTTCCGTGCCTTCTCTTTTCCAGTTTATTTTCTTGTTTCTGTAATTAAATTAAACCTTAAGTAAAGTTAAAGCAATTAATTTTCAATTTTTATTTACCTTTTTCTTTGTTCTGCCATGTAATCGCTTTTCTGATATGATAGCTAATTATTTCTTTATTTTTTGCTGTCAAAGTCAAAACAATCATTTAAAAGACGATTATTGAATTCTTCTTAATATATTAAGTAATAATTCAATTCCTCTTGCAACGGAATTGACTGTTTGGTTGTATATAATCTTAAAAAGAGCAACAAATATAAAAAAAGCAAAAAGAGTAAACTCTAATTGAAAAATGGAAAACTACAAACAACAAAGGTGTACCAACTATCATAAGTCAAACAACAAAAAACTTTTTTCGAGAGTCGAATAACGTCAAAATTCTATCCGCAATATGATTCTACTTCTACTTTTATCAGCAGTATGGTGTTGTTTTTCTTATACATGTAGTCTTCTACTGCGGATGCGGATAGCTTTGCTAAAAAACACACCTATTGATTGTTTTTATTCAGTTTGGATAGATTTTTCACAATATGTTTTTTTTTAATTATTATTCGAGAATGATCTATTATTGTAAGGCACGTCCGCACGCTACGGAGTCACAATCTAGAATCCTGTCGCTTCGACAGGAAAAATTGTTTATGCAAATTTATTGACAAATGTTTTTTTAAATTCACAAAAATGACATTCCGAATTACTCCGAATTAAGCTGATTTTGTTCAGGGATGTTATCGATTTGACAACGTTAAGTCATTCTGAAATTGCGTTACGTAATTGTTTATAATTTTTGATTTGTTAAATAACTTACAAATTAAGATTCACTAAATTCGGAAAATAGATACGATCGATTCACCAAATTCGGGCGCGTCTTTTGATACCAAAAGTTTTGAAATTCAGAACAAGTGCTGCTAAGTATACGCAATTTGTGTGCAGTTGAAATAATTTCGTTCACGTACGACTCGACAGATGAGCAACTTACTAATGAGTTTGAGCAACAAATCCACTCTCCGAGACAGCCCGTTATCTTCAAAAGCACACTGCAATTTATTCCAAAAAACAAATTTAACCTATCGAATTTATTTTGACGGATAGCAAACCTTCTAGCGGCTAGATTCTAGATTCTAGCCAAACACTCAATACACCACATTGGCCGGCAGTAGCAATTGGTGTAGCGATTCTGTTCTGGTGCCGTCAGATGTTTCATCGAGGCATTGTTTGTGACTTTTATGTGAATAAGTTTCGGGTATCATGCAGGCAAAGTTTTTTTCAGTTTTTTTATTGGTCACATAGATTTGATTCAGGGAAACTTGATTTTTGAAGACATTGATGAAACGATCGATAATGTTGCGATGAAATTGAATATTCAAGGGGATTACAATTGGACGACTAAAGCGAAATTCGAGGGCATTGATACGTATTTGGAAATCTTCGAAACCCACACGACGAACGTTTATGATGATTATTTGCAAGGCATCTGAGCGAGGTGTCTTGGGCAATGTTGAAAAAGAATCTTATTTATATTTGATTGGTTTGTATAATAAGGAACTTACCTTGTCCACGCCGAGAGTAGATTTTCTTCATGTTCTTATTATATTAATTTTCGAACTGACAAGTTGATATAAAAATAAATTGTCAACAGTGTCAACAATCTTTCAATTTTAGTAGTGCCAGTTTTTCAATTGTGGCTGCAATGGAACTAGGCAGAAAATTTAGAAATAGGGCTCATTCCAAAACCTAGTGACTACGTAGTCTAAATTCAACTAGCTTTTGGAATGGGAAATTTGCACAATAAAGTAAGTCAACTCTTAACTGTCATATTTGATTTGACATATGTAAACATGAAAACAAAACAAAAATATTTGTAATATTTGTCTGTGGCATGCACAGGATCTGTAAAAAAAAACTGGAAAATGCGTTGTTTGTTTTATTGCTTTAAGGGAAAAACTTTACCTGGGCTGGAATCACGTAACGCGATAAGCGATACTTGATAATCAAAATCAGGGTTTTTTGTTCTATGTAAGCTGATTATCAAATTGATAGTCAGTTATTTGCGATAATTTCATTTGAGGTGTCGTTTTCAAATACTTATGTAGTTTTAATAAAAATTCAAATGAATATTAACTTTGCATATGCTTATAATATATATTGAAACAATATCTGACAAGTTTGAAGCAAAAATTAAATCAAATAAAAAAATTAAATTTAAGCGGAAAACACAAAGCTGCTTTTCTGTTAGCGCTGACTCCGTTACGCTTCAATACTTTGGATTGAACTTTGACTGATATCTGTCATTTTACAAAATTTATTTTACTTTATTCAAATATTTTTTCTCAAAAAAATGTTTATTTTTGTTTTTTGAAAACAAAACCGACAGCGGAAGAGAAAAAGAAGTAAAATTGAAATAAAATTCTCATACATACAAACAAGAAAACGTGTCGGTGAGCAAATACATATCAAAAAGTAGAAAACATTTCTACTTTTGCTACAGCTTTTGCTACGTTACGTTTATGCTACGGGGTTCTCAGAGTATGTCAAATTAAAGGTCGAGCAACAAAGCTGTTTTGTGATAAGTTGTTAGCAATTCCTATGCTTGAACTTTATATGTCACTCAACGCTAACAGCAAAGCAACTTTGTGTTTTCCGCTTTATATTAAGTCTGTTCATTTACTCCCTAAAACTCATGAAAACTCCCGAAAACGCTTAAATTTTCACACTTTTCTGTTCTTTTACCGAAGAATTTTGTTAGTACTGTCACTTTTGAATTAGAAAAATATTTAACGTATCTCTTCAAATTTTTATATAACTCATTTTTGACGTTCTTCAATTCTTATTCAAAATTTTTGAGCTTTGTTTTATTTAAATTCGTCTTGCTTGGAGTTCACGAGTATACTTTTCTAGTTGACAAAGTTGGAAAGAATATTTTTCATTTCATTTAAAGGAAAATTTACTTATAGAGCACGAGTTACGATGATCTTCAAAAAGAAACTATAGAAACTAGAAACTACTTAATTAAAACCTACTTAGAACTTATATAAATTTTATTTAAGTTTATTTAAATTATAAAAAAAATTGAATTTGTGTTCTCGTTAGAGAACACCATCGAGTAAAACAATTTAATTTTAAATTTGAAATAATCTTTATTTGGAGTTTAGTTTAAAGCTTCAGATCCCTTACCACTGGTGGGGGGAAATCTTCAGCTATACGTTGTAAGAACTAACTAAGAACTAACTACATTGAGCTCAAGTAATCCCTTTTATATTGCCTAATTGCTAACGCAGCATTTTGTCTGCGGATGAAAACTGATTCATAATATGAAGAAATATCTTTGGTATCCATTGGATACTTACACACAAGTTGCTTAAGGCAAAAAGTGCTGATATGCATTTTTATGTTTATAAGATCGGATACGATCGTCCGCTATGAAAGGCATTCAATCGTTTGACATTCTTTGTTAGATTTTTAGATGTTTACACTATTGGAATTTGAAGTCAAGTGTTTGTGGGGGTGCACAAGTGGGCTCTGATATAACACCTCCCCCTTTAGAGTCTTCTAATGGTTGCAAAGTAACCGTTGGAAGATTTACATTATTTATTATCTTCCTATCTTTATTTTTACTTGCGACATATAGAATATATGGCAAGTATTGAATTCGTACAAAAAAAAAAATTTGAGATGAGGATGAGATATGACATTACGATGATAGAGAAGTCGAAAAAAGTGGGTCCGGCGATTCCGTCTGTCTGTCTGTCGGAAAGTTTACAGGCATCTACAGCCTTAACTACTGGTCCGATTGACTTCAAATTTGAAAATTAGAGGTTTGAGCAAAAAGTCATATCCCAATTTTTTTATTTTTGTTTTAAGATCAAAATTTAGGGTAGCCACCATACGATTTTTTTGGCCAAAAACCAAAACATTTTTTTTTCTCCAAAACGGCCCGATAGATTTTTTTTAAACTTTCTTGAGTTTAATTTTTTTAAACATTCATGTATTTTATGTAAAAAAAAAATTTTTTGTATTGCTCCAAAACGGTACCTCCCATAGAACCGTTTTTTTGTTATTAGATTTTCTCGAAAACTGAAAGTCCGATCAGCGTAAGTTTTTTTTTGAAAGTACGTATATATTGTTCAAATAATATTGTGTTTTCAAAAAAATTTAAAATTTTTTTTTTGGATTTTTAAAAAATATTTTTAACTTTTTTTTTCAAAATTCTGTATCTCAAAAACGGATCAATTTTAAGAATCCAAGTTGGAGTATAATATGTATATTTACATGGTCTTAAAAACTGCATACCCAAATTAATTTTAAAACATTTTTGAAAAATTTTATATATAAAAAATTAATTTAAAAAAAAACGGCTCCGACGATTTTCAAAAAAAAAATTCAATAAATCAAGAATGAGGTTTGAATTTGTTTGGAATTTAAATTTTTGGAATGAAATGTTTTTACGAGGTTCATTTTCAAATTTTAATTTTCTTAATGAATTCTAATTATTTTTATATATTGAGTTTTTTTTTGTGAGTTACGTGTAAGCTGTAAGTAAGAGTGTAATCAGAATTGCTTATAGTATATCTCTTATTTTAACACTACTTTTTGCAATTTAAGTAATCATAAATATTTAGTTTCAGCATGCAGGAGCAAGTTCGTACGACCCAGTCGTGCACATTTTTTAATTTTAAATAAGCATAAAGTATTAAAATGATTATTATTGTTAAAATGATAAAGTATATAGTTAAACTTGACTTCTTGTGATTATATTTAAGTTCTTTAATTTCCTTTAAACTGTTTATATTTTCATATTGTAATTCTTCAAGAGTTAAATCTTCAACTTTAGTATAATTAATATTTAAAATTGTATTGGGAATTATTGGCTCATGCTTATAATTATTTCTTTCATAAACTTTGTTGTTTATTTTTATTTTACAATTTTCAAATTTGATAAGGTAATTTCCTTCTATTATAATTTTTTGATTATTACAATTTTGATTTATTTCTTGTAATTTTACATTAATTAATACAAGATTATTGTTTCCTATTTCTAATATTTCTTCTTTCGTATTTTTTATTAGTTTACAATTCATTGATTTCTTAAGTATATTTTCGATGCAATCATCATTTACTTTACTTAAATTTTTTATGTATTTTGTATCTTCATATATAATTTGGTTATTGGTCAGATACAGATTGTTATTTATTTTTAATTGTAAATTATTATCCTTATTTGGGATTGGTAGAACATACATTTTTTTGTATAATTCATCTGTAAATTTGGGTACTTTAATAATGAATATAATATTGGTTTTATATAATGCTAAACTCAGATTTAGCTCTTCTAGGTTATCTATATTAATGCCATACTTGTTAATTTCTTCTGTCGTTAAAATGTCTCTACTAAGTATTCCTAGTCTGGATGTCATTATTATTTCTTTAATTTTTTCTATGTCCTCATGTAAGTAATCAAGATTTTCTCTTAATTTGATTTCATACTGTATTTTAGCTATATCTTGTTCGTAGCTATAGGTCCCTATAAATGTATCGATTCTTTTTATTATACTATTTGTTTCATTCTTTAAAGTTTCGGTTAATATTCTGATTTGGTTATTAAATTTGTCGTTGATTATTATTTGTTTATTTAAATTGTTAATTTCATTATGGTTATTTGTTTCTATAATTTTTAAATGTTCCTCAATGTCTTGACGGTCATTATCGTCCATGGTACCGTATAAAAATTTCAAACCTGTTCCTACAATATTTATTAATCCTCTTTTTTGTCTATTTTGTTTTGGGTGAGGTAAAAGAACTTCAAATTCATTACGTATTTTTGTCATTTTCCTAATTATACTATCATTTTCTTCTGGCATTCTTTTAACATTTCTTTCCATGATTTCTATATTTTGTTCATACTCTGTTAGATTTATTATGTGGACAATTGTATCGTAATTTTTAATTAAGGGGGGGTTTCCCATGTAAAAATAGGTTGGACTTTTGCGCGAAACTGTGTAGCGTTCGTAATTTTACGAATATTTTAATAAAACAAACGGTTTTCGATTGATATTTTATAGGGCCAAATGCTTGTGTAGTTAAAAAAAATAAATAAAAATTCGATGTAGCTCAAAACCGACAAGCAAACGGAAAAACTATAAAATTTTGAAAGACGCTTACGCTAACTAATGGGAAATGGGCTAAATATTATATTTTTATTTATTTTTTATTTTTTTTATAATGACAATATATCCAGTCACTTAACGTCGATCTTTTTTTTTCGATTATCGTTATAATATTTCCCAAACAAAATTCCAAAAACAGTGAAAAATACAGCAAATTATGTAAAAAGTATGAATGCATTTTTTAGCATAACTTCTAAAATATAAAAGGCAGTGAAGTCAAATTAACTTTTTTCAAAGCTTTAAATATGTGTTTTCAATGGAGCAATTTTTTTTTTTTTTTTGTATTTTCGTCAAATTTTTTTGTTGACACAAACATAAAAAATACCTATTTTTTGCCTAACATTTTGCGCGTTTGTCCGGGAAATTGATTAATATATTTTCGAATTTTTTGAAATATTTTTTTAATGAAAGTTTAATATATGTTTCAGTTAACGTCGTTGTTTTTTTTATCATTTTTCACCTGTAACATATTTAAAAACAAACTTCAAAATTTCAATATTTGAAAGGTCATTGTAAGTGAAATATGGGCAGTAAAACTAGCAAATATTTTTTTTATTTTTTTCTGTTATTTTTTTTATTCAATTCAAAAAACAAAATAATTTGTTTGCTAATGGTCTTTTTAATTTTAATTTTTGAAAAATCGTCGATTTTGCGTTTTTTGTCAAAAAAGAATGGTCGATCACACACACAAAGAAGCTGGTTTCAAGGGAATGCCACTAGGTGGTGCTGTAATTTGTTTTGCTTTGTTTTCCCTTTCTTACAAAAGATGTTTTTTTTTTTCTACAATAGGGTAATGTTCAGGTACATACAAGTTTTTGGGATCCGCTGTTGAAGGATAGGTAGGTGTACGCAAAAGGCATCATGCGCTGTTGGTTTTGTTTTTGTTTTTTTTGTTTTTTCTTTGATAGATAATGTGAGAGATGAGAAAAAAGATCTCTTTTTATTTTCGGTGGGTGCACATGGCATATAGAAGAAGGGTTAGAGATAGAGATAGCGGATAAAAAGGATGCGGTTAGTAAATCCGCAATCATTTACACTGGTTTCAATTTTTTTTTTGTTGTTGGACATAACAAAATAAGAAAATGAATGAGAGTGGGAAATTTGTTTATGTAGGTAAAGAGAATATCGCATGGTGGCTGCGACTTGCGATTTTTAGAATGAATATGACAAGTGCAAGACTATTTATAGTCTTTCTAATTTGTTTTGTTTTACATAATATATGTAGCTCGTTTCATTGTGACATGCTGTATGCAAAGGGGAAAAATATATAACTCTTTCATTTTTTGGGGCAATATGAGATTCTGTATCCTTATTTCAATTTGAAAATTTTTTTAACAGCGTTGTTTGCTAATACGTGGGTGGGAAAAGAATCAATTTCTCCTTAGGTCAATCATACACCAACAGGTGTGCATTGGTAGCTGTACAGTTTAATTCAAAGAGAGCTTTTTTACTGAGTTTTCAAAGACCAGCAATCACAACGTGAGCACACCAAGCAAACAACTTTTAGTTCGAACGGAAACCAAAAAACGCAATGACCTAAGAAAAAGAAAACTGTTTCGTGCTAATCATGAATCTGCTCCAAGGAAAAGAAAAGCTCCTGCTGACAAATATTATGGCAATATTGATGACTCTCCAGAAACGTGTGATTTGCATCCTGAAGAGGTTGAAAAAATAAAACAGAAATCGAAGGGCGCTTGAAAGAAAACTTCAATTCTAGGCTGGAAATCGAAATAAATACAAGAGATCAAGCAAACTGCTCAAGATGGCATGAAATCAGAAAGCCAATAGTAACAGCGTCAAACTTCGGGAAAATTTGTTTAATATTTATTAATTTTATAGTTTAATATTCATTATTTTTATATAATTTTTATAGGTGATTACTTGATTAGTTAACATCCAGAATATCGAATTAGTAAGAAACAAATCTGTTACCACCAAAAGATGTTGCGAAGTCAAAGCTGATGCTAAAAGCCCTGAGCTTGTTTTCGTTCCTGTTGATCATTTTGGCGAAGTTGATGCTGATGCTCTCGTTGATATATTGGATGCTGATGAAGAAATTGCTGTTGTTTCCGCTGATGGTACGAACCATTGATGACGTGATGCTTGTGAGGGATTTGTTTGCTTTTCGAACATTTTCATAGAACAAACTAAGGTTTCTAGAGCTTTAATAATTTCAGTAAAGTTTGACATTATATTGATTTTTGCTCATATTTATCCTTTAATTATTGTATATATTATTTTATATAAACAATAGTCAGTCATTATTAATTAATTTAAGTCATAAACTGTTAGCTTTAAATTGCTTGTAGATTTAAATAAATAAATAGATAAATATATAAATAATGTAAGAAAAAACATTTTCAAAAAGTTTCATGTTTTAAGAATTTGTCCAAAATAGATCAAAAATTTTGTGTAGGTAGGTAGGTACCTAATTCTAAATAAATTGGAGAACTCAATTTATTTTCTTACATCGTTTTGTTGCGTAAGGTCAAAAATTTCAATAATAGGTTGATGACTATTTTGAACACCGTTCATATTTCTAAAAGATAAAAGGTACCTGCCTGTTACAAACGCAATCATCACCCAATAATAGAATTTCCATTTCATAAAAAATACATAGTTATCCTGCCTCTCCAAAAATTATTTATTTACACGGAAACAAATAAATGATCTTCTCATCTTTTTTATATTTCTTCAACTGGATACACACAAAAAGAAATAAAAACCTAACCGTTCATCACCTCGCGTCTCTGCCGCCGTCTCGATGTCGCGTGGTGCAACAACAATATCTATGATGTATCCTTTCTTGTACCTTACATGACTTTTCAGTTATATTCTATCTCAAAGAAAAAAAGAAGAAATAATGTGCACATATTCTTTTCTTCACTTATTGCATGTAGGTATGTTTATGAATTTGCTCCTTTTCTACCTAGACTTCGCCTGCGTATATTGCCTTTTTTTTCTCCTTCATGTGCGTGATCGTGATGGTGGTTCTTGGTTCTTGCAAATTTTCGTCTGAGATGAGAAGAAGGAATCGGTGAAGTGTAGAGCTCACTAACACATTCAAATTCATTTACATGAAATTTGAGTTCACTGTTCTGGTACACCTACCCTTAATGGATACTCTTTGAAATTGTGTATTATGGTGAATCCATTCCCATTATTTAAATCCCATTATTTCTAATTCTGCTTTAACAGTGGGTCATTATTGTTAACGTTAATATCATCAGGATGTGAAGTGGGATTGTATATTGCCATGTTCGATGTGTTATCCTTTTTGGATCTGGAATCAATAGTATTTGGGGTTACTACATGCCCTAAAAATTCTGTCTCTTTTCGTAGAAACTCAGATTTATTTAATGATACTTTAAGATTTGCATTCTTGAGTGTCAATAAGATTTTATGGAGTGAATCCATATGTTCTTGTAGGCTAGAAGAGAATATTATGATGTCATCTAAATAAACGTAACATATTTTTCCTATGTAATCTTTCAAGACTTCATTCATGAGTCTTTGGAAAGTTGCAGGTGCATTCTTTAAACCGAATGGCATTCTTACGAACTCATAATGTCCTGTTAATGTACTAAATGCTGTTTTTTCCCTATCTTTAGCTTCAACTTCTATTTGATAAAATCCTTTTGTAAGATCTAACGTTGTAAAATATATTGCTCGTCCTAGCTTATCTAATATCGAATCCATGTTTGGAATAGGATATTTATCTTCCTTAGTAACATTGTTTAACTTTCTATAATCTATTACTATTCGCCACTCTTTATTACCAGCGTGGTCTTCTTTTTTAGGAACAACCCAAATTGGGGCGTTATAAGGCGAAGTAGAATGTTGAATTATTTTTGATTCAAGCATCTCTTTTATTTGCCTATCCACTTCTTTTTTGTGGACCTCAGGATATCTGTATATCCTTGTGTATATAGCGGAAGTATTTTCAGTTGGTATGTTGTGCTTAACTTGGTTGGTGAAACTCAAATCGTCACCTTTATGATAAAACGAATTTTTGTGCGTTTTTAATAATTTTATTAATTTATTTTTTTCATCTGCGTTCAAATGCTCAGTCCTTAGTTCATTTGTGAAACAATCATCAATAATTGTGTCAATTTGTGAAATATCATTAAAGTAATTGATTGTACTTTCATATTCTTCTTCTTCATTTTTGCTGAGAAAGAATGGTATGCTATTACCGTTCAACTCTAACATTTTCTTTTTATAATTGATAGCACAATTATTTGGGATTAAAATATTATTCCCTAATATTCCGTTATATTCGGAACTGAATGTGTGAATTTGGAATTCACAGTCTTCGATGACTGAAAAAATAAATTGATCTTTTGGTATGATTATTTCTTTATTTATTGTAACTGGATCCCCACAAGTTTTTATAACTAAAGGATTTTTCCTAATTTTAATTAATTTCTTTGGAGCATCTTCTTCTCTAAGAAGGCTATTTGTTGCTCCTGTATCAATGAGCATTCTGAGAGTTTTTTGTCCTTTTTTTAATTTAACAAAGGGCAATCCCATCT
>CAKKXW010000005.1:28728593-28856116 GCA_920937365.1 Sphaerophoria rueppellii | reverse complement strand
CCTGATCAGTTCAGGCGCCGACGAAGAAAACCAACGGATTTTCCGCCACGGGATCGAATCCCACCAAGAACGAACTTTTTATAAATCTTTTTTTTTTTTTAATTTTAATATCATTTTTCTATTTTACATTTTACATTTTTTTTCTTTTATTCGAAACTTGTATACAAATTTACTAATTAACTGTAATATATTCCTCAATTAATGTTAATAGAAGTCATATTGGCATATCAAAACTTAAGCAAAATTCGGTTTCGGGTAGTATACTTCGCGAAACGTATGTTTAAATTATCGCGAAGTTACTCATATTAAGTCCTTTAAATGGTACTTAAAATTTGATAGCATTATTCAACAAAAACAAAAATCCAGCATCCAGCAGCAGTGGCCACAGCAGCGGAAAGCAGATAGAAAAACGGTGAGTCGTTTAATGATTTCATATTGCGTACATTTTTATGCATGTATTGAACAGACGTTAACATTGAGTGACATTGCGATCGAGCTAGTTTTGAGTGAAATTGATTATTTAACGATTAATTGAATTTGAAGCCAAAAGAGATCGTTTAATCGACCGTTGTAATAAATCGAAGACGATTTATATTATGCGGAAATGGGATTTTTGAATATAGGTTAATGATTGCCAACTAAGTTGATTTGATAATTTTTTTTTAATAATAATTATTTTCTTGAATAATTTTTTTTTATAATTTAATTTGCATAGTTTTAAACAAATTTGATATAGAATATCGCTCAATTAAATAAAATATGATTTTTATATGTATATTCAATGAATTTTGAAGTGTTTTTGATTAACATGAAGATGGAATAAGGAAGTAAAGAAAGGAGGATGAGGAGAGTAGTATAGGAGGAGTGATCTAAGAAGAGGACGAAGAAGTGGAAAAAGGGATTGCCTTGGCGAGAAAGGTAATCATGGCAGGGGGGGTAGAGGCGATTATTCTCGCAAGTCTCATTCCATCTTGGAGACATTGAACGGCTGGATTTTTTTTTTGTAGTCACCCAATATGGTTCAAGAACCCGCGACTGGAGCTAGTCATTTCGGGATCATATCCGGCCTAATTTGAACCGATGGCAAAAGGGGTGGTTACATCCTTTCCTATTCAAATAGCAATGTTCAACCTCTCTTTTAGGTTTTTGGATGCGGATGTGGGTGCAGTCTATGGCACCAATGACTCCTGGAAACCCAGTTTCTTCAAAGAACCTAAAAACGAGTCCTTTAATGAAAAAAGAAATGATTAAAATGACTACATACCTTCTTTTAATTCCATCGTATTTGTCCGTTCTTGGGAATCGGATCCATTTTTCGGATAGGTGGTCATCCAGAACGGATGAAACTTCATTCACTATCCTCGAAGCCATAGTCCGGCTCATTGCAGCACAAAAGTCATGTCCGATATCCCTTTGATATGACCCGGAAGCAAAGATGTGTAGAGCAGCACAGATTCTTATAGGGATGGGAATGAATATTTTTCTTTGTCCCTGAACCATGCGAGGACTCATTTCCTCAACCAAAATCTCTGCTACTGCTTTGGTTAAAACGAAACAATTCCCTAAAGCCGGGAATGGCAAAGGGATCTGTACCATCCCTAAGGATTCTCCTTTGAATCCGCATGTAGTTGCGGCGCTCGTTCATTTCCGCCAAAACGATTCTGACATACATTTTGACTAATTTCACGTTTTCTTTAATTTCTGTTTCGCTTAGATCCTTATTTATGATTTTTAAGATATCTTTTCTGATTAAATTTGATGCCGCCTTTTTTTAAACACCATGACACAACAAATTTCCAATGTCAAAACTATCACTTTCCACTGGACTTTCTATTGGAATTTTCAATTTATCACTCCCAGTTACAGAAACCCTATTTTGAGCAGATGTGATAAAAGAAGGAATTTTGTGTTTCATTTTTATCACTGCGATAAGTTATCACCTAAGTTACAGAACATGGGTCCAGTACAGCACAGCCATTGAATAAGAAGTACAGGAAGGGGTCTTATCACTGATCTCTATAATACGCTGGACCCATGTTCTGTAACTTAGGTGATAACTTATCGCAGTGATAAAAATGAAACAGAAAATTCCACTTTTATCACATTTGCTAAAAGTAGGGTTTCTGTAACTGAGAGTGATAACTTAAAACTTCCAATGGTAAGTCCAGTGGAATGTGGTAAATTTGACACTAGAAATTTGTTAACTTTATCATTTTGTCAAAGAATTTTAAAGTTGATTTTTGAACATTTTCATTTTGTAAGTAACATGTACCTACTTTTGTTTGCTTTCATGGGAGAACTTCACTGTAAAATGAATGTAGATACAAAAAAGGACTGAAGACTCATACAGAATAGTCAAAACATCTTCGCTGTTGCTTGTTCTTTAAAGATTATTTTATTAAAACAACGTTAAAAATAAAATAACAAAATAAAATAAAATATTTTGTTAATGCTTTGATTTTGATACCCTTCTTGCTGGTAGGCTTGACACGATACACTTCTTTGCCATAGCGTTGACTCTCTTTGCAACGGACAACTCCCTTACGAAGGATGAACGAGAATTCCAAAGTTCCTGTATGAGCATGAGACCTTTGTTCGCTGCTATTTGCTGTGATGCCACGACGTTCACCTTCCTCCTTGGCTTCTGCTGCTTCGCTTTTCTTCTCCTCTTGGGTATTTTCATTTTGAGTGTAACCAAACGCTTGATAATTGCATGATTCTTGATTGAAATTCTCTCCGATTTCAGACGCAAATTAAAGGCAACATTTGTGTAACATAATTGACCCTTGTTCTTAAAAAAAATAACAAAATTGGAAAGTTCATTTACTTTTGTCAGCAAATTCTATAATTGGAATTACCTAGAACATTTTTACTCTCAAGTAACTCAAAAAATCTTCGACAAGATTTTTCTTATCACCAACAAAATTGCAAGTGATAATATTTTGTTCTTCATCTGATAAAATTATCGAACTTGAAAAATACAGAACACCAGTTATCGATAATTTTCCAGTGTTTCTGTTGAGTTCGTTCCGGGTGATAAAATTAACGATTTTCAAAGTTACAGAAACCCTACAACGTGATGACTTGATATTTGTTTCGATTCCGCGCGTTTATCACTTTTTTCTTGCGAGTGATAAGTTACATGGTTAAGTTAGAACATGGGTCCTGGACCCATGTTCTGTAACTTAGGTGATAACTTATCGCAGTGATAAAAATGAAACACAAAATTCCTTCTTTTATCACATTTGCTCAAAATAGGGTTTCTGTAACTGGGAGTGATAAATTGAAAATTCCAATAGAAAGTCCAGTGGAAAGTGATAGTTTTGACATTGGAAATTTGTTGTGTCATGGTGTTTAAAAAAAGCCGGCATCAAATTTTAATCAGAAAAGATATCTTAAAAATCAAAAATAAGGATTTAAGCGAAACATAAATTAAAGAAAACGTGAAATTAGTCAAAATGTATGTCAGAATCGTTTTGGCGGAAATGAACGAGCGCCGCAACTACATGCGGATTCAAAGGAGAATCCTTAGGGATGGTACAGATCCCTTTGCCATTCCCGAAGAGCGGTTTAGGGAATTGTTTCGTTTTACCAAAGCAGTAGCAGAGATTTTGGTTGAGGAAATGAGTCCTCACATGGTTCAGGGACAAAGAAAAACATTCATTCCCATCCCTATAAGAATCTGTGCTGCTCTACACTTCTTTGCTTCCGGGTCATATCAAAGGGATATCGGACATGACTTTTGTGCTGCAATGAGCCGGACTATGGTTTCGAGGATAGTGAATGAAGTTTCATCCGTTCTGGATGACCACCTATCCGAAAAATGGATCCGATTCCCAAGAACGGACAAATACGATGCAATTAAAAGAAGGTGTGTAGTCATTTTAATCATTTCTTTTTTCATTAAAGGACTCGTTTTTAGGTTCTTTGAAGAAACTGGGTTTCCAGGAGTCATTGGTGCCATAGACTGCACCCACATCCGCATCCAAAAACCTAAAAGAGAGGTTGAACATTGCTATTTGAATAGGAAAGGATTCCATTCCAAGAACGTTCAATTGGTATGTAATGAAGCTTTAATATGAATAAAATTTAAAGCAAGACTTTTTTAATCGCAGATATGTGACTTCAACTTGGAAATTTTTGGAGTTTTTGCGAGATTCGGTGGTGCTGCTCATGACTCATATATATGGGAAGGATGTGCCATAAAAGCGCTCCTAGAAAAACGCTACGAAGAGAATGAGACGACTCAAAACTCATATCTTCTTGGTATGTGCAAAACCATTTTTCACACGTACATATTTACGTTTGTATAATATTTATTTAATTATCACAGGTGATTCAGGTTATCCCTTACGACCTTGGCTTATTACTCCTTACCGAGCGTCAACTTTCCAAGAAGAAAGAGCCTTTGTGTAGAGAGGTTAAACGGAGTCCTCAAATCTGTTTTCAGATGCCTGAAGGTAGGACTACATTATTCCCCGCAAACTGCGGGGAAAATAATAAATGCATGCTGTGTGCTCCACAACTTTCGAAGAAGTCATTGAAGTTGACGAAGACCTAGAGAATATAATAATTTTAGAGAATGAAAATCCATCTGTGCATCTTCGTACCGCTAGGACCATCCGCGACCGTCTCAAAATGAATTTGCAGTACGTAAAAAACGAAATAAAAGTGAAATTCTCCAATGTTAAATAATTTTTATCATTTACAGCTAAGTAAAATATGACAATCAAGCACCCAATCCCAATCACTCTTAGGAATCATCATTAGTAAGGTTCAAAATTTCTACTGAAAGACAAAAAAGTTTAACTGAAATGTCTTATTTTCTTTTAAGATTCCTCCAGCACTTACACTTACCAAATAAAAAAAAAAAAAACAAAAACAAAAAACCAATACCACAGAACCATAAACCGTACCAAAATATCACTCATCCACAGGTCGGAGTGATTTCTTATTGTTTTTAATTTGAATGGTTTCAACTCTAGATTTTACAAATTTAAGTAGCCACTTTTTTGTCTTTCAAACTTTTGATTTTAAATTTTAATTTCCTTGAATTTTATAAATCAGTTTGAAGACATACACCTCATGTCATCTTAAATAGAATTGGTTTCCATTTAATTTCTAAAACGCGTTGGAATGGCCATGCCCAACATCTCCAATCTTCATGCTCAACCAACATGTGCCTCTTGATTACCAATTACAGAATTGCAACCAGTTACAAGTAAGTTGTTTAAGTTGTAATTTACAAACTTTATCCCAAACTATTTTGCAGTGAAGATAAAATGTCAATGCAAAAAAGATCATTTTCTATTAGTATACAAAATGCAAAAGCCAGCACATGGAGACTCTGGTATCTTCACTTTTAAATATAAAAGCTGTCGGAGCAGACAAATTGATATCAGTTCACCTTCATCATTCGAATCTAAGCATTTACATTCAATCCGAAAATGACCTTCAAGGTATTGCTAATGAAACAGTTTGTTTAATTGCAGTTTGTAATTTTGTTTGCATGCATCGCTATCGCAAGTACTGGAATTGTTGCTGCTGCTGTTCAGTTAGAACAATACGACCCACATCAACAATACGCCTATGGATGTGATGTGCTAGATACTCTTACCGGATACTCAAAGAACCAAATGGAAAACCGTGATGGTGGCGTTGTTGTATTGTTGTTTTTGACAATATTCTTTGAACGATGCTGACGGTTACAAACGTATTGTTGATTTTATTAATGGATTCAATGCTATTGTCCGTCGGGAACCTCTAGTTGTTGCTGCTGCACCAGAATTTACTGAAGGCTGCTCCAGTTCAGTTGCTGCACAATGCGCTTAAGCTGCTTCTGGACCAGCGATTACGAAGACCAGTTAAGTCATGCATCGCCACTTGTTTGTTTAATGAAGCTATTTGAAAAGTTGTGATATTTGTTAAATTTTAATTAAAATATTTTTGAAAAATTACTACTTTCCTGTTGAAACTAGTGTTTAAAATGTGCTACCATGAATTGTGTCGCAAAGGACTACCCGATTCGATTTCTCCCCTCTCACACGATCCGACGAGAGTCTATCGTCTCTATAAGACTTTCGGCTCAATCGAGGTAACCGTCGGAGTGGAATTTTCTCCGATTTCTTCCGAATTTTGCTTCGAGGTAGTTTTCCGACAGGCAGGAGACATTTTGCCTCGACTTGAGCGGCCACCCAGTGTCATGCGTAGGCCAGTAATTCTGTGGACGTCAGGTTGAAGATGAGACAAGCCAGTCCATCCCCTTTCCGGAATGCAAGAATTTGGACAGGTTTGGATAGCAATCGAAATACATACCTCAACTTGGCTTAAAACGTTGGACTTAATCAACTTCTTCAATGGAAAGAGGAAAACGAATATTGACAAATAAAAGCATTTATTCTCACTTATTATAAAAAAAAAAAACAAAAGAAAAAAAAACATCACAATTCGAGTCGAGTATAAAAAATAAACAAATAATCGGTAATATAACAAAAATAAAATATCACAAATTCATAATAAAATCATAAATTAACAAAAGTCAGAATTTCTAATCAATTTGAAAAACATTTTTTAAGATTTCCAAAATATTAAAATTTGTCTCCAATATTTGCTGATTTTGATGTTCAATTCTGGAGTTTTGCTCCAGAATTTCTTTAAGTGTTGCATCCAACTCATTTTGAATTTTCTTCGCCTCCTCCAAGGCTGTTTGATACCCAGCTCTTTGAGTTGAAGTTCTCGCAATCTTCGGAGGAGGCGAGTGGGATTCATTATCACTTTCGGTTTCTTCTGAAAATGGGTCGATTTGGATAGTGGTGGACGGGTGCTGGAATTGAAAATGATTTAAAAAAAAAACTTAGTTTTAACTAAAGACAAAATTTTAACTTACGTTCACTGAGGTAGTTCCACGCTCGAAAGTCGAGCCATCACCATCGGCAGCGTCCTTGGTGATGATTTGCAAAATTTTAAGCTCCAGAGGGTTCAACTCTCTCGGTGCCTCACCCAGTCCACCGCCTCCTGTTTTGTTAATGAAAGCTCGCTGTTGTGAAGCGAGCTTTCTGACGCCATTCTTAAGATCTGCCCAGGTCTAACAAATAAAAAATTGATAAAAAGGTTCTTCCACTACTAAATTATGATTTTTACATACCTTTTTCCACTGGTCGCTCGTTTTTTAAAACTGGACCAATCGAATTGAGTTGAGCCGCCAACGCACACCACATTTCGTGTTGGGTCGTATTGGAGTTCGTCCCCGAAAACTGTCGGCGGGCAAACTCAACATGGTCCTCCATATACTGCACAAGCAGATCCTTTTGTGCTTTGGATATTCTTGATGATCTCTGAAAATTTAAATTAATCTACTAAGTTGTTTTAAAAATTTATTTGATTACAATACCTTTTGTTTTGTATCCATTTTGTTTTACCACGACCCAAACACCAAGTGATAATATTTTTCGATTCAGCAGTCAAAGTTATCGAAGTTGAAAGATACAGAACACCAGTTATCGATAATTTTCCAGTGTTTCTGTTGAGTTCGTTCCGGGTGATAAAATTAACGATTGTCAAAGTTACAGAAACCTTACAACGTGATAACTTGAAATTTGTTTCAATTCCGCGCGTTTATCACTTTTTTCTTGCGAGTGATAAGTTACAGAACATGGGTCCTGGATAGCGTATCCATACAGAAAAAGTGACTCCATTGGAAGATTGTTATAAGGTCGAAAAGGGAAAAATTCGTATAACAGTATAACAAAAATTAACGACAAAGAATCCCTTATCTCTATATTATCTCTGATCGGTGCAAAAAACAGAGAAGTTTGTTTTCATTTATGGGCGTTTTTCTTTTTTTAGTTCGGAGCATTGTGTATAGAGAATTAATATTAAGGTTTTTTTTTCATTTTTATAATTGCATTAATAAATGATATAATCGACTTTTATTAATTACAAAACTGATATTCTCTTCCATAACAACTTGTTTACTTCACCATTTAAATTATTCGAAACATTACTATTTATTGTTCCGACTCTGTTCAGATGTAAAAAAGAAAAACGCCTGATTTTTTTGCTTTTTTTTTGTTGGTTAGACGTCAAAAAGTCGAAAAGGGACATTGACTGTCATCTTCAAATGGAGTCAAAAAAACTGTTATACTTTGTAGGTAATACACTATCCAGTGTAATATAGAGATCAGTGGGTCTTATGAACAAGAATTGAAGCATTTTTCTAAGTAGTGTGAGTTTCACAAACACAAACGCATTACAACAGGGCTGGTTTTTTTTTAGTTTAGTTTATTGTCAATCAGAAATATTCTTACAGACTCGATAACAAAATACTTAATAAATTAAGACTAATTTTGAAACGTAAAACTATACAGAATACATTAAAATATACAAAAGTTTTTTCTTAAAGGTTACTCTAGAACAGTCTTCAAAAAAATCAATTAAGTTACAGACTGAGTTTGCCTCTTTGATGCATCTTGAAATCGGTGCGTTTGATCCATAATTTGTTCTATGAAAACGTTCAAAAAATAAAACTGTAACTCTAAGATTTCTTAAAGGTACACGAAAACAAAGAACAAAGAACATCGCGAATAAACATAATAGAAAAATATTTTCGTCTTAGAACAAGAGTTTGAATCCCAAGTAATAAGCACCTAGTATTGTAGCTGGGCTGCAGTTGAATAGTTAATCTCAGGGGCGCCAAGCGAAATTTGATTAAATCAGGATTTCATTGATTTTGCTTCAACTTTTTTTTCAATTTCAATTCTTTTTATAGGAAGCATGGTGTCTTAACACTAAAGATGCACTGCACGGTTTTTAATGTTTAATTTTTGTATTTTCCAGTACATTTTCTTGATTTTTCATCCGTAATTCATCACATTTATTACGCCTATTGTAATACAACCAACAAATAAAAACGTTTCGAAACACGATGGAAGAACTATTCAAAACAACCGTGCCCACTACGGGAACTCAACGAATTGCAGCGCCTTACCATCACGAACAGAAATAATACACCCCTGAACTCGACTGACAACACAGTCAAAGTTTGACCGCACGTACCTTAAAAATTGACAGCACATACCCTAAAAATGGACATCATCAGACATTTTTGTTGCAAAATGAACGAATCAATCACGAACGAACAGTTTGGAACAGTTTAGAACACAAAATGTGTTCTACCTAAAAAGATGGAACAGAAAATCCTGTCCTAAACTATTCCAAACTGTTCTAGACAGACTCAATGAACACCAAATCAGAACAGTTGGGAACAGCAAATGTGTCAATGAACACCAAAAAGCTGTACTTTTCTGTTCCCAACTGTTCCAAAGTGTGCAGAACAGTGTCGCTGAACATTTTTTTTTTTTTTTTTTTTTTTTTTTTATAATGAGCACACACTCAAGGGGTTTTTATACCCTTTTTATGCCATAGACACAGTGAGTACTTTAAGAAAGAAGGAAGGGTTAGAGAGGAGGTGCCGGTGTACATTGGTTTTAAATTCCTGGACATTGCAATGATCGGGAAAAAACAGAGTGTGGAAGAGAGTTCCACATTCGCGTAGTACGGCTAAAGAACGATTCTCTATACTTGAGCGTACGACCGAAGTTGGGCTCGAGTGTAAACTGATGGGCATTCCTGGAAGCGCGGGTATTACGGTTGAATTGTTTAAGGGGTGGAATGCAACTGGCTATTTCTCTAGAGCACTACCGTAGAAGTAACGATAAAACAGAGAGAGACACGAAACGTTACGGACGGTGGTCTAAAGTGGTGAATGCATCAGTGATCTCTCTATCACCAATCATTCTTACAGCTCTTTTTTGAATTCCATCCAAGAGGCTTAAGTAAGTAGCTGGAGCACCAGCCCAGAGATGTGAATTGTACTCAAGCTTTGGACGAATATAGGTTTTATAGATGATAGCCAGATCAGACGGGGAGAAAAATTTCTTGCACCGTCTTAAGAAACCCAAACATCTTGCGGCATTTTTGGCGACATCGCGTATGTGCTCAGACCACAAGAGGTGGTCAGTGATGCACATACCGAGAATCTCGAGATGTTCGTCTCATTGATGCAAGTGCCACTCATGGCACGCATTTTCGATAAAAGAGCCTGGTGCCAGACTTTATCAAATGCCTTTGAAATATCAAGTGCAACAATCTTACTTTCTCCAAAACGATGTAAAGATTTGTTCCACTGTTCGGTGAGATAAACCATCAAATCACCAGTGGACCTGTTGCTGCGAAAGCCGTACTGCCGGTCATTAAGAAGCTTTCGGTCTTCGAGATATTTCTTAAGCTGATAGTTTATCAGCGTTTCCATGACCTTAGAAAGAAGGGACGTAAGTGCAATCGGACGATAATTGGAGGGAGAAGAAGATTCGCCTTTTTTTGGAATAGGCTGGACAAATGCTGTTTTCCAACTACTCGGAACGAGCCCAGAAGAATAGGATAGATGGAAAAGCTTACGCAAGGGTTTTGCCAGCGTGGAAGAACACCTCTTCAGAATAATAGCGGGGATACCATCCGGACCAGCGGATTTATGTATGTTGAGATCCTTTAATACTCTCGCCACAGCACGAGTGCGGAAGAAGATTTGTCCCATGGAATCATTGACGCGCTCAAGAACTGGAGGAGTCATGACACTCTCTGGCAGCGAAGAGTTGGCGGCGAACTGCCTAGCAAAAAGGTTAGCTTTCGCAAGCGAGCTAACAACTGGAGTGTCATTGTCGACGAGCGTAGGGACCGAGGAAGAAGAAGAATTCTTCATGTTTTTTACAAATGACCAAAAATTCTTACTGCCTTTGGGACATTGCAGTATTTTTTGCCTTAATTTTTGGTCATGTAAAAATTTGGTCCGCCGAATATGGGCATTGCAGGCCTTCCTGGCTTGTTTAAACTTGTTCCGGTTTTCCTCAGTTGGGTTGGCTCTAAAACACCGGAACTTTACTTCTTTTTCCCTGATAACCTCTTTACAGCTTGAATCAAACCATGACTTTTCCTTGGGTTTGATGCTTTTAACCCTATTCGGGATAAAAGTTTTCATTCCCAAAATAATCATATTAGTAATCATATCTGCGCTGGAGTCTACGTCACTATCGAGGAAGCATAGTGACCAGTTAAAGATCCGGAAAAAGTTGTTGAGACCGTCCCAGTTGGCTTTCTCGTATTGCCACACGGTTCTCTTCGGAGCTCTTTCTCTAACTGGATTAGCTTGACACGAGAAATTTGCAGATATAATACTATGATCTGATCTGCCTAGAGGCGTTAATACACTGATAGTGTATTTATCAGGGTCAGACGTAAGAAACAAGTCAAGAGTATTTTCCGCTTGGCCATTAATGTCCGATATTCGAGTGGGCTCGGTGACAAGCTGAGTTAGGTGGTTAAACTCAGCAAAGATCTCAGCACACATTCCTTCGGGTGTTGTCTGGCCCGAATGGAGAAGCCACGAAGAATTGTGTACATTGAAATCGCCCGTAATAACGATTTCAGTGTGAGGATACAGGGAAACAATTCTTTGGATGGAGTCAGACAGAGCATCAAATTCGCGAGAAGTTGAAGCTCTGTCCAAATTTGGGCTTCGATAAAGAAAACAATAGTGAATGATGTGCTTATTTATGGTGAACTTAAACCACATAAAATTGAAAACAGGGTTGGAGCAGCGTCCATATTGTGGAAGGAATTGATAAGCGACATCATTCCTAATGTAAACGGCGAGACCATGGTGGAGGAAGAATAATGGCACTAAGCTATACCCATGAATGAGAAATTCAGTAGGATCGGAATTCTCACCTACTTGGGTTTCACTCAGCGCCAAAACAGCTGGCCTGTTAGAAACAGTGTGGATGTACGCAGCAAGAAAATTCGTACGTAGCCCACGAACATTACAATAGTCAACTCTGAAATTTACCATCATTGCAATATTCAAAAATAAAAAAAACCAAAACAGACAAAATGTAAGAGAAAGTACCGCAATGAATAACAGGTTTCTTTTCGAGCCGACGCCGCCGCTAGTGTTATGCCTTAGCGGTGACGTGAGTCGATCCGACCCTGGAACTCAAACTGCAATTTCTCTATTCATCCGTTATTGATAGCATATCATATGCATACATAGCATGAGCAAGAAAAAACTCATTGCAATGCAGTGCATATAATAAGCCATGCAACTGTAAGAGATAGGGAAGGGTGAGAGGAAAGGGTACTCACATGTGCTGTGTAGGCTAAATCTATTTGTTTGTTTGGAGTGGCGTGCTTTTTTTTTTCTATTGTTTTATTTTCCTTTGCGTTATTGTTGTTGTTTTGATGTTCAGTTTCGGTGTTTGGGTGTTTGGAGAGATGGTGAATTTATTGAAGTTATTGTTTGTTTGTTTTTTATTTTTTTTATTTTTATTTTTCCTTATTTATGTATGATGAGTGTTTTTTTTTTTTTTCTTTTTTTTGTTTTTATTGGAACGGACGACACGACGATGACGATGTGACATTAGACATTGGTTATGACGAAAACGACGAGACGTAAAGAAGACGCGACGGTAAGGGGACGACACACAGCACAAGGGGACCTTCCCCATCAACAGCACTGACAACACTGACCTATTATCAAATAAAAATTTATCACCGATGACCGATTCCAAAACCCAAAGTGAAGTATTTAGTATTTACTGAATTTATCAGAGAAATAGGTAAGACCAATAAATTTAGGCTTTTTTTCTGCTTTTTAAATGCTCTTGCTCCTTGCTTTTAGGTGTTCAAGATGTACAGGTAGAAGATATTTGGAAGCAGATTCCTTCAAAAATCTCTGGTCAATTCATGGACTTATTTGCCTGTTCAAATGGTTACAGGATGATGAACCGTCTAACATGACCAACTTTAAGGTGATTATTGCTCGTCCAACAAAAGAAAAGTTTTGATAATTAGATTTTTTGTAGGAATTTAGCCAATGCTTTGATCCATATAACAAAGGACTTATTTTTAACAACGCGTCCCAAATTCCTTTGGAAGGCAAACTCTTCGAATAAGATTCCAATCCACTTGATTTAAGTCTCTACGAGTATGAGATGCCATCGATTCTAGTGCCATTGAAAGTCACAACTTACCGACGAAGGAATTCAAAAATGAAATCGACTATTGCGGACTTCTTAACAAAGTTCTGCAAAAAATAAGAAAAAAAAATGCATTTTTTGGATGCCTCTTCGTTTCGCCGGTTATGTGCACCACATCTTTCGCCATTGGATCACTGGTTCTTGCATCGTGCCTCGATGGTGATGAAAGGAGCAATCGGGTGCAAGTGCTTGGAAGTATACGTCTGGAAGTGTACAACCCGATCAAAGGGATACAAGTCGTCTATTTACTAATGTGTTGGTAACAAAAGTGAATGGTTCGACCCTTTTTCGTACCCTGATTCACAAAAATTGTACGATTTCTTAAAATTCCTTAACTCAAAAGATGTGAAGAAAAGTTACAAGTGGCGAAATTGAGAAATTCAACCATTATGCAAGTTGTGTTTGCACAACATTCATTGTGACAGTGTGAAAAGTTCAAGAACAAGAATAATGACGAAAAATTGGGTTTTATTAAGCACAAGGCCATTTGGAGACGTTGCCTTTCGCCAAAAAATCACATTTGGAAATCCCAAAAGGCATTAAACTGTCGAATTTGTCTGAGCCGATCATCACTATTGACTGCACTAGAAGAATTAAAAGAAAACATTTTATTTGTATATTTTCTTCTACGATTTCTTATACAATAAATCTTAGTTATCATTTGGTTTGGCACAACTTTCCTTTTCTATCTCAGAATCGAAAGTATTTCATCCATGGAGATCTTCTAAACATGAGTTTATTTTCGTGCGAAGAAGGTATTTGATATCGTTATTAGCTAGTTCACTGGGATTATCATAAAAGTAAACTGTGGCTGCGCACGTTGGTAAATTGTACCACCTAGAGTTTGTTATCTTTAAGGCTAATTCTTTCAGCAGAAGTTTACATGTAGCTATCGGTATACCTATCTTCTCCCTTTCAGGTGAAATAAGTATGACGGTTCAGAGAAGATGCGGATATCAGAAGTTGATATTACGTTTTCTCTTAGCCAGGAGTGAACCTCTTTGATCGCTAAAATTTCCGCTTGGAAGACGCTACAATGATTACGCAGGCGGAATGAGATGCTTAGGCTAAGCTTTTCTGAGTACACACCACTACCAACTCCTTGTCTTGGATCCATCTGTATAAAAATGAATGCTTTTGTCATTCAGAAATTTCTTGTCTTCCCATTCATATCTGGATGGAAAAGATATGTGGAAGTTTTTACCAAATTGGGGTTTTGGAATGGTGTAGTCTATGTACTTTGGTATAGAATCGAAGAAGTTCAAAATGATAGAATGTCCCACATTATTGTTGGTCCATTGAGATGAAGCGTCGAGTCTTATAGCTGTACTCGCTGCCACTTGTTTGCTAAAAATGTCGAGGGGTGTCAGATGGAGGAGAGTGTCTAACGCTGCTGAGGGTGTGGTTCTCAATGCCCCGCTTATGCAGAGACATGCAGTGCGTTGGACTCTGCTGAGTTTGTCGCAGTAAGTGACTTTCTCCAGTGCAGTCCACCATACTGCAACCCCGTACATGAGTATTGGTCGGATGACCGATGTATATAGCCAATAGGTTATGCAAGGTTGAAACCCCATTTACTTAATATGGCTTTCTTGCAAGAGAGTCAGTGCCTCTACTGACGGACCTTTTCGTACAAAAATCCCCCATCTTCGAGTTGATGATCTTGCTTTTGAGCATTAGATTAATCAACTCACAGAGTGAGTGTTCTACGTTTAGGGTCGTTAAAGCAGAAGTGATAGCTGATGTATCAACGTTGTTGAAAGCACCTTCAATATCCAGGAAGGCCATAGTATATTCCTTTTGCTCTAGGGAGTATTCGATAGTTCTTACCAGAGTATGCAAGGCTGTTTCTACCGATTTCCCTTTGCAGTAAGCATGCTGAGAGATCGATAGTCTCTTATCAATGCTATTACGTATATGATATGTATATCAATCAACCGTTCCAAATTTTGAGAATGAAAGATGATAATAGGTCTTTAGGGTTGACATGCGAGCATTTTCCCGCCTTGGGAATGAATACTACCTTTACTTCTCTCCATCGCTGAGGTATGTAGACCAGATCTAGACAACTTTTGAAAGTTATATCGATGGTATATTGTAGCTCAGCTGGTACCTGGTAGCCTATCTCCGTCATTCACAAAACCAGTCACAGCCACGTCATCTACTTTGACTAAACCTGTAACAGTAATTAGCGACTAAATTACAAGAGACGATGCAATATAACGGTTTTATATTGAATTCAAATTCACTTGTTACATCAACCTCGACAGCACAACCATCTCCTGAAAAAAAAAACAAAGGTGCCGATCGAAATACAAGAGATTGCATGTTTTGTATATGGGAAAGAGCGTACATCTAATATGTAAATTTAATTCATAATAATAGATAGTTGTTTTAAATGGAATTTGTGAAATGAATTTTGTTAATAAATCTTTAAATTACTCTAGCTCTACGATTTGCTATAACTTCACATCTACGTCTTAATTTGGCCTTGCAGAAGGCTTCGATCTTTATGTTTTTTATATTGGATATTTGCCTTTTCCATATTTTTGGCATAGTCTTGTAAATAGCCAAAATCGACTGGTTTTGAAGTACTTGCAGCAGCGGCAGTGTTTGTAATGGTTATGTTGTCTTATGTCTTTGCTGGACTCTGTGTCATCATCATTGTCATCGTAGTCATTCTCTTCTGAATCGGACATTTTCATGCCAGCAGTACAATCGAAGTGAGGTGCTGCTTGTTCCTCATTCGATGTTGATTGCTTGACATCGAAGAAACTAGACTTGAGGTCTATTTCATCGGGTTGGACGAGATAATAACCTCCACTGCTTTCTGAATCACTTAGGACAGACCGCTTATTTGTGGTGCCTTCTTTTCACCTTCCGCAGTGTTTTGCTTTTGTTGCTCGCCCTGGTTTGATTGATTGGCACGTTGGCGGAGGTTGGTATTTGTTGAAAAAATTTGTCCTCAGAGATATGCCAGTGGATTTGCGTTTCTTCATAAATTGTTTTGTAGAAGATGATGATTTTCCATCCCTGTGAGAGCATGAAAAACATATCGTTAATGTTCGCTTGAAGGTGGAGTTTCAAAATCGATTACACTTACCTTCTCTTCGAACTTGAAGTATCTTCACCAAAAACACCGTCGTCGTCGTCAGATTCATCGGATGCGTTGCGACTATGATTTGAGGATGACTTTCCTGGTTTCCATTCGTCCTCGCTGGCCGAGAAATCTTCTTCTTAAGATAGCTACTGGTATTCTTCATCGGACATTCTGCTTTTGTTTAAAAACGCCTTATTTTGTTGTCATTGACTTGCGTATGGACCTTTACCACGAATATAAGAAGAATTTTGGATACTAAATTATCTTTTTTTGTAAATTGCAAACGGCCAGTTCTATGTTCTAATATTTGGAAACGTGGCGCAAGGTTTTCACACAATCACTCAAATAAATTATAAATAAAAATGATACTTTTTAATTCTCACTCGCGAAAATTCTCCTTTTTTGTAAATAAACAAGCAAGCAATATCCATCAATAAGAAATTCAGTAGGGTCGGAACTCTCACCCTTCTTGGGTTTCACTCAGTGCCAATACAGCTGGCCTGTTCGAAACAGTGTGGATATACGCAGCAAGAAAATTAATTCTTAGCCCACGAATATTGCAGTAATCGACTCTGAAATTATCAGTCATTACACGTAAAAAAAAAATAATAAGACCAAAACAGACGAGATCTAAGAGAGTTACTGAATTGAATATAAGAGTCCTTACGATTCACCGCCACTGTTAGTGTTATGCCTTAACGGCAGCGTGATTCGATCCGATCCTGGAATTCAACAGCAAATCTCTATTCATCTGTTATTGACGACTTAGACTTAGACTTTGTTTTCAGTATTACTGATCTTGACAGCTGTATTCTTTTGCTAGGAGATTTCAATCTTCCTCTTATTGATTGGGTTCCCTCTGAAGACGATTCCTATTTTGAAGCTACTACAGTTTCTTCTCAACTGGAGCTTCAATTGTTGGATAACATTTTTTCTTCCGATTTACAGCAAGTAAGCTGTATCAAAAATAAAATGAATCGAATACTAGACCTAGTATTCTCATCTGACGCAGTAAATACTGCAGTTGTAGAATCTACATCTGCTTTATCAACAATAGATTTTTATAGATTTTTTATAGATTAGATTTTCTTTACTTGAGCGGTCATTTACTTGAGAATAGTAATCCCCAGGATTGCTCATACCAATTTGACTTCCGAAAAGCTGATTTCTTGCAGCTTTCAAATAGCTTGCTTAGTTCCGGTATCCAAGAATTACCGTCCAGCAACGATATTGACGCAGTTATTGCAAATTTCTATTCTTTACTTATGAGTTGCATTGAAGAGGCAGTTCCTAAGAAGAAATCAACCCACTCCTACACTTTCAGTCATCCTTGGTATACTAAAGAGCTAAAATCACTTCGTAATAAGAGAAATAAGGCCTGGAGAAAATACCTCAAATTTCATTTTTTGAAGAATTTAAGAAACTGTCTTATGAACTTTATAGTGAGTATTTACTTACTGTAGGATGCTCTCTGATGTCTGACCCGGAAAGTTTTTGGAAATACATTAATTCGAAGAAGAAATGTGATGTTTATAGAATGAACTTTACTAGCATTTGCAAATAATTTCAGCCAATCTTTTATCGATTCCCCCGCCGTTGTGGATAAAGATTTTTTCAGTATTTACGTGGCTGTCCACAAGTATTGTTTAACAACATCTCAGTAGAGACTGATGACATTATAAACATTCTTTCTCCTCTGAAAGATGATTTTTCGAGTGGTCCAGATGGTATTCCACCTGTTGTTTTAAAAAAGTGTAAGTCTATCTTAGCATCTCCCCTCCTTTATATTTTTGAACTGTCTTTAAAATTAGGAAAATTTCCATCAATTTGGAAAAACGCTTATATTATACCAGTCTATAAGAAGGAAGATAAGGCCAACATCACCAATTATAGACCAATATCTAAGCTCTCCTGCATTCCTAAGGTATTTGAACAAGTTATTTGTGAAAGTTTGGCATTTCATTGCAGGACAGTCATGGTACAGCATGGTTTCATGCAGAAACGTTCTACTGTCACAAATCTTCTTGTTTTTATAAATCAATGTGTAAGCACTTTGGAATGTGGTCAGGAAATCGATTGCGTCTATACAGATTTTGCGAAACCTTCGACCAACTCTCTCACGCCATCATAAAATTCAAAATAAATGCATATGGCTTCCCCCCATTTTTCATCACTTGGATATCCTCTTATCTCGAGAATAGGTCTTACCAAGTAAAATTCAGGCATTCTATCTCTTAGTCATTTTTTGCTAATTCGGGAGTTCCTCAGGGTAGCCATCTAGGACCTGTACTTTTTAATTTAGCTATTAATGATGCCCCGTTATGTGTACGTAATAGCGAAATCCTCATCTTCGCAGATGATATGAAGATTTATTTATATGAATGTAATCTAGTAATGATCACATTCTTCTACAGGATGACATTAATAGTTTTGCATTGTGGTGTGAGAAAAATAGTTTAAACCTAAATCCAATAAAATGTCAAACAATGACCTTTTCAAGGAAGCGTGCACCGTCTTCATATGACTACGCTATCTCACAGCACATTCTAACCCGTATAACTTCTGTAAGAGATCTTGGAGTTTTCTTTAACCCTAAATTAGATTTTTCTGTGCACATTAACAACATCGTGAATAAAGCAAACTCAATGCTTGGATTTATAAAGCGTTGGTCAAAGGAGTTCCGCGATCCAAATATAACCCGCGCTTTATATTATTGCTATGTTCGTCCTCACTTAGAATACGCTTCCCAAGTTTGGTCACCTCATTACAATATTCATATTGAGAGGCTAGAATCTGTTCAACGAAATTTTACTCGTTTTGCCTTGAAAGGTATTCTATGGAGTGATCCTTTCAATGTCCCTTCTTATGAACACCGTTTGCTAACTCTCCAAATGGAAACATTGTCAAGTAGACGAAATAACAATGACATGGTATTCTTCCATCAAGTTATTACTGGTGTTACAGATGCACCTGAATTAATTAGAGCTATATCTTTCAACCATCGGGGTGGCGGTTATAATTTTCGTAGGAAGCACTTGGTACATGAACCAAAACATCGTACCAACTATGGTTTCTATGAGCCCTTGACACGTATGAGTAGGCTTTCAAACTGCAATTGAGACTTATTTGATTTAAATATAAGTAAAAATAAGTTAAAGTCTTTGCTCAAGACCAGAAGTGCGTTTTTGCGCTGACTATAGTTGACTATAGTTGACTATTTCTCGTTTTGCACGCCAATAGTTACGTTTCGTAACCACAATTGTCGTTTTTGCGGTCAGTGTTAAAGTGTCAAATTGTAACTATTTCTAACTATTCCCAACTCTACTCAGGAGGTGAGTTGAAAATGGTTGATGTGTCAAAGTCTTTTTTTTTCTGTTTAATGGTGTTTTTAATGACTTAAAAAAAAAAACATTCTGTTCGTGCATTTTTTACCGTCGTAGTTGTCCGTATCCGTGCCGCCGCAAATTTAAGTCCAATCAAAAGATTTCTGTTCGTCCTCAATTAAAAATATTTAATTTCAAAAATATAAAGAAAAGAAGGTTCCCCTTACAAATTTTAAACTTCACTAGTCAAACTGAAATCCTCAGTCACTACGAGGAGATACACACCAAGGAAATGATCGCATTTCCAAGTGGCTTAAAATTCAGCACCAATTTCAAGAATCATTCTCTTACCGGTCACAAACCCTTCCAATCGAATTGGCTATACTGCAATCCGCAAAAACTCCTATTTCAACTGCAACTGCGTGGCGACTTGCAGGCTGCCAAAGATTGCCAAAACAGTCAGCGTCTACGTTCGGTTAGTTTACAAAAAGTCATCGAAAAACTCGAGGACATGGACATGGTTTTGGAGGACAAATTGGCCACTGCCCATGAGCATAATGACTGTCGAACGTCAGTCCGCAGGAACGGCAAATGGAAGTTACTCTGCATGAGAAGAAATTGACGCAGCGGTGAATGGAGCTGACTGAGGAGAAAATTACGAAGATCACAGGAGAAAAGGACAATTTGGAGAGGAAGCTCAATGACGCTCCCGCAGAAGTCAAGCATAAGGAAACCCAATGAATGATGGACGAAATCAGCATACATATTTGAATTCATTGTTTTTATGTTTGTCTGTCAGCAATAAAAAATGTTTAATTAGTTTCGGAGAATAAAGACTTTTTTCGTTTATTTATATAAAATCACGAACTATTGGTATTGAGAGTTTTTCACTGAATCTGGGAGCCGCAATTAGGAGAATATCAGGAGCTGGCTTACTTACAGCTTGAAGATTTTTTTATGGAGGGTGGTCTTCAGTCTCTTTCTCTTTTCTTTTCTTGCTGTGGGTTGTTCAAAAATAAATAAATATTTTCTCATCTCAATTGGCTTTAAAATCTTACCATATCAAGATCATTCTTGAATTTTTGAAATAAATTTAGAGCAACAAAAATTGTTATGATCAAAAGAAAAGAAAAATGTAACCTCAAAAGATTTGTTTTTTTTTTTTCTTGTTTGACAGATCAACCAAACCTAACTAAAAAGCGTTTTTGGATGATTTCAACTATTTCTAACTATTTCAACTATGACACATCAACCATTTTCTTTTTGACATAAAAACTATAGTCAACTATCGTCAGCGCAAAAACGCACTTCAGTGTTATACACTTTTAAATGTCTCTCTGTTTACTTAATGTTTGTTATTATTAGTTATGTATTAATCTTGTTTTGTTAACTGTCTTGTTTTTGTTTCATCCATGTGAGTGTTTGTTATGTAATGTTTGCTTACTTACAACTAACACTGCACTAAGTGATGAGCCGGTGGTATAACATAGTCTACTATGTTGGCAAACCATTGGTCGTAAGACTGTGCTTGCTATAAGCTCTCTTCGACCAATTCTGATAGTGTAAAAAAAAATAACATCTTATCCCGCCAGAATATATCTCACCTGAATGACCATCTCCATTAAGGGTTGGCACTTGAGGTTGCTGTCATTCATATTGTCGGGGATGTCGCACCTTTAGGGTGGTAACAATTTTCATTCAGTTTTGAAGAGAAAAAAACAACAAAAGACGATGATAGAAAAACAGAAAGAAAAACATCAATAGTGCAGAGTGGAGACGAATAAGGTAATGGTGCGACGCGACGACATGATAGTCCATTCTTAAGATTATAGTTGACTTCATATTAGGGGTTCTTGAATTTTAATCGAGTGGATCAAGGACCATGGCGTTTTCTTAGAGAATTAAGAAAACCGAGGGTGGGTAACACTCAGGGGCCCTTTTAACACCTAGGGTTCCCCCATCAACAATGGTTTAGGAAATAGTTACAACTTTATTCGCGCTATAGATAGTTCTTGTGTTTGATAAATAATAATTTGTAATCGGCATGAAATATGAACGGTGGTTCAACGACGAGTACAAGTACCCACCCCACCGACGAGCTGGTCTAATGGTGATGCAAGCATGCCGAACCGTACTTTGTTGGTTGAACAACCCATCCGACGTTTCTAGGTTCTGCTCAGGGAATCCTGTGCTCTTGAGAGAGTCTTGGGAAAGTATTATAAAACCTTTCGTCAGATGGGAACAGCAGATACCGTTACAAAACAATATATGTAACTTTTTCATATTATATTTATATCCCCAAATTTTGGATTTGTATTTGAATGTATAATGTCTATCTATATGTATTTATACAACCTCGCAATGAATAAATCGGAGTCAACAACTGCTGTCATTGACTTATTATACTTGGACTGCCAGTGGCCAACTTCACGATGATTCCACTTTTCACGGACGCTGCCTGGGCCGAGCGGAAAAATCGTGTAACATTTATTTATTATTATGCCAGCTTGTGTCATATCTCTCAAAAAATTTTCATTATTCTTTCCGTACCTACTTGAGATTTTAATTAACTTATAATTTCTATAAATAATTTTAATAAAAGAAATGGAAAATATTAAATCCAAATGAAAATGTCCAACGTTGAATCAATGATTGTAGAAGAGAACTCCCTTCCTGCCAAACAAGTCGTCAGAGAAAAGGTAAACAAACGCCGCGAATAAACAACTTGTTTAGTTAACCTATTTCTTCTTTTCAGACCTCCCCATTACTCCGAGTATTCTGTTCCACAGGGCGGCATCATTCAATTTCCGATTATATGTACGGTAATGTTCCATCAAATGAACTCCAAATCTACACCTGTTAGGACGTACTTTCCATCTCTTGCCAAGAGATTCAGCTGGATATTTGAATCTTTGTTCAACATTCTATTGAATTCTGATTATTGCAAGGTAAGCCTCTGACTGCTTCGAGAACACGTTTGCATTTATATTTTCTCCCTAAGCTTGATGCTATAGACCTTGTTAAGGAAGCAACAACATTTCCATGGCCGAGAAAGACATTGCAAAAGCTTAAATTCCTAATACAACTTCCCTCGGACTTCAGAGTCTATCATAGATTTCGCAGACTCTGCTCCGAGCGCGCTCAACGTGCTGCCGAAGACAAACTCCGACGACGGGAAACGCTCAACGAAAAAAGCAAAGAATTCAGAACGTGCCATTAGTGTTTCGATACACCTGGAGTCATATAGC
Source organism: Sphaerophoria rueppellii (assembly GCA_920937365.1). NCBI lineage: Eukaryota > Metazoa > Arthropoda > Insecta > Diptera > Syrphidae > Sphaerophoria > Sphaerophoria rueppellii. The sequence continues at coordinate 28,833,357 of CAKKXW010000005.1, read as the reverse complement.
CCGATCAGGTTGAGAAAGCTTTCTTCTTCATACGATAACAACTCATCGTCTTTTTTTCAGATTCATAATCTCCTGACAACCTCCGGAAAATAAACCATCTCAAATGATTGTCCCTCCTGGCTTTCGTCTGAAAAAAGGAATGACATTAGTCCTCGCTGGATTGGCCAGAGTTGACTTTCTCTAAGGCGATATTGAGACTACCAGTATAGTCTTCTCATCAACTCCCCATCGTAATCACTTCCATAGAAGATGCTTCTGAAGTCTATCAGGAGTATCTAGGTAGTGAGCTCTTCGGACTGCTCACCAGAGGTAAAGAACTCCTACATTCTGTCGCAACGCAAGAGAACCGGCAAATTTGATGAAATCAACATCGACATCCATGGAATCTCAGAGCTACAGGGCAAATCAATTCCGCCAACAAATGATTCCTTCAAATACCAATACTCGGCTAAGTCGGATGAACGGGAAGCCGAATATGACTTCAGTCATTGCAATGGCCAGATTGTAGCCATTCGATATGAGAATCAATTTGTGAATGAGGTGACCTCCGGGCAGAAGTGTGGCCTGGTGCTGGACAAGACCAACTTCTACGCTGAAAGTGGTGGCCAGATGTATGATCAGGGAGTCATGGTCAAGGTTGACGATGAGGACAACGAATTTCTGGTTGACCGAGTGTACAATCGTGGTGGTTACGTATTGCACATTGGAGTCGTCGAGGGAACCCTCAAAGTAGGTGATAATTTATTCCACAAATCGAGTCTTACAATGAAGAACCACTCAGCCACACACGCTTTGAACCACTGTCTGTTACAAGTTCTGGGCAAGGATACCGAACATAAGGGCTCACTCGTTGTGCCCGAAAAGCTGAGATTCGATTTCGATTTCGATACAGCAAAGCAACTATGACCATTGAAGAAGTGGCCAAGACCGAGCAGTTGATACGTGATATGGTCTACAAAAATGTTCCCATCTACGCCAAGGAGGCTATCAAAGCCGCCGTCGCTGTCACTGTCGTCGGTAAGGCCAAGGAAATATGTCAGGCCAATTTAAACACTCCGGTGATTGTCCAACAATTGGAAGCCTTCAACAACACCAAAGCACTTGATGCTGCTCTAAAACAAGTTCGTGCCTTAAGTCCAGAAACGTCGGCTATGTTTGTGTCGGTGGATGTCGAGTCGAAGAAGATATTCAGTCTGACTTCAGTGTCCAAGTTTGCTGTGGAAAAGGGTCTGAAGGCTAACGAGTGGGTCCAGCATATCTCTGCGACTCTGGGTGACAAAGGAGGTGGTAAAGCTGAATATGCTCAAGCTTCTGGACCGAATTAAGACAGGGTCGATTAAGTGCTCCAATTGGCATCGGCATTCGCTAAAGCAAAACTGGGTGCTTAATTCATATAAAAAGCAATTTATGTGGCATTTTATTTTTCTCAAAATTTATACATTATCCGGCTTAGTGGAAGCTACAATTAATAAAGATCGTTAAGGCTTTTTCTATTTTTATTCTAATTCTGGGTTTTATTGGTTTTTGATTTCTTCTATCCATTGCACAGCTTACGCGAGGTTTTCTTTGGCGGCGGGTCTGCAACGACGTGTAGTATACTCTCCAGTTTAAACGAAATTGCTCTTCATTCCTAGTCCTACCGCCAGGAAGCCTTTGGAAACGTCATTAACATCCTTACATCACTTACATCACCAACCATAACACACTCATCAGCTTTGAGGCCCTTTGATTTTGCACTTTCAAAAAATAATCGATTTGGTTCCCCAATGAGGATTGCATTAACTGAAGGTGTGTATTCCAGTCTCTCTTCACTTTCGTATAGAGTTACATCTTATTTGCTGATTTGCTCTAACGGTTCATCGACTGGCAATACAAATCGAATACTCTTCTCCTCTTCGGAGTCTTTCTTTTTTTCTGGATCCTCCGATGGCATTCTGACACTTCTGCGATATGGGCAAGGATATTCCCTGATGACTGCAATATGACCAGTTTTTCGTACATTGACTCAGAAGTCCATTGCAGTTGTTTTCAATTGCCACAGACAGAAGGGTTTCTCGTTTTGCTTTCTGTAAAGACTCAAGTTAAAAATGAATCTTGTACCGAAAGAGAACACACTCACCAATGAAAAAGTTGATTTGTAATTTAGGCCAGAAATTTGCGGCAGCAGGCGTGCATTTAAGACTTCGATGAAAATTGTATCGGATCCAATAAGGATAAGTATTCTTGCTATGCTATCTCAGGGAATTGATAACTCCGTTCTGAACGCCAATTCAAATGGAAACAGCTCTTTTCCTCAAGGCCAAATCAATCTGTGAAAAGAATTCAATTATTAGGTATTATAAGTATTATAAGTAAATTGCCTATACAATGAACTAGTATAAGAAACCTGTTAGACTTAAGATATTACTAAATAAAAAGCCGTTAAACGAATAGTGAATGTTGGTTGTGTTATTTGGTTTGGATCTTTAATTCGACGTTTGGTGCTTAGTCGAGAACACCCTGGACAGACTGAGCATACCTCAGCCTTAGAAAGCAAGCAACACAATGCATAACAAGTTTTCGTCATCTTCTTCATCATCACTTATAAAAGTATGTCTGTCTTCAACACCACGTTCGACCGAATCCTGATTTCTGGAGCTTGGAGCTTGGACAGCTCCGAGATGAGAGCATCATAATCGACGAACTACTTTCATTACCGTTAGAACATTCATCATTTACTGACGTCGTTTTTTTCCACCAACATATCTGAGCTACTCAGTTGTTCCTTATCAAATATATCTACACTTACTGAATTTTCATTGACCGGTTGATAATCTTGGGGTTGCTCATCTAAGCCTATTGTATCATAGAGTGTCATTCCCACTGTAGTATCAAGTATTTGTTCTTTTTCACCTCATTGCAGAGTCACACTCGACTTAGTCTCTGTTTGGTTTTCTGCTATTGGCATTGCAGAGCATGTCAGGCTGAAGGATATGGGTCGGTTTCTAGAAGCGTTATCAAATGATCCAAGTCCTCCCATCGGTCATCGACCTTGACAAAGTCTATACGAACATCAATTTATTGCCCATAGGCTGCGAAGCATCTATAGATTTTTGGCAGCGAAGGCAGATGGCCACATTTTTGAAGCTTTCTAATAACTTTCAGACATGACACGGACACCTTGTACTTGTAGGAGGGAAGATGTTTCTCCAGGTTCAAGAGGCGAGTGACTTCTTCCAGAACGACTCTATTGAATGACAATATAAGAAATTCGATTTCTAGGAATTATACTTAGCATCAGGAGGTAATTGGGCTCCCATAATCTCGGACACAACCGGGGTTATGGAGTTGCCCAAAGCGTCTAACAATGCGGCCCGATAGTAGTTGTCGAAGTAGTGATTTCGAGTGTTGTCATTATATTTGAAGAGGTCCAAAAGGAAACGAATCACTTCTGGCGGACAGATTCCATGAGATGTGCACAAACCTGTGTTGATAATTGTTCAATTAACCGAAATCATTGTCTGTTTTTCCTATCTTACCTGACATCGCAACTGGAATTGTCTTCTGAAGGAAATAATGCTGAAAGTTCGAGAAATTGTTTTCTTTTATTATGTGGGGTGCACTAAACGAACCGGAGAACTTTCGAAATATATTCATCTTTGCTGGTGGGCCATTCCATGAAGTGACCATTGCATTGGCGACCTGTCGAGAAAGAGAAAAACAATCAAATCAAATCAAATCAAATTCCTTCAAGGCCGTTGTAACCTTAGTAAGACAATGCGCAGCCTCGCATTGCATTTTAAAGAAGCATCAAGCATCTCTCATTCTCGATGGTGTCGGTGAGAGCTCGTCGAGTCGCTGAAGTTGGATACTTCTCCAGACCGTTGACCGCTTCAAATTGGGCTATGACATCGCGTTCGTGCCGCAACCGGAATTGCCACTGAAAATCCGGCTGTTCGATATTCAAATCTCGCAACAGGATCATCTCAGGATTGAGTCGGATCCACAGAACTGGTGAATCATCCATTGCCGACAAATCCAGTGCAAGGGGGAATTTTTTTCTTCTTGTTGCGACGACTTTTTGAGTGATACGTGATGTCCGACCTCACCACTGTGTTCACAATCAGCAGAATATGCTTAAAGGTGACGAGCTGCTGCAACTGAACCAGAAACGGGCCATTGTATTTCTTAACACCCTTCTGATTGACCGAATCCAATATTGAATAGCCACAAGAGAATTTCCTAATAATCCGAAGCCATGAATCTGTGAATGAAATTCAATTAAATTACAGTTTTTTTATTTCAACTTTTCTTACCAAAAATCAAATGTGTTTTTCCCAAGACGAATAAAGAAATTATTCAATTTCAATGCATTTTCTTCACAAAAAAGAAAAATGCAAGAACTGTCAAAATTTGTATAATAACATATATAAAAAAAGATGGCATTGTTTATCTCCAATAAATTAAAGTAGATGTCAGTACTTTCTATGGGATAAAAAGCTTTTCTCAACTTAAAGAAAACAGATGCCGCTCAAATTCGTACTTACTATTTTTGCCACTGTCCATGGCAATGCTAGTGTAGCTAATTTGAAGTGGAACCACTTTTATTCAAATTTTGTATGGAAAATTCAGACGACTAGCAGTCCATATATAGTAAGTCAATGACTGCTGTGTATATGAAATACCTAGTACTATCGAGAATCGTGTTTTTTTTCTTCTCAATACCAACTTATGTAAAAAAAAAAACTCTCTCTGCTTGTAACTAGATGGCGCGATGATCGATTTTTGGTTTGCCATATACATACCAAGGATTCTTAGGTCAAAAAAGAATTGTCAAATGTTTATTTTTGGAAGTAGTGCCAAGTTGCGAATAATTTTTAGTGATTTAGGATTCTTAAGGGCTAACTATAATAAGCGGAAGCAAACGGAAGCTAATGTCAGAACCGAACGAAACGCTCCCTTTCGAACTGCCATGTGAACATTTAACCCATAATTAACGGATGTGTACGGAAGTATTTTTCAAAATAAAATGTATGTTTTTAATATCCAAAATTTTATGAATTTCGGTTGCCATATAACAAACAAGAAATTTATTACCTGAAATCAACAACAAATCGAATTCCTCTTCAGAAAAATCAATAAAACAAGTCAGCTGTCAAATTTTCGTCCGTAAAAAGCGAAGGGGAGCGCAGTTTACGTCCGTAAGCAAAACTGAACGAAAATTGACGAAACGGAGCAATCCGCTATTGCGGGCACAATATAGGAATTCCTTGTATTCGCTCAGTTACGGACGGCTCCGTCCGCTCCATTCTGTTCATTATAGTTAGCCCTTTAGGTCAAAAACGAATCGTCAAATGTTTATTTTTGGAAGTAGTGCCAAGTTGCGAATAATTTTTAGTGATCATCTTACACAGAAGGAAAATAAAATGTGATCACATTTGATAGTCACAAAGGTGATAGTCACAAATCACCTTACACGATTCCACCCCAGTTTTGGTGGCTTCAAACGGCATTTGACAATGGGTAGTCCGGGATGAGGTATTTTTGCCTTGGCCGGATTACATATTTCTTTTAGTCTTAGGTTTTAGGTTTAAGTAGAGTAGGAATGGTGGCACTATAAAAAAAATGTATATAAAAAAAAAACAACAACAAAAAACATATAAAAAAGAAAAAAAAACAAACAAGCAAAAAGTGAAAAAACGTGAAAAAAAAACAAAACAATCAACAATATACGATTTAAAAAGAAAAGAAGACAATTACAAAATACACAACAGAAAATAGAAAATAAGGACAAAGTTTTTGCCGCTGGGGTTGTTCTAGTTTTAAGTAATTTGTAGGTAGAGTAGGTAATTTTAAGTTTTATTTTAAGGACCCTAGTATGTAAGTTTAAACAAAAAAAGAAGTCAACGGAATTAGTTTTTCAAATTTTCTAATAAATCAAAAAAAAAAAATAATTTGAAGTAAATTGGAATAAACGTAGTTCGTAGGCCGAAAGGCAGTAATGTGGCTTTTCTTACAACCCAAGAATTGATCCGTGACGTAAAAGTGGCAATTTTTTTCCCTTAAACGCATTTCTTGAACAAAGAAATTGAATTTATTTCTCGAAGGATTGATTTCTCTTAAATCTCTTTTTGGAGACGGATTTACACATACTTGTTCACGGATTTTACGCATATACCACAGCTGAGTATTCTGTTGTTGTGATTATCATGCACAAAACGATTTTACAGCTGACCGGACAACACAGACATTCAAAAACGGGATTGATTCGTTTTTGCACATTTCTTACGCGCAAAAAAACATTGAATTTTAGTAGCAATTCTTCGTGGTTGTAAGAAAAGCCACATAATTTTAAGAACATTGAATTGCTTAGATCGCCCGATTGGGGCCAGTAAGTTATATATAAGTAGAATTAATTGGGCTAGTTTCCCATTTTTGTCTAGCACGTAAGTAGATTTAAGGTTAAATGAATAAAAAAAATTAATTACACAAAAAAAAAGGTGCGTTGGCTGCTAAGCAGAACGTCGTGGTGGGTTCGAATCCTACTCGGGCCCAAAGTTTTTATTTCATCTTTCACGGACACTGCCTCTTGCGAAGAACTGACAAAACTTCCAAGAGTATCATCTGTCATGAAAAAGTTCTTCTCAACTTTGCCGTTCGGAATCGGCGTAAAATTGTAGGTCCTCTCAATTCTTCACACGCACCTAGAGAATTGTTGACGAGAGTAAGCCACTTAGGCCTTGGCTCTTCAAGAGCTGTCGCGCCACTCTATTTATTTTTTTATTTATAGCCTAACACGACACAACCTACGATAACGGACTTATATGCTGTTTCCACTGAACGATAATCAGAGATTAACTCGAATCAACTTGAAATCTCTTCGAAATCACTTGATTTGCCGTACAAAAGTTAATCATCTCGGTTCGAGATTTCAAATTAATCTACTTGATTGGAACTGTGCTGAACGGATTCACTTTCCCATTTCCAACGTAAAAGGTGGATGAAAGAGAGAAAAAAAACAGTTTCTTGTCAGACTGAACTTTTGTATGTATATACATTTGTATTAGTAAATATACAAAGGGCGGAACAAAAAGAAAATAAAAAGAAAAAAAAATGTAGGTAAACAATTTACAAATTTTTGGTGCCTTAAAAACTTTTGGTTGAGCAAAATTTTTGTTCCATCTGTTGAGGAAAATGGATTTACAACCGAAAATGGAAAAAATACATTTTCATAAAAATTGGTTTATTTTATTTGCTTTTCTATTAAGAAAGAACATAGTTAAATCAAAAAACTTATTTTTTTCTTCATTTAAAACCAACATTTTAATTTTATTGGAGGTCATCCTTGCATTTTTGTGCGAAAAAAACTTTCAAATGTGACAGTTTTTGTAACCAAGATTTTGAATGTAAGAATTAATCTAACAAAATCCAGTGGAAACACTACTAGATTATTTTTAATCAAACTGGAAGATAATCTAGATTATCGTTCAGTGGAAACGTAATATTAGGCTAATCGACTTCGCTGCGGGGCGAGACGTAATGGTAGCAAGTACGCGATTCCTACATCTCGATATCCACAAGGGAACATGGAAATCTCCTGACTAATCAACCGTCAACCAGATTGATCACATTGCGATCGACGTACGACACTTCTTTAGTATTGCAAGATGTCCGCACATTTCGAGGTGCCAACATCGACTCAGACCACTACCTTGTTGTAGCCAAGGTACGAATGCGGATATTCCGATCAAGGCCAACACGCGAAAATGCTAGGAGGAAATTCGACACCATAACGGCTACAATCGCAAGAGATTGCTAGATCCTTCTCCGATCGTGTCTCCGAATATCTCCTCAGAAATCCTTTGCTGCCAGCATAAAATATAGAGAACCAGTGGCAACACTGCCAAGCAGTGTTGTTTATTTTGTGTCCCGCTCACGTCTCTCGGGTCAATCGAAAAGTAATTTCATTAAAAATAAAAAAATAAAAATAATAAATAAATAAACAACATCAAAATTAAACCTCATGCAATACAACAAATAAAAAACAGTCAAGTGTTAAACAACAACAAACACAAAAAAAATAAAAAAATGCAACCACAAAAAAAAGTCACAAAAAATATGCCCACTCCACTATCCTAGCCACAAGAGCACATTAAGTATAAATCCCGTTCTCTTTGTTTCCCATTGTACAATTACATGGCTTATTATATACATTGCATTGCATTGAGCTTTCACGACTCATGCAATGTGTGTATATGATATTTCGTCACTAGCAGATGAATAGAGATTTGCTGTTTGAATTCCAGGGTCGGATCGATTCACGCTGCCGTTAAGGCATAACACTAGCAGTGGCGCTGAATCGTAAAGATTCCTTATATTCAATTCAGTAATTCTTTTAGGTCTCGTCTGTTATGGTCTTTTTATTATTTAACTTGTATTTATTGATAAATTCGGAGTTGATTATTGCAATATTCGTGGGCTAAGAATTAATTTTCTTGCTGCGTATATCCACACAGTTTCCAACAGGCCAGCTGTATTGGCACTGAGTGAAACCCAATTAGGTGAGAGTACCGACCATACTGAATTTCTTATTCATGGGTATCGCTTAGTGCCTTTATTCTTCCCCCACCGTGGTCGCTGTTCCAACCCTTTTTTCAATTTTAGGTGGTTCAAGTTCTCCGTAAATAAGCACATCATTCACTACTGTTTTCTTTATCGACTGACTCCATCCAAAAAATTGTATCCCTGCATCCTCACACTGAAATCGTTATTACGGGCGATTTCAATGTACACAATTCTTCGTGTCTTCTCCATTTGGGCCAGACAACACCCGAAGGAATGTGTGCTGAGATCTTTGCATAGTTTAACCACCTAACTCAGCTTGTCACCGAGCCCACTCGAATATCGGACATTAATGGCCGATATATAATTAATACTCTTGACTTGTTTCTTACGTCTGACCCTTATAAATAGTATATTTATAAGGGTCAGACGTGTAGTAGAGCCAACCCAACTGAGGAAAACCGGAACAGTTGCAATGCCTATATTCGGCGGACCAAATTTTTACATAACGAAAAATTAAGGAAAAAAAATACTGCAATGTCCCAAAGGCAGTAAGAATTTTTGGTAATTTGTAAAAGATATGAAGAATTCTTCTTCTTCCTCGGTCCCTACGCTCGTTGACAATGACACTCCAGTTGTTAGCTCGCTCGCGAAAGCGAACCTTATTGCTAGGCAGTTCGCCGCCAACTCTTCGCTGCCAGAGAGTGTCATGCCTCCTCCAGTTCTTGAGCGCGCCAATGATTTCATGGCACAAATCTTCTTCCGCACTCGCACTTTGGCGAGAGTCTTAAAGGATCTCAACATACATAAATCCGCTGGTCCGGATGGTTTCCCCGCTATTGTTTTGTAGAGGTATTCTTCCACGCTGGCAAAGCCCTTGCGTAAGCTTCTCCATCTATCCTATTCTTCTGGGCTCGTTCCGAGCAGTTGGAAAACAGCATTTGTCCAGCAAATCCCAAAAAAAGGCGAATCTTCTTCTCCGTCCAATTATCATCCAATTGCACTTACGTCCCTTCTTTCTAAGGTCATGGAAACGCTGATAAACTATCAGCTCAAGAAATATCTCGAAGACCGAAAGCTTCTTAATGACTGGCAATACGCCTTTCGCAGCAACAGGTCCACTGGTGATTTGATGGTTTATCTCACCAAACAGTGGAACAAATCTTTACATCGTTTTGGAGAAAGTAAGATTGTTGCACTTGATATTTCAAAGCCATTTGATAAAGTCTGGCATCTTGCTCTTTTATCGAAAATGCGTGCCTTCGGTATCGATGAATCCCTTCTTCGTTGGATTAGAAACTTTCTTTCGAACCGTTCAATACAAGTTGTATTGGACGGATTCAAATCTGAAACCCACAATATAAATGCTGGTGTGCCCCAGGGCTCCGTTTTGTCTCCGACCCTCTTTACCATTTTTATTAATGATCTCTTGTCTGTTACTTCTAATCCAATAAATTGTTTCGCTAATGATAGTACCCTTTTCTTCTCATATTCGTTTCCAGATTCACATCCCTCCTCTTCGGATGTGGGAATTAAGAACTGTAGAGTTTAATGCTTCTAAAACTCAATGTTGTCTGGTATCGTTAAAGCGAGATATACCCGCTTTGCCACTGTCCATGAGTGGCACTTGCATCAATGAGACCGAACATCTCGAGATTCTCGGTATGTGCATCACTGATCACCTCTTGTAGTCCGAGCACATACGCGTGTCGACAAAAATGCCGCAAGATGTTTGGGTTTCTTAAGACGGTGCAAGAAGTTTTTCTCCCCGTCTGATCTGGCTATTATTTATAAAACCTATATCCGTCCAAAGCTTGAGTACAATTCACATATCTGGGCTGGTGCTCCAGCTACTTAAGTCTATTGGATGATATTCAAAAAAGAGTTGTAAGAATGATTGGTGACAGAGAGATCACTGACGCATTCACCACTTTAGACCACCGTCGTAGCGTAGCGTGTCTCTCCTTATTTTATCGCTACTTTTACGGAAATTGCTCTAGTGAAATAGCCAGTTGCATTCCTCCCCTCAAACAATTCGCCCGTAATACTCGCTCTTCTAGGAATGCCCATCAGTTTACAATCGAGCCCAAATTCGGACGTACTCTCAAGTATAGGGAATCATTTTTTAGCCGTACTACGCGAATGTGGAACTCTCTTCCGCACTCTGTCTTTCCCAGTCATTACAATGTTCAAGAATTTAAGATCAATGTATACCGACATCTCCTTTCCAACCCCATCCCTTCTTCCTAATGCACTCACTGTGTCTCTGGCATAAAAAGGGTATACAAAATCCCTGGGTGCAAAAAAAAAAAAAAAACTGACATGCAGCCATCAGAGATGCCGCCTCTGAAAAGCTAGGGCTTACACGGCCACCACAACGAAACCCCTGGTTTGAAGATGAGTGCCGGCGAGCACATGCTGCTAAACAAGAGGCATACATAGCGGCGGCGCTGCAAAGAAGGATACGAGCAGCTCGTGAGCTCTACGAGCAAAAAAGGAGAGAGGAGCATAAACTTCTCAGAAAGAAAAAAAGGAGCATGAGAAGCAAGCGAGGGATAGAGGGATGTCACAACAGGAGCGAGGTTCGAAAGCTCTATAAAAAAGGTGAAACAAATCTCCAAGGCTTATACACCCCGAACTGAAGCCTGTAGAGACATGGGAACATCGTAGTAGAACCGCAGTCAGTGCTGAGGATATGGAAAGACCACTTTTCCAAGCTGTATAATGGCGATGACGACCAAAACTCCGTCAGCAATACAGAACCATACAATTTGGGTGCAAAAGGCCAACAATTCCACCCACCTGACATTGACGAAGTTAAGATAGCGATATCTAAACTAAAGTCGAACAAAGCCTCTGGAGCAGACGGGCTAGCCGCCGAACTGTACAAAGCAGCTGGAGATGATTTGGTTAGTAGCATGCAGCAGCTCATCTGCAAAATTTGGTCGGAGGAAAGCATGCCCGGTGAATGAAACCTCAGCATCGTAAGCCCGATCCTCAAAAAAGGAGATCCCTTGAACTGCACCAACTACAGAGGTATAAGTCTCCTTAACATCGCCTATAAGATCTTGTCTGCCGTGCTGTGTGAACATCTGAAGCCCTTCGTCAACAGCCTGATAGGTCCTTATCAGTGTGGTTTCAGACCCGGAAAGTTCACCATCGATCAAATATTTACCCTACGGCAGATCTTTGAGAAGACCCAGGAACTTCAGATACCTACCACCTTTTCATCGGTTTCAAGGCCGTATGACAGCGTCTTTAGTGACCAGCTATATAGAGCATTGTCTAGTTGGAAAATTCACGCTGTTCCATCAAGGTCGGGAAAAACCTAACGGACGCTTTTGATGTCAAAAAAGGTCTTAGACAAGGCGATGCGTTGTCATGCGATTTCTTCAACATCATTCTTGAAAAGATTGTGCAAAGCTCCAATGTCAACACCAGGGGCACAATCTTTCAAAAGTCCGTCCAGCTACTAGGATACGCAGACGACATTGACATAATTGGACGAACACAGCGTGATGTCAGTGGAGCGTTTGTGAGCCTTGAGACGGAGGCCAGGTAGATGGGTCTAGCGGCTAACGAGGGCAAGACCAAGTTAATGCTGTCGACAAGAAAGGACTACCAACATCGACGTCTTGGAGCAAACGTCAACATAGACAGATTTAACTTCGAGGTATTGTATTGTATTGCTCTAAAATGTCAAAAACTTTTTTTATACGTTCTGGTAACTTAAATTTCCGAATCTTAGCAAATTACAATCTGCGTAATAATGAATTAAATCTCGTATCTGTAAATCACTTTCGCACTACTGCTTTTCGTAATTTTTATTCTGTGTCTTCATGCCGTTTATTCAATAATCTACCACAATCTATTAGGTGTTTAACAATTCCAGGAATGTTCTTTAAACTTGTTAAGTTATGGCTGTTTGATATAAATTATGTAAATTTAGAATCTCTTCTCACTGACATTTTGATTTATGTAATCTTATCAATTAATCTAAGCTTGAATCTTTTCCTTTTTAAAAATTATTCATAATGTTTTTCAGATTAATACTTGAATTTTGCTACTTATGTAAAGCTTCAAGGGTCAACCCACCCTAATTCTATTTTGCTTTTATTTTTTGTAATAGTATCTACTTGCAGTGGCATTTGAAACTATTATTATACTTAGGTATTAAATAATACTAAATGCCATTAATTATTTCTACATAATTTTGAAGTTATAAGAATTTTGTTATTATTCAATCTGAATTTTATGATAAATAAACATATATCTATCTATCTATCTAGTTAAGGACTTTGTCTACCTGGGGTCCGCTATCAACTCAGACAACAACACCAGCGCTGAAATCAAACGAAGAATCACTCTTGCCAATCGCTGCTTCTTTGGACTTAGAAGGCAATTGATTAGTAAAGTCCTCTCCCGTGCAACTAAAGTGACACTCTACAAAACCCTTATCATCCCGGTCCTCATGTATGGTGCAGAGACATTGACTATGACAACATCTGATGAAAACGCTCTGGGCTGCTTTGAGAGAAAAATTCTTCGAGTGATTTTTGGTCCTGTCTGCGTTAATGGAGAATGGAGACGAAGATTCAACCGAGAACTGTACGAGCTGTACAGCGACATTGACCTAGCCAGAAAAGTAAAGGTCCAACGACTAGACGTTTGGGTCATGTTGAGCGAATGGAAAATAATGCTTAGGCTCGTAGAGTCTTCGAATCCAACCCGGAAGGACGTCGCAGAAGAGGAAGACCGCGACTCCAGTGGAGCACACAGGTGGTAGAGGACCTGAACCAACTTGGAGTGCGAAACTGGAGACAGTTAGCCAGGGACCGAGATGGCTGGTGAAGTTTGTTGGGTGAGGCCCTGGTCCGACCTGGACTGTAGCGCCACCATAAGTAAGTAAGTAAGAACCTCATTCCTGTTGTGACAACCCTCTATCTCCTCGATCGCGCGCATCTCATGCTCCTTATTTTTTCTTTCTGAGAAGTTTATGCTCCTCTCTCCTTTTTTGCTCGTAGAGCTCACGAGCTGCTCGTGTCCTTCTTTGCAGCGCAGTTTTGTATGTCTCTTGTTTAGCGGCATGTGCTCGCCGGCACTCATTATCAAACCAAGGGTTTTGTTGTGGTGGCCGTGTAAACCCTAGCACTTCAGAGACGGCATCTCTGGTGGCTGCTTGGCAATGTTGCCACTTGTTATCTATATTTTGTGCTGGCAGCAAAGGACTTCTGAGGAGATTTTCGGAGACACGATTGGAAAAGGATCTAGCAATCTCTTGCGATTGTAGCCGTTTGACGTCCAATTTCCTCCTAGCATTTTCGGGCCTTGATCGGGATATCTGCATTCGTACCTTGGTTACAACAAGGTCCGAGTCGATGTTGGCACCTCGGAATGTGCGGACATCCTGCATGCTAGAGAAGTGCCGTGCGTCGATTGCTTTATAGCAGTCAAGGGTTTTCGCTAGTTGATCAGCTGCACGTGGCCTGTTAAGGGACCTAACATTCCACGTGCAAAACCGAAATTCGTTGTCATTATCTCGTTTACGTCCGTATCCGAGGCTAGTTGGTGGTTCGGAACTATAGTTTCCTTATGTGGCCAGGCAGTCACCCCGACGCACGACTCCCAACCTGGAGGGCCAGGTCTTTAGTTTGACTCTAAGACGAAGAGCCAGCCAAACCGCTCCTTATAGGCCTGGGCTGCGAATATGTCGTATAAGGTGTTCACTTAGTAGTTCATCCTGACTGGAACTGCAGACGCCACCGTAACCGTTGATTCCATCTTGAGATTTCTTCCGCTGCCGTCTGTTGAAAGGGAGGCATGCCTTAGTGGACGCATACCTCCTCCCCTTTCCACTAGGGTTGGAACCCAATCTTCGGTTGAAGGTACTGGGCACCCGATGTTCACCACGGGGAGGTGTAGGGTAGGAGTTGATAGACAGAGGTTTCTGTTGACGCTTGTGTCCACTTGAATGCACGTGTTTACCCTTCGAACATCAAGCAAGCAACAACGCAGGAATTATGTTGTTTTTTTTTTCTCCACTTTTGAAGCCATCTGTCAGATACAGTGAAATTAGTGCACCCAATTTGTTCTGCGACTTCCATCGCTTTTGCTTTAACGAGCGGACCGGATATCGGAATATTTTGACTCCTGGCTTTTGAAAATCATTTCATACACAATTGGTGAATTTTACAACCTTCTGTTCTTAAAAATGTCCTTTTTTGATAAACGTTGGATACGGACTGCCATTTGCTACGAATGTCTTCTTTACTTTTAGAAATTTCGGCAACTTGTGTTTTTCTATGTTGAACCTAAAATAACCTAAAATAGTTGCAAAAATAAACTTTTCGTTTTTATTAAAAAAAAACCTTTCTGCTAACTGCGAACAGATAGCTTTATTTGCTCCAATACATTGATCACTTATATTGTTTCTTCCAAACAAATTTTTTTTTTACATCTTGAGCCATATGCATAAACGGTAGTAAATGCTTTTACTAGTCAATTTTGATAGAATTTACTTTTTTTCGTATGCATAAACTTCAAGTAAATACTTGAATAAAAGCTTTTACTAGAAGTAAAAGTATTTACTAGGAACGGATGAATTTTGGTAGTAAATACTTAAAATTATATGCAAAAAAACCTTTTACTAATAGTATTTACTTCAATTTTTACAAGTTGCTAAAGAGCAGCTTGAACGTTTGCTAGTAAATACTTTTGGGTGTTTTAAACGAACATTTTTATTTGCAAATCAACTTTTAAGGCAATCGGTTCAATATTCTTGTGAAATGGCCGCGTTTTTGCACATGAATACTGAAAAAGTTTACAAGGAACAAAGATCTCCAGCTACAAATAATTTCAAAATGCTTTACCGCTTTGAAAAAGAAAATGTTGAATGGTTTAGCCAACATTTTATTGGTAAAAATGAGTTTTATAACTATTCATAGAAAACATTTATCTTTATTTTCCATAAAATTTAAGGAGCCGAAATTGAAAAAAGAGGAGGAGCTTCGTCCCCAGAACAAAAAATGAGGATCTTTTTGAGGTATGTTGGCGATCCAGGCTTTCAGGTTGGCGTCGGTGAAGACACAGGATTTCACCAAAGTACTGTTTGCAGAGTTGTTCATTTTGTTGCAAAATCGACTGTTAAGAAAGCTTCAGTTTGGATAAAGTTTCCTTCAACTTATGAAGAACATTTGGCAGCAAAACAAGATTGGCTTTCAAAATACAGCTTCTGTTCTTGTATTGGAGCCTTGGATTGCACACATGTGGAGATAAAAAAACCCCACTTGCATTCTAAGGAATACATAAATTGAAAGGGGTATGCTTCCATCAACATTCAAACCATCTGTGATGCAAAAGAATGTGTTATAAGTGTTGTTTGCCAAGGAGGTTCAGTTCATGACTCCAGGGTTTGGAAAAACTGTTTTCTTGAACTAATTTTAAGAAATTCAGTTGACTCAGTTCTTTTAGCAGATGAGGGATATGCAATCGCCCCTTGGTTAATGACACCATTTAGAAACCCAGTCTTGAACAAGGAGAAATCATAGAACGATGTTTTGGTCAACTTAAAAGTCGCTTCCCCATATTACACAACTGTCAATTGAAAAACGTGGCAACTCTTATAACGGCATGTTTTATTTTGCATAATGTTGCAAAGTATTTGAATGATCCCTTTTATACCTTTTCTTGTTACTTTGTAAGTCCAGTATTCTGATTGGTGTAAGTAAATGAGTATTTCGATGAATTTATAGTTTTCACTTTTAGAATCTAGTATTTACTACTAGTAAATACTTTTTTTTATGCATACCAAATGAAGTAAATACTACAAATCTGAGCTTTAACTTGTTGATCTAGTATTTACTTCAAGTATTTACTACTAGTAAATACTAGATTTTTATGCATATGCCCCCTTGTCTGCTTTCGATAACACAAAGAGTAACTATCAGCCCTATTATCGACTTGATAGTTGATATGTATCAACAAATTTAATGAATTCGTATTATGACTATCAACTGTCAACATTTTTTATCGACTTTGAATTTTATTAGATTTTATCATTATTGTGAATGATTTTTTTGATAGATACCTTAGATACGGTGTTACGGATATCAACAAATTTGATACACATCAATTTTTCTATCAACTAAAAATTCCTGATTGAAACGTGAAGGAACGAACATACTGTACTTCAAGTCTGTTATAAGATTTTTAAAATAGCTCAAATGGTTTCCGTTTTATTTAAGAAAAAAAAATGTGAAGTCCTAACTGAAAAAATCTTTATTTCAAATTTCAAACCATACACCCATACACTACACAAACTGTTTGAGCAAACGAATGTATTTTGTTGTTTGTGCAAATTGTTTGAGTAGTGTGTAGCGATGATGCGTGTTTGCGCAAGCGGTTTGAACAAAATCAAAAAATTTTGAATTTTCCGTGCCTGAGTTATAGTTTCATATCTTATCATGAAACTATGATTTTATTTCAATCGGTTAATATTATAAAAAGCAAAGTTTTCTAAATAATGTTGTTTTTTATTTTATTCTTATATTTTATTTTAATTTATTTCTAGAGATGATCTCGACTAATAATCTTAATAATTTAATGTTGTCTATTCGATGGTCAACGTAAAAGTGGTAAATCCAACGCTAGCAATGCAAAATCAAAAGCTCTTTTTCTAAGAGAGTAGAACGGCTGCATACACAAGTTAACGGATCACTCAAGTTCGCTCTAGAACATAACAGGGGAATTCATAACCAAATACAATTTACAGCTGCAACCATTCGAAAGCTCTGCTCATTTGATGTTTGTTTCAACTTAATTCGAACTGTTATGTATAGTAGAACATTTTATGGTTTTTATGAACTTAATGAAGTTCTTTCGGAATGGTGCAATATTTGAACTATGTACTTGCATATATAAGGTTGTGACATGTTGAATATATCAGCATGTAACTCCTCCCATCCCAGTTTGGAGCGAAAGAATCAAAGATTATTGAGTCTGCATTTTTTACGCATGCAACTCATTCGTACACTGTGGCGTATGAGCACTATTTTTTTTAAATAGTTTCGGATATCTTATTAAGAGTTAACTGCTGGATTTATCAAAGTTACTGACTTTTGAAAACAAATGAAAAAGAAAACAAACTTAATCTACTTATATGTGAATTCAATAGAATAGATCTATAAAAATGTATAAACAAATTATATGCTGAGTTTCAGGTTTAAATTTTTTTTTTTTTTTTTTTTTTTTTTTTTTTTTTTTTTTTTTTTTTTTTTTTTTTTTTTTTTTTGCAAAAATCGACTGTTAAGAAAGCTTCAGTTTGGATTAAAGTTTCCTTCAACTTATGAAGAACATTTGGCAGCAAAACAAGATTGGCTTTCAAAATACAGCTTCTGTTCTTGTATTGGAGCCTTGGATTGCACACATGTGGAGATAAAAAAAACCCCACTTGCATTCTAAGGAATACATAAATTGAAAGGGGTATGCTTCCATCAACATTCAAACCATCTGTGATGCAAAAGAATGTGTTATAAGTGTTGTTTGCCAAGGAGGTTCAGTTCATGACTCCAGGGTTTGGAAAACTGTTTTCTTGAACTAATTTTAAGAAATTCAGTTGACTCAGTTTCTTTTAGCAGATGAGGGATATGCAATCGCCCCTTGGTTAATGACACCATTTAGAAACCCAGTCTTGAACAAGGAGAAATCATAGAACGATGTTTTGGTCAACTTAAAAGTCGCTTCCCCATATTACACAACTGTCAATTGAAAAACGTGCAACTCTTATAACGGCATGTTTTATTTTGCATAATGTTGCAAAGTATTTGAATGATCCCTTTTATACCTTTTCTTGTTACTTTGTAAGTCCAGTATTCTGATTGGTGTAAGTAAATGAGTATTTCGATGAATTTATAGTTTTCACTTTTAGAATCTAGTATTTACTACTAGTAAATACTTTTTTTTATGCATACCAAATGAAGTAAATACTACAAATCTGAGCTTTAACTTGTTGATCTAGTATTTACTTCAAGTATTTACTACTAGTAAATACTAGATTTTTATGCATATGCCCCCTTGTCTGCTTTCGATAACACAAAGAGTAACTATCAGCCCTATTATCGACTTGATAGTTGATATGTATCAACAAATTTAATGAATTCGTATTATGACTATCAACTGTCAACATTTTTTATCGACTTTGAATTTTATTAGATTTTATCATTATTGTGAATGATTTTTTTGATAGATACCTTAGATACGGTGTTACGGATATCAACAAATTTGATACACATCAATTTTTCTATCAACTAAAAATTCCTGATTGAAACGTGAAGGAACGAACATACTGTACTTCAAGTCTGTTATAAGATTTTTAAAATAGCTCAAATGGTTTCTGTTTTATTTAAGAAAAAAAAAATGTGAAGTCCTAACTGAAAAAATCTTTATTTCAAATTTCAAACCATACACCCATACACTACACAAACTGTTTGAGCAAACGAATGTATTTTGTTGTTTGTGCAAATTGTTTGAGTAGTGTGTAGCGATGATGCGTGTTTGCGCAAGCGGTTTTGAACAAAATCAAAAAATTTTGAATTTTCCGTGCCTGAGTTATAGTTTCATATCTTATCATGAAACTATGATTTTATTTCAATCGGTTAATATTATAAAAAGCAAAGTTTTCTAAATAATGTTGTTTTTTATTTTATTCTTATATTTTATTTTAATTTATTTCTAGAGATGATCTCGACTAATAATCTTAATAATTTAATGTTGTCTATTCGATGTCAACGTAAAAGTGGTAAATCCAACGCTAGCAATGCAAAATCAAAAGCTCTTATTCTAAGAGAGTAGAACGGCTGCCGCTGCATACACAAGTTAACGGATCACTCAAGTTCGCTCTAGAACATAACAGGGGAATTCATAACCAAATACAATTTACAGCTGCAACCATTCGAAAGTTCTGCTCATTTGATGTTTGTTTCAACTTAATTCGAACTGTTATGTATAGTAGAACATTTTATGGTTTTTATGAACTTAATGAAGTTCTTTCGGAATGGTGCAATATTTGAACTATGTACTTGCATATATAAGGTTGTGACATGTTGAATATATCAGCATGTAACTCCTCCCATCCCAGTTTGGAGCGAAAGAATCAAAGATTATTGAGTCTGCATTTTTTACGCATGAAACTTATTCGTACACTGTGGCGTATGAGCACTATTTTTTTTTAAATAGTTTCGGATATCTTATTAAGAGTTAACTGCTGGATTTATCAAAGTTACTGACTTTTGAAAACAAATGAAAAAGAAAACAAACTTAATCTACTTATATGTGAATTCAATAGAATAGATCTATAAAAATGTATAAACAAATTATATGCTGAGTTTCAGGTTTAAATTTTTGTTTTTTTTTTTTTTACGTATTTGAATAAGTAGCATTATGCTTTAATGATAGGCGAACAACTAAATAAAATTATTTATATTGAAGTATTTTACAATATTTGTTCTTACAGTTTTATATACATAGTTAGTTGTAATTTTTTTTTGATATAGGTATGATATTTTTAAGTGGTTAATATTTCGTAAATATTATTAAATTGTATTGTCCCAATTCATATTTTAAGGTTGTTTTAATTAACATAAATTTATATTTTTTAACTACATTTTTGTAAGCAAGTGATTTAAACCAAATCATGAAAATGTTCGTTTTTCTTTTCTGATTTTTTGTTTGTGTACTTTTCGTTTGTTTGTGTTCACTGTAATTTTGTTGTCATTATAGACGGTATGTTCGATAAAACGAGGAGCTAGTTTATTTCTTCTATCATCACGTTCATATATTTTGTCATTTTTTTGAAATACTGGGGGTTTTTCTCGATTTTTATTTCGATGATTTATATTATTTTTCTTTTTACTTAAACTTCTTTTGTATATTAAATCGGATAAGAACTTGTAATTTTTTAAATGGCTTGTTATGTACTCTTGGGTAGAGCTATAATTTTTTACTTTGGGGAAAAAATCACTTTTGTTTATATGGCCTGTTAAGACTTCGAAAGGGGTCATGTTTGTGGTTGAGTGAATGGAGGAATTATATGTTATGACCGCTTCATTCACTATTTCATCTATCGGTCTCTTCACATTTTCGGATTTAATTATTCTAACCAGCTCTGTTAGTGTTGAATGAAATCGTTCGACTGGTGAATTACCCGTTGAACTCTTAGCACAGATTGAATGCAAACTTATTTCATATGCAGCTAAGAAATCTTTGAAAACAGTGGACAAAAATTCGCTTCCGTTATCGGTTATAATTTTTCCTGGAACACCGTGGTGGGAGAAAAAATGTTTCAAAGATTTAATTATGGATATACTATTTCTAGAAGGAAGTAAATAGACGCTGGCAAACTTACTGAATTTATCGAGTATTGTTAGGAAATGTTCTTTATGAATGAAATATATATCTATGTGTAATATTTCTAAAGGTTTTTGAGGAGTTTCTGTCATTTCGAATTGAATGGGTTTGTTTTGTCGGTCATATTTGTATTTTAAACAAGTTTCACAGCTATTAATAACTTTACTTATAACGTTTTTCATGTTAGGAAAAAAATATTTTCTTCGTAAGTGTTCATAACTTTCTGTGATTCCTCTGTGGTTAGAACTCTGGTGGTAGGTTCTTACTATTTGTTCTTGGTTATCTATTTCAGTTATGTCTTGCAAAAGGGTGGAACATCGAATCAATTTAATTTTGCTATTGCTAAAATATTTTGAATGAACAAATTGAACTATTTTAAAAGTCTCATCATTAGCGAGGATAGCTGTTAATTTTTTGGGGTTTATGTAATTATTAAAAATGTCCAAAATTGTATTTTCATTATTTATATCCTTGCATTCAATTGTTGTTCTCTTCTTTCTTTGGAACATGATCTTCAGATTCGACGTCAACAGCAATTTATTTTTATTTTCTATAAGAATAACTTGATTCGTAAATTCATTTATTGGCCTTTCAGATATTGGGATGCCGTCATTTATATTTTCTACTGCTGAATGTATTGTGTCAATACTTTCACATTCATCAATGTTATTTTGCATAGAAATTAAGTCCAGATTTTCAACTCGACTGTCATTACACTCGTTTGCATGAAGTTCAATGCGTGATAATGCATCGGCATTCAAGTTAAGTTTTCCTGATTTGTATATAACAATATAGTCAAATTCCTCAAGTCGTAATCGCCAACGAACCAATTTTGAATTTGGTTCTCTCATGGAGAAAAGCCAGGTCAATGGTTTGTGGTCAGTTATAATTTGAAACTTTCTGCCATAAAGATACGGCCGAAAATATTTAACTGACCACACTATGGCCAAGAGTTCCTTCTCGATGGTACTATAGTTTTGTTCGTTTTTGGACAAAGTGCGGCTTGCATAACAAACCGGTTTGTCTGAACCTATAGGTCCTTGAGATAAAATGGCGCCGATAGCAACGTTACTCGCATCTGTAGTAAGGTTGAATGGCTTAGTAAAATCCGGGTACATTAATATAGGATCATTGCATAAAAGACTTTTGCAAGTTTCAAAACAGTTGGTGTACTCGGAGTTCAAAACAATTTTATTCCCTTTTCGAAGGCACTCTGTCATAGGCTTTGTAATATTAGCAAAATCTCTAATAAATTTTCGGTAGTATCCGAGAAGTCCCAAAAAGGATTTTATTTGTTTGGGTGTTTTAGGAATGGGGAACTTTTGTATGGCTTCGATTTTATCTGGGTTCGGTTTAACACCGTCTGAAGTTACCAAATGACCTAAAAATGCAACCTCCTTTCTAAGAAATTCCGATTTGTTTAGTTGGAGTTTAAAATTAGCTTCTCTAAGTTTTTGAAAAACTAATTCTAAATTATAAATATGCTCTTGCAAGGATGTTGAATATACGATGATGTCGTCCATGTATACTAAACATATTTTACCTTGCAAGTCGTTTAGTACGTTGTCCATTACTCGTTGGAACGTTGAAGGGGCATTTTTAAGGCCAAACGGCATGCGAATGAATTCAAAATGACCATTATCAACGGAAAAAGCTGTTTTTGGAATATCTTTCGCATTAACCTGAATCTGGTGGAAACCAGATGCGAGATCTAAGGTACTAAAGTATAAAGACTTCCCCAGTTTGTCCAAGATATCTGTTATATTGGGTATTGGATACTTATCATCCTCGGTTATTTCATTTAATCGCCTGAAATCGATGACAAGTCGCCACTTTTCCCTACCACTGTTATCTCTTTTTTTTGGAACTATCCAAATCGGAGAGGACCAGGGCGAATAACTGGGACGTATGATTCCCTGATCAAGCATTTGGGAAACCTGATTCCTAATTTCTTCTTTATGGATATGTGGGTACCGATATGACTTCGTGTAAATGGGATTGTCGTTTTTGGTATTTATATTGTGCTTTATCTTATTGGAGAATGTTAACGCTTCTCCATCTTTAAAAAAAATATCTCTGTACTTACAGCATAAACGCTCAATTTCGCTCTTTTCTTCTAAATTAAGATGATCGGTTCTTATAAGTTCACTTATATTCAGTTGTCCTATATTTTCAGGACTATTCACAGTAAAATTGTGTATTTCAAGGATATTTTCTGAACTTATAGGCTGAACTTTTAAAGGTTGCTCAACAACAAAAGTTTGTTCAAAATTAAGCAAGTTATTGACTTCTATTAATGCGTACCAATTTTCGGCACGGTAAAAACCCTCAGAAATAAGAAGACCTTGCTTTATAATCATTGGTTTCACATATATGTTGCCAGACTCTGTGTCAACTTCTTCGACATAATATTTGGTTTAAAATGAAGAGGAATTTTGACGTTTTCATTTTCTAATATAGAATTTTTTAAATCTACTTTAAATCCTAATTGCTTAAGTATTTCTGTACCTATGAGGCCGTCAAAATAGTTGTGAAAATGGAACAATAAAAATGAAAGCGGTTTATCTGTTTTCAACTCAACGAGACCATTCAAAACAATTTCTTTATTTATAAATTTAGTATTAAAAACTGTTTTAATTCCCAATGGATCTATAGTTTTTACATTTTTAATATCTACTACACCTGGATCGATGAATGATTTATTGCTACCAGTGTCTATAAGAAACTTTAGTTTACTTTTGTTAATACTCTCTACTTTAATATATGGGAGTAAATTAGTATTAAAATTGTTTATATCCAGGTAACCTATTGAGTCTCCGAGGCTAGTGATAGAAAATTTCCATCATCTATAACACGATCTCCGATAGATTGGGTTGGTTCCGGGCTCGGATAATACATTTGTGGTTCATTAAAGTTAGTAAAGTTATCAAGATTTTGAAAAAAATTATTGGTGTTGCCAGAGGCTTCAATATTATACATTAGATTTTTGTTTTGGCTTCGAGTGCTGTTATTTTTTGAGTTTATGCTAGTATTCCCACTCCCAAGTTCCATTTTTTCCGGAGTTGGAAATCTCTTAGAATGAGAATTAGCATAGCCTTGCCTGGGATTATTTTGATTATAACTGTTCCCTTGGTTATAATTGTTGCCTAGGTTAGAATTATTGCCTAAAGAAAAAGTCTGGGAATTGGACGATTGAAAATTATTTCTAGGTGTATAGTGATTAAAGCTATTTACTGGAGAGGGATAATGAGAATTGGCTGATTGTAAATTTGTTTGAGTGTGATTTCTATTGACTGTATTTTGATAATTTGTAGGTATATATTGATTAAAACTATTTGCTGAAGGGGGATATTGAAAATTGGCCGATTGTAAATTTGCTTGATTATAATTTTGATTGACTGTTCTTTGGTAATGTCGAGGTCCTTCTCTTGTATTAGAATTAGCATGGGAATTAAATGAATTTCTTAAGTAATGGCAATTTTGTTCCTGCAGACAGTAATTTAGAGCATCAGAAAGCTTTGGAGGTCGCATAGCTCTAATTGTAGATCCCAACGGTTCTTTCAAACCTGACAGAAAAGCATTCAAGCACATTTCGTTGTAAAGTGTTTTCTTAGCAGTTATGACATTTGCATCATTTTCGTGTAATTTGACGTGATTCATCATGGAAGACAAAATATCTATAATATTGGAATAGAAGCTCTCAACTGTATTTGATCCCTGTCTAATTTGGTGAAGATCGCGGATTAAACTCGTCTCATTTCTCTTGTCTGAATAATGTACCACTAAATTATGTCTTATTTCTGTCCAGTCAACATGTGTCCCGTACATATTCAACACGTCATTCGCAGGACCTACGATTTTATTTCTAATAGCGCGAAGTATCGTCTTTGGATAGCAACCGGTGGTGGATTTTGGAATACACTGTAAAATTTCTTCGACATTGCTTAGGAAGTCATACAATGACCTCGGGTTACCTTCATAATTCGGTAAATCCTTGACCGCATCTGGTATTTTAAGTAAATTAAAAACATCTACTGTCATTGAGGAACTGTTTTGTGTCATTGTTTCTCGTTGGTCAGTTTCTACTTCGTAAGCAATGCCGAGACTCGACCACTTCTTGAAATCGTATAAATCACGTGGCACACTTTCTTTACAAGACTTAAAACAAATACTAGAGCAACGCAACTTATTTCTTAAGAATTTAGTTTTAACACGTGGCATGAAAAAGGAAAGGATGGATATGAATTAGGATTTACCAAATGGATTATAGGATTGATGATATGGATGGGATAATGTGGTTAATTGATGCAGGATTCAGAATAGCAGTATTCAGGACAGCGGGATCCAGGATAGCAGGATTTTCTGATTTTCTTCGGGAAATGTAGGTTGTTTTTGTAGACTGCGCCAGTTATAGTTTCATATCTTATCATGAAACTATGATTTTATTTCAATCGGTTAATATTATAAAAAGCAAAGTTTTCTAAATAATGTTGTTTTTTATTTTATTCTTATATTTTATTTTAATTTATTTCTAGAGATGATCTCGACTAATAATCTTAATAATTTAATGTTGTCTATTCGATGGTCAACGTAAAAGTGGTAAATCCAACGCTAGCAATGCAAAATCAAAAGCTCTTTTTCTAAGAGAGTAGAACGGCTGCATACACAAGTTAACGGATCACTCAAGTTCGCTCTAGAACATAACAGGGGAATTCATAACCAAATACAATTTACAGCTGCAACCATTCGAAAGCTCTGCTCATTTGATGTTTGTTTCAACTTAATTCGAACTGTTATGTATAGTAGAACATTTTATGGTTTTTATGAACTTAATGAAGTTCTTTCGGAATGGTGCAATATTTGAACTATGTACTTGCATATATAAGGTTGTGACATGTTGAATATATCAGCATGTAACTCCTGCACAAACATGTTTGTGTGGTGTGTATTGAATTTTGCTCAAACCGATTCCAATTTTCATAAAGTAAACATGAACAAACAAGCGGAACAAATTTTTTGGACCGAATTTATTGAACTTTATAAAAGTTTACCGGTATTGTGGTGTGTTAAAAGTGACGAATATTGCAATCGGGTACTAAAAGCAAACGCATATGAAGTGTTAGTTGAAAAACTTAAAGAAATTGATCCAGGCGCTAATCGCGAAACTGTCGTAAGAAAAATAAATACTTTTCGAAGCGGCTACCGGCGCGACTTCAGAAAACAAAAAAAAAAGTGAAAAATCTGGAGCGGGAGCAGATGATGTGTTCCAATCTAATCTATGGTACTTCCATTTGCTAAGTTTCCTGGATAGTCAGGAGGACACATTAGAAGGAACATCAACAATGAATGATAGCGATGACCATTTAACTGAGGTGAGTACTTAATTGGTTTGATTTGGCTATCGCTATCCCAGCTCTTTCTGAAAAAAAATTCCCAAATTTTCCTTCTGGAAATTGATTTCACAATCGAAAGCAAGAGCAGAAGCACTTATTTTCCATTCCAGATTCTCAAATGAAAACGACATATATCCATTAGAAGTTATCAATTTTTATTAGTAGAATGTTCATATATTTTGTTTTGCCAAGGCACTGCGCCGTCAGCAGAATTAAAATAATCAGAAAATTTCTTTCTTATTAACTTTGCTTCGTTGCTAGCATTTCGTCCTTGAGCAGGTTGAATGTCGTCTAAAAGATGGGGTTCGGCATGCCAATCAGGATTAATTATATTAAAATTATTAGTGTCTTCAACATATAATGCATTTTGATCATATAATTTTGATTTATTTTGGCGGAGAAAGTTGTGCAAATGGCAACAAGCTAAAACTATTGTTGTTACTTTATCAGGATCCAGGTTAATTGTTTTTTGTAAAATTCTGAAGCGCGATGCTAGTATGCCAAATACGTTTTCCACAATACGTCTAGCTCGCGATAGACGATAATTAAAAATTATTTCTTCTTTATTTAATGTGTTGTGACTATATGGCTTCATAATATTTTCCTGCAACGGGAATGCATCATCTGCCACAAAAACATATGGCAATTCACCACTTGATTCTGAAACAGGTTCAGGGTTTGGCAAGCCCAGTGTCCTATTTTGAAGTTTTTCATTGAATTTCGAATCTCTAAATATACCCGCATCTGACGCTCTTACGTTGACCATTAGAAATTCATAATTTGCGTTTGTGAGCGCCATGAGTATAATTGAAAAATTGCGTTTATAGTTAAAATAAAACGATCCAGAACCAGGTGGTTTAGTTATATTGACGTGCTTCCCGTCTATAGCACCTACACAGTGAGGAAAATTCCACACATCATTAAAAAGTTTAGCTTCTTTTTTCCATTCATGTTCATTTTCAGGTAGCTGAAAATGTAGATATAATAAGACTTCGTTAAATTATTATTGCAATTATAAATATAAAAATTATACAGATATTTGTTATGTATGAACATTTGCTTCTCTCTTATTTTCAGAACATCGAAAATCCGAAACAAATGTCATTTAAAAGAAAACGGGTTTCCAATGATGAGGACAAGTTAATAAAATTAGCTTGTGATCACTTAAAAGAGAGCTGCAATGACACAATATCACTAGCAAAAGGATGGGCATCAACATTTTCAGAAATTGAGGACAAACAGCAACGAATGTATGCCAAAAAACTTGTTTCGGATATTTTATTTGCTGGGTCTTTCGGACAACTCAATACAAGTGTAATCCGGGGGGTTCAAAATCTTTTAGACCCTTCAGCGAGATCTTCGACACCTATTTGGAGTGATTCTTCCATATCTTCTCCATCGCCAATGCCGCAACAAGTATTTTTTGTTCAACAACCACAGCCCTCGACCTCTACCATTAAGTACTCAAATACGCAAGAATTTTTTGACGAGTTCTCACAAAATATTGATACGTGAAATGCATCCCTTTGTACATACAAACATACATTAATTTTAATAAAATGAAAATAAAACTATACGCACTTTTATATTTCCTTTCAAAACTGTAATAATGGCCTCACAGGTTTCCATCACAATTCTACCCATTGTTTGCGGCGCAATAGCAGAAAGAAATTTGAGGTCTTCAAAAGATTCTCCACTTGCTAGGAACCGTAGTGTTAAAGATAGTCGATCTTTTGGTGAAATAGGATCTCTCATCAAAGTTGTTTTTTGGCTTTGTCCATGCGTAAAAAATTGTTAAAGTCAACGCTGGACGAGTTTTTCAATTCATTTAACAAATTGGAATGTCCAAAAATAGATCTTTTTTTGTACCACTCTTTACACCAAATTCTTTTTTTTTTGTTTTTTCTGTTTTTTTTTTTTTTTTTAATAGCCAAGGCAATAATCAATGCAGCACATGCTAAATCACTCATTGCTCCGTGTAGGTCTGATTGAGATGAAAAACGTCACGAAACTAATATCTCTCAAACATGTTTGTGTAGTGTGTGGCGAAACTATGTTTGCTCAAACACACGTTTGAACAAACGTGTTTGAGTAGTGTATGGGCCCTATAAGGAAATTTTGATAAATATTCACAATCGGTCAAAAATATCGGGGCATATGCATAAAAATCTAGTATTTACTAGTAGTAAATACTTGAAGTAAATACTAGATCAACAAGTAAAAGCTCAGATTTGTAGTATTTACTTCATTTGGTATGCATAAAAAAAAGTAAATGCTAGCTAGCATTTACTAGTAGTAAATACTAGATTCATCCAAGTAAAACTATAAATTCATCGAAATACTCAGGCATTTACTTACCAATCGGAATACTGGACTTACAAAGTAACAAGAAAAGGTATAAAAGGGATCATTCAAATACTTTGCAACATTATGCAAAATAAAACATGCCATTATAAGAGTTGCCACGTTTTTCAATTGACAGTTGTGTAATATGGGGAAGCGACTTTTAAGTTGACCAAAACATCGTTCTATGATTTCTCCTTGTTCAAGACTGGGTTTCTAAATGGTGTCATTAACCAAGGGGCGATTGCATATCCCTCATCTGCTAAAAGAACTGAGTCAACTGAATTTCTTAAAATTGGTTCAGGAAAACTGTTTTTCCAAACCCTGGAGTCATGAACTGAACCTCCTTGGCAAACAACACTTATAACACATTCTTTTGCATCACAGATGGTTTGAATGTTGATGGAAGCATACCCCTTTCAATTTATGTATTCCTTAGAATGCAAGTGGGGTTTTTTTATCTCCACATGTGTGCAATCCAAGGCTCCAATACAAGAACAGAAGCTGTATTTTGAAAGCCAATCTTGTTTTGCTGCCAAATGTTCTTCATAAGTTGAAGGAAACTTTATCCAAACTGAAGCTTTCTTAACAGTCGATTTTGCAACAAAATGAACAACTCTGCAAACAGTACTTTGGTGAAATCCTGTGTCTTCACCGACGCCAACCTGAAAGCCTGGATCGCCAACATACCTCAAAAAGATCCTCATTTTTTGTTCTGGGGACGAAGCTCCTCCTCTTTTTTCAATTTCGGCTCCTTAAATTTTATGGAAAAAAAAGATAAATTATTTCTATGAATAGTTATAAAACTCATTTTTACCAATAAAATGTTGGCTAAACCATTCAACATTTTCTTTTTCAAAGCGGTAAAGCATTTTGAAATTATTTGTAGCTGGAGATCTTTGTTCCTTGTAAACTTTTTCAGTATTCATGTGCAAAAACGCGGCCATTTCACAAGAATATTGAACCGATCGCCTTAAAAGTTGATTTGCAAATAAAAATGTTCGTTTCAAACACCCAAACGTTCAAGCTGCTCTTTAGCAACTTGTAAAAATTGAAGTAAATACTATTAGTAAAAGGTTTTTTTTGCATATAATTTTAAGTATTTACTACCAAAATTCATCCGTTCCTAGTAAATACTTTTACTTCTAGTAAAAGCTTTTATTCAAGTATTTACTTGAAGTTTATGCATACGACAAAAAGTAAATTCTATCAAAATTGATTAGAAAAAGCATTTACTACCGTTTATGCATATGGCTCATCAAGTTGATACTCATAATACGAAACTATCAACAATTTGATAGAAGCTATCGACCACAGTACACAGAATACAAGGTATTATATTCCCGATTTTCTTCCCCCAAAGTTTGCGCATATGTCACATTTCAGAGACCTAAATGTCAGAACAAAACAAAAATTGTTGTTGTCTTATCGGCATTTCTTTTTGTGCCTTTCGCGCATATGTCACATTTCAGAGACCTAAATGTCAGAACAAAACAAAAATTGTTGTTGTCTTATCGGCATTTCTTTTTGTGCCTTTCCTCACTTCTGTCATCTTGGTCTCTGACAGATGCGCAATATAATACCTTATATTCTGTGTACTGTGCTATCGACTATCAAATTGATATCTACTCATAATAGGGCTGTATGAAAGCGGAAAACAAATCTTACCGACAAAATAATAATAAGTAGGCACATTAAAGATCATAGCAGGCTTCATTTTTTTGAAAAGTTTTGCAAAACCATGTTTTGCGTCTGGTGTGAAAAAGCTATAAGAATATTCAAAACCTGACTTTTTGTTTCAAATTTTTGAATAAGCCAAAGAACTGGGGATTACCCTTCTTAACTCACAACGAAGCAGCGTAGCAAGCTAACGAAAAAAAAAATATTCTGTCCGCTTATTAGAGCATCGCGTCCGGCTATTGGAGAATTTGCTTCTACCTTAATTAACGAAAATGCAAGTGAATGAAATTTGTTTTGAATGTGTCAGTTTATGAGAGGTGATGAGATAAGAAAAAAAGAAGAAACTAATGTCCGTCTTCGTTTAAGAGAGTGTCCGTTTATTAGAATGTTTTTTATATGGGAAATTATAAATAAATGCTGGTTCTACAAAAAAATGTCCGTTTAAGGGAACTGTCCACTTATAGGACCTGTCCGTAGGCGGAGCTTTCACTGTATATGCTATGCTAAAAACCAGTGTGGTAGATACACTCTTAAGTTTTTTTTTTGGTTTTTCTCTTCGAGGATTTTTTGTTTGTATTTGTACCTACTTACTTAAGGTTGCGCTACGGTCCGTTGTGGACTTGGGCCTCAATCAACAGTCTCAGCCAGCCCGATCGGTCCATAGCTATCTGTCTCCCGTTTTGCACTCCAAGTTGATTCGAGGTCCTCTTCTACTTGAGCGTGCCACCTGAGTCACGGTCTTCCTCTCCTCCTACGTCCCTCGGGAATAGTGTCGAAGGCTTTCCGGGCCGGAGCATTGGTGTCTATTCGCTCTTAATGACCGAGCCATCTGAGTCTCTGGACCTAGACCCTTCTGGCAAGGTCCATGTCGTTGTACAACCCGTAAAGTTTGCTGTTGTATCTTCTTCCCAATTCCCCCTCAATGCACACGGGCCAAAGATGACCCGAAGAACTTTCCTCTCAAAACAGCCGAAGGCACTTTTATCCGATTTTGTCAAGGTCCATTCTTCTGCACCATACAGCAGGACTGAGATGATGAGTGTATTGTACAATTTTACCTTAGTTGCTCGAGAGAGAGCTTTTTATATGATAGTGTGTAAATAAGAGGAAGACCGCGGCTCCGGTGGAGCACGCAGGTGGTAGAGGACCTGAACCAATTTGTCGTGCGAAACTGGAGACAGCTAGCCAGGGACCGAGCTGGCTGGACAAGTTTGTTGGGTGAGACCCTGGTCCGACCAGAACTGTAGCGCCACCATAAGTAAGTAAGTAAGTGAAAATAAAAGGGTATTGAATTGAAACAGTTTTCAGTTGGTTATAGTTTCAGTGCTTCTTCTATATTTTCTACATGGTCTTATAGTTTGGACAATAATGCTGTACTATTGAACGTTATCTTTAATTTTTAATTAAGTCATCAAGGGTTCATTTATTCTTTAGCCAAAGAACTTATGTGTTTTTCGCTCACTTTGTATTTCTTAATTTCAATTTCAATTAAATGGTACTTCATTGTAAAGCGATTTTGTCGAGGGTAAAATAGCAATATCCGCACAGTTTTTAAATTGTTCCTGAGGTCCACATCCAAGAGCACCTGTTCCATCTTCACAATAGCCCCATGAATTTGCTGATCAATAATTAAACCGTTAAATGCTGTTCATGGAATTCCTATTAATTAAAAGCTCACCTGTCAAGTAAGTCCACCTTAAAACACAATGATTGCAAACTACATCTGACGGTATGGTTACAGATGTATTGAAGAAACCCGTGTTGCCAGAATTCAAATAATATTCAAAATCTCCGTTACTGAGTTGCAGCGGTTCACTCTTAAAACAATTTTCTGATTCCGGTTGTGAATCAATATTGCACAAGTGGAATATAAATTTCCCTTTGTGATTTGTGGTTATTTTTACACTTATCTCTGCGATTTGTCCAGCAGTGTATTGTTCGACAATAACTCCCTGACCAAAAGCTCCACCGTTTTCATGTGGTCTAGGCATCGGTAACCCATAGTTATCACCACAAAGTCCACATTTACCTCCATGAACACTCCATTGAGCCTATGAATTGTGAAGAGTCAGGTAATGTGTCTCTAGTAAAAGATTTTCAGTTCATCACTCACACCATATCCACCACAATATAATCCATTGTCATCATAGTCCTTTGGGGCACTTGGATCAACTCTCCATCGTGATCCTCGGCTAAGAGGTTTCATCATCATTCCATGTCCTTCAATGCCTATGAGATGATATCCAATGGATAGAAGCAGGATTATATGAGTTCTTATTTGTTGCATAATAATTTATTTTAAATTAATAAACTTATAGCTATTAAAAGCAAGAGAAATTTCATTCATCAGAAAAGTTTCACTTGACTTTATAGGTGGGCCAGCTGCCAATTTCAAAGTCTCGCTTATCTTATCTTATCACAATATTTAGAACATTTCTATCAGCTTGTTCGATAATAGTTATTCTTTAATTTACTTCAGATTCTTGCCAATTTCCTTCCTTTCTATCTATATTGAAGTCTTTAAGACGAGTGCTCTTATCGGGAGCACATTTGCGGAACTTTTGCCATCGATTATAATTTTTATTTTTTTAAGTTTTCATTGAAACCTTTTAAGAGGTACGATCTATTTATTGAACCAGTGGCAATGCCAATGAATTTCATTTGGAGTGCTATTATTGTTTAAACTTCAAATGGAATTACAAAAAAAAATGTACCTACTCTCAATTTGATTAATTAATTAATTAAGGAAACAATTAGATATGTATTGGTTGTTGGTGAATATGTTCTTACATTCTCTTTTTTATAAATCTCAAAGAAATAATGTAATGTAGAAGATGTATATAGATATGTTTAAACAAGCCAAGAAGGCCTGCAATGCCCATATTCCTAAAGGCAGTAAGAATTTTTGGTCATTTGTATAAAAAATGTCCCTCCACGGGGTAAGCCTTGACGTGGCGGAGCGGCTTACGGTAACTACTACTATGAAGCTTAGAGCTATGCGATCGCGAAACTTGATTTCGCAGAAGGGCCTCCCATGGTCGACAGGTCGAAGCGGAGTAGGCTGTTACTACCAATTACCCCACAACGAAGGAGTGTTCCCACCAAGGCACTCCCACCGAGGGACGGCAGCGAATGAATTTTTTCTTTGGAATCAACGGTGGCGTCTCCAGTTCCAGTTAGGCCGAACTACTTGGTGAACACCTTTACGGGCTACTTCGACTTATTTGAAGCCCAGGCCGTAAAAGGAGCGGTTTTTCCGGCTCTTGCACTTGGAGTCACATCAAGTGCCTGGTACTCCAGGTTGGGAGTTGTGCGTTGGGGTGACTTCCCGACCACGTAGAAAAAAGTTTAGTTGCGAAGCAACAACAGGCCTCGGAAACGGACGGATACACTGATGACGACCCAAGCAAATGTACAAAGGACAACGATTTTCGGATATGCACGTGGAATGTTAGGTCCTTAATAGACCGCGTGCTGCCGAACAGTTAGCGGAGACCCTCAACTGCTACAAAGCAGATATTACCGCTATCCAGGAAATGCGATGGGATGGACCGGGCAAAAGGAGGATGAAAAACTGCGACATCTACTATGGTAATTGTTACCGAGAGCAACAACAGCGACTATTTGGATGCGGATTCGTCGTGGGAAGCAGACTCTGGCAAAAAGTCTTGAGCTTCAAATGTGTGAGCGAACGCATCACGACAATCCGAATCAAGGCTAAATTCGGCAACATCAGCCTAATATGTGCGCATGCCCCCACAGAAGAGAAAAAGGACGACACCAAAGACGAGTTCTACGAGCTCCTCGACAAAACATACGAGCAATGTCCTAGTTATGACATTAAAATTGTCCTCGGCGATTTTAACGCAAAGCTGGGAAAAGAGGACATCTTTGGTGGAACGGTCGGAAAGCACAGCCTGCACGACACCACATCCGATAACGGATTCAGGCTGATCGATTTTGCTGCGGGGCGAAATGTTGTGGTAGCAAGCACCTGGTTCCCTCATCTCAATATCCATAAAGGTACATGGAGATCTCCTGATCAATCAACCGTCAACCAGATTGATCACATTGCGATCGACGGAAGGCACTTGTCCAGCATTTTAGATATTCGAACTTTTCGAGGAGCTAGCATCGACTCGGACCACTACCTCGTCGTAGCCAAGGTAGTGCTACGCATATCCTGACAACGGCCAAAAACAAGGAAATGCTGCAAGAAAATTCGACGTCGGACGGCTACAATCGCAAGAGATCGCCAGATCATTCTTTGATCGAGTGTCAAGTAACCTCTTAAGGAGTCCTATGCCGCCAACATCAAGTATCGAAGACCAGTGGCAACATTGCCAAAGAGCAGTTAGAGATGCCGCCTCTAATGTGCTGGGTTTCACACAGCCACCAAAACGAAACCCCTGGTTTGATGAAGAATGCAGGCAGGCCCATGCAGCCAAGCAGGAGGTATACAAAGCGGCGCTGCATAGAAGGACAAGAGCTGCTCGTGAGCTCTACGAGCAAAAGAGGAGAGAGGAACGCCGGCTTCTCAGGAGGAAAAAGAGAGAGCATGAGAAGCGTCAGATCGAGGATGTTGAGAGAGCCAACAGCAGGAATGAAGTTCGGAGGTTTTACCGAAAGGTTAAACAGCTGGCTCAAGTTCATCGAGCAAGAACTGATGCCTGCAGAGATAAACAAGGGAACATCATAGTAGAATCGCAGTCAATGCTGGGGATTTGGAAAGACCACTTCTGTAGATTGTATAACGGCGACGACGAACAAAATACCGCCGTCAGACAGGAGCCTTTCATCGGACACGATGATAGCCAACAATTCCGTGAACCCGACCTAGAAGAAGTGAAAACCGCAATATCACGGCTGAAATCCAACAAAGCCGCTGGAGCAGATGGACTAGCTGCTGAGTTGTTCAAAGCAGCAGGCGACGAGCTAGATAGGAGCATGCACCAAATCATCTGTAAGATATGGTCAGAGGAATGCATGCCCGATGAATGGAACCTCAGCATTGTTTGCCCGATCCTGAAAAAGGGAGATCCTCTAAACTGCGCCAACTATAGAGGAATAAGTCTACTAAACATCGCCTACAAGATCCTCTCTGCCGTAATATGTGAACGTCTGAAGCCTTTCGTCAACAATCTGATTGGTCCTTATCAATGTGGCTTCAGGCCAGGAAAGTCAACCATCGACCAAATTTTCACGTTGCGGCAGATCCTGGAAAAGACCTATGAACTCCAAATCGATACCCACCACCTTTTCATCGATTTTAAGGCCGCGTATGACAGCATCTACAGAGACGAACTGTACAAAGCAATGTCTAGTTTTGGCGTCCCTGCCAAGCTCGTTCGCTTGTGCAAAATGACGATGGAGAACTCACGCTGCTCCATCAAGGTTGGCAACGAGCTCACGGAATCTTTCGACGTCAAAAAAGGATTCAGACAAGGCGATGCACTGTCATGCGATTTCTTTAACATCGTTCTTGAGAAGATAGTGCAGAACTCCAACGTCAACACCAGAGGCACTATCTTCCAAAAATCTGTTCAACTTCTCGCGTACGCCGATGATATTGATATAATGGGAAGAACACAGCGTGATGTCAATGGCGCCTTTGTGAGAATTGAGACAGAAGCGGCAAAAATGGGTTTAGCGGTAAATGAGGGAAAAACGAAGTATATGCTGTCTTCGAGGAAGGACACCCAACACCGACGGCTCGGGCAGAACGTCACAATAGACGCGTATAACTTCGAGGTAGTAGAGGAGTTTGTCTACCTAGGCTCCGCTATAAACACGGGCAATAACACCAGCGCCGAGATCAGACGAAGAATAACTCTTGCTAATCGCTGTTTCTTTGGGCTAAGAAAGCAATTGAGTGGAAAAGCCCTCTCTCGAGCAACTAAGGTAAAACTGTACAACACACTCATCATCCCAGTCCTGCTGTATGGTGCAGAAGCATGGACCCTGACAAAATCGGATGAAAGTGCCTTAGGCTGTTTCGAGAGGAAAGTTCTTCGGGTTATCTTTGGCCCCGTGTGCATTGAAGGGGAATGGCGAAGAAGATACAACAGCGAACTTTACGGGTTGTACAACGACATGGACCTAGCCAGAAGGGTCAAGGTCCAGAGACTCAGATGGCTCGGTCATTTAGAGCGAATGGACACCAATGCTCCGGCCCGGAAAGCCTTCGACACTATTCCCGAGGGACGTAGGAGGAGAGGAAGACCGCGACTCAGGTGGCGCACTCAAGTGGAAGAGGACCTCAATCAACTCGGAGTGCAAAACTGGAGACGACTAGCTAAGGATCGAGCTAGCTGGCGGAGCCTGTTGATTGAGGCCCAAGTCCACAACGGACTGTAGCGCCACCTTAAGTAAGTAAGTAAGTATAAAAAATGAAGTATTCTTCGTCCTCATCGCTCCTACGCTCGTTGACAATGACACTCCAATTGTTCGCTCGCGAAAAGTAACCTTTCTGCTAACTTTTGCCAACTCTTCGCTGCCAGAGAGTGTCATTACTCCTCCAGTTCTTGAGCGCTTTAATGATACCATGGGACAAATCTCCCTCCTCACTCGTGCTGTGGCGAGGGTCCTAACTGATCTCAACATAAATAAATCCGCTGGTCCGGATGGTATCCCCGCTATTGTTCTGCAGAGGACTTCTTCCACGCTGGCAAATACCTTGCGTAAGATTTTTCATCTATCCTATTCCTCTGGGCTCGTTCCGTGCGATTGGAAAACAGCATTTGTCCATCCAATCCCAAAAAAAGGCGAATCGTCTTCACCCTCCAATTATCGTCCGATTGCACTTACGTCCCTTCTTACTAAGGTCATAAACTATATAAACTATCAGCTCAACAAATATCTTGAAGACTCAAAGCTTCTTAATGACCGGCAGTACGGCTTTCGCAGCAACAGGTCCACTGGTGATTTGATGGTTTATCTCACCGAACAGTGGAACAAATCCTAACATCAAAGACAATTGATAAAGTCTGGCATCTTGCTCTTTTATCGAAAATGCGTGCCTTCGGAATCGATGATCCCTTCTTTGTTGGATTAGAAACTTGCTTTCTAACCGTTCAATACAAGTTGTATTGTTGTAAGTTGTAAGTTAAATATAAGATTTTAGATAATAAGCTAGTTTGAATTCTTTGCCTAGTAATAAGTAGTTTTAAGTGATAATGAATAAAAATGAATTTTGGAAAAAAAAAAAATATTGTAGTTTTGTATTTGTGAAAGAATTTTTCTAATCGGAATAGTATATTCGAAGATTGACATTTATATGGCAAAACAGCGTTTTGTGGGTCTGCCAATAATCAAATATAGTCTATGATACTCCTGAATATTGTTTTTTTTTTTTTACACTAACTATAAGATTTTTTGTAGTGTCCGTAGCATATTTCCGACACAGAAACCCTTACTTTTGGCCAGCACTAGTCGAGGTAGCTAAAATAAAATAAATGTCAGGTTTTTTTTTAATTTTTGTTTAAACCTGTTCAAAAGACCGTCTATTGTGCTGGGGTTGAGCCAACCTTCGAGATTACGATTAGTGATGGTAAAATTATAGCTGAAGTTGAAGGTGACAAAGGTGAGGTTGATCCTCCGCAGGGAGCCCTTGAGGGTGATGTGGCTGAGGATGAGGAGCTTGAAGTCGATACAAGCGAGGGAGTCTTCGAGGCTGAGATGGTTGAGGAGCAAAGTGTTGAGGAAGAAATTTTGGCTGAAATTGCGGCGGAGGTGGTTGAGGATGTAAATATTGAAGAAGATAGTTTGGCTGAAATTGAGGTTGATGCTGTCGACGTGGAAAATGTTGCAAAAGAGATTTTGACTCAAATTGAGGATGAGCTTGGATATCTTCAAGATAAAACAGAAGTAAGTTTTTTTTGTTCATTAACTTGACAATTACTACTTTTTATTTATTTATCAGATTGATGAAAATCTTCTTACGAGAAAACGTCGCCGGGACCCGAAAACTTGGACCCGGAATTTAAATAAGATGAAGCGGAATTTAGGAGAGTGTTATAAAAACCTGAAATCAGGAAAGTCTTTTCCTGCTAAATCTGTCCAACCGGGATGTGCAGCTGATTGCTCTCACAGATGCACAATCAATTTCAACGACAGTGAAAGGGAAGAGATTTTTATGAAATACTGGCAGTTGGGAGACGTATCCAAGCAAAGAGAATTCATAAATAACAGTGTTGACACCGTGAGACCAAAATACAGGTATATTAGAGAGGGTTCAAGTCGAAAAAATAACATTGCATATCACTTTTTAAAAAATGAATATCCTATTCGCGTTTGTAAAAAGTTCTTTTGCAATACTTTAAATATTTCGGCCAAAATTATCGATACTGCTCTTTCTAAATTTGTAAACAATGTCATTCAACCTGATCTAAGAGGTATTCATAAAAATCACCAATCCATATCTGCAGAGCTACACGAAGGCATAAAATGTCACATTAACAGTTTTGAACGTATAGAATCGCACTATTTAAGAAACCAAACAAAAAGGGAGTTCATCGATGGTAGTTTAAACGTAAGCTTGATGTACAGAATGAATAAAGAGCAATGCATCAGTGAAGGAGTCGAATATGCAAAACAACACTTTTATGAACACGTATTCAACTACAATTTCAATATTGGTTTTTTTAAGCCCAAAAAAGATCAATGTATTCAATGCTTCCAATACGAAAACTCTAGTGAAGATGAAAAAACTTTGTTGCAAGAAGAACATGGGAGACACATACAGGAAAAGGAACTCTCGAGGAAGCAAAATGAAGAAGATAAAAAAAAATGTGAGTCAACCAAGAACTTAAAAGTACTGTGCATGGATTTACAGGCTGTGATTCCAGTGCCTTGTGGAGACATCTCTTTATTTTTCTATAAAAGGAGGCTTCTTTGTTTTAATTTTACGATTTTCGAACTTATTACAAATGAAGGATTTTGTTTTTTGTGGCATGAAGGCATAGCACACCGAGGCTCAGATGAAACTGGAGCTTGCCTTAATCTTTACCTGAGCAAATGTTCAAAATATGTGGAGCATGCAGTTATCTGGTCCGACAATTGTTCTGGACAAAATGAGAACAAGTTTCTTTTGTCTCTTTTAATCCATCTTGTTCAGATTTATGACATTAAATCGATTTCTCAAAAATTTTTGATTGTTGGCCATACCCAAAATGAGGGTGATAACATGCACTCATTAATTGAAAAAAGCAAGATGCTTAAAATCTGGGCCGATTTTCACCTGCGACCAGCTTGTACCCATTATTCAACTGGCAAAAAAAAACAAAGCCATTTTATAAAGTGCATCAGCTGCAAACAAGTGAGGTTTATGATCTAAAGGACCTATGCCAAAAAACAGGAAAGAATTTTACCAGGAACGAAGCTGGAGAAAAAGTCGTATGGGCTGACGTTAAAGAATTTCTCGTGGAAAAACTAAATCCCAACGTAGTTAAATATAAGACTTCCTTTGCCGAAACACATTTTAAATCATTTAAAGTCTCAAACGAACCAAAGTTCGTAGATTTTAAACCAGCATACCCTAACGGTCCACCTCAGAAAGATCTTATGGATTTATGCAGGCAAAATTCTATAGCAGCTTCTCATCATCAATTTTTCGAAAACCTTAAGGCAGAAGAAATTCCTACTTCGAGTGCAAAAGGAGGCGTACCGGAGCTTAAAACATGTTTTAAATTCTTATAAATTAATCTATAACTAAACTTTTCATAAGAACATACTATTTTTATTACATTATTTTGAGTTAATACTTTACTGCACTGGATTTATTTAGTCATAAATAAGTGATATTTTGATTTATCGCTCTATTGCATATAAATTTCATTTCATACCTTAAAAATAACTAAAAACAATCGATTATTTAATTCATTAAAATATTTTTAATAAAAACTTTTTACAAAATCTTAAATTTCTTTATTTTGTTCTTATTACTCCTTTTACAGTTCAAAATTTTGTTTTTATTGTAAAAAATTACAGTAAAAAGTATAATTCAGAAATCTTATGGTGTTCTATCTCAAAATGCCATTTTTTGACTTACTGACCTATTGTACTGAGGGTGCGATATGTTCTATATGTCGCAAGTAAAAATGTAATGTAAAAAAGTGAAAAATAACAAAAGTGACTTCGTGACATCTGTTTTTGACAACAAGTTGAACAGACATAATTACTCTCATGATTATGGTGCAAATGACGAAATGCCAAGTTTTAGCATTTTTCTCATATCTTCCATTCTTTCAAAGAGCTGTTTAAGAGTGAAGGCCTATGCTCTTTACAGTTGTCTTTTTGTATTCGTGAATAAGAACTATCTTGGAGCACAAGGAACGCAAATGTTTCAATTCTTGCACTGCCACTGTACAGCGCTACCGTAGCAATTCTAAATATAGTTAAACGATTTTCTGATTTGTGGAAATTACTATTGAATTGGATTTGATTTGCGCTGTTTTGATCTTGATTCTTTCTGTTGCTGTCGAATCGGATGCTAAAAAACACAGCCGTTTTGGCTACATTTTCTTGTGGAAGTACAACGGCTCTTGCCGTGAGGCCGTAGACAAGTACGGCAAAGATGTAATTCTTTGACAACTAACCACTTGTTTTTTTAACGGCATTTGGGACAATTTTCGGCTTGAGTGCAGATACCTTCGCAGATCTTGCATTTTTGATAAGATTTGTGTCTTTGTTGAAAATATTCGGTTTTGTTAAATATCTACTGTACTTGTTTTGTATCTTTATTTTGTTTGTTATCAAACTTATCGTAGGAGTTTTATTTCATTACTCGATATAATTTTCTCTTTGAATAAACATCGTTTATAATTTATTCTTCTGTGTCGCTTCAACAAAAATAACATTCAATAGGTTATGGGCCCAGTTGTTAGCATAGAAGGAGAATAAGAATAAGATTGAAAATTTGGTACGAGCAAAGATAGTCTTATAACAAAGAAATCCATTACGAAATTTTGTATTTGTAATTGAAATTTTTTTTCGGATAATTACTGAAAATACTTCGAGAAAGATGGAGAAGGATATATCAACTATCGAAAAGTTTAACAATTCATCACAATGGATGATGTGGAAGTTCCAGGTATGCGTAAATCTAATGGCTTTAGATCTTTATGATTACGTTGATGGGACGATACAGAAGCCAGCTGAAGCAGTTGAATTGGTAAATTGGTGTAAGAAGGATGCAAAAGCTCAAAAAGTTATTGTGAACTCTTGTGGCTCAAAGGTGCTCATTCATTTGTGCAACTACACAACATCGAAAGAAATGTGGGAGAAGTTGCATTCGATTTACGAGCAAACAAATTATTCAGCCAAGCTAAAATAGAATGTGAAATTGAACGCGACCAACCTTCAATCAAAATTAATTTGCTACATCTGGCAACACTTAACTTTATATTCTAGAACTTTTCTCGGACATTTTGTTTTATTAAATTGGAAGTTCCTCGTGCTTGTCCACGCATTTATTTTTTGTTAAATAAAAATAGAGTGGCGCGACAGTTCTTGAAGAGCCAAGGCCTAAGTGGCTTATTCTCATCAACAATTCTCTGGGTGCGTGTGAAGAATTGAGGGGACCTACAATTTTACGCCGATTCCGAACGGCCAA
This sequence comes from Sphaerophoria rueppellii, assembly GCA_920937365.1. Lineage (NCBI taxonomy): Eukaryota > Metazoa > Arthropoda > Insecta > Diptera > Syrphidae > Sphaerophoria > Sphaerophoria rueppellii. The sequence continues at coordinate 28,791,387 of CAKKXW010000005.1, read as the reverse complement.
GCTGAGAAGCACTTTTTCATGACAGATGATACTCTTGGAAGTCTTGTCAATTCTTCGCAAGAGGCAGTGTCCGTGAAAGATGAAATAAAAACTTTGGGCCCCAGTAGGATTCGAACCCACGACGTTCTGCTTAGCAGCCACGCACCTAACCACTAAGCTACGGACACTACAGTAAAATAAAGTACAGTTAAATAAAGTATTATTTAAAATTGCAATTCGTGATCTCTAATTTTTTCATAAAAGGTTATGGGCCCAGTCACAGAAATGGAGACAATCGCTGTGAGCAAATTAAATAAAAGTAATTGGAATATCTGGAGATTCCAGATGAAGGTGGTGTTGATGGCAAAGGGATTGTTCGAGATGGTGTCTGGCGGGGAGGTGATGCCGACAGGAAATCCTCTGGAAGAAACAAAGTGGAAACTTAAGGATGCGAGGGCTCAGGAGGCTTTGGTGGTGCGCATGGAGGAGGAACCATTGTCACATGTGATGCAGTGCACAAGCGCGAAGGAAATGTGGAATAAATTGGAGGAAATCTATGAAAGAAAATCTGAGATCAGCACGCAACTCCTTAATGAACAGTTCTACAATTTAAGAATGGAAGATGAAAGTGTCAACCAGTGTTGCCGATTCAAAAAAAAAATTATCATGATTTGTTATCATGAGATCCTCAAAAAAATCATGAGATTGCTTATTCTTCATTGGGCCCTTAATAATCAATATACGCTTATAATTCACCACAAAAATTTTATGTACAAAAAAACATATGAGATTCGTTCATTTAATTTAGTTTTAAAATAACATTTAGTGGTATTTTAGGGAAACAAATTTCAAAATTGCCAAGTTCTAGTACTACTCCCTTTTTACAGGATCGAACTTAAGCACATTTTTAACCCCCCATAATTTTTGAACCTATATAGTTAGAAGCTTCAAATCTGAATTACGTATTAACTTCATAGAGACAAAGGCCCTGTTTTGTAGAACCAGTACTTCCTGAGATATTAATTTAACAGTAACAATTTCAAAAAACGTAATTGACTCACTCACTGACTGATCATCCAAATTATGAAGCACTTCTAACAACAGCAGAATCTTAAAACTTTGTACACTGGTAGGTTTTCGGGTGAATACAAAGTAAGAAATCGAACATTTCATTTTGCGCATTCAGGGGGCGTGGTATTCACCCACTTTCTTAAAATGGTCGTAGGATGTTGAAATTCGGAATTCTTGTATGGCTTTGGTTGGATGACATGAAAAAAATGAGAAAAAAAATCTCCATTTAGGGGAATAGTCGAAAACTTTTAAATTTGAAATTCTGATAGGGTTTCGGTTGAATATAAGAGAAAATATAAGTTTAAAATTGCAGTTTCATTAAAGTGGCGTGGTTGCCCGCCACTTTCTTAAAATGGTCGTAGGATGTTGAAATTTAGAATTTTGGTTATATATTATATATCTAACATTCTTTAGTGGTTTCACAATGGAACCTTGGGGCCTAAATGAGTTAACAACATTTATATAGCCGGTCTAACCTTACCTACCTTTTATTTATTTATAAATTGGCAGAGCAATTTATTGTTAAACTTTGCAAGTTTCTAGCATATAAAGTGTATTTCAGGTTTTCAAGCTCCCATAAAAAAAAAACTGCAAAAAAAATGTGAAATCAGAATAAAAACATAAAATGTAAAAAAAAACCAAGTTCTCTTCTATGCGAACAACACTTTCTAACAAATCAGCCACCAAAGGTTATGAGATCTAAAAGAACGCCAAGATTTTACATGTAAAAGGGTCGTATTGAATATTTTAAATTATAGAAGATAATACAAAAATATTAAAAGAAAATAGAAAATAGATTGGGCATATTTGTTTTAAAATTAATTTTTCAAAAAATTATTGATTTTCTTATTACTTTTGAAGGAAGATTTTAAAAATCATGAGATTTTCAATAAATTCATGAGATCATGAGATGGGTGTGAAAATCATGAGAATCATGATAAATCATAAGATTCGGCAACACTGGTGTCAACTGCTTCATTTCAAAAATTACAAACCTGAGAGCAAAATTGAAGCAACAAGGTGAAGAAGTACCAGAGAAAATGATAATAACCAAAATACTTATGTCCCTACCTGACAAGTACAAACACTTTCGGTCAGCTTGGGAAAGTGTGACTGAAGAAAAATAAGATCTCCAAAATTTGACAACTAGACTCCTCATAGAAGAAGAGCGAGTCGCAAAAGAAAAAGACGATTCAAGCGTTACCCTGCTTGCCGTCCAAAAGAAATGTTTTGGCTGTGGAAAACCAGGCCACTTCAAAAAACAGTGCCGGTCAATGATCTGTAATTATTGCAAGAAGCCAGGTCACTTACTCAAAGACTGTTACAGCCGAAAAGGACAAAGATTATGCTCTAATTGCCATATCGAGTGATGTGCAGTTGCAGATAAATACTTGCTGGTATTTAGACAGTGGTGCGTCACAACATATGTGCAGAGAAAAACATCTGTTCTGTAACGGAACCATTGTTCCCCCTCTCCATCCTATACCACCTTTACGACCTTAGGACTACAGGACCCTAAAGCCGGTCCAGGCAGCAGGATGGAGAAGGTATCCAAGCTACGGCTACGCGGCATGCTTGCTTTGCCAAAGGCTTGCTCGACGGGGGGTGGTTCTTGTAGCCGCAGCACTGGATGGTGTTACCTTTTTCATGCCGGAAAAAAAAAATCAAAAGGGTTCTGAAAAGTTCCGGGGACCCGAAGATTGAGGAGGGGAAAGGCGTGTTACCGAAGGGAATTCAATACTTACGTCCTCATATCTCACTCACCATGACCAATATGAACAATTTATACAGTCATATCAATAACCAAAAAGAAATCTTCATTCATGAATTCATTAAAAAAAATTAATATATATATACATAAAAATTAAAAATACAAAAAAAAATAAAAATTAATCATGATTTGAACCAAAAAAAATTAAATATCTAAGTATGAATATTAATAAGAAAAAAATTATTTAAATTATTAAATTTAAAATTAACTCAAGAAAAACTTAAATTATTAATAGAACTGATTTTTTTTTTAATTATATAATAATTAATTAATTATATAGTATTACCTCTATCCTTTATGGTGCACCATGATGAATAGTATTTAATATTAATAAAGAAAAATCACGAAACGATACAAAAAAATTAACACAAAAAAAAAACTCAGAATATTATATTTTAAATTTAAATTTCTTTGATTTCTTTCTTCTTTTCTTCTTTCTTGATTTTCTTATTAATATGCTTCTTTTGATTTTATTTCATTCTTATAGGAATTGCATATTTTTTTGTTTTGTTTTTATTTAATTTGTTTTTTTGTTTGTACTTTTTATAATAATTGTTCCAGCACTTTTTTTTAAATAAAAAATAAATGAGTGGGCAACAGCTCTTGAAGAGCCAAGGCCTAAGTGGCTTACTCTCATCAACAATTCTCTAGATGCGTGTGAAGAATTGAGAGGACCTACAATTTTATGCCGATTCCGAACGGCAAAGTTGAGAAGCACTTTTTCATGACAGATTGATACTCTTGGAAGTTTTGTCAGTTCTTCGCAAGAGGCAGTGTCCGTGAAAGATGAAATAGGATTCGAACCCACGACGTTCGGCTTAGCAGCCAACGCACCTAACCACTAAGCTACGGACACTAAATGAATAATTTTATTTTATCATTTTTGTTTCAAACCAGTTTATTATTATTTTTTTTTTATTTTAGTTCACGGATTCTTCGGATTCTTCTATTGTTCAATGTTCACTCAAATTTTTTTTTTTTTCATTTTTATTTAATATTTTTATTTACATAATTTTATTGATTTTCACATTTATATGCGTTTTATTTTTTTTTTATAGTCTTTAGTTGACTGAAACAAATTGTACCGAACTCCATGTACATATACTAATATGATACGATTAAAATTATATACACCGATCGTTTCTGAACTGATTGACTGAATGAAAAATATTTTTTTTTTTTTATTTTCAAAATTAAAATTTTTTCAAAGCTTATTTTTTTTTCTCAGTGTGTAAGTATAGTGTGTGTGAGTAAAGTATGTTGTAGGAATAATGTTGATGTGGTGAGTATGGGTATATGTTCTATGGATACTATACTACTATGTGATAAGTGATGTTATGTACTGTGTACGCTTAGTTTAGTTTTGTTTTGTTTTTGCAGATCCTCACAGTTCACCAATTACGAAGATCTCAAAACAATAAGGCTGATTAAAATTGGAGATGGTTCCACTATACAAGCTCACGGCAAGGGTAATGTGAAAGTATTTGCATACAACGGCAAATCATTTCATGAAGTCACTCTTCAAGATGTTCTTTATGTCCCCGATTTGAAAGAAAACTTATTCTCGCAAGGTAAAGCATTGGACAAAGGACTTTCCCTTATCTCCGACTCGAATTGTGCTAAGTTTGTGAATGGAGCAGATGAAGTTGTCGCAATTGCTTCTCGATACGAAAAATTGTTCAAGATGCTTTTTAAATCGAGCACAATGAATCAATGTTTTCTTGCAAAAAGTGATGCTAATTTAATGTGGTGGCACAAAACTTTGGCGCATCAAAGCATTCGTCATGTCAAAGACGTTCTCCACCGAAATGGTATTATAGTAAAAGAATGTGACACGTTTTGTTCTTCGTGTGTGCAGGGGAAACACCATCGAGATCCCTTTCCATTGAGTAGTTCAAGGTCGGACAAAGTTGGTGCACTTATCCATATGGATTTGTGTGGCCCAATGGAGGAACCATCACTCAACAACTCAAGATATATTTTTCTTTTGAAAGATGATAACAGCGCATTTAAAACTGTTTTCTTCTTGAAGAACAAATCCGATGTATGTGAGAAGTTGAAAGAATTTATTCTACTTGTGCAGAATCAAACTGAGATGACAATCAAGACCATCAGAAGCGACAACGGGACTGAGTTCATCAATCGTCAAGTTCAACAGCTCCTTAAAGATCATGGAATAACACATCAAACAACCGTGCCTTATACCCCACAGCAAAATGGGCGAGCTGAAAGGGAGTTCCGAACAATCATTGAAGCTGTGAGATCGATGTTAGCTGAAAACAACTTACCAAAAAAAACTATGGGCTGAGGCAGCAAACACAGCCGTGTATATTCTCAACCGCACAGGAGTCAGTCCAGTTGCAAATCAAACACCTTTTGAGGTATGGCACAAGAAGAATGTTGACATAAAATCGTTCAGAGGACCTTTTGGAGCTGAGGTGTGGGCATACGTACACAAAGAAAATAGACTGAAACTTGACATGAAAAGTAAAAAGGGAATATTCGTTGGCTACTGCGACAATGTGAAAGGCTACAAAGTTTATTATCCTGAAGAAAACAAAGTGCGTATCGAAAGAGAAATTATATTTTCCCCAAATAATTCTCATATCAACGAAGAAAGTTTTTCGGAGAAATTTGTCAGCCTGGACTTGGAAGAGATGATAGATGGTGAGGTAAACGAGCCAGAGGGGCAGCAACAGCACAAAAGCAATACAGATTCACAAATAAATTTAAATTCAGTGTCAAATCAAAACGAAAACAACAGTGAAACAGAACAAGCAGCAGATAACACACAGCCTACTTCCGACGAAAGAAGTTATCGATTACGTCCTAAAAATTTATTAAAACAACCAAAACAATTCGATGAATATGAGATGAGTTACTTCAGTATTGATGTGGACGAACCGACGTCATATGAAGATGCGATGGCGAGTGTGAATGCAGGTAGCTGGCGGCAGGCTTTAGACGATGAGATGAGAGCATTGGAAGAAAATGAAACATGGCAGTTGGTAGAGAAACCAGGTAAATGTGAGATAGTAGATAGTAAATGGATTTTTAAAATTAAAAGAGATCAGGATGGTAAAATAAATAGATATAAATGTAGATTGGTAGCTAGAGGATTTCAACAAAACGTTTTTGAAGAAGTTTATGCACCGGTAGTTAAGTTAAGCACTATTAAAACTCTTTTGACTATATGTGCCCATAAAAATTGGTTGGTTTATCAAATGGATGTATGTAATGCTTTTCTTCATGGGGAAATTGATGAAGATTTGTACATGTATTTACCAAAAAGTCATCAGCCAGAGGGTGGTTTAGTTTGTAAATTGAAAAAGGCAATTTAAGGGGGGTTCCCCGAAAATGCAAACTCAAAACTCAAGTAAAAGTGTGCCCATGTATTGGTGCGTTATATTGCTCTCTTATGAAATTATGAGAGCAAATATTTTCCAAAGATTAAATAAGTAACAAGATGGGAAACTGACTTACGTTTCACTCCCTAGATCCCGCAATTTTCATTTTCTTTCATTTTATTTTCTTTCCTTGTACATGAATAATATAAAAACAAAAACAATATTGTAGGACCATATTTACTGTGTAAAAACACGCATACTTTCACAAAAACTATGGTCCAAACTGTGATAGTATTGGTAAAACCACGCATACTTTCACAGTAACTATGGTCCGAAGCTTGTAGGCAACTGTCACTTTGACAGCCTTGTTTCCCATCTTGTTACTTATTTAATCTTTGATATTTTCCTTCTTGCTTCTCTTCATTATATCCCATTTTGCATTCGTATATCAGATCTTCATAAGATAAGTAGGTAAGGTACATACAAAATCAAAGATCAACGAAGCACCAAGGCGACAACGATGTACGATGTCTATTTTGATGTCTCCTTTGTTTGTTTGTATTCGTAGCATCTCGTTTCGGTGTCGGCCGGCGGCGGCGGTGGCGGCGCGTGGTCGGCCGGCGGGCGGAACGTTGATCTTCGTTGTTCGTGAATATTAGAAAAGAAAACAAGTTTTTATTTTCTTTCTTATTTTTTTTCACTTATCGTATATGGACAATGAAGTGCAGGGATATGCTTTGCCAATAAAACACATAAGATAACATACATATGAGGACATAATATAGAAAAGGTGGAACCAAATTATTTGCTTTGAGGTAGTACATACGGATATGTTTTATGTATATAATGAATGATAATACTTTTTTTTTGTTATCTACTAAGTTAGTCATTTGTTGCATAAGAATCCTTCCGCCTCACTAAGAACTGTTGTATTTATCTCTCGCTTATTGGACAGTGTGTCCAGTTCATTTAGACTAAAACCGGTTTTGTAAGCAAGGGAAGCAAAGTATGAATCGCACTGAAGACGAAGACTAAAACTAACACATTCACAGAAGTTAACCAGTTTTAGGTACTCACACATACAAAGCAGGTTCACGTATGCATTTCTTCCCTCAGACTAAAATCGTCTTGTGTTACAAAAATGTTTCATATCATCTACTGTAGCAGGTACCTACAGTGGTTTGGATTGATTGATAAAATAAATAAAAAACGAGATTGGATTTTTTAGTACTGTTTTTTTTTTTTAATTTATTTAATTTTTTTTTATTGTTATACACATTGAAAGAATGAGAAAATAAATTAATTCTGGGGTCATTTTAAAAAATCTTATCTACTATTTTTGAATTTTTAAATTTGTTACTATATGTATGTATATGAAGTGTCATTTCAGGCAGACGGCAGTTATTGCCAAGTCCAAGGCGAAAGCCGTACTGCCGGTCATTAAGAAGCTTTCGGTCTTCAAGATATTTCTTAAGCTGATAATTTATCAGCGCTTCTATGACCTTAGACAGAAGGGAAGTAATCGGACGATAAGTGGAGGGAGGAGGAGGATTCGCCTTTTTTGGATATAGGCTGGACAAATGCTGTTTTCCAACTGAGTTTTCCAGAAGAATAGGTTAGATGGAAAATCTTACGCAAGGGTTTTGCCAGCGTGGAAGAACACCTCTTCAGAACAATAGCGGGGATACCATCTGGACCAGCGGATTTGTGTATGTTGAAATCTTTTAGGACCCTATCTACAGCACGAGTGCGAAAAAAGATTTGTCCCATGGAATTATTGTAGCGCTCTTAGGAGCTCTTTCTTTAACTGGGATTTTTTGACACGAGAAATTTGCCTATATGACACAATGGCCAGATCAGCCTAAAGGCGATAATACACTTATTGTATATTTATCAGGGACAGAGGATAGGAACAAGTCAAGAGTGTTTTCTGCTCGGCCGTCAATGTGCAACAATTTATACTGTAGGAACAGCCAAGACGATAATAAACTGAAAATCCTGCAGGACGATATATTAAATGTAATATACCACGTTTTTGGAAGTCATTCGCCATTTTTTCATAGTTTTTGGTATAAAATTGAACGAAAATGGTAAACAATTTCGAAAAAAGAAGCTCGTGGCGACCTGTAGCATCAATTTTTCTTGAAAGTTAAGAAATAAAAAAAATAAAAAAATTATATTTACGGATTTCCTGGAGGGGGAACCAAGCCTATGTCAAAATCTTTGGATTTTTTTAGATATTATGAAGTTTTCACGTTGAAGTTAAATTAAAAAGACAAAAATTGTACACTATATATGTAGCTTAACATTTTCCAAACCAAAATAATTTTATTTCATTAAAATATTCCAACAATTGTGGGCGCTATGACGTTTCGCACAAAGTGCTTTTCATTTTTTTGCCTTGAGACATAGCCTTAATTGGAATATCTGTTATGAGAATAAACTTCTTTAATTGATGTTTAAAGGTAATTCGTCTGCAAAATAACAAAATTTTAGAAAAACATCAAAATTCCCTTTAGTTTTTTAGATGAAGGCCGAAAAAATGTATATTTTCAAGCGGAATGGCCGCAAAGAAGAAATCCATTTTGTTAAATCACATCTAGCACCCAAAAACTATGCTACAAATTGAACATAGACGCTGATCCTGTAGCAATTACCTTCAAATTAATCAATGGCCTCTTCACTAGAGTAACAACCCAGGAGCTAGATCTTAGTTCAACTCTAAAGGGCAAAACAGATGTGCAGAATTGCTGCGCAGCAAAATTAAAAATGCACAGGCTCTTATGGGAGCAAATTCTGCATGCAGAACAGCACTGCGTGATGTCTCTATTTCTAAATTTTCTGCCTATTTTTATTGCAGCCATAATTGAAAAACTAAATTTTCTAAATAATTACTATCTGGCAATACTTATATTGACACTGTTGACAGTTTGCGATATTTCAAATTGTCAGTTTGAAAAATTGAATAATCAAAATAAGGGTCAAGCTTATGTAAATTAGTTTTTATTATTTCTTTTAAATTTGTTTGTTGGCCTATTTCAATTGGCCTTATTTGTTACTCAAAAGAATTCTTTTATCGGTCTGTTTATTGTCATGTGTGCTTTTGGTTGTATTGAAATCAACAAAGAATCAATTCAGAACGAGACGAATTCCAATTGAAAACCAAATTTCAAGAGGTCTTGGTATTAAATCAAAAACTCGAAGAACATAGCCATGCAAAACATTCTCTTCGAGTATTCATACACACATAAGCTGCTAGCAGTGGCCTATTGCACCACCTCACAAATTTGTAAATTACAAGCGTTTTTACCACAAATATGTAAAAAAATCAAGTTATGTGTTTTGTCAAACTCTGTAGGCTACAAAATTGTAGTTGTGATTCACAAATTACAAAATTGTTGAAAAACTTCATTTTCGGTTGCACGTAGTTGTAAATCACAATCAAAAAAATTGTGAAAAATCTACTTTATTGTAAATTTATTTCAGTTTGTGAAAAAATTCTACAGGCGAAAGACCGTGTGTAATCTTGTCTACAAATTTGTGTTTAACATTAAATTGTGTGCCAGCAGTAATTCTGTAGCGAGTTTCGTTGTAATTAAAAGCAAATATCAATTGCGTTAAAATTATAGTTTTGAAAATTATTTTATTTTCATATTCTGTTACGTTAAGAGTGTTCCGGACTGAAACTGAAACTTTAAGCTTTAAGCGCCACCCAACTGCAGACGACACATTTTGAACTAAATGCATCTTACTAAGAGAGAGAGAATCGCCTTTCTATGAAAATCGTGACTTCCGCCAGCCGTTACTGATTTGAATTTTCAAATTTAGGCAGATTTTGCTATCTCTTAATTTTGAAATAATATGTGTTTGATCAAAGTTTTTCTCAAAATGTTTTGATTTCTGTGTTGAAAAAAAGTACGTGCTAAATATATGAAGAGATTAAAAAAAATAAATATAGCATCATATGAAAAATTGCTTATCAAAAATACAAATTTTATTCATAGCTTTTTAATTCTTTTTTGTTTAAAAAGTGAATTTTTTCTCCAATAGTTATACAGTTTAAATGTCGAATGTTATGCTCATTAAGAAATATTAGCGAAAAATGGTTTTATTTTGATGGAATTCTCTTTGAAAAAGTACGATTTTTAGCCATTTTGGAGTTTTTAAGCCTTTACTACTGAGTAACGAAGTAATTAATTGAAATTGTGCTCCAATAGTTTTTTAGAAACAGTTTTTGTCTACACAATGACACCTTAATCATTTCAATACGACATTTAATCGCTTCACAATACCATTTGAAAAACGCAGTTTTGGTCCGGAACACTCTTAAGGACTATTCACATGAGAACGACCGACGGATGACGGATGAAAGAAATAAAAGTTATTTAAGATAGTTTCAAGCCATATTTCCTCACAAATTCACAACAAAACCATGGAAATATAGTTTTTATCTGATTTTTGATGCATACATTTGAGAAGAATAATTTTTCGTCTCGAAAATATTCTAGTTGATACTAAAGCACTCTTCACATGAACGAAAATTTGTCAATATTGACATTTCTTTCACATGAGAATTTTTAATTCGTCGCGAATGACCAACCAAAACACAAGGTAAAAATTATTTTTGAGGTTATACGTGCGAGTGACGAAAAGTCTTCGATCCCCGAAATAAAACAAACTGTGTACCTCGGTGGTCAAACAACTAATATTATACTTTATAAACAATCAGCAAATTTCGTGGGAATGGAAATTGAATGTAATTCGATTCATGCAATTTCCGTTCCCATGAAATGAAACATTCAGAACCGGCTGGTTTTGGTGAATTGGAGCTCTGGAGGAGGTCCTCTGGAGGTCCTCGTTTAGCTCCATAACACGCGCGAACATTTTGTTTGTTGGGAGTGTGGATGATGCGGAACTCGAATAGAGTTTGGCAGTTCGTATCAACTAAAATAAATTTGTTTTCTCAAATACATTAACATTTGAGATTAAGAAGTTAATTTATGCATCATTAATCAAACATAAACTATACATCTATCGTTTTGTTGAGAATTTGTGAAATACCTCTTCAAACGTATCTTAAATCAGAATAGTGCTTATTAACAGCCAAACTCTATTCGCGTTCCACACAATAAACACTCAAAACGAAGAAAAACTTCGCACGTATTTAACCTCAAAAATCATTATTTTTGGTTTTGGTTGCTCATTCTCGACGAATTTAAACTGTCATGTGAAAGAAATTTCAAAATTAACGAATATTCCTCCATTTGTTTATTATTTGGTCGTTCTCCTTTAGTTGTTTACGCAGCAGTTTTAAGAAAAATTGTAATTTAAATTTGTATCTTACAAGTTTTAAACAAAAATGGTGCAACGGTAAATTGTAAATTTTTTTACAGTTTGTAACTCTCATCACAAATATGTAATACCACTTATTTGTAGTTGGTGCAAAGCAAATTCAAATACAAAATTTGTGATTGTGAATTACAACTACAAATTTGTGGTTGTAATTTGTAAAGTGGTGCAATGGGGCCCTGGTAGCAAGAATGGAAAGCGACGAAATTGCATTTAAAAGCATTAGAATGAGCTTGAGTCAAGATTTATCCAGTTGACGATTGACAAAACAGATCTTATGAAAAAGAAGAACTCAAGGAAATGACCAGGAAAGTTAAAAGTCAGTATCCCTCAACTATCTGACATCCTGACGACCAAGAAGATGAACTTAACGAGGAATTCAATGAACCCGACACGGTGACCAGACCAATCAAACAAATGCGAGCTTTTAAATAAGATCATAAAGTATCTGAAGGTAATAATGCAATTGCCAACTACACAAAAACCTATTGTCATAGCAGTTCTAATACTAAGGAGTTATTCTTTAAAACTGAAACCAATGCTTTTTATTGAATAAAAGCAATCATAAAAACGTTGCTAGGTTTTTTTGGTACTGAATACCGAAGTTCTTGGCAGGTTCCTACAGAACGATTTATACCCACTCTCGATGTGTGCATATTTAAATAAGCTTTTCAAACAAATCTGCATGCAGCGCTGCATGCAGAAATTCTGCACATCTGTTTTGAGCATAACTTTCACATTTATAATTCTAGTGTGAAGTGTAGTGTGATTTTGCCAAATACAAGCAGCCTTATTTATAAACCTAACATAGAGTTATTATAAGACTTATTATGCCTATATAAGGAAAATCCTTATTTATAAAGTTTTAGCTACCCTACATAGGGATTGAATAAGCTATACAATCGCTTAGGGTTGTATAAAGCTTATTATAAGGCACTATAATACGTTTGTGTCAGACATCACACGTCAATAAAACAAAAATTATTAATTTTTATTATAATCTGTCAAGAAATTTGAAATTTATGTGAGTCTTGTCAGCAACTAAAAATGCCATATCAATTTACCAGTGTTGTGAATGACATAGATTCGCTCTCCTGAAGGCCTTAACTTGATAAAAAACGGTTTTATCCAATGAGCATTTGTGAAAAAGAATTTCGAAATAAAAATCAGTTTTCTAAAAAATAATATGAAACAAATTTTATTCAAACACATCAACTGTTGACAGAAAATAATAATTTTTTGAAATTCAAATGTCTGTCGAATGTAGTAGATCATCGTTTTGGTACTTTTTTTTGACAGAGATCTAACATAACTATGCTATGTTGAACAAATTTTTATAAATAAGAATTTATTCAACGTAACATAAGAGCTTATTCAATGCATAGCTAATATACTGTATAGAGGTGTATAAGGAGAATCTAATAAATACGACTGAAGAAGTTTAAATAACTATAATAATTATATATATACAGCCTTATTTATAAACCTAACATAGAGTTATTATAAGACTTATTATGCCTGTATAAGGAAAATCCTTATTTATAAAGTTTTAGCTACCCTACATAGGGATTTAATAAGCTATACAATCGCTTAGGGTTATATTATAAGGTACTAAGTATAATACGTACTTTGTTTTGACAGAGATCTAACATAACTATGCTATGTTGAACAATTTTTTATAAATAAGAATTTGTTCAACGTAACATAAGAGCTTATTCAAAGCATAGCTAATATACTGTATAGAGGTGTATAAGGAGAATCTAATAAATACGGCTGATATAATATATGTGTGAAACTGTGAAGTGTTCATGTACTCCTGTGATCATTGATTACAGTTTGCTTGTTATTCCAGATAAGGTGTTTGTCTCAATAAATCGATATCGAAAACGAAAACACTTACATACTTTTGGCGTCAACAAGATTAATGACTTCATTTCTGATTTGTTTGACTAATGCTTTAAATAAATTTTGTTTTTAAAAATTAATTTAAAAATGTACCGTGATTATCTTGTAAGATAAAATAGTTTTAAAATGATTTATTTCAAGTGATTATTAATCTTTGGTTAGCTTGTGAAAAGTAAAACAAACGCACTGAAAGGAGTAGGATAGGGTTCACTAACACCCACAAATTGTGAGGTTAAAAAATGTAAGAAATAACTCTTTAAGTAAAAATACTGTAAGAAAAAAATCTGCAAATCCAAATTGGGCAACACCTGTACCTACAAAATTAAAGCTTTTAAGCTCTAATTACACTAGTTTACAAAGTTTTTTACCCAAAGATGAAACTTATGTTAAATGATAAAGTAATGAACCCTATGTTAAAAACTGAAGTTGGAAAAAAATAGGACGTCAAGTTTTTGAAATATTAACCTTAGCTTTTTCTAACAATCTTCTGTGTCCTACCAACAAAAAAATCAAAAATGAAACAGTTAACTTCCTTTTTTTGGACAGATAAGCATCTGTTTCTCTTTATACTAACGGTAATCTTTTAAGATATTTTTTTCTCAAAAGTCTTGAAATTTTTTTTCATAAATCTTCAAATCCCGATGAAAGCGTTTACCACATTCATCGCTTACACTTCCCAGTTTCTCAGGAAAAAATGCAGTTGTGAATGTAAAAAATCGAGTTTGAATGACATAATAAACCCCATCTAAAGGTAATTCTTTTAAAAATCGGAAAAAATGTCTTCATAATCTTCTTATTTATGGTTGCCCAAGAAATTTTGTACTACTGGGCTGCTTTAAATTAATACAAACTTTGAATATAAAGTATATAATGCTCTAGTAGTGGCACCAGGCTGAATTTTGAGTGGAACCTGTTATCACCGCTAGTAGTTATTTGCTCGTATTTTAAAAAGAATCAGAATAGTTCTGCCTGGCATTCATAGGGGCGCTGTTGTCGATTCTTGATGATGCCATTACTAGAGCAGTATATGCACAAAGATACGAAGCATCTTTTTCGACACTGGTTTTAAGTGTTTAAGGCTCGTTTAACGGTTTTCACGAATATACCTCCCGCTCTTTAATTGGAAAATTTAACCTAAAATATTACAAAATTTATTTTGATTTAATTGAAACTATCTTTTAAGATAGTTTAAAGCCAATCAAAATGCTAACTTATACAATTAATACAACAAAAGCGAATATTAACTTAGTACCCGTTACAAGGCAGCGTAATAATTTAATGAGGATGTAGTAAAAAAACCGAGACGTGATAAAAATATATTTCATATACTTTTATAATATGTGGGATCATAGAAACCAACTTCAGTATTAATTGTCTTTGGGTAAAAGATTTTTTTTATTATTGTAAACTAGTGTTATTATTTTTTGTCTTATAAAAATTTCCGCGTAAAGAAAACGCGTGTTCTGTTATTCACAGCCAAATTAAAACTGAACTCTTTATTATTTTTGTCAAATGAACCCAACAGTGACAATGAATGAACTTAGGAGTCATAACAAGCGAACGATACAACCCTCCACAGCAGCATTTACTATTTTTTTTTTTTGCTACAATTCGGCCTTCCTCACTTACAATCGTCCCGATTGATATTGATTAAGTCTTTAAATTGTATGTACGGTTTTAAGTTAGCCACTTCCCATATGCCTGTATACGGTATCTGCCTCAACTGAAATCCCTCAACATCTTTAATTAAGTATCTATCATGCGGTTTGTTATATTGTTGAATTTTAAAATCATTTCAGATGCCTTTCTTCGTATTTCTACTAAATTTCTATCCTCTTCATTCCCAGTTGGCTCATGCAATTGTTCTCTCATTTAATCTATTACCTCACCCCTTTGTCTTACCCCAAAAAGCACATCACTTGCATATGTCCCAATTCCTTTATGTATGGTGTTTTTCATAGCAAATTCTATCTTCGGCAAAATCTTATCTAGTGTAAATTCTAGACCACCATTAGTAGTTTTAGCAATCTTGGGAGCTAAACTGCGATTCACACGTTCCACCTGTCCGTTAGCCTGTGGGGAAGCAGTGGCAATCTAAACATGCTGAAATAAGAGAAAGCAGAAAAGAGAGATTCGGGAGAGAAGAAAGGAAAAGACGATGTTCATCGGTCCGGCTGATGACAGACCGATGTGCTGGCACTCCTCGCTGTCACTACTGGTGTCAGTGCAGTGACAGTCCTCCTTAGTCTGAAAGGAAAGATTTGGATAGAATAAAAGGGAAAGATTTGACAGACGTCAGAAAAGAGGAAAAGAAGAAATAGGAAAGAGAGAGAGGAAGATAAAGATGAAGCCCGGAAAAGACCAAGGACTCGAAAGAAAAAGGACAAGGAGAAAGAAAGGATAGATCAAGAGAGAAGACCTAAGGGGATGGGAGAGAATGCGCAGCCGTCCGCTGCGAGGGTCGCGGCATGCTTGCAGTGCTCGGCTGAGCTCGCCGGAATGGGGGGGATCTTGCCCTCGCGAACGGACCTCCTCCTATTTCAAAACATATATCATGCCGGGAGAGATCGAAAAACGAAAAAGCGATACCACCACTGATGCTCCACCACACTTGAGGGCTGCTGGTGACGGTGCAGCTTGGCCTGGTATTCCCACCCCTCCGTGGAATCCGGTCGGCCGATGGAAATCCGAATTCCCCTTGATTCCGAGTTCCTTTAAACGGTCATCATTGAACCTGAAAAGTCAATATCGCCACTTCCCCTAGCTTACCTTTAATCACCCCCTAGAATGCCGCTTCAAGCTTCCATTGAGCTATTGCTCAATCCAAAATCAATGAAAAGAATTCGACTTGGTTTCGACATAAAAGTCATTAAAACAGCTCATTTATTGATGCGTGAATTCATAATATGAATAGCGAAATTTGATGGATAATCCATTAAAAGACAAGTTTATTAAACAAGATATTTGGATATTTAAGTATACTTATACAATGAAACACAAAGAAAAATTTAAGAATTATCAAAAAAAAATTATATCAAACATCAATCGAAAATACATATAAAAAAAACAGTATCAAAGACCAACAAAAAAACCTGGAAAATCTGCCGGTTGCAGACCAAACCCTCCCCAAAATTCTCGCAACCTTATTTGGGTGTATCAATTCACACCCTCGAAACAAAGCGAAAACCCTCAATAACCTGCCTACAGATAGAGCTCTATTTGTCGGTTTGTATTAGGGGCAAAATCTTGCTTTTCCCCGAGCGAGATTTTGGAAAGAATTCCTCCACGGAATCTTTACAACTTTCCGGCGAAAATCTTCCACACTCCTTGTGGCATTCAAAAAATGGACAAAAATGAAATTTACGTTAAAATTTACTCAAAGATAAAATTCAAAATGGCGTTAAGATTTCGCTTCGCAAATGGAAATTTTAACAAAAAGACAAAAAAATGCTTCTGACGCTCTTGTGCGTCGCTTCGCTCAATTCTGAGCTTCTTTCTTGAAAGCAGGAACTATTTCTTGAGCGGCTTCGATCTCCGTGCTTGGCAGCACTCTCTTTGACCGTCGTGCAAAAATACAAGTCTTCGGCCAAGATTGGCTCGGCTTCAAAATAGAGGCGTTTTCTCGAAATTCGATTTTGGACCAAACAATTATATGTACGGGGTATATATATAAAAATACAAAAAAAAAACCCGAAAGGAGAATAAAAAACCCGAAAGGGGTGTCGATCTGCAGCTTGCCGCTGGCACCTAATTTATAATTTACGATAAAACCATGTTTCTTTACAAAAAAAAATTCCTTATTACGACCTTACTTGGCACCCGGAGACTCACGGGCTTATGGCTCGATCTTCTTTTGGCCGAACTGCCCCAATCTTACGGCTGTCTTAGTATGGACGTTGGTCGTCGTTGGCAGAAAGTTCACCCTGCGTCACCAAGAAAACACACGCAAAACATATGAGTTAGTCATACGTTCCCCCAAAAAGGATCACAATTTTGATAAAATCAAATTGCACTCACCCTTTCAATAGATTTTTCCCAGCAAACTTGCAATCTTAGCGTTGTAATTCCTAATTGCTTTTAACACCAGGGAATTTCGCAACACTTCACTAGGTATATGTACTTTCCTTATAGAAAAAGATTACTCAACACAACTCAATTCGATAGTCACGACGGACGAACTTCAAATGTCCTCTAAAACTCAGACTGATAGTAGGCCTAACTTTGCCGTCGGCGAGCTTTTACCAAAGCCGCAGAAACTGCCACGTCATGCTGGCGGTAAAACTTCGCCGCAATTCATTTTGTAGCCGGTAACCCGGCGAAAGCATCGCGCCGCTGTATGTTCATTCATTTTCACCACGGTCGGCGTGCGTCGGCGTCGTCCAGGCCAAAACAAACAAAAATTTGTGTCTCTTTTCCCTATGTTGTCGTCAAAATACTTATTTATTCGTGTTCGTCACATTTGTTTTTGTTTGTTTACGTCGATAAGGTATTATTATGTATATTGTCATTATGTTAGCCATTTATGTTGTTTTCAATTGTCGTCTTACATTTAACTTTATTCTTATTGTTAATACGCACATAATGTATATAACACCTGACACTAACCCTTGACACCCAAATAAACACACTACAAAATTCAACACATCTTTGTCGTCCTTCTTTTTCAATTTATTCAAACACAACAGCGTTGACAACAAAATCTTATCACAATCTCGATCCCCAAAGAAAAACAAAAAAAAATCACATTCCCTAACATCAACATCAACATATTGCACTATCCCTCAAAGTTTCTTCCACTCAACACATTTTCTAAACACTTTACCCTTCCAGCCAACCGTCAGCCTTCCAGGCTGCACAGCATGCCCTTTTCCATTCAGAAAATGTTTGTTGTTTCCTCCTTTCTGATAGCCGCCATTTTCATTCAATAGCACAGCCGAAGAGGACAACTCATCACCAGCACATTACACAAACGTAAGTATTTTTCATTCATTTTTATGCACTTTCTTACAACTCTTTGTTGTAATTTATGTGCAAAAAATTTAATCATACACTTTTCTTTATTCCTTCAGATCGCTTGACGAGCTATTTCCCCGGATGGAGAGGATCTAGAGGGCTGGGCAGCGAGACCAAATATTGTAAGTATTTGCCAATATTTTCCAACATTTTTATGATATAGATTTTTTTTGCAGGTCTAATTTCAGCGCCGGCAACGCCTTTGCTGCCCTACTCGCCGTCCCTGATGATGTGAACGGTCATGTCGACGCCGACGTTCGTCTGTCAGCTGCAGCCACAACAAGATCAAGGACATCAAAATAAATGTTGATTTCTGCGCTGTTCTGTGTGGAACACAGATTGTCTTACAACCAATTGAATTAGACAATCCAAATATTAAAGACAAGCCAACTCAGATGTTTCCATCGGCAATACCTGGACTGAGCGATGCCGTGATCACAAGTCATTTGCTGACCAACGAATTTCTTATTTTTGCTACCGAGGTTAGTTCACATTAACCAATTTTACCGATGAATATAAAAATGATTTTCTTTATAGCTGGTTTACTTTTCATTGGAAAAATGGTCACTGAGTACAAAGAATAAACGCAATATGGGCATTAAGAGCTTGAGTTGTGATTCGGAAGGAACGAAATTGATTTTCTTCGATGATCCCGATCATGGATTTGTTTTTCCTCCGGTTCGTATCTTTTTTTCGAAACCGTACACCTTACCAGAATGTCCCGGTCGTCCACAGAAGAAGCGCTTCTAATAGCAGATTTAACCAACGAATGAGAAGGAGTTCTGTGGGACCTTTCGAAGACGAGTGTTTTCGCTGTTTCGATACGAAGATGTGTTCCACACATGTCTTCCAAGGATATTCCGTCGGAGGTAAGAAGATTTGAATTGTGGTGTCAATGTCAACCTAACAATCAATTTATTATTTTCAGGGAAACATACGCTCAAGATAGGCGAAATCAAACTTCTGCCCGTTCAAATGCCACTGATGCTTTACGACGGTGAACTGGCTCTTTGTGTCGACAGTGGACAGTCCTCAACTATAACCTCTCAACACATCTCGTGACACCGACCACCAAACCGTCAACACATCTGCAAAACCTCATACGACATCAAAATTATCCCGAAGCTTTCAAGCTGTGCGAGCAGCCACAACAATGCTTCACGTTATTGTTGTTAAAAATATTAGTTTTTATTTTATGTTTTAAACTCTCAATAAGTAAACCCTGTTTTGAATTATTACTTTGCTTATTTCTTTTCATATATTTGTTGCTTTTATCTCCCACTTTAATTAATTTGGTTCTCTTATACTTTCTGCTTAAACTTGCTTAATTACGATCTGAGTATACATTACATACATTGTAAGCAAACTCATAATGAAATACATCACAGTTCTTGTAAAGAAGTCAAATGAGTCAAACGTGTTTTCTCTTGGTGCAACAGGTTATGGGCCCAGTTGCGTTTATGATTTTTTTTTGAGAATCACGTGCATGTACGAATTTTAAATTAAAAGTTTAATCAAAAATCGGAAATTTTCGAAGCATCGAAAATTCTGTGTTACACCGAGAAGCATAATCAATTTGCCGACGATTGGTATTTGGGTAAATTTGCTGCACATAAAATTGCAATTTTTTTTTGATTTTGGTAATTTAATCAAATTCGTACATAACTGGTCATTTTATTACATACACACTTATCTGGTCATTGTCATACGGTTATTTTGATCTCACTGTGTTTGACCGTTAGTTTTTTTTTTATCATCATGTCATCTGATAACAGTGAAACTAAAATTGAGAAACTGATTAATGGTGATCAGTGAAACATCTGGAAATTTCAAATAAGAATCATTTTAAGTGCATATGATATATTGAAATATGTGACAGGGGATGAAGCTAAGCCTACTGAAGCTGAAAAATTGCTGCTGTGGAATCGTTTTGACAGTAAAGCTCAAAGGGTTATAGCCACTTCAATTGGTCCGCAACCACTTTTACATATCATGAACTGCAAATCCTCGAAGGAAATGTGGGACAAGCTCCATACTGTTTATGAGGTAAAGTCAAAAGCGAGTATCCACGTGCTCCAGCAGCAATTTTACAGTTTCAACAAAGATCCGCAAGACGATATTGCTTTGCATATTTCCAAGTTGCAGACTATTGTGCAACAGCTTGCCGATGTGGGAGAAAAGGTTTCCGACTCGATGGTCATTACGAAAATACTTATGACCTTGCCGTCTTCATTTAACCATTTCCATAGCGCTTGGGAATCTACAGCAACAGATAAGCAAACATTAGAGCATCTAACGAGTAGATTAGTTCTTGAAGAGGCACGCATTAATTCGCAAAACAATTTTTCTGAGCCAGGAGGAAGTAGTGCTTTGATAGCAAACAAACAGTTTACACCCAAAAAGTTTTTGAACAAAAGTAGACAGAATTCAAAGCCAGGAAGATGTTTCTACTGTAAAGGAGTAGGGCATTGGAAGAATGAATATCCAAGGAAAAAGGAGAAACAGTTTGGTGCGTCGAATTTTAATGAAAAAAAGGGGAATGCGTTTGTTTGTGAGGCGATGTTGTCACAAGGTGATGCTAGAGCTGACGAGTGGTTCCTGGATTCTGGAGCGAGTGACCACATGACCAGTAGGAAAGAGTGGTTCCTTAATTACAAGGATTTTGATAAGCCTATAATAGTAAGGCTAGGAGATGGAAATACTATTAATGCATATGGTAGAGGGGACATAAATGTATTGTCTTTTAACAATGTCAGCTGGGAGGAGAATAATTTGGCTGATGTCTTATATGTTCCAGATATTCGCCTGAATTTGTTCTCTCTAAACTGTGCCTTAGACAAGGGTCTTCGCTTATCTTCGGATAATTTAAAATGTGAGCTCTTTAAGGAGGATTCTGTTTTAGTAGTGGGAGTTCGAGAGTCGAAACTTTTCAAATTGCTTTTGAAGGTCACAAGTGGTTCCAATGATGTTGGTGCATGTGCAAATTTAGCAGAAAGGAAGAAAGAAACACTTCAGATATGGCATGAACGACTCGGGCACCAAAATATTGTTCAAGTAAGGAACGTTTTAAAGGCCAGAAATATTGCTTTTATAGATGATGATAAATTCTTTTGCGAAGCGTGCATGTATGGAAAACAACATCGTGCAGTTTTTCATGCAAGTGAAAATAAGGCGATTTGCGTAGGGGAACTTGTGCATTCAGATGTATGCGGTCCAATGCAGTACACGTCAGTTGGAGGAGCAAAGTACTTCTTGCTGTTTAAAGACGATTTTTCGCACTTCAGGACTGTTTTCTTTCTAAAAGAGAAGTCGGAGGTACATATTCTAATCGCAAGGTATTTAAAGTTGATAGAATCTGAAACAGGCAGAAAGATGAAAGTTTTGAGATCCGACAATGGCTTAGAATATGCAAATAAAGAAGTTCAAAAGATTTTAATGGAAAATTGTGTCGTGCATCAAAGGACTGTGCCCTATACACCTGAACAAAATGGTCGTGCAGAGCGTGAAATGCGTACCATTGTGGAAGCAGCTCGAACAATGATTCATGGTAAAAATTTAAACATGAAACTTTGGGCCGAAGCAGTAAACACTGCAGTTTTTGTTCTCAACCGAACAGGTTCAAGTCCAATCAAAGGTAAATCACGGTATGAGCTGTGGTATGGGAAGCAAGCCGATATAACAAACTTTCAAGTTTTTGGAACAGATGTTTTTGTTCATATACTCGAACAAAAGAGGCGAAAATGGGATCGAAAATCCGGAAAGGGTATTTTCGTAGGATATGGTGACAATGTCAAGGGGTATAGAATATATTCACCTGAAGATAACAAGGTAGAAATATGTCGTGATGTCCGTTTTCACGATTCGAAAGTCATGGTTAGTCATGAAGAATTGTGTGCTGTTTTTAATGATGATCCTCATGAACATAGTGAATCATCTTTGGAAGATATTGTTCTAGACTGTAAGGATGATCATGGAGGTCATGTTGCTGCTGAAGACGAAAAACCTACGAGTGTCGATGATGTTGATGTTGTGATGAAGTCTTTGAAGATGTTTTTCAAGATTTTGGAGTTGAGATGAATGATGCAAATAAACAAGAAGCCCGAAGGAGCTTTGTTAGCGACCGATTAAGAAGTAAGACCAGGATTGGTGAAAGTGATGCGAATTTTTGCATGCAGGAAAGCTTTGCCTTCTTAGCGGAATCTTATTTGCCAGATTGTTTTGAAAATGCCATGCAGTGTGAAGATGCAGCTAAATGGAAAGAGGCAATGGATGAAGAGATTGCTTCATTGAATAAGAATGAAACCTGGATTTTGACGGATTTACCTGCTGGACGCAAGCTAGTTGATACCAAATGGATTTTCACAATCAAGAATTCAACTGAGAATGAAGGTAAAAGATATAAGGCAAGATTAGTGGCTCGTGGTTTTAGCCAGCAGTTTGGGGTGGATTACTTCAATAAGGACAATTTTGGGTATAACAGCATCCGAAAAACTCCACATCAAACAGTTCGACGTCAAAACAGCGTTTTTATACGGCGATATCAAAGAAGAAATCTATGTTCGACAACCAACAGGATATGAGGACGGAAGCACTCGAGTTTGCAAGCTTCAAAGGAGTCTGTATGGACTTAAGCAAGCTTCTAGATGCTGGAACCAAACATTTACTAAGCTTCTAAAAACGTTTAATTTTCGACCATGTGCTGCAGATCCATGTGTTTTTATAAGCGACGAAGAGGGCAAAAAGGTTATTTTGGCGATTTATATAGATGATGGTTTGGTTGCGTCAACGGACAAATGTGAAATTTTGAAGTTTTGTGAGCATCTCAAACTTAACTTCGAAATAAAGGTGTTTCCTGCCAAACACTTTCTGGGATTGGAGATACGGAGATTTCGAGATGGGTCTATTCATATAAATCAATCGCAATATGTGAAACGTTTGATTGAGAAATTCAATATGTCGGATGCAGTACCTCTGTCTATTCCAGCAGACACATCAGCAGTGTGGAACTTTTCAGAAAAGTCCTCTGAAAAGATAAATTTTCCTTTTCGACAAGCAGTGGGCAGCCTTATGTATCTGATGGTGGCTACACGTCCGGATATAGCCTTTGCAGTTGGATGTGTCAGTCGCTACCTGGATAATCCTAGTCCACATCACGTTACCATGGTCAAAAGGATAATTCGCTATCTGAAAGGGACAGCTGATTACGGCATATATTTTAAAAGCACTAAATTTAAATTTTCTTGTTTCAGTGATGCAGACTATGCTGGTGACGTAGTAACAAGGCGATCAACCAGTGGGTTCGTTTTCTTGATGGGATCAAGCTGTATCACTTGGGCCTCGCAACGTCAAAAATGCGTGGCACTTTCTACAACTGAGGCTGAATTTGTGGCTGCATGTCAAGCAGTCAAAGAGCTGGTGTGAATCCAACAACTTTTTAACGATTTGCTAAACCAAAAGATGACTCCAATCCTCTATGTTGATAATCAAGGCGCCATACGATTGATTAAGAATCCCGAGTTCCACAAGAGGACAAAACACATAGATGTGCGATTCAACTTTATACGTGAAAAGTTTGAAGATGGTCTTTTCGAGTTAGAATACGTGCCAACACAAAACCAAGTGGCCGATATTTTAACGAAAGCATTGCCCAAAGATAAATTTCAACGATTTCGTTCTATGATGGGAGTTATTGACTTAAATAAAACTAATTAACTTTTTTTTTGGATTGTTAAAAACATTATGAATTATTTTTCATTTAAAACATTATAAAAAGTGGGAGTGTTAAAAATATTAGTTTTTATTTTATGTTTTAAACGCTCAATAAGTAAACCCTGTTTTGAATTATTACTTTGCTTATTTCTTTTCATATATTTGTTGCTTTTATCTCCCACTATAATTAATTTGGTTCTCTTATACTTTCTGCTTAAACTTGCTTAATTACGATCTGAGTATACATTACATACATTGTAAGCAAACTCAAAATGAAATACATCACAGTTCTTGTAAAGAAGTCAAAGGAGTCAAACGTGTTTTCTCTTGGTGCAACAATTGTCTTTTAGAAATTCCTCAAAACCAGCTGAGGTAAAAGCACTTCCCCTATCAGATACTATTACTTTAGGTCTAAGCCGAAGAATAAGCCCTCAGACATGTAAGAACCTCATTTGTTCCAGTAGATCGTACGGCAAATAATTTTGTGAATTTTGAAAATGCATCAATAACTAAAAAGACATATTTCTTTTTTGATGCTTTCAGTGTCACCGGACCGAAGTGATCAATGTGAATTGTATCAAAGGGTACATTGCATTTTGGTATATTGTGTAAAAGTCCCTCGTGTTTGCCAACCTTCGCCGAAAGCACTATACATTTTAAACAATTATCAATATGATCCCGAATTTTTGTCCTCATTTTCGGAAACCAATATGATTTCATAATGTTATCCAATACCTTCTCTGCTCCTACATGGCCCATTTCATCGTGGTATTTTTGCAAAATATTCTTTTCCATACTATTAGGAACAAAAAACTCAATATTTTGATCAAGCTTCTTATATACCAAACCATTCCGTAACTCAAATCTACTATCTTCTTGAGTTTGTAATCGTTCTTTAATCTTTTGTATATTTGTATACTTATTTTGACAAATCGACAAGGTCTGTTCAAAAGTATTATTTTCAAGCACCAATATATTACTAATACGACTTAATGCATCTGCATGTTGCAATTTACCCCCATTTCTATGCTATGTAATCATAGTTCTGTAGCTCCAAAGCCCATCTGGCAATCTTTGGATTAATTTCTTTTTTATTTAGTGTGAGCGTCAGGGAATTGCAATCTGTGACTATCTTAAATTTCAACCCATGAAGATAGATCCTAAATCGCTTAATTGCGTATATAATGGCTAGGGTTGCTAGCTCGAAACTATGATATTTAGATTCGCTCTCAGTTGTTCTTTTAGAGAAATAGAATATGGATGAAACTTTTCATCCAACGAACTAGCATCGCAATGAAGCTCCGTCTCATCTCATGGATCATAGAAAGATAGTATTGGTGATTCAAGCGATTTTCCTTTTAAAACTTCAAATCCTTCAATTTCTTTTTCTTCAAACTTAAAAACAGCGTCCTTCCTAATTAATCTATACAAGGGTTCGGCTAACAACGAAAATCCCTTTATGAACCTTCTGAAATATGAACATAAACATAGCTTTTTAGCTATGTACGTCCTTGGAATTTTTTGGTAAGACAAAATTCGTAACCGATTCGATACCTTTACTATCTGGCCTTATCACATCCTTGGATATTATATATCCCAAATATTCAATTTTCGATTCTAAAAATCGGCACTTATCCACTCGTATCTGTAACTTATTCTTTATCAACTTTTCAAATACCTCTCTAATTATCGCTAAATGTTCTTCAACAGTTCCAGTTGCAATCATTATATCATCCAGATAAATTGCTATTTTTTCTGCTCGAATAAGGTCTTCAAATACTTCGTTTATGAATCGTTGGAATTGGAATGTCGAGGGGGCATTTCTAATAGTCCGGGCGGCGACCGTAAGATTACCTACCTCATAAGCAGAGTGGAAAATTTAGCCACCATCTAATGGTAAATGACAAGAAGTTTTCAAAACCGGTGGTCGGACAGACTTTCCCTGGGCCTTTTGGCGGCTAAATGGGACTTCCGGTTGCGTTTTTTGGTGTCAGGTTATACCATGAGGTGAGTGGAAAAAGTAAGTAGAAGTCAATAGACATTTCGTCGTAGATACCAGAACATATGGTCGGACAGAAATAACGCGGGCCTTTCCCTTTGCCCGACCATTTTAAAAACGGTATCAAATGAAAGCTTAGAATGTCAACATTAAGAATCTACTGGTCGGACAAACTTTGAATGGGCCAATCACGAGACCGACCGCATTTTTCAAAAAAAAGTCTGTTAATTACTTTAATGTTTTTTTCAACTCAGCATCAACATTTTTGGTGTTAAATCTATATAAAATAGATAACTGATGAATATATATATGATATCATAGTTGGCTAATCCAAAAATATAGTTATGGTCTTAAGAAAACTACTTAAACTGGTTAACATCTGATTTTGATCATTTTTTTTTTTTCATAGAAAATAGTATTTGTTCAGTACAATGAAATAAAAACAACAAATTTACCATACAAAGGAATATTTTGATTATATTTTTATTACATATTAAATAATTAATTCTTTTTTTTTTCGAACAAATAAGGTATAAGTAACATATATATAGAACAAGAAAACTAATTTTGCATACTTCCACCGATTAATTGATTGATTATTATTGATATCTAAAGTTTCAAAGTATATCAACCTCGTCGGAATCAACCTCACTCAAATATTGGAATTCTTCTTCTTTATTTTCCTTAAAAATGATGTCATCAACATTAAGTAGCATGGGATCCCCTTGAAACCAAAGTGGTATTAACTTTCCGTCTTTCAATACCCACCCAAAATCTTCTGCCCTACTTTTGACGCCATCTGCTTCAGTAGCATTCGCCCACATAGAACTTACGAAAACTGTTCTTTTAATTTTCTCGGTAAGAGATTTAAAAAACAGGGGGTATCAAACTGGAGTCAATATTTCGTAAATTTTTGAAAAAATTTCCTACAGCAGTATTCTTTGAAGCATAAAGTTTCTGGAACATTTGATATCTGGCAGCATTTACACTTTTACAGTTCTTTATGCCATACATATGTGAAGTAAAGTTTTGAATGGTGTCAGTATCATTGCAACAAGTTACTTTACTCAACGCCTCAACGACCGTTTTTTTCAAGGGTGTCGAGGGGTTTATCTTTTCCTTTTCTAAAAAAAACTGGCCGTATAGTCGCAGCCTGTAATGGCGTGAAATGCTGGTAACGCAGCACATAAGTTTGCTCCCAGTGTCGAAGCTAGTTGAGTGCAATTTATGCAATTGACGTCATTCCTTTTCAAGCTGCCACTTGTTAACCATATCTCCAGGTCTTTGAATTTATACATATTTCCAAGTAAAATAACTAGAACGTCTGTGTCAGACGCTCGCACTATAATACTTGAATTTGATTTTGACTTGCTTACTTACTTACTTACTTATGGTGGCGCTACAGTCCAGGTCGGACCAGGGCCTCACCCAACAAACTTCTCCAGCCAGCTCGGTCCCTGGCTAACTGTCTCCAGTTTCGCACGCCAAGTTGGTTCAGGTCCTCTACCACCTGTGTGCTCCACCGGAGTCGCGGTCTTCCTCTTCTGCGACGTCCTTCCGAAGACTCTACGAGCCGGAACATTATTTTCCATTCGCTCAACATGACCCAACCATCTAAGTCGTTGGACCTTAACTTTTCTGGCTAGGTCAGTGTCGCTGTACAGCTCGTACAGTTCTTGGTTGAATCTTCTCCTCCATTCCCCATTAATGCAGACAGGACCAAAAATCACTCGAAGAATTTTTCTCTCAAAGCAGCCCAAAGCGTTTTCATCAGATGTTGTCACAGTCCATGTCTCTGCACCATACATGAGGACCGCGATGATGAGGATTTTGTAGAGTGTCACTTTAGTTGCTCGGGAGAGGACTTTACTACTCAATTGCCTTCTAAGTCCAAAGAAGCAGCGATTGGCAAGAGTGATTCTTCGTTTGATTTCAGCGCTGGTGTTGTTGTCTGAGTTGATAGCGGATCCCAGGTAGACAAAGTCCTTAACTACCTCGAAGTTAAATCTGTCTATGTTGACGTTTGCTCCAAGTCGTCGATGTTGGTTGTCCTTTCTTGTCGACAGCATTAACTTGGTCTTGCCCTCGTTAACCGCTAGACCCATCTTCCTGGCCTCCGTCTCAAGGCTCACAAACGCTCCACTGACATCACGCTGTGTTCTTCCAATTATGTCAATGTCGTCTGCGTATCCTAGTAGCTGGACGGACTTTTGAAAGATTGCGCCTCTGGTGTTGACATTGGAGCTTTGCACAATCTTTTCAAGAATGATGTTGAAGAAATCGCATGACAGCGCATCGCCTTGTCTTATACCTTTTTTGACATCAAAAGCGTCCGTTAGGTTTTTTCCGACCATGATGGAACAGCGTGAATTTTCCATTGTCATCTTACACAGACGGATGAGTTTTTCAGGGATGCCAAAACTAGACTGTGCTTTATATAGTTGGTCTCTATAGACGCTGTCATACGCGGCCTTAAAATCGATGAAAAGATGGTAGGTATCGATTTGAAGTTCCTGGGTCTTCTCCAAGATCTGCCGTAGGGTGAATATTTGATCGATGGTGGACTTTCCGGGTCTGAAGCCACACTGATAAGGACCTAAGGTTGTTGACGAAGGGCTTCAAACGTTCACACAGCACGGCAGACAAGATCTTATAGGCGATGTTAAGGAGACTTATACCTCTGTAGTTGGTGCAGTTCAGGGGATCTCCTTTTTTGAGGATCGGACAAACGATGCTGAGGTTCCATTCATCGGGCATGCTTTCCTCCGACCAAATTTTGCAGATGAGCTGGTGCATGCTCCTAACCAAATCATCTCCGGCTGCTGTGTACAGTTCGGCGGCTAGCCCGTCTGCTCCAGCGGCTTTGTTCGACTTTAGTTTAGATATCGCTATCTTAACTTCGTCCATGTCGGGTGGGTGGAATTGTTGGCCTTCTGCACCCAAATTGAATGGTTCTGTATTGCTGACGGAGTTTTGGTCGTCATCGCCATTATACAGCTTGGAAAAGTGGTCTTTCCATATCCTCAGCACTGACTGCGGTTCAACTACGATATTCCCATGATGGTCTCTACAGGCTTCAGTTCGGGGTGTATAAGCCTTGGAGGTTTGTTTCACCTTTTTGTAGAACTTTCGAACCTCGTTCCTGTTGTGACATCCCTCTATCTCCTCGATCGCGCGCTTCTCATGCTCCATTTTTTTCTTTCTGAGAAGTTTATGCTCCTCTCTCCTTTTCTGCTCGTAGAGCTCACGAGCTGCTCGTGTCCTTCTTTGCAGCGCCGCTTTGTATGCCTCTTGTTTAGCTGCATGTGCTCGCCGGCATTCATCGTCAAACCAGGGGTTTCGTTGTGGTGGCCTTGTAAACCCTAGCACTTCAGAGGCGGCATCTCTGATGGCTGCTTGGCAGTGTTGAAACTGGTTCTCTATATTTTGTGCTGGCAGCAAAGGGAAAAGGATCTAGCAATCTCTTGCGATTGTAGCCGCTTGACGTCGAATTTCCTCCTAGCATTTTCGCGTGTTGGCTTTGATCGGGATATCCGCATTCGTACCTTGGCTACAACAAGGTAGTGGTCCGAGTCGATGTTGGCACCTCGGAATGTGCGGACATCTTGCATGCTAGAGAAATGTCGTGCGTCGATCGCAATGTGATCAATCTGGTTGACGGTTGATTGGTCAGGAGATTTTTGACTTGCTTATGTGATATATTAACCTTGTGTCAGGTTCTTCATGGCTACAACTGTATTCACATTCTTCACTTTTGGAAATATGTTGATTTTGACGTTGATAAGAGAAACACTTTTCATCCACTGTTAAATATACCTTCTTGTCTCCCAAAATTGGAATCAAGGAACTATCTTCCCAGTGGAGTCCTAAAAACCTTACTAATGCCTGCTTTAATTTAGGATTTCTGAGGCATTTACCGAAATCATCCGTTCGTTTTTGCATTGGTCCCAAAATCGTGAAATTCGATTCATTGACTTCATTCCGGACGCAATGCTCAGAATCTTTGATCGATGGGAGCTTCCGTGGAACATACTCTCTTTAAAATCATTTCTGATATCTTATCAAATGTTTGAGATACTAACGACCCCAAGAGATGAATGAAATAGAAGCCGTCAATAAATTCTACATCATTTTTCAATGGCTCGGACGGTATTTTAATGTCCACCTTGCATAGTTTGGTTGGTTAAACAAAAAAATAAATAAATTGTACAGTTCGAATATAGAGTCAACATACAGTTCAAAATCACTCGTTCTTATACTAATTGAAAATCTGAAAAAAAACATTCGTGAAGCCTTTGTATTGCATGAAGAGCCGAGGAGTTTTACCATGATGTCCTTCAAGGGTAAGATCGATGTACGCTCTGTATCTAGTTAATATGTCTTTAAGAAATGGGCTCAAATTAGGAGTTTCATTTAGTTGCAACCGGTTTTGCAATAAGTCTTTTAAATAATTTTCGAAATCTTTTAAATTCAGAAGCCATTATATTCCAAAAAACACACAAAACTTAAACTTTTTATAAAATGTGATTTTTGTAAGATTCTTACAGTCGAAGAAGAAGTTTTCCAGAACAAAATAAAATTTCATACAAAACAAACGATGTTCATGAACGATGATTTTTCAGTGAACAGGAGAAAAAACGTATTTGATACAGAGCATTTGATACGTGGATTTACATTTATATTGACTGAAAAACAGTCAAATTGAATTGTGTTAGAAAAAAAAAAAAAAAAATTTCTATGAAAATAATGATCAAAAACTGGTGGTAAGCAGTTTAAATAGTTTTTTTAAGACCATAACTATATTTTTGGATTAGCCAAGTATGATATCATTCATCAGTTATCTATTTTATATAGATTTAACACCAAAAATGTTGATGCTGAGTTGAAAAAAAAACATTAAAGTAATTAACAGACTTTTTTTGAAAAATGCGGTCGGTCTCGTGATTGGCCCATTCAAAGTTTGTCCGACCAGTAGATTCTTAATGTTGACATTCTAAGCTTTCATTTGATACCGTTTTTAAAATGGTCGGGCAAAGGGAAAGGCCCGCGTTATTTCTGTCCGACCATATGTTCTGGTATCTACGACGAAATGTCTATTGACTTCTACTTACTTTTTCCACTCACCTCATGGTATAACCTGACACCAAAAAACGCAACCGGAAGTCCCATTTAGCCGCCAAAAGGCCCAGGGAAAGTCTGTCCGACCACCGGTTTTGAAAACTTCTTGTCATTTACCATTAGATGGTGGCTAAATTTTCCACTCTGCTTATGAGGTATGTAATTTTACGGTCGCCTCCCATACTATAAGCCCAAATGGCATTTTTAAGAATTCATATTGCCCCAACAGGGTCACAAGGGAAGGCTACTTTACCGATTCTTTTCCTATCTTCACGTGATAAAACGCACTTTTTAAGTCTAAGAGTGAAAATATTTGCTAACCTATCTAAAAGATCATCTATCAAAGGTGACTGGTAGTTATCTTTAAAAGTCATTTTGTTAAGATTTTGAAAATCTATACACAATCGTATGTCACCAGTTATCTTTTTTCTAAAACTATAGGTGATGCATACTTCGACTTACTCGTTTGAATTACATCTGACTGCAATATAGCAATAACTCATCCAAAATACCTTGAAGCTGAGCTTTCTCCAAATAAGATAACCTTCTAGGAGGGCAATGGAAGGGCTTTTCATTAACTAATCTAATAGCGTATTCCCACCAACGTGATTTAGCTAAATCCACTTAATTAATGATTAATTACATGATTTTACATACATTTTCAATCATTTATAATTACGTGTTTAAACTTGTTTTATTTTTAATTAGGTATAAATCACTTTGATGATCCCAGGCTGAATGATTTCATGTTCAAGTAATGAATAAAATTCATTTTAAGTTCATTTGTTTTTCTTTTTGACAGACTAAATTCAAATTTTGTGTCAAATATTACAATGTTTTATTGAAAAAATTCAAAATTCATGTCAAGATCGTCATGAGTGTCAAGCTAAATTAGGAAAAAGTTCAGTGGAAACGCTTATCGTAATTTATAAATCATATGAGCTAAATCAAGTCGGTGGGAATACGCTATAAGTTTCATTTCTTAATCAATTTCAGGAAATTCGGGACGCTTGCAACACATAAAATTTTTTAGCATTTCACTAAAATCATTTTTTTCTTTAATAGACAGATTTTTTCTACTCCTTAAATCTATTTCATTCGTTTTTCCTTCAATTTCTACATTCATTAAATTTGTGCACTCATTTTCATATTCGCTTTATTTGAACTTATCTTTTGATGTTTATTTCTTTTATTCAAATTCCATTCATCAATCTCTAAATTGTTTTCTTTAAACAAACTAAGATGTACAGATTTCAAAAAATCTCTTCCTAGTATAGCTGCAACTTGCATAATTTGCAAATCTATTTCCTTTTCCTTATAAATATTTACAACATCAACTAAACCAATTATTTTAAGTATACTTTTATTTATACCCACAATATTAACATTTTTATTATTCGGTAAAATACATGTTTGTGGTATAAATTGTTTCTTTATAATGCTTATTGGGCTGCCGGTGTCAAACAGGATACCTATTAATATTTAATGAACTAAATTATTTGTTTTAAAATTAAAAATAATATTTCTTACATAGTCGTCATCATCCTCTTCCCCAAATTGGTCAAAATGATGAACTACAACAGCCTTTCGTTCCGGACATGTAGCAGCAAAGTGGCCCGTTTTAGCACATACGTGGCACGATCCAAGAGGTCTTTTAAGCTTGCGACAATCTGGTGCTAAATGTCCCAGCGAATTACAATTGAAGCATCTAGGTGGCTTGGATTCCTGCAGCAAACACTCGTCGTGACGTCGATTGACCTGGAGTGGCAATTTTGTTCGATACCACTTTTGTTCTAGGCAATTCGATTTTGCTGAATGCCTTGGCGAGTTGAAAGGGTAAGTTCTTAAATACTGTGTGATTGTGTACCTGGTATAG
This sequence comes from Sphaerophoria rueppellii, assembly GCA_920937365.1. NCBI lineage: Eukaryota > Metazoa > Arthropoda > Insecta > Diptera > Syrphidae > Sphaerophoria > Sphaerophoria rueppellii. The sequence goes on along the minus strand of CAKKXW010000005.1, from coordinate 28,758,250 downwards.
ATGCATCATGCATTCATATACAGTTTTTTTACCCACCATAAAATTAGCGACGATGCACTTTATTAAATTCTGAAAAAAATTTAATGTCCGTGGTCAAGTTGTTTGTTGATTGGCAGTATGTATCATAAAAGTGTTAGGTAATTTAAAGATCCTCAATGAAGGAGAAGGAGAAGGAGATACAAATGTATTTATGTTGTTTGTGGATGCGAATTTGAAAAAAAAAAATTTGTTGTTATTCGCGGTTATAGGTACCCGTAGAATATCACAAAAGGGTTAATCTTTGAAAAATGTGGGCTGTTTAAGCGTTACATTTGTCATAATATTGGAAAAAATGGGTTTTTTTGGTAGTAGAAATTGTTTTTTACTGGTGCCCGATTTTGAAAATTGAAAATATATAAAGCAAACGTTAAGTAACAACAATCTAATCATTTAAGTCCATCTGTGAAGTGCATCTTTAAGCGCCTTTATGAAGTGCACAGGATTTTAAATTGCATTCCTGCAACATCAGCCCCATCAGAACGAGGTTTCTCCCTAGCCGGAAACATTATCACCGAAAAACGAACCAGGCTAAATCCAGAAACAGTAAATGATTTGATTGTGTCTTATTCAAATCTTAAGATTAACAAAATTTAATTTTTATAATAGGTGTGTTTTTTTGCACGCGTATATACGCTTAAGAAAATAATTGCATGCAAATGCAACAACAATAAATTTCTATATCCGCTTAGTTAGCGGCGATAATTATCGACGCTTATGAAATAAGCGGATATAAAAACAATGCTACCATATTCCTTTTTCAATGAATTTGCAACAATTCATTCCGAAATTCATCCGAAATTCATTTCATTTAATAATTACCCAAGCAATGATGATATTTTAAATCAAAGGAAACCATTGGCTACTTTTGTATGTTCCATATCTTCGTATCTCTTTCTCTATCCAGATCTCTTTTCTTCATTCTCTCGGTTTTCTTCTTTGAGCAAGAGATTTTTCTGTTCTCTGGAGAAAAAATTCCCGCTGACGTTGCTCTTCTTTCTCCTCTCGTTTACATATCATCAACTTGTGATGCCAAATTGCTAAAACAAAAAATTTGTCTTTTTTTTGTGCACTGTTCATTTTAAGCGTATATACGCGTGCAAAAAAACACGCCTAATGTACATATCATCTAACATTTTAATTTTTTTCTCATTTCCTGTGATTTTATTTCCTTTATTTGAATTGTACCTTCTTTGAATCATTAAAAAAAAAAACTGTTGTATTCTTTTTAAATCGTTGTCATTTTTTTATCTAAACAAACAAAAAATCATCCAACTTTTTAATATTGTTTCTCCTTTTAAATCAAACCGCACCATCATATCACAAACAGATACCTACAATGCTTAAGCTTGTGTTGCGGGCACCTGTAAAGAAAATGTTCATGTCATGAGCAATAGTCGCAAAAACAATCAAAAATGTCATTACGGAATACTGAACCAAAAACCTCACACACACATTTCATCGCTCCAATAGGAGGCAAAAGCAACCTGCAAAATGAAAATAATTTTTAAAAGTAAAGAATTTAGGAAAAATATCCACAAATGAATGTTTACTTACGATACGAGACCAAAATTTAATCTTTCCACTGCTTGCCAGAAATAATAATGCCGAACAAACATCAGTCCAGAGATTAAGAAAAGAATTCTTGTTTTCGATATTTTTTTTTTGTTTCTCTGAGCTCCGAATACTCCATGGATGGATTTGAATTCAGATCAGCTGATTCAATTTCAGCTGAAGGTGGTTTTTGCGCTACTATTAGTTGACTATAGTTGACTATAGTTGACTATTTCTCGTTTTTGCACGCCAATAGTTCCGTTTCGTAACCACAATTGTCGTTTTTGCGGTCGTGTTAAGTGTCAAATTGTAACTATTTCTAACTATTCACAACTCTACTCAGGAGGTGAGTTGAAATATGGTTGACGTAGTCAAAGTCTTTTTTTTTTGTTCAATGGTGTGTTTAATGACTCAACAAAAAAAACATTCTGTTCGTGCATTTTTTTACCGTTTTTGTAGTTGTCCGTTCCGTGCGCCGCAAATTTAATTCAATCAAAAGATTTCTGTTCGTCTTCAATTAAGAATATTTAATTTCAAAAATATAAAGAATAAGATTCCTTACAAATTTTAAAGGCTTCACGAGTCAAACTGAAATTCTCAGTCACTACGAGGAGATAACACAAAGGAATGATCGCATTTCCAAGTGGCTTAAAATTCAGTGCCAATTTCAGAATCATTCTCTTACGGTCAAACCCTTCCAATCGATTGGCTATACTGCAATCCATCAAACACTCCTATTTCAACTGCAACTTGCGTGGCGACTTGCAGGCGGCAAGATGGCCAAAACAGTCAGAGTCTCACGTTCGGTTAGTTTACAAAAAAGTCATCGAAAAAACTCTAGGACCATGGACATGGTTTTGGAGGATAAGTTGGCCACTGCCCATGAGCATAATGATTGTCGAAGTCAGTAGCAGGAACGGCAATGGAGTTACTCTGCATTGAGAAGAAATTGACGCAGCGGGAATGGAGCTGAGGAGAAAATTACGAAGATCACAGGAGAAAAGGACAAATTTGGAGTGGAAGCTCCAATGACGTCCCGCAGAAGTCAAGATTTGGAAATAACCAAATCAATGATTGAGGACGAAATCGGATAATATTGAATTTCATTGTTTTATGTTTGTTTTATGTTTGCAATAAAAAAATGTTTAAATAGTTTCGGAGAATAAAAGATTTTTTCATTTATTTATTAAAATCACGAACTAGATATTGGTATTGAGTGTTTTTCACTGAATCTGGGAGCCGCAATTAGGTGAATTCAGGAGCTGGTTTCTTGGAACAGCTTGAAGTTTTTTTTATGGAGGGTGGTCTTCCAGTCTCTTTCTCTTTTCTTTCTTGCTGTGGGTTGTTCAAAATAAAATAAATATTTCCTAATCTCAATTGCTTTAAAATCTTACCATATCAAGATATTCTTGAATTTTTGAAATAAATTTAGTGCAACAAAAATTGTTATGATTCAAGAGAAAAGAAAAATGTAACCTCAAAAGAATTTGTTTTTTTTTTTTCTTGTTTGACAGATCAACCAAACCTACTAAAAGCGTTTTTGGATGATTTCAAGTATTTCTAATATTTCAACTATGACAACTTCAACCATTTTCTTTTTGACATAATAACTATAGTCAATATCGTCAGCTCAAAACGCACTTTGCGCTGACAAACAATCTGGATCGTGAATTTTGTGTATGTGTTGTAAGAGTATGCATGCTACTAGTAGTCATTTACTGGTTGCTCACAATAGATTGTAGATGGCGCTATAGTATGAAAACTTGCAGCTACTTTTACTAAATATTTTCTTCGATCCGAGTATTAGCATTATGTACAGGTCGACGGCCGCGATGCAAATCAAAGGTGACGTCACCCAATGCAATGCAATTGCATTAATTTTTGTTGCATTTTTTTTTTGTACGCACAATATGCTATGCAATGGGAAGGTGTCGGTGGTGGTATTGAAATGCACCTTTCAATATTTGCATATGCATTATTGTGCGTGGAAGAGAAAAAGTGCGAGACCTTGGACATTTTCGTGTAGTTTGATGATGGTCTGATCTCGGATGATTTATTAACTTAACAGTAAGTAAAATCGAGTCCGGTTCCATCCAAAAATCAAATGCAATGAGAAATCAGTTGCGAGTTTAACACCGGACATACGCAAGTCCCAGTGCGGGAATATAATCGACAGCTGAGCTAAGCTAGAGGTCTTTTTAAAGGCTAAGAGTAAAGCAAAGACTAACAAAAAATTTAATCATAAGCTAAGTGGTACAAGTAGAAAAGTTTACTAATAAGCTATCCAAGTGCACTCGAAAAGAATATTCGAACAAAAAGTCCGGATAGGTTAAACTTACTTACTTACTTAAGGTGGCGCTACAGTCCGTTGTGGACTTGGGCCTCAATCAACAGGCTCCGCCAGCTAGCTCGATCCTTAGCTAGTCGTCTCCAGTTTTGCACTCCGAGTTGATTGAGGTCCTCTTCCACTTGAGTGCGCCACCTGAGTCGCGGTCTTCCTCTCCTCCTACGTCCCTCAGGAATAGTGTCGAAGGCTTTCCGGGCCGGAGCATTGGTGTCCATTCGCTCTAAATGACCGAGCCATCTGAGTCTCTGGACCTTGACCCTTCTGGCTAAGTCCATGTCGCTGTACAACCCGTAAAGTTCGCTGTTGTATCTTCTTCGCCATTCCCCTTCAATGCACACGGGGCCAAAGATAACCCGAAGAACTTTCCTCTCGAAACAGCCTAAGGCACTTTCATCCGATTTTGTCAGGGTCCATGCTTCTGCACCATACAGCAGGACTGGGATGATGAGTGTGTTGTACAGTTTTACCTTAGTTGCTCGAGAGAGGGCTTTTCCACTCAATTGCTTTCTAAGCCCAAAGAAACAGCGATTAGCATGAGTTATTCTTCGTCTGATCTCGGCGCTGGTGTTATTGCCCGTGTTTATAGCGGAGCCTAGGTAGACAAACTCCTCTACTACCTCGAAGTTATACGCGTCTATTGTGACGTTCTGCCCGAGCCGTCGGTGTTGGGTGTCCTTCCTCGAAGACAGCATATACTTCGTTTTTCCCTCATTTACCGCTAAACCCATTTTTGCCGCTTCTGTCTCAATTCTCACAAAGGCGCCATTGACATCACGCTGTGTTCTTCCCATTATATCAATATCATCGGCGTACGCGAGAAGTTGAACAGATTTTTGGAAGATAGTGCCTCTGGTGTTGACGGTGGAGTTCTGCACTATCTTCTCAAGAACGATGTTAAAGAAATCGCATGACAGTGCATCGCCTTGTCTGAATCCTTTTTTGACGTCGAAAGATTCCGTGAGCTCGTTGCCAACCTTGATGGAGCAGCGTGAGTTCTCCATCGTCATTTTGCACAAGCGAACGAGCTTGGCAGGGACGCCAAAACTAGACATAGCTTTGTACAGTTCGTCTCTGTAGACGCTGTCATACGCGGCCTTGAAATCGATGAAAAGGTGGTGGGTATCGATTTGGAGTTCAAAGGTCTTTTCCAGGATCTGCCGCAACGTGAAAATTTGGTCGATGGTTGACTTTCCTGGCCTGAAGCCACATTGATAAGGACCAATCAGATTGTTGACGAAAGGCTTCAGACGTTCACATATTACGGCAGAGAGGATCTTGTAGGCGATGTTTAGTAGACTTATTCCTCTATAGTTGGCGCAGTTTAGAGGATCTCCCTTTTTCAGGATCGGGCAAACAATGCTGAGGTTCCATTCATCGGGCATGCATTCCTCTGACCATATCTTACAGATGATTTGGTGCATGCTCCTATCTAGCTCGTCGCCTGCTGCTTTGAACAACTCAGCAGCTAGTCCATCTGCTCCAGCGGCTTTGTTGGATTTCAGCCGTGATATTGCGGTTTTCACTTCTTCTAGATCGGGTTCACAGAATTGTTGGCTATCATCGTGTCCGATGAAAGGCTCCTGTCTGACGGCGGTATTTTGTTCGTCGTCGCCGTTATACAATCTACAGAAGTGGTCTTTCCAAATCCCCAGCATTGACTGCGATTCTACTATGATGTTCCCTTGTTTATCTCTGCAGGCATCAGTTCTTGCTCGATGACCTTGAGCCAGCTGTTTAACCTTCCGGTAAAACCTCCGAACTTCATTCCTGCTGTTGGCTCTCTCAACATCCTCGATCTGACGCTTCTCATGCTCTCTCTTTTTCCTCCTGAGAAGCCGGCGTTCCTCTCTCCTCTTTTGCTCGTAGAGCTCACGAGCAGCTCTTGTCCTTCTATGCAGCGCCGCTTTGTATGCCTCCTGCTTGGCTGCATGGGCCTGCCTGCATTCTTCATCAAACCAGGGGTTTCGTTTTGGTGGCTGTGTGAAACCCAGCACATTAGAGGCGGCATCTCTAACTGCTCTTTGGCAATGTTGCCACTGGTCTTCGATACTTGATGTTGGCGGCATAGGACTCCTTAAGAGGTTACTTGACACTCGATCAGAGAAGGATCTGGCGATCTCTTGCGATTGTAGCCGTCCGACGTCGAATTTTCTTGCAGCATTTCCTTGTTTTGGCCGATGTCGGGATATTCGTAGCACTACCTTGGCTACGACGAGGTAGTGGTCCGAGTCGATGTTAGCTCCTCGGAAAGTTCGAACATCTAAAATGCTGGACAAGTGCCTTCCATCGATCGCAATGTGATCAATCTGGTTGACGGTTGATTGATCAGGAGATCTCCATGTACCTTTATGGATGTTGAGATGAGGGAACCAGGTGCTTGCTACCACAACATTTCGCCCCGCAGCAAAATCGATCAGCCTGAATCCGTTATCGGATGTGGTGTCGTGCAGGCTGTGCTTTCCGACCGTTCCACCAAAGATGTCCTCTTTTCCCAGCTTTGCGTTAAAATCGCCGAGGACAATTTTAATGTCATAACTAGGACATTGCTCGTATGTTTTGTCGAGGAGCTCGTAGAACTCGTCTTTGGTGTCGTCCTTTTTATCTTCTGTGGGGGCATGCGCACATATTATTAGAGCAATTATGTGTATCTGTTAATTTGTGTTCAACGCAAAATTGTACTTTATTTTTTATTGTAAGTTACATTCCACCCAGAAGTGATCTCGGAATTTATGAAAAACATTTTAACAATATTGAAACTGTTAATAATTCATGTTCTGATCTTGATAATATTTGTTGTTTCGGTAATTTTAATTTATCTAATGTTGTATGGAAATGGTCCACAGATGATAATCTATTGATTGCATGTAATTTGATAAAAGATTACGAATTTTATCTTATCGATTCTCTTTTTTCGCTTAATCTTAACCAAATTAATAGTATTCATAACTCGTTAAATAATATATTAGATTTAATTTTTGTATGTAATGATTCTTTTGATTCAAAAGTCTCAATTGTTCCGTTTTCTTTACTTAATGAATCTGTCCACCATAAAGAACTTTTTATTGAAATTAATTTGTATACTTACTTGTCAAATGAACCCAAGCAATGTCCTAATTTCTTCAACTTTAAGAAGGCAAACTTCCTTGAATTTGATAATTTTCTTGAAAATTTTGATTGGTCTACTAATTTTGTTAATCTGAACCTTGAACAAAAGTATTCGCGTTTTGTTTCTATTATTAACGATAGTTTTAACAGATTTGTTCCACTCTTGAGAAGATCCAATCAAATACAACCAAAGCTCCCGTGGTACAACAAGGAAATTATAAATCTGAAAAATCTTAAACGCAAAGCTTTTAACAAATTTAAGCGAACTAATAATTATTTTGACTACGCTAATTTTAGCAAGTTGCGTAAAGACTTTTTTACTCTTAATAAATTCCTTTACAAGTGTTATGTTATGAATATTGAGACGAACATTAAGTCGAATACTTCTTCGTTCTGGACTTATATTAATGTAAAAAGAAATACAGCAGGTTACCCAAAGCAAATGACATTTAGGGACATTGAAGCTTCAGACACTTCTTCGGTTCTAAGTCTTTTTGCTGATTTCTTTCAATCTGTTTACTCACCTCTAAGAAGTAACATCTACAATCCACATTTGGATGATTTTACCAATAGCGTCGATATCGGTGGATTACAACTCAGTTTACAGGATATATATTTAGGACTTCAGTCAATAAAGTCCAAAACTGTACCTGGAGCGGATGGTATACCGGCGATTTTCTTGAAGAATTGTGCTAAGTCCCTATGTTATCCGTTGCATTTGATATTTAATCAATCCCTTTCAGAAGGCTTATTTCTATGTGAATGGAAAATATCTTATCTAGTACCAATTCATAAATCAGGATCTAAAAGTCAAGTTGAGAATTACCGTGGCATCTCCAAGTTATCTGCAATCCCTAAATTGTTTGAGAGCCTTGTAAAAACAAAATTGGAGTTTATAACACGAGAACATATTTCTGACCGACAACATGGCTTTGTTTCTGGTCGCTCTACAACAACTAATTTAGCATTGTTCTCAAATTATGTCCTCAATTCCCTTGAAGGCAAGAATCAAGTAGATGCGATATACACCGATTTTAGTAAAGCGTTTGATTCGGTGAATCATTCCACGTTAATACACAAACTAAAACTTTACGGTTTCCATTCCACTTTTCTTGATTGGATCTCATCTTATCTAACGGGTAGATCTCAAAAAGTCATTATAAATAATTCTTTTTCAAGATCGATACAATGTAGCTCAGGTGTTCCTCAGGGAAGCCATTTAGGTCCGCTCCTTTTCAATGTTTTTATAAATGATATTACTGCGGTAATAACACACTCTCAATGCCTTCTTTACGCCGATGATTTGAAACTTTTCTTAAAAATCGATTCTATACATGATTGCGAACTACTTCAGAACGACCTTAATCATGTCTCTGATTGGTGTCAGTTGAATTGCCTCAATTTGAATAAAAAAAAATGCAATGCTATCTCTTTTTATAGGTCCAATAGCCACATTAGCTTTGAATACAAGATCGACACGTATGTATTATCTTGCGTAGAAAACATAAAAGATTTAGGGGTTATATTAGAGAGTAATTTTTCTTTCAAAAACCATACTGACTACGTCATTGGAAAAGCGAACTCAGTTGTAGGTTTTATAAAACGGAATTGTATTGATTTCAGTGATCCGTACGCATTATTATCCCTATATATATCTCTTGTAAGATCTATATTGGAATACGCTGATGTCATTTGGAATCCAGGTTTTAAAACGTGCTCTGATCGTCTGGAAAAGGTTCAAAAGCGGTTTACCAGATTTATATTTTATAAAATGAAATGGCATTCTATCCCCGAATATAAAGCAAGGTGCCTTTTTCTAGGCATTAAGTCTCTTGAATCGAGAAGAAGTATTCATGGTATAATGCTTGTGAGGGATATCTTATGTTACCACGTACGTTGTCCACCTTTACTTTTAATTATACCAATTTATGTTCCATCAAGAGCTTTGCGTGGTAGAAACTTTCTATTTGAATCTTTTCACCGAACAAGCTACGGCAGTAATGAGCCGATTTGCAGGTCAATAAAGCAGTTCAATGAGGTTTGTCAATCTATTGATTTAAGTAGTTCTAGGGATATGTTTAAGATTAATTTATTCCTGTTGTTTACTTTTTAATTTATATTATAATATTTAAATATTAAGATCATATCTGTTAGCTTTAAGCTTGTAGATGAAATAAATAAATAAATATTAGGCTGATGTTGCCGAATTTAGCCTTGATTCGGATTGTCGTGATGCGTTCGCTCACACATTTGAAGCTCAAGACTTTTTGCCTCAGTCTGCTTCCCACGACGAATCCGCATCCAAATAGTCGCTGTTGTTGCTCTCGGTAACAATTACCATAGTAGATGTCGCAGTTTTTCATCCTCCTTTTGCCCGGTCCATCCCATCGCATTTCCTGGATAGCGGTAATATCTGCTTTGTAGCAGTTGAGGGTCTCCGCTAACTGTTCGGCAGCACGCGGTCTATTAAGGGACCTAACATTCCACGTGCATATCCGAAAATCGTTGTCCTTTGTACATTTGCTTGGGTCGTCATCAGTGTATCCGTCCGTTTCCGAGGCCTGTTGTTGCTTCGCAACTAAACTTTTTTCTACGTGGTCGGGAAGTCACCCCAACGCACAACCCCCAACCTGGAGTACCAGGCACTTGATGTGACTCCAAGTGCAAGAGCCGGAAAAACCGCTCCTTTTACGGCCTGGGCTTCAAATAAGTCGAAGTAGCCCGTAGTAGCGTTAAACTGAAAAGCCTAAAATAAAGCTTAAATATAGTTAACTAGAAAATCTGGCTGTCACCGGCGAGAGCGTGGCCGTCACATCACTTCGCCATATCCCTTCGTCGCATAATTCGCCCTTCGTCCGATACCTCCAAAGCTACCGTGCTTGATTTTTGGGGCCCACTGGAACAGAGGCGAATCGTAAGAGAAACCCATATCAGAGGTCCAGATCTGAGCCAAGGGTCAAGAGTATCCCAAAATAGAGATAAAAACAAGGAAATAAACATCCGTTGAGACTGGATGGAAATGTCAAGGTCGGAGTTGTGTGTTTGTGATGTCCCCAATATAATTACACTATTAAGATATGCATGTATTTTTTTGGCGTGATCAGTTTTTTTATTATACTTATTTTAATTGCATCTTATAATATTAAAGATCTATGATTTTGAGTATCAATACGAAATTTTTGGTGCAAGAGCACCATATTAAATTACGAAAATAATAACTTTATCGCTAAAGCGTGCTTTACACGATATGGATTTTCCATATGGACTGTCACTTTTTTCATATGGAATCTCATCCATATCGTGTAAACGTTTTCAAAATCCAAATGTGAATTTCCTGTCAGAATTCCATATGGAATTTTAGAACTGCTCCTAAATTTCATCTGGATACAGACGGAATCACCAAGGCAACTATTATTATTATTATTATTTTTGTTGACATTTGAAATTTTCGCGTGCATTCAAATAATTTGGCAGTTAAAATTTTGTTGTGAAAATAATTATTGTCATTATTTAAAAATTACTACCAAAGATTGTGAAATAAGTAATTCCGCAACACGTAAGTAATGGAAAGTTCAAAAAAGGTGAATTGTTATGTCCAGTGATCACTTTATAACAAGATTGGAAACCTACCTACGTTTTACCCTCCAAATACCGCAAAAGTTATTTTTTTTCATACACACACACTCTTGCAGCAAACTTTCTTTATTATGTAGGCAATTGTATCATTATTACAATAAAACGCATACTCTTACAGCTAACCTGTGTCTTTAAGTTTGTATTACACGCATACTCTTACAGCTAACCTGCTCCCCTAGCTTGTAGGCAAATGTCATTTTGACAGCAAGGTTTCCAATCTTGGTATAAGTGATCAGTGGTTATGTCTGCTATTACACGTTGAAACTAGTTTCATGCAACATCTTCGAATTCTGCTTTGTTATCCTATCCTGTTTCTCGATTGGTATTACACGTTGAAACTAGATTCATGAAACTGGTTTGACAGTTTTCTTTTAGTACCATTTTGCTGTCACAAGCTGTCAAAAAACTACTAGGCAAGCAAATAAAAAATTCTGTGAATTAAAAAAGTTTAAAGAACGCCTCAGAAGCAGAAAAACCATGGTTGATGGGAGCTCTTATGGCACAACTGCACCAACAACTACTCCAAATCCCATGAAAGACTTCGAAGTTGTCTCACGACCAGAGGATACTGTTTCAGCACTTAAATTTAGTTCAACAACATAGCAACAGAACTTTCTTATTGCTGAAAGCTGGGATAGCAGTGTAAGTTTCCCATAACACAGTATCTAATGGAATTCAAACATTAAATGAATAAATTTAAAGGTGCGATTCTGGGAATTTGAACATACAAGTAAAACAGTTCCAAAATCAATGATAAGGGCGCTCGCACCAAACTCAAGTCATCGGAAATAATGGATCAATCTATAATCGAGTGTGGATTCAATGCAAACGGACAGATATTGGCCTATGCAGTTGGTTACGATTGGTCCAATGGCCACGAGTACCTTAAAGCAGCGAAAAAACCATCTATATTCCTTCGTCCGTGTTACGATTAACTAAAACCACGAATTAATTAACTTGTTTACTTGAAGTGTTTCCCTATTAAATTAAATATAACATACATTTTTCCAAATCGACATTTGTTTTATTTTAAATTAATGGTGTTCGCTGTACCCGTGACCATCTTCATCCCCGCCTATAGTGATTGAAGCAGCCGCATGACCTCAAACAAAATCGCGTGAGAAAAATGTCAAGGCGCTTGAAACTCTTGTGTTCGACTAGGTCCGAAAATTAAGACTCATTTACACTTTGCAAATAAAACACGAAATTACTTTATTCAAATCACTCAACATTCTTTATTCAAACACTTGTATTAGCAACCGCTGTGGAAGGTTCAACTGGAGCCGAAACTATCACTGGAGAAGAAACTACAACCGGAGTAGAAACAGCAACCGAAACAGCTCGTCTTCGGTTTTAACATGGTTCCCAAATTGTTCCTGTCATAGCAGAGGACGTTCTTCTCCATTTCGTTTTGCAATCGGAATTTTATGGTTGGTCTCGGTGTTAAACTCAAATTTCTCACCACCAGCTTTCCTCTCGTCCAACATCACTCTTAACATCATGCCCCGACAATACACCATCTGATTCAATTTTAACCAAATTGTTCTCTGCCACCATCTACTGTTCTGAACTTGGCGTTCTTTGAATATCAATGTCGTCACCGATATGAGCCCTTTGCTTCATTTCCTTTTCGAAGCCAGAAATTGCAATCCTCTTGTTTGACCATTGAGAAAGATTCACATGCTCCATGCTCTGAATAGCTGCGACTCAAATCCTCCGAAATGCTTTGTGGTTAGTTTGGGAATGAAATTTGATGGGGAAAATAATAAACTTCGCATTTTTGTTCGATATTTTGTTGGACGTTTTTTAATCTAAGACATTGCTGAAATTTGAAATGAAAAGAAAAGATATTAAATAAGGACAGTTTAAAAAAGCTGAAAAGACTTACAGAAAGTTTTGAGAAAAAACAACAACTTTATAATTCCTTTTCTTCATCATGTTTCAGATGTTTTTTTCCTACAATTTTCTAAAAGCGCAACTGACAGACAACTCACAACTGACTTAAATGTCCATGCAGTTAAAGAAAAAAAAATCAAAAAGAACAGCAAAAAACAAGAAAAGAGCAAAGAGAGACGTCAAGTTGTTGCACGAAAAATTTTACCCATGCGACACGAGTCGATTTTCTTCCGTCTCATATTTTCGAATTTTTTTTCTCTTGTGCACTTATGGGGTTCGAAAAGTTGCACGCAACCAGTTTCATCGTGTAATAGCAGACTATGTTATTTGTTTTTTTTCATCAATAATAATAACTATACCTTTTACTTTAGATGACTTGGACAAAAGAACAAGTGTTAAGACTGATTGAGCTGTGGAGGGATAAGGAGATGCTCTTCAATCCACGCCATCAGTTTTATCACAACAAGCATGCGCGATGCCAGGTACTGGAGGAGCTTACAGAGAGCCTTAAAGAAATCGCTCCAGAAATCAATCAAGGCGAAATAAAAGTAAGCAAAAATAACGTTTATTATTAAATGCAATGATGCAATACCAAAATATCTAGCCTATGCAATGCCCACAGCTAAATTGAGAACCAATCGTTCACCGTTGCATACTTTTAGGATTAGTTTTGAATTTTGTCCGTTAATGCTTTTTTTTAGAAGAAAACGGATTTACATTTCTATATTCTATATTGGTTTTACATTCTCTTATGCGGATTGTGTATTTGATTGTTTTTTTTTTGTTTTTAGAATAAAATGAACTATTTGCGCGGCCAGTATTCGAAAGAGCTAGCAAAATCTAAGGAAACCAGAAGTGGGTCCTCGTTGGAAGAAGGTTTTCAAAGTACGATGTACTGGTATGATGAGCTGCACTTTTTAAAGGATTTTGTGCAAATACGAAGGAGCAAAAGTAACTTTCCAGTTGTAAGTGTTAATTTGTAAATATTACGAATTGGAAAACAAATAAAGTTTTGATTTTCTTTGAAGTACTTAGATGAATCTTTGATGAGCGGACCAACACCAGTTAAAAGGAGGCTCAATGTTGAAGAAACGTCCAATATCGCCGAAGACAACTTAATCTTGCAAGCATCCACTATCTTAAAGTCGGTTCAAGAAAAAAAAGACTGTCGTTCGGACGGAATTTGCAAATTCCTTGAAGTGGAATTGAAAACAATTACAGACGAAGCAATTTACGATGAAATAGTAGAAAACATAACGCTGGCGGTTTTTAACGGAAAGCGAAAGCAAAAACGAAAAATGGAAGAACCACATTCGTATGAATATGCTTTTAGTGATTAGGATGTAATGAGAGTAATATTTATAATATATATGTGTGTATAAATATAAATCTCTATATATATAAATGGATATGTGTTTTTTTGTTTGTATGTCTCTAATAGACACCGAAATGGCCTAACAGATATTTGTAAAATGTTCATGGTTAATACCTTTACAGTGTTATTCAGTGATGATTTCTGTGAAAAAAAAAAATGAAAAACCTAATGGAAGAGTGGGAAAACTGGTAAAACCAAACAAAAGTCGGAAATGATTTTTTTTTGCTTGGAATTTGTTTTTTGGTTCAAAATGGGTTTTCGAATGGAAAAATTTGATTTCTTGATGATGACATTCTCGGAAAACACATTGTTTTTCAAACGGAAAATTGCATGAAATTGTTACTGCACTGATTTTCTAATGGGTGAATAGAAAATGTTTCATTGGGAACTCGAAGAACTTCAAGACCTAAAATCAATTTGCATTTTTATAAATTTTCACTGCAGATATTTGTTATCAAAACACAACAGTGGAACGAGAATTTATTGAAATTTTCAAAAAAATTTGCATTTCATGGCATGTTTCAATGAAAGTAGTTGTAAAGCTTGGAAAAGTTCAGATACATATATAGTTTTCTATTTCAAGTGGATTCAAATTAATCACATTGCATTTCAACAACATAAAATGTGGTTTAATTATTTAAATAAAATCTAAATACACAAATTCAAAAGTTAAATTTTTTTATTGCTTCCTTTTGCCAAGAAACAGAGCCAATGGTATTAAAATAGTGAGTAAAATATTCACGAATTCTTCTCGATTTTTCACCTGTTCGGTTGCCTGCCCCCCTTTCCAATCCCGTAATGAATGCTTGATTTCGCCATGTCCCCGTTGTAAACGTAACCGAATTCGTATTTTCAATATCAACCATGCTGTTGTCCACTCCATCACATGTTCTAATAAAATTGTGCAAAACGCATGCTGCAAGCACAATTTCTTCAACTTTGTCGACAGGCAGATTTATTTCTTTTTGAAATATTTGGAATTTGGTAACCAAAATGCCAAAAGAATTTTCAACTACCCTTCGAGCTCTACTTAATCTGTAGTTGAAAACTCTATTTTCAACCACCTTCCGCTCGCGATTGGGTTTCATTATGCGTTCACTTAGCCGAAAAGCTTCGTCAGCGACAAACACATACGGCATTTTAACATTTGTCCCAGGCAATTCAGAATCCTCCGGAAAGTTGAAAAGATTATTCTTAATTGCCAAGCCAAGTGAGGAGTCATTAAAGACTGCCGCATCATTCGCTCGGCCATTTCCGCCAATACAAGCGTATACAAATTTATAATTGGCATCGACCACTGCAAGCAGTATTATACTGTTGAATCCTTTGTAATTATAAAAATAGGAACCGTCCTTCTTGGATGACCTTACGGCTATATGTTTCCCATCTGAAACGAAAAATGTTAAAAAAAAACGCCTACCTATAGCTCCCAAGCAATTAGGATAATTCCACTTGCGATGTTCTCCCATTCGTTTGCAGTTTTTGGTACCTTTGACAATGTTGAATGTTGAAAGTTAATATGTATATAATGTGCTTTTCTTTGAATAGACCTTACTTGAAAATACTCATCCAAAACCGCTCTTATGGTTGAGAGAACGCTTGGAACAAAAATGCTAATCGAAGCTACAGAGACACGAAACCCAAAGGCCAATTCTTGATAATTTTGCCCAGTTGCTAGAAAGCGAAGTGTACAAATCAACCTGAAAGAAGCAGGTTTTTCTATTCATATATTATGGGTTTTATGAAAAAGAAGTGAAGCATTTTTCTAAGTAGTGTGAGTTTCACAAACACAAACGCATTACAACAGGGCTGGTCTGCAGTCACTGGCTGGTGCTCCAGCTACTTACTTAAGCCTCTTGGATGGAATACAAAAAAGAGCTGTAAGAATGATTGGTGATAGAGAGATCACCGACGCATTCACCACCTTAGACCACCGTCGTAACATAGCGTGTCTCTCCTTGTTCTATCGCTACTTTCACGGTAATTGCTCTAGTGAAATAGCCAGTTGCATTCCTCCCCTCAAACAATTCGCCCGTAATACTCGCGCTTCTAGGAATGCCCATCAGTTTACCCTCGAGCCCAACTTCGGACGTACTCTTAAGTATAGAGAATCATTTTTTAGCCGTACTACGCGAATGTGGAACTCTCTTCCACACTCTGTCTTTCCCAGTCATTACAATGTTCAAGAATTTAAGACCAATGTACACCGACACCTCCTTTTCAACCCCTTCTCTTCTTCCTAATGCACTCACTGTGTCTCTGGCATAAAAAGGGTATAAAAATCCCTTGAGTGGGTTTCATTCAATGCGAAATGTCAAAATTTAACCAAACGTCAATTTTTAACCACTTTTTAACCCAAGCCTTCATTGTTATTTGATAGAATCAAGATTTCATCAGTTTTGCTTCAAATTTTTTTTTTCAATTTCAATTCTTTTTTTAGGACGCATGGTGTTTTAACACTTAAGGTGCACATGCACGGTTTTTAATGTTTAATTTTTTTTATTTTCCAACACATTTTCTTCATTTTTCATCCGTAGTTCATCACGTTTATTTCGCCTGTATTTATCGTTTCAGTTTCATGAAAGAGTTTTGAACAAACAACGAACTTAGAATTTATTCCATCCAATTAAAGAAATTCTATCCACTTTTCTCTTTTCCATTCAGCTTTCGGAAGTCTTCAAAATTATCAAGGTATGTATTTTAGAGCATTGAAATTCTTGAAGATATAATTCACAATAGACATAGACAGGGACTCAAATATTGACAAGGAAGAAGAAATTCGTATTTAAACATTTCACAAATTGTTTCCATAATACACACTCTTCCTTCCTCAAAACAGGAGATCCCCTGAATTGCACCAACTACAGAGGTATAAGTCTCCTTAACATCGTCTTCGAATCCAACTCGGTAGGACGTCGCAGAAGAGGGAAACCCCGACTCAGGTGGAGCACGCAGGTGGTAGAGGACCTGAACCAACTTGGCGTGCGAATCTGGAGACAGCTTGCCATTCAAATTTCACCGTTGAAATAGACTCGTCCTATAAAAACATTCTTTTTTTTATTATTAGAGGAACAGTGCTTCGAGTGTACAAACTTACTCTTTTGAGGAAATCCAGAACCCATCGTTTCATCATATAAATATGTGAGTCTGTAAATTGTCTGATGATATGAACATTGATTTTCACCAGTCGAAGCTAGCTAGAAGCTAAAATGCTGAACAAACAATTTTCCGATAACACAACACTACAACAGTTTGACAGTTCTTTAAAAATTGATTAACGATTTGGTCGCTAAATTATTATTGATAAGGCACTACATTATCTGCTCTGGTGGCGAAGTGTCCGGTGGCGAACTGTCCGGTGGTGAACTGTCCCCGGTACACGACTATTCACCACCGCCATTTCACCACCGCCATTTCACCACCGCCGATTCACCACCGCCAGTTCGCCACCGGACAGTTCACCACCGGACAGTTCGCCACCGCCACTTCACCACCGGACAGTTCGCCACCGCCAGTTCACCACCGGACAATTCGCCACCAGAGCAGATAAGGTAGTGTGAAATAGTGAAATAACTTTCCATAGGGTGCTTGATTTTTTTTTTTTTGGCAGAAATTTATTTTGCAAAAAATTATTTACACAGAATATGGCATATAACGCAAAAATATAGATTATCTTTCTTCAGAATGTGTTTAATTTGTCTTACTATTTGGGGAATTCGACAATTAATTAATGACTTGAACGTAAAAGACTAACAATATACTTGCGCTTATTTACTTTATTTGTGGAAATTATACTGGAAGCCTAAAAACTTCAATAATATTCTCAATTATCTATCAAAGGAGAACAATAAGAAATGTATAGTACACTTTTTTTTAAATTTATAGTTATGTTGTGATTTGAAGATGAAAAAGAAAATTCCACTAAAGGCAAGACCGCACTAAGCGTCAGAGGAGCCTTTGTATATCTATTACTGGTATTATCAAGATTGACGGTTTCAATTATCTGCTTCCTCAAAAACGTTTGCTCAATACAAACTTATGCAAAAGAAATGGCTATCTCTGCTTGTATCGGCGATAGTGGAATACCGGGTCTATTATACCTTTGAAATATATATACGAAGTGAAGACTTACACTGTAGGGTGGGGTAAAATACCATATTTAATAGCTGGACAGAATGCAATATCCGTCGCCCGACGACAAAAATGACATCTGATATTTGTATGGAAATATCAAAATCGTCGTGCGAATCCATAAACATTCAGCTGTCATTATCGTCAACGGGCGATTTGCGACTGGATTCTGTACAGCTGTTCAACGCTGAAAGCTGCTCCTTCTGCAGCTTGGTGCAAGCGCTTCGGTCAAACTTTAAACACTCAGAATCAGTACTCTCAACGAAAAAGTAACACAATTTTTAGATTGTCAGTTCAGCATCTGTTCAAGTATAGGATGTTTATTTGAAATGTATTATCAAGATGGAATTTACTACTCATTTATTATAAATGTCATATTTTCTTAATGATATTTGCTTGATAAAAAAATACGTGTTTGTGCACCTGTTTTATTTAAAGAATTTCTTATAGCCTTTTCACACCAGACGCAAAACGGCGTTTTCAGCTGTCAGTTTTCAAAAACTTCACACCTAAATTTCAGGTTTTTGTTTGACACTATAAATCGTTTATGTCAGGACAGGGATGTCAGATGTTCTTCTTTAAGAAGATTGTCATCTTTTTTTTAGGAAAGGAAAGTTTTCCTTACTGATTTTTCAAATACAAAAATATATGTTTGTTTTTTTCTAACATTTTCAGTTGAAAAATGTCAATTTTATTTAAGTGCTTATGATTTTTGCTTGATTAAAGAATACTTGTTTGTGCAACAGTTTCATTGAAATTTTTTTTTATCTCGTCGCTCTTCAAAAACTCGTGCATTTGTATATTTTCATAATAACATATTATGGCAACCTTAAATCAATTAACACGTTTTGTTGTGATCAGTTCTACTAGCAGACTGTCAAGGTTAACCTACTTTGGCTATTGGAGAGAGAGAGATAGAAAGAGAGAGAGAGAGAGAGAAATTTAAAGGATCTTAAGTTAAATAAAGACTGCTGAAAGCCCTTATGTTTTTGGTATTGTCTGGTTATTACAAAAAATTGGTGTTTTACAAAACAGGAATGTGAACAAATTTGTATATCAAGACGCGTGATTTACTCCACAGCTCAATAAATTTCAACCTCCACGCTAGTGTCAACTTTTAATCAAACGTTAGGTTAAACGCAATACACACATGGCCCAAGTAAACCCGAATTAACATTGCTGCAAACTAGCACCCTGTACTAAAAATATCAAATTACAGGTAAGGTAGTTTGATATTTGTGGTTCACTTAAACTAAAGGTAAGATCGCCCCAGGCAGAACTGCATATCAGTGAAAAGTATGTTCCCAACGAATTGATTTAGCTAATATGATTTATAAATTACGATGAGCGTTTCCACTGAACTCTTTCCTAATTTAGCTTGACACTTATGAAATAATGATAATATTTGCCACAAAATTTGAATTTTGTCTGTCAAAAACATAAACAAATGAATTTTATTCACTACTTGTACGTGCAATCATTCAGCCTGGAATCATCGACGTGATTTTTACCTAATTAAAAATAAAACAAGTTAAATCACGTAATTATAATTGATTGAAAATGTATGGCAAATCATGTAATTAAATTTGTGATTTAGCCAAATCAAGTGGATTTAGCTAAATACACTTTCATGTACCTAAAAATTTATAGAAAAATCAAACCAATTGAAATTCACTGAATTTTTAATTATATAATTGCTGAAATGACAATAAAAGTTTGATACTTATATGTGGTGTTGTGGTTCAGTTTGCGAATCTTCAGATGATGGACTAAAGTTGGAACTTGAGGTCTCGGCCAACACGAAATTTGAAATTTTTTCCATTGCTACTTCATCATCGTTGCTGCTGTCTTCAACAAACAAGTTTATTATCTAAAAACAATTTTGTTTAAATACATGTAGATATCAGAAATACTTTCGTATATTAAATATTTCCCTGTGATTTTTCAAATTTCTTCATCTTTTATTCAAATTTAAAACACCAACAAATTCATACACTAAAATCAGCTGTTTACAAATTGACAGTCGAACGTGCATGTGCTGCCAAGCCATGCGTTGGTCGTTTTTTTGCAGTTCATTCTATCGCGCTAAGCATTGAAAAAAAAAAAACACAACTATAATTTCATTTGACTTTGCAAAACTAACAAGATTTAAGAGTGTGTTAAAACCTGTATAGACTAGTCTCGAAAGACGAATTCAAAACGAATTAATTCGTCGTTAAAAAACATCAATACTTCTCCTAGAACAAAACGTTTAAGGAAAAAATATTACCGGCCCGTCGATGGCACATCAATGTTTTGGTTCAATTGAAAACATGGGATGGGATTTTACATTGGGCCAAGAAATTGATTCTTCATGGATGGCAATTTTTTTCCCCTTAAATGAATTATATTGGAAAAAGTATTGATTTTTTTAATGAAAGAATTGATTTCTCTGAAATCTGTTTTTGGAGACAGATTTACACATATTCTCACACGAATTTTCACACACACAACGGTTTTGACATTTCGAACAGTTTGATGTTTGTTAATATTCAAGACGTATGGAGTTTGTTGCAAGATTTGCTTAAAAAATTATTTTGCCGAAAATAAATTTACGAATTGTGTTTAAATTAAAATGTTCAATAACTATTTTATATTGAAGAATATTCAATCATAAATCTGTTTTGATAGCTGTCACACCTGCATTCAAAATAGGGATTGCTACTTTTAACTTTACAAATTACATTGAACCCAAAAAACATTGAAATTTAGTAGCGATTTGTGTGGTTGAATGTAAAATCCCATAGAACAGATTAGATTTTACTGTTCGAGCAAATAAAAAATATCTGCTGCAACAAAATAATATCACTAAATGCTGTCTCGCCCTTAATAAAATTATTAAGAACTACATTGCCGATCGGTGAACTTACCATTTACTGGACTTTCTTGTCGACGCTGTCATTTTTCTATTTTTCTAATCAAATAAAAATTTATCACCGATGACCGATAACAAAGGAAAGTATTTACTGAATTTATCAGAGAATTAGGTAAGACTAATAAATTTAGGCAAATCGCCTTTTTTCTGCTTTTTAAATGCTCATACTCCTTGCTTTTAGGTGTTGAAGATGTACAGGTCGAGGAGATTTGGAGCTTAGAAGCAGATTCCTTCAAAAATCTCGGGTCAATTCATGGACTTATTTTCCTGTTCAAATGGTTGCAGGATGATGAACCATCTAACATAAGCAATGTATGTGCCACCTAAGCTATTTTAAGCATTTTGCTCAATAGCAATTACCCTTATATTGGGTGTACTTTGACCAACTTTAAGGTTGACGTGACAACAAATGTTTGACGTGTCCAAAAAGCGGACCCGAAAAACCACAATTTGAAATTTCCCATGGCTGAATATAAAGTAATCGTCTTGATTCTTTGAATGTTTATGACTTAATCATCCAATGAGAATCTATACCATTACCACGAGATAAAGATTAACTTTGTTTATTTTAGCTAAGCTCATTTTATATGTCTGTTTATGTGCGAAAGGTGTCAAAAGCGTTTCATTTATAAGTTTTGTTTCGTTACATTTTAATCTAACTACAACTAATAAAAAAAACTGCTTAATCGATTTTCATGTTTGTTTTAAGTGTGAATATGTATTAACATGAATAATAATTTCAAAGCGTTTCTATTAATAAAAATGAGAAAGCCTTGCTTATTAAAGAGAAAAAAAAAGGATTAACTTAAGCTATGGTGCTTTGTTTCAACTATGTATGTTCGTCAGACCAATATGCTATATTGACTAAACTAAGAAGTTAACCACGGATAATGTAAACGGGCTTCTTTCGAACGATCTCCATAATCGTAGGTCAAATCTTCATCGGGTTCAATATCATCTTTGGCAATAAGTACAAGATCAGGCCGGTTTTTCACGACAACAGCTTTTTCTCGAGTGGTTAACAAGACGGCCTAGTTTACCCGATTCAGCCGTTGCATCAATGCTGAAAAACATATTCTAGAGATAAAACCCAACGGCATATAAAATCGGCTTTATAGTACTCACCAATACTGTTGATTTTTGTGCTTAAAGTAATACATGTAACAGCCGGCGTTTTCATCTAAAGCTTATTTTTTTCGAGCACATTTGCTTCAGCCATGTCAATCAAATCATCAATATATTCCACAACAAATTCACCTCTTTGTAAGGATCTAGCGGCGCAGATACCCCTTCAAAATTCTCAATCTAAAAAAAAAATCAATATTTTTGTGGTCAAATGATAAATATTTTGAGTCCTAACCACCTTCAGGCCGTCAGCACGTTCTTCTAATATGGCCTTTTCTAAACTACGCATCATTTCTTCTTTTACAGTGGTCTTGGTCTTGCGAGATTCTTCGTACTGGAAATAATTCAGTTAGTTCTCGATTTCAAACACATTATGCATTTGCCGCCTGCAGCTTTATTTTTGAGTTGTTTGCTTGTACAGGATTAGGTTTTTTCTACATCAAACAAATTATTAACATTTTGTACAGTACGAGAGTCTTGATTTTGTTTAAGGTAAGGATTGATTTGTTGTGTGAATTGTATCCGAGCTGTGACTGCCCAGCGTCTGCAATCAGAGAGTCTTCATTCGTCTGCGACTGTAGCAGAGGCAACACACATTTGTTCTTATGTTCTTGTTGGTTCTGTCTGAGGAAATGACAAACAAAAATTAAAATTAAAACCAAATTCAACGAAGAAATCAATTCACCTTATTCTAGATTTAGGATGACGTCTGTGTGCATTTTGTTGGTATGGCGGTATGGAAGTTTATGTACTAATGAGTGTCTTCTTAGATGGTGAAATATCTGCATTTGGCGAAGTGACCGCAACAGACCGGCTAACGCAGCAGGGGTTTATAGGCGATGGGCAAACAATGCGATGGGGCGTTTCTGGTTTTCGTCGACGACTGGGACTTAGGTATCTCTGTCTTATTATCAATAAAAACCACTCCACTGTCACAGGAACTGCTGTCTATGTTTAAGATATAACAATTACTGTTTGAATTATTGCTATTTGAAGAAGCCAATGTCGATTCAAGATAAATTTCGCGTTTTGGCGACCCATTTAGGGAGACAATTTTATTGAACTGACCATTTAGACAGGTTGGATAGGCGGAATTTGTCATCGCTGTAGCTGATATTGGCGGAGACGAGAAGACCGGCTCAACTTCAAGGGATTTTTTAATTTTTATTGATGATGCTTGATTTGGCGATTTGTCAACATTTAAGCTTTGTACTGTATACTGGTGAAGATAAATATTTTATATTATTAAATTCCCTCAGTGAACACCGCAATAGAGAACATAAACTTAAACTCCTGTAGACGTGTTGGGATTTCTTTAATTGTGGAAGTCTGCATCCGAAATATCTCAGCTAAAATGCTGAACATGGTTTCGAGAATGATTTGGATCATTTTAAGAATGTAGTTTTATTTGGAAACGCGACGAAAGGTTTTTCCATTTTGCCTGATTAATTCTCTAAAGAATATCGGCATTTATTTAAACTGAAATTAAACGTATATTTCTTAATTCTCACTAAGGAAGGATAAACATTTTTGTAAACAAACAATTTTCCGATAACACTACAAGAGTTTGGAAGTTCTTTAAAAATTACGATTTGGACTGTCGGTAAATTATTATTGATAAGATAAGGCACTACATTATCTGCTCTGGTGGCGAAGTGTCCGGTGGTGAACTGTCCAGTGGTGAACTGGCGGTGGTGAAGTGGCGGTGGCGAACTGGCGGTGGTGAATCGGCGGTGGTGAAAAGTCCTGCTTCGTCGTGCCCCATGTCTCAAATTTGATAATTATTGTTTGTTTTGTTTGAATGCTCCTTCTCGTTGGCTTGAATTTGAATTTGTCTGAAACTCCTCTCTGGTTTTCAAACAAATCCGATGTATTTATCCTAGCAACAAGAAAATCGAATGATAAAGAACAGCATAAAACGAATATGAGAAAAATGAAACGTCAAAGTGAGTCTACTAAAAATTTGCCTGAGACTCACCGGAAATTTTTTTTTTGCATCTCATTTTCTCACATCTGCTTTCTTTTTCGCATTCATGTGAGCCGTGAGGCATCGTGTAATAGTAGACTTAATGATTGAATCCTAAAGAGGAGCTTAGGCAAAAAGGGAGAAAGGTAGTAGGGCGGACATTGGGAAAAGAAATACCAGAATAAGTATATATGGATGTAGTACACAGGGAAAGGTAAGAGAAAGTTTTAGGTGTCATTGTTAAGTGAACCACATGTGAGGACGTTAGAGATGTTGGCGTAGGCTTAGTGTTGGTGTAGGTTGATATGTAAATGTGTACGTACTTGAAAATTTAAATTAAACATAGGAAATAAAAAGCGCGCGAATAATTTTTTTTGATGTGGGAGTGAGGTTATTGATCGAGGGATTCCCTAAAACGAAAAGTACCAACAAAAAAAAGATGGCCGGAATTATTTTTTTGGGTAGACAGAGACAGATAGTGACTTCACTTTTAAGTTTTAAGGTGACCGGTTTTCTAGAAGAGATTCCCGATTTAAATTGAATTTCGACGTGGGCGAGACAACACCCATTCGATAGTCAGAGAGCCATATGGAAGTAGTAGGTGCGGCGAAGTTATTAAGAGTGTAAATTTATTTTAAAAAGAATTAGTGAAAATATTAAAGTGCAAAGTAATTTGAGGATTTTGATTTGTTAAATAGGAGACGGAATAAGCAGTGAGGGTGAAAAAAAAGGAGGCACGTGACTATCGCCAAAGTTAGCCGAGCCATCCGAGCTCCTGGCAACGAAAGGACAAAAGGAGTCAGTTTTCAACAAAAAGGATATTACGACCTGAGCCAAACCCAGGTCGAGCAAGTAAATTAGACCTAAGAAAAAATTAAGAAAATAAAATTTCAAGACGAAGCCGCACACCTCACAGCTTGAAGATAATACAATTCCGAACTCTTGAACGTAGTACCAGGCCATAGTTCGAGAAATAGGCCAAGTTTTTAACCGGCGCCTGAAAGAAGCAAAAATTGAAGAAACCGGAATTTTCAACATCTTTATTTTAGTTTTAAGTATTTTTTTTGTGTCTTGTTGCGTACGGCGGCGTGGTAATTTTTTTTGTATTAAGATAATTGCCTTAATTGCTAGTTAAACTTACCTGTAGACTCAATTAACAGTGCGAATAGCGAAAAAAAATTGGAAAGAAGAAGGATTTGTTTTTAAAAGAAAAGGGTATATCCAGGCGTCGTCAGGTGAATTTTTGTCCTTCGCTCTGTCCTGGACCGGGGCAGCTTGTGCAAATCCCTCGCTACATACAAAGAGCTCTCCGTAGGTAGGAAAGGGGGTTTGGGGAACGTGTATTTCTGTATAGTGGCCGCGATATTCCCCCCCCCCCCCGTTGGAATACAGGCAGTGGGAACACCCACATCCAACCACGCGGACCATTCAAGGTCGATCGGGTCAAATTGAAATCCGCCTTCATTGCTGTTGCATTAGTTATTTTTTTCCTTGGTCTTTTTATAATTTATTCTTCGTTATTCGTTAGTTTTCTTCATTTACTTATTTAACTATAATTTACTTAATTATTTATATTTTTCTTTTCATCTCTATATTTACTTAATTATTCACATTATTTATTTCTATGTTAATTTATGTTTGTTTTCTTCTTAATTTATTTCTTTTGCTGTTTCATAATTAAACTTTCTATACCAATTTCTATGAAACCCCTTTAATAAAAATATTTTGTGAATCACGCCGTGATGATTTGGAAAATTAGTCTTTTTCTGGGCTTGAGAATGAGCCCTATGGATGGATATGTAGGAAGTGTCGCAGGGGGTGCGGTAGGTCGGGCTAAGGTCTCGGTCATGAACAGCAGTATGATTTAGAATCCAGAGGTAAGCGATTTGGGGAGTTCTGTTGTGGCTGCGTGGGGCCGGAGGTGGGCGGTGGGCTATCCGTGGTGTCCCAGGACATTGAACGCTGCCGAACACTTCTGCTTTCGTTGCCCAGTACGTCACTAGTTGTCTCCTATTCTGTCTGGAATCCAAAATGAATTAAAGAAAAGTCAGACGATTAAATAGAGTACTAACCTTGCTCTGTAAACAACTCGGTGGCATACGTAGGTGTCGAAGCGTGTCGGAATGCCCAATTGACCGATCTCGATTCAAATGAAGCGTTATCGTCGTCCTGCTTCGATTTGGGTTATGCCATCCACAAAATCCCCGTGAATCAACAAAATTTTGCAGTCAAACCTTGAGTGGTCAGCACTGTACTAGCTGTCCTAATAAATGCGGCTGAATGTGTGGAGGTGTGGGTAGAGTCCGCGTAAGGCGATTCCTACAACAGGAATACTCATCTTCGGTTTGATGTCAAACTCGAGTGAGTATCACTGTCGGCAGCAGAGGCGTTGCCGGCGCTGAAATTTGACCTGCAATAAAGGATGTATGAAAGACAAAATATTAACAAATATTGACAAATACTTACAATATTTGTTCTCGCTGCCCGGCCATCCGAATCGTCTCCATCCTTGGAAATAGCTCGTTCCGCAATCTGAAAATAGAAAAAGAAATGTAGGATTAATAGTTTTGCATATAAATTACAACAAAGAGTTGTAAAAATATGCATGAAAAAAATGAATGAATAAATGCATGAAAATACTCACGTTTGGTTTGTAGAATGGCGGCTTTCTTTATGGAAAGGAGGAAACAACAAATGTTTTTCCTCAATGGCAAAGGGCATGCAGACTGTGCAGACTAGAAGGGGACAGTTTGGAAAATGAAGTTTGAGGGACAGTGCAATAGGTTGGATGTTGAGGTTAGGAGAGTGATTTTTTGTTTGTTTTTCTTTTGGTGTCGAGAGTAAGTTAAGTTTATTTTCTGTCAGGAGATGTTGTTATGAATAATTTGTAAATAAATGACGACAGGGGTATGTTTGGTGTCAGAATGTGTTTTTATTGTTTATTAGGTGTTAGTGTTAGTGTGTTTTAGGTATTTACATACATGTTTACAATAAAAGTATAATTACAATTTGAACAAAAAATGACAACTAGAGATGCCTAACATGTAAAATACGTTGATTTTTGCCTGACTAAAAACCAATAATACATTCCTAATGTAAACAAAACAATAAAAACAAATATGACGAACATAAATAATTCGAAGTAGTGACGACAACAAGAAAAACTAATGACACAAACTTTGTTTTGGTTTCGGGTCTGGACGACGCCGACCGACGGTGGTGAAGTAGAACGAGCTACAAGCGACCCGATGGTTTTTAGCGAGTTAACGCGCTACAAATAATAGCCGTGACGACGGCTAAAAAGTTGTTGTACCGTTGACCTACGGTAGGCTGACGGTCAAAAAAGTGTGCCGATGCGGACACTCGATTTTTCTTGGCTAGCGAGGGTTTTGATTGCGCCGGCGAAAACACTTGTTTTTGAGCCGTCACATAAATCGTTTCATCAAACTGATATTAGTTTTTTTGTCTGTGAGACATTTATAAGTTTTGTTAGTGGTAGTGTATATATATATATATAGTGTACCCTTTGGAAAGGAAAAGTCAACCCAAGGCGGAGTTGACCATTCTGGAAATTTTCAATATTAGAAAGAAAAAAGGGGCGAAGATTCCGAGCCTAGGGAGAAACGTGGCAAGAACCAAGTGGGCCAGCGGCCGTTCCCAGCAAAAGAAGGGAAAACTTTAAGCCCGTGATACTCCGGGATATCAAGTCATTGATAGCTGGAAGCATCGCCCCTTTCCTTTCTTTTCATTTAAATTGAAGTTTCTTGAATTGCCACATAAGGCGAAGAACTAGCCGTCAGATCAAATTTTCTTTTTTCGAAGCAAGCCGCTAGCAGCAAGAGCCGCTAAGGACCGGTTGCGTTTTTAAGGCGAAGCAAGTCGCCAGCGGTCAAGATTCCCGTTCAACATCGTCTCAAGAACTCAAGATAGCCGAACTCAAGATCGCCCTAAAGGCTGAAGATTCGTGTTTTAGATATCTGTAAATTATCGTTTCCCATTAACTTTTGATTTCGCCTTAAGCGGAAGTTCCAATTTTTTTTTTTTTTTTTGACACACCTATACATACAATTTTTGCCCATATCGAGTAACTTTGTTTCGCTTGAAATTAGTTTTTTTATCGTTTGCCATCCAATCTTTGCTTCAAAGACTCAAGAAATTTCCGCAAAAGAAAGTGGAACGTTTTTTTTGAGCCGGCAGATTGTAAGGATCCCTCGAGGAATCTTCTCCAAATCTCGCCCGGGGAAGCAAGATTTTGCCCCTTACCTTATCCCCATAAATAGAGCTCTATCTATAGGTAGTAATAAGGGTTTCGTTTGGCCGTTGAGGCGTGGAGAATATCCGCCTGGCACTCAATTACGAGGGTTTTGGGAAGGGTCAATTCCGGAGGAACCGGTAGAAAGTTCCAGTTTTTTTTGTTGGCGGCCTGTTACCAGACTCTTTGGTGCAATTGCGATTGGCCTTAAACTCAATTTTGTTTGTAAAAAGATCATTTTTCTTATCTTAAATTTGTTTTTCTTTCAATTTATGTATTAAAATTTATTATTTATTAATCTAACTTCTTGAAAATTTCTGGCATTTAATTAACTAAGTTTTTTGATCTCGATATGGTTTTGGTTACAACAATAAATTGTTTTTGAAACGACCTATGTCGAAACAAAATCCGAGTGTAAATTTTGAATTTTGTTCGGGCCAATAACTCGATGGCTGAGTGAGGCGCAGTTACAGGGGTGAATAAGGTAAGCTGAGGGAAGTGACGACAGCATGACGTGAAGAGCAGTGACCATGACTCCGGACGAGTCGCTTAAGGGGAGTCCGAACAACTGTCGGTCTACCGGACTCCACGGTGGGGAGGGAACATGAGGCCAAGCTGCTTCTCCATCAGCAGCGCTCGAGGAGTGGTGACGACATTATGGTGGTGGTTTTCGTTTATATTTAGGCATGATTTATGTTTTGAAGTGAGAGGTGATCCAGCTGCGGGGGCAAAATCCCCCCCCCACGTTCCGACGAGCTGAGCTGTGCAGAACAAGCATGCCGCGACCTCCGCAGTGGATATTTCGGGTGTTGTGTTGGTTGTCCTGTCTTCGTCACTATGGTTTCGATCTTCTTCTTTCTTTCTTCTCTTCTTTCATTCTATGACATTCTATGTCATCGCTACTTTTAAGTCTATCCTTCTTCCGCCTTCTTTCTTTTTTATTCCTTCGCTGTCAACTGTCATTTTTGACTTTTCTTTCAGCGACTTCTTTTTCGTTACGGACTTCCGACACCAGGTTTTCCATCGACATCAATACCCAGCTCCCTGATTTCAAATGGCGCCCAGACGTTGTGCTCGAATGTTAGCCATTGGCAAGTCGTTGCAAATGGCGTCCATTCGTTGTGTCCTAGTTTTTCCTCAATGTTCTGATCGTTTCGTGGAAGACGTCAAATCGGGGCGTAAGTCTTAATCACGATAGCTATTTAGAAGGCGTATTAATTGCGACGCACTGATTTGGCGTACGAAGCGAAAACGGTCGGAACATCTATGTGTCTTGTCGGATGCGTTCCTTCGATTCTGGGTTTTCAAGTCTTTAGTGGT
>CAKKXW010000005.1:28675203-28728093 GCA_920937365.1 Sphaerophoria rueppellii | reverse complement strand
TAACCTGTCTCTGCCAGTTTTCAACCTCAGTTGCTTTAAGAACAAGGACCTGAGAGGTCCGAAAGTGAAACCGCGGCGAGAGTTCACACACGTGGCAGATAGGGAGGAAGAATCGATCTCTGGCAAAGTGAAGAACGGGCGCAGTGGCAGTGTGAGAAGCAGAAATTTCAAAGAAAACAAAAAGAATAGCAATATTTGATTAGAAAAAAAAAGATTTAAAGAGGTTCAAAAGTGAAGATTAAAGAGGGTTCATATTGGGAGAAATAATTATATCTATATGGAAAATACCTGAATTACAAAAAAAAAAGAAAAAAAAAGAAGAAAAATACAAGGAAGTGTACGGTAGTGTTAAAATCTCAAAAAAGGTAAATTTTAAATCAAAAAAAAAAAAAAAACAGTAAATGAAGGAGAAACAAAAGATCATTGTCTAACGGTGTTAGCCGTAGTTTTGCTAGCTTTGACGTCAATCAAGAAAGAGCGCATTGGAATACGAGCCCCTAACTGGAAGTTGTGCACAATGTCCCGTAAGTGGTAAGTCCGCAATATTTTGTTTTTCCTTTTTTTGTTCGTAAAGCAAGACTATCGACACAATCACGATAGAGAATATCTTTTGCAAATTTAAGTATTTAACTATGTATACATTTTCAATCACTCATATTACTGTAAATTAACCTTACTGAACTACACTACCATACAATTCGAGAAAAATATATATAATAATAAGGGGGAGATTGCGAAGAAACAAGGTATTGTACTGTAATGTAAGAATAGAATTAGATTATGAATAAAATGTTGAATTTCGAATACATTATGTTTTAAATAAGTACAATTGTGAAGGGTAAGTGTGGAGAGTAG
The DNA here is from genome assembly GCA_920937365.1 of Sphaerophoria rueppellii. Taxonomy (NCBI): domain Eukaryota; kingdom Metazoa; phylum Arthropoda; class Insecta; order Diptera; family Syrphidae; genus Sphaerophoria; species Sphaerophoria rueppellii. Next base: position 28,727,238 of record CAKKXW010000005.1, on the reverse strand, counting down.
GATGATGTGGATCTACAGCAGGTAATAACTTCCACAGCTGTTCAAAAAGGGGCAGTTCCAGAATCCGAGTACGCGAGCTGCCAAGGTGCATTCGTAGGGATTGGATTAATGTACTCAGGGTGACCGTCCACCTGTCACCAACGGAAGCGAAGTTGAGGTATAGTAGTCCGTCTGTTGTCCTTTAAAGCAAAAATCTTGGCATGTTCTTTTTTCTATTGGTACGAAGGAAGAGCTCGGAACAAGAACCAACCCCATCATTTGCCGCATCTAGCCGCGCTAGCAAGCATGCCAAGTTCGTTCCCAAGCCTTCCGCAACACAGAAAAACCACAAAACAATTCGTAGCAAGAGAATGGCGCCCACCGTGCAGGCTTTGGAAAAAGTCTGATTGTGTTCAAAAGTTTATAGTCTTCAGTGGTAAAGTTCCGGATTTAAGTTAGTATAATCAACGAAACCGCGTTGCGACCACTGACGCTCTAAAAACATTGAATTACATTTTTAACATCATATTGTCTGACTCCTTTTCCAGCAACAACCTGCAAGTGAAGAGGAGAGCATTGGAAAATCGGCAGTAGTTCAAACAAGCACAATAGGTATTGAGGCTTTGACAAATGCGTTCAAACTTGTGCTGGAAGCCAATCAAAAACAATTTATTAGAGAAATGAGAGAAATCAAAGCAACATTAGTAGAACATATAGATGGAATAAATAGTTCTAGGGGAAGTCATCAAGCCGCTCCAACGAATCAGGGGAGGGGTTCAAGTGCTTTCGAGCAGTTTTTGAACAATGCTTCATTTTCAACTCAAAACAGAGCCCCACCACCTGAAATCAACCTCCCACTGCAAACGGAGTCACACACAGTGGACTCAAGTTGCAAATTACAAAAATGGGAGATTTCGTTTGATGGCACAGAGAATGTACATGATTTCTTTTTCAAAGTTGAGACCCTAAAAGAACGCTCTCACTGTAGTTGGGAGCATGTCCTGGGCAATTTCCATGTCCTATTGAAAGGGAAGGCAGACACATTTTTTTGGCTATACCTTAGAAGGCATCCATCAGCCACATATGAGCAAATAAAACATGCAATCACTAAAGAATACAGCAAAATTGAGAATGATCATGAGAAGAATCTGAGAATGTTCTCGCGTAGGCAAGGTTACAGAGAAACATTTGACAACTTTTATTCGGATCTTGTGCAATCAAATGCTCGGTTAAAAGAACCACTCAATGATGCTAAGATGATTGACTTAATAAAGAAAAATTCCAGAGATAATATAGGGTCACTTTTATTTCCAATTAAAGTAGAGAGCTTAGAAAAGTTGAGGGACGTAGCTAGGCAGGCGGAGAAATTTCTCGAACATCAGTCATCACAAAGGCTTCAAAGTACGAGGCGAGTAAATGAAATTCAGGGAGTAAGAAGAGAGGACTTTGAGGAAGACCTCGAAAATCCAAATATAGCCGCCCTTTCAAACAGGTTTACTTTGTCTCGACCTCCCCTAGACACAAGTAAGTTCAAGTGTTGGAATTGTGACCAATTAGGTCACTCCTTTTATGAATGTCCTTGCGAAAAGCGAAATTTATTTTGCTTTCGTTGTGGGGAAAAGAATGTCACCACGCCAAGCTGCCGCAAGCATGCGTTAAACCCGAAGGTGAGCGAGATGGTAGCCGGGGACTCTCGTTCCACACCTTCAACCCCGAGCCAATAAAATTAAACCCTGAATTCCTTGATAGCCAAAGGCAACAAAGGAATTCAAACATATGCACTGAAGAGACTGAACTAAGTTCTAACTGTTCCGAAAGCAAAACCATTAGAATTCAATCCGAAATTAAACCGGATCATTTTTCAAAATTTTCTCTTCACGAGAGAAGGCTGCGGTATCAAAATGCAAGACAGAGGATTTTTGGAACAACAAAGAACATAAGCTTACCGAAAAAGATAGTCAATTGTAGATTACGCTATACAAATAGGAAACAGGCACGTAAGGCCGTAGAGGCGACAATAATAGATGATCTCAACGACTCCAGGCCATATCTGAATATTTGTATAGGTAAAGACAAAATGTATGCTTTGCTAGATTCAGGAGCTTCAGTGAGTGTGTTGGGAAAGAATAGTTTAGAACTTCTCGAAAGGAACGCAATACCATATAAACCGATTATGTCATCCATAAGCACTGCTGATGGCACGCAGCAAAGAATCCATGGCCTTTGCCGAATACCTGTTAAATTCAAAGACATCGCTAAAATTATTGATTTTTATATTGTTCCAACTCTCCAGCAACAGGCCTATCTAGGCATAAGCTTTTGGAAGGCTTTTAGTATTGTGCCTCAAGTTGTTGCACCGGAAATATCCTCCATTGAAGAAAGCCTTAAGAACGAAAAAACAATCGAATTAACAAGTGGTCAGACACAAATTTTGCTAGACACCATAGGTGAATTTCCATCATTTGCTAAGTTTGGCCTTGGAAGGACACACTTAGAAACCCATTTTATTGATACGGGCGATGCTATGCCTATTAAGTCTAAATACTATCCCTTCTCGCCTCCGAGGGAAGCAGAGGTTTACGCGGAGATTGAGCGCTTACGTTCATTGGGTATAATTGTCAAGAGCAATAGTCCATGGAGCTCTCCAATTGTTATTGTGCGTAAACCGGATGGGAAAATTAGGCTTTGCATTGACTTTCGTAAGTTGAATAGAGTTACAAAAAATGATGCATATTCGCTCTAACATATAGGTGGGTTATTGAGCAGGGTAAAGAACACACATTTTATCAGTAAAATAGATCTTCAACAAGCTTTTCACCAAATTCCTCTCGAAAAGACATCAAGGGAAAAGACGGCATTTGCAATTCCTGGCCTGCCACTGATGGAATTTACTGTGATGCCATTCGGACTCTGCAATGCGTCACAAAGACTTGTTCGTCTCTTGGACAAAGTCATTCCCACGAAATTTAGAGACAATATTTTCATATATCTTGATGATCTCTTGGTCTGCACAAAAACATTCGAGGAGCATATATCGGTGCTACGGGATCTGTCCAGCTGCCTTAAAAATGCAAATTTAACCATAAATATGGAAAAAAGCAAATTTTGTCAGAAAGAAATAGAGTATTTGGGCTATATTATAGGGCAAGGGTGTCGGAAAACAGACCCTACCATATTGGAAGCCATAAATAATTTTCCTTTACCTAAAACGGCACGCCAAATTCGAAGATTCATTGGTATGACTGGCTGGTACCGCCAGTTCATACCCAATTTCGCTTCACCCTCAGCACCCCTAACCGACTGCCTTCGCAAAGGGAAGGAATTCGTTTTAATGAAAGAAGCAGAGGACGCTTTTCAGAAGCTGAAAGAATCTCTGACTACGGCACACGTTCTAGCAGAGCCTGATTTCACAAAACCCTTTGTGGTGCAGTGCGATGCTTCCAGCCTAGGAGTAGGCGGAGTTTTGTACCAGCTGGACGAAGAAAACCGAGAACATCCCATTGCATATGTTTCTCAAAAGTAAAATAAAGCACAGAGGAACTATACTGTGTCGGAACAAGAATGCATGGCAGCTATTGTATGTGTCAACAAGTTCAGACAATACATCGATGGCCTGCCATTCAAAATCGTAACCGATCATGCCAGCCTTAAATGGCTGATGTCCCAAAAGGACTTAAGTGGCAGACTAGCCCGATGGTGCTTAAAATTGCAGGCATTTGATTTTTCGGTGGAACACCGAAAAGGGTCTTTAAATGTAGTGCCAGATGCCCTTTCGCGTTTGGATATGTGCGAAATGACAATGAATATTAAGAACGTAGACATAGATCTGAGATTACAGTTTTTCAATTCAGAAGGCTATAGACAACTGAAAATGGCCATTGAAAAGAATCAATCGTCCTTGCCGGATGTGTGTATCTCCGACGGGTATGTTTACAAGCGGGTTAACTTTAGGTCTGGGGTTCCAAATGAAGAGGAGAGTTTATGGCGTCTATGGCTACCGGAAGAGTTATGGCGGGAGGCAATTTCCAATGAGCACATTTTAGCACCGGGATGTCATGGAGGCCTCGAAAAAACCCTCTTTCGCATAAGGCAAAAGTATTTTTGGCCAAACATGGTCAAGCAAACAAAAGCGTTTATTAGTAATTGTGATATTTGCAAGGAAGTAAAGCCAGCAAACTCAACTCTACGTCCAAGAATGGGGGCTCAGATTCATACGGAAAGAGCGATGCAGAGGTTTATATTGACCTTCTTGGCCCATATCCAAGGACGAAATTGGGCAACACTACAATATTTATCGCAAAAGACCATCTCACAAAATTCGTATTCTTAAAAGCATTGCGCAAGGCCACTTCAGCGAGTATTTGTAAAACTTTAGAGGAAGATATTTTCCATGTCTTTGGAACTCCAGAATACATACATAGTGATAATGGAAAGCAATTTGTTTCCAAAGAGTTTTCCAAATTTATCACTACGTATAAGGTAAAACGCATCAAGACAGCATTCTACTCCCCTCAGGCAAACAGCTCAGAACGTGTTAATAGGGAAATTATATAAAAAATCAGGATATTCATAGGAGAAAGACACTCAGAGTGGGACAAATACATTTCAATAATTGCAGCCACCCTGCGGGGCGATCTTCACACATCCATTGGAACCTCACCCTATTATGCTCTGTTCGGGCAGAATATGATTTCAAGTGGATGTGAATATGCGATAATAAGAAAGCTGCAAGCCATATCGGACACGGAATTAAGAACTCTACCAATGGCTGATCGGCTTAACCTCATTAGGAGTCAAATTAAAGTTAACTTAAATAAAGCGTATCAAAAGTCAGGAAAAACGTATAATCGCAGAACTAAGAATGTCAGATTTATTGAGGGGCAAGAAGTTTTTAGGCGAAATTTTGGCCACAGCTCGTTTTCCAAACAGGAAACCGCAAAATTTAGGAGAAAGTTTCTGAAATGCCGAGTTCGAAAGAGGATAGGGAATTGCTTATATGACCTCGAAGATATCAATGGTAAGCTCATTGGTAGATTCCACGCAAAGGATATAAGACCATAGAAGTGGATTTGTTTTCCTTTTCGTTTCTTCAATATAGTTTGAAACAAAGAAGGTTTGTTACGAATCTGAATTAAATCAAAAAAATAAACGTAGAACGAATTTCTGAACACTACGGCGTATACGTATCCAAATAATAAAAAGCATTATTTTCCTATAAATTGTATTAGTTAAAATAGAGAAAAAAATAAATAAGAAATAACAAATAAGTAAAATAGGAAGCGAAGCAAGTTGCAAAATGTTTTCTGCGAACACCCGGTGTCATTCCGGAATTCGAACTTACACTTCATCCAAAGTGATAGAGAAAAAAAAAGGAAATTCGAAAGTTCAAACAGAATGTCTCTTATAATTCTAGAGGTTGGTAGCAATGTCCAACAAAAATTCTTTTTTGCTTTTTGCTGAAAGCTCAAGCGTCGAGCAACTCTTTTCATTTTGGACGCTAAACCTACAAGTCACAGGAGCATCAGATTACTTCTGATTTAGTGAGTTTATAGTTTTTTTATCTTATTTTATTTGTTTAACCCTTATTTGTTCGCTGTTAGAGAGCAACACACGTCCTTCAAGATCTGGTCCAACTCGAAACAGAAATCCAATTAGGAAGATCTTTGTCAGGAAGAGGGAGTTCACTGTGGTGGAGAAATCTATCAAGTTTGACGTATAAGTGTGGACCACGTGCTTGATTTGCGAGCATAATTAATAAAGAAAAATAAGAGAGCGCTTCTGGGATTGCGGGAATTTACAGAGTGATCTCCATCTCGAAAGTGCAAAGGAGAACTGTTGAGATCCACAGCAACGGAGGATTTCCCTAATTAAAGAAAACACAATTCGGCTTCCCAGAGGCGTTCCACTTTCCATCCACGGCAATAACCTGTCTCTGCCAGTTTTCAACCTCAGTTGCTTTAAGAACAAGGACCTGAGAGGTCCGAAAGTGAAACCGCGGCGAGTGCAAGTTCACACACGTGGCAGATAGGGAGTAAGAATCGATCTCTGGCAAAGTGAAGAACGGGCGCAGTGGCAGTGTGAGAAGCAGAAATTTTAAAGAAAACAAAAAGAATAGCAATATTTAATTAGAAAAAAAAGGTTTAAAGAGGTTCAAAAGTGATTATTAAAGAGGGTTCATATTGGGAGAAATAATTATATCTATATGGAAAATACCTGAATTACAAAAAAAAAAAAGAAAAAAAAAGAAAAAAAAAAAAGAAGAAAAATACAAGGAAGTGTATGGTAGTGTTAAAATCTCAAAAAAGGTAAATTTTAAATAAAAAAAAAAACAGTAAATGAAGGAGAAACAAAAGATCAGTTTTGCTAGCTTTGACGTCAATCAAGAAAGAGCGCATTGGAATACGAGCCCCTCACTGGAAGTTGTGCACAATGTCCCGTAAGTGGTAAGTCCGCAATATTTTGTTTTTCCTTTTTTTGTTCGTAAAGCAAGACTATCGACACAATCACGATAGAGAATATCTTTTGCAAATTTAAGTATTTAACTATGTATACATTTTCAATCACTCATATTACTGTAAATTAACCTTACTGAACTACACTACCATACAATTCGATAAAAAAATATATAATAATAAGGGGGAGATTGCGAAGAAACAAGGTATTGTACTGTAATGTAAGAATAGAATTAGATTATGAATAAAATGTTGAATTTCGAATACATTATGTTTTAAATAAGTACAATTGTGAAGGGTAAGTGTGGAGAGTAGGATGATGTGGATCTACAGCAGGTAATAACTTCCACAGCTGTTCAAAAAGGGGCAGTTCCAGAATCCGAGTACGCGAACTGCCAAGGTGCATTCGTAGGGAGGGGATTAATGTACTCAGGGTGACCGTCCACCTGTCACCAACGGAAGCGAAGTTGAGGTATAGTAGTCCGTCTGTTGTCCTTTAAAGCAAAAATCTTGGCATGTTCTTTTTTTCTATTGGTACGAAGGAAGAGCTCGGAACAAGAACCAACCCCATCATTTGCCGCATCTAGCCGCGCTAGCAAGCATGCCAAGTTCGTTCCCAAGCCTTCCGCAACACAGAAAAACCACAAAACAATTCGTAGCAAATTGATGATCCAGTGCACCAACCGGACGAATATTTACATATTTATTATTGTTATTATTTTGCTATCGCACTAATTTTTGATCAGAAATGTTTGTTTAATTCGATTTCAAATCAATTCTTCTATGGCAATCACTTTGACAAGCAACCACAGCAACCAACAAATGAACAAACCCAGAGCAGACTTGCAAACAGGCGATTGGATTGCATCATCAAGCGTCTACAAACACACCTTACTTCGCACCCAAGCCAAGCAGATTTGTAAAACGTTTTGTCTGCATTTGAACGAGAGACAAAAACAACGAGAATTTTCTTCATTCGATTGCTGCTGCTCAACAAGTTCATTCGCTCTTTATGCCTTTCAATTTTTGCTAATTAAAAAAAATGTAAGAACTTCTTTTAGTATTAAAGACAAAATAAAACATAATGTATTGTATTATATTTGACAATCTAGTGTTTTTCTTAAATTCTGTGCGTTTCATGTTCATAGAGTCCACAAATTGGTGACCCCGACGTGATCTCAAATCACGCCCCAACAATATAACACGCCTTGTTGCTTCATTCAATGTCCGACTTTTCTGACCACGAGGACATTGAAACATATTATACGCCCAGCGCCCAAATGGTAATCACTCGTTCACAAACGAAAGAGGAATTCGACGAACAGCTTAAATTAGAAACAGCAATGGCGGAACGCCTTGAAGAACTACTTAGGGAGGCACGCAGCTCTAAACTGTCTCCATTCGACGGCCACAAGTTGGACTTATGGTTCTGTCGGGTTGAAACGGAGTTCGCCGCCATCAGTCTTGACGAAGATGAGAAAAAATACTATGCTGTGCTAAGTGCTTTAGATGGTCCTACAACAGAGGCCATAACAGACATTCTGGATTCACCACCCATTGAAGATAAGTACAACTTTCTGAAATTACTAATCCTTGAAAGATGTGGGTACTCAAAAAGAGACAATTTACGCCAGGTGCTGAAGGGAATTCCGCTGGGCAACCAGAAGCCATCCCAACTCTTAAGGGAGATGCGTACAATATCTGTTGGTTCCCTGCCTCACGAAGCCCTGCACGGCCTTTGGGTGGACAAGCTTCCCGCCGACTTGAAGGTGTTCTTGGCGATATTGGACGACATGGGTTTGGAGCAATTGGCCAAAATGGCGGACCACATCATAACAGAGATTGGTCAGCACAATACCATCATGTCCGCCGCACCTTCACCGCGACCTGACGGTTCCCTCCCGTTGTTATCTCAGCTGCTCGAAAGAATCGATCATCTGGAACGCATGGACACTGATCTGTTCTCAAAAATCCAACTGGTCAGCGCTCCAACCCATGCTCCTAGTCCTGGGCGAGTCGGAATATGCCGTAACCACCAGCGGTACGGAAGTGAAACACGACGCTGCCTACCTCCGTGTTCGTACGCCAGCAGTCATTCGGGAAATAAGAACCGCTATCGACAGTAGGAGCCGTGTTCGATAGCGACAATCATAACTCTACCGAGGCTCGCCTACATCTCTTCGATGGAAAGACCAAACAGGATTTCCTCGTTGATTCCGGCGCCGCTGCTAACTTGACACCAATCAAGACCTACGGAACGCACGTATTAGCCCCTAGCTTCATCTTCGTCGAGATTTTACTTGGGCCTTCACGATAGCCGATGTCAAGAAGGCAATCATAGGAGCCGACTTCCTGAAGTATTTCGGCCTTCTCATTGATTTAAAGAACCAGCAGCTGATTGACGCTCAAACGCAGTTGTCATCCAAGGGCCACGTTCACCGCTCTACATTAACTGGCATTTCAACGATACATCATGACACGCCGCACACTGGGGATTTTGCGGAAAAAAGTCTTAAGCCCAGTTTCATAAACAAACACTAAAAGTACTTTTAGCAAAAATCTTTTTAAAATTTAACAGACTCTTAAAACTTTTGAATTTCACCAACTTAAAATGGGAAATTTCAGGGAATTTTTTGTCAAAATTGACATCCTTATAAAATTGTGTGAGAAAAATGAGAAAGCGTTATTTTCAGTTTTCAAAATATTCAATGACACTTTTAAAATTTAATGAGCCAACAATGGGCATTTATAGCCTGATTCTCCCCCTTGTGAGGAATCACAAGTCATAAGCCCTTGTGACTATTTCTTGTGAGGATTGTTGTGACTCGATAACATTTGTCGGATTCTCCTCACAAGAAAAGTCACAACGAAATTCACCACAGCCAAGGTGAAAGCTTTATTTAAAAAAATGGCCTACTCACAGTCAAAATAGAACAGGAGAACGATTTATATACTGTCTAGGTTGTCCTAGAAAGATGTAATTTTCCCTTTTTGGAATCTTTGATTAATGCAATATAATATGTACATTATAATTTATGATACATTTGTGTCCCAAATATGTCCATACAAAATAAAATGCATAATTAGTAATTTGTTCAGTAATGATATGAAGTATTTATTATTGTTATGAATCAGTTTCAGTATTTATCTGCATTAACCAAATGCATATGCGCCATAATCATTTCAACTTCCATCTTTTTCACTACTCAAAAATCAAAATGTCAAATTTCAAATAATTTGCTAGTTATGACCTGCTCTGAAAATGATCACAATTTCGATTGTTTTTGTGACTGTCACAAGTTGTGACTTTGGGGGAGAATACGAAAAAGTCACAATATCAATTTCACCTCTTCTTATGACTTGTATGGTGTCAGTGAAGATGGGGAGAATCGGGCTGTTAGTTTTAAAGGGTTTTTAAAATTGTGTTTATTTAAAAAACGCTTGACCCAGAGCAGACCTGCAAACAGACGATTGGATTGCATCATCGAGCGTCTACAAACACACCTAACTTCGCACCCAAGCCAAGCAGATTTGTAAAACGTTTTGTCTGCATTTGAACGAGAGACAAAAACAACGAGAATTTTCTTCATTCGATTGCTGCTGCTCAACAAGTCCATTCGCTCTTTATGCCTTTCAATTTTTGCTAATTAAAAAACCTGTAAAAACTTCTTTTAGTATTAAAGACAAAATAAAACATAGTGTATTGTGTTATATTTGACAAGCTAGTGTTTTTCTTAAATTTTTTTTTTTTTTTTTTGTTCATCGAGACCACACTGCACAACTTTTTGTATTTTGACTTTGAGTAAAATGAAATTTATGGTGGATTTACATGTATCTGCATCATCTTGATCTGTAAAGATCAAGAAAAGTAAACCGGGTGAGATATACGTCGTTATACAAAAGAGTAAAAGAGTACACTGTATGGCTGCTTTTTTTAATTGCCATAATTTTTTATAGATCAGTGACAGATGAAGAGTCACCATTTTTTTGGTTACACATTTATTTATCAATTAGATAAAGAAATCCCAGAGGCAAATTCTTCATATAAATGCATTGATCGTCTTTAAGTAAAAGTACCTATAGTTTAATTCAAAATATTTAACAAAAATGGACAAGAATAACGACGAACGGAAAAGAAAAGCAATGAGCCTACTCTTAGCGTCGTTCATCTTTGAAGAATCTCCAGGAGAAAAAAACAAGAAAGAAAAAAAAACAGTTCTGGGTTCATCCATGTTTTCAAAAACGTAATGAGGATGGTGCTTTTATTTTATACGAAATAAAGTTTATCAATAATTTATTGAGTAATTTAATTGAGTTAAATATTATTACGGACAAGTATACAATTATAGTTTTTGTTGCTTTTTTAGCGTTCAGGTGAGAAAGAGAAATTTGCAGTTGACCTGAACTCAGTTATAGGAACCTCAAATGCAGATGAACATGCTATAAAAAAGATGAACATGTTCGTCTTAACCATAATCTTGATCTTGATTTCTATTATTTCCTTTAATCTTGATCTTGACAAGATGTCTGCATTTTGATTTTGCCTCTCTATCGAACGAGCATGATTATTGTATGTTGCATCTCTCTTTTTTGCAGAACTAAAAATGCAGATACATGTAAATCCACCATTGAATAAGAAGTACAGGAAGCGGTGTTAGCTACATGTACAGTGTACGTGAGTGAAGCAACAAAAATGTCTGATGATGTCCATTTTTCGGGTATGTGCTGTCAATTTTTAGAGTATGTGCTGTCAAACTTTGAATTTGTTGTCAGTCGAGTTCAGGGGTCTATTATTTCTGTTCGTGATGGTAAGGCGCTGCAATTCGTTGAGTTCCCGTAGTGTGCACGGTTGTTTTGAATAGTTCTTCCATCGTGTTTCGAACGTTTTTATTTGTTGGTTGTATTACAATAGGCGTAATAAACGTAAAACGGAAATGTACTGAAAAATAAAAAAATTAATCATTAAAAACCGTGCTGTGCACCTTTAGCGTTAAAACACCATGCTTCTTAAAAAAAGAATTGAGATTGAAAAAAAAAGTTGAAGCGAAATCGATGAAATCTTGATTCAATCAAATTTCGCTTGGTGCCCCTGAGATTAACCATTCAACTGCAGACCAGCCCTGTTGTAATGCGTTTGTGTTTGTGAAACTCACACTACTTAGAAAAATGCTTCAATTCTTGTTCATAAGACCCCTTCCTGTACTTCTTATTCAATGAAATCCACCATTATTTGACTGCAATGTTATTATGTCAACCAGAGATGATATAAGGTAAGGAGATGGGAAACTAAGCTGTCAAAATGACAGATGCCTACAAGCGTTTTTACCAATACTATCACAGTTTGGACCATAGTTTCTTTGAAAGTATGCGTGGTTTTACCAATACTATCACAGTTTGGACCATAGTTTTGGTGAAAGTATGCGTGTTTTTACACAGTTTTTGTTTTTTTATTATTCATGTACAAGGAAAGAAAATAAAATGAAAGAAAATGAAAATTGCGGGATCTAGGGAGTGAAACGTAAGTCAGTTTCCCATCTTGTTACTTATTTAATCTTTGATGTCAACTGTCCATATATTATTAAAAAATAGAATGATAGGTATATCGAGTGATTAGATCTGTTTGCTTAGTAAACAATATTGGAAGTTCGAACTGCGTTCCATTAATGGAAATGCTTTGATTTTTTTTTTACGAAGTTTAAAGGGAAAGATTTAACTAGAATTACTAACGTTTTATCTGAGTGTTTTAAGAAAACTGAGGCCCATTTGCTGATTCGGAACATAAATTTATGTTCAACTTAAAGTTTTCATTTTTATATGGGACGTTCCGGAATTCTTAAGTTCGACATAAAATCCCCATACAAAAGGAGAACTTTAAGTAGAACATAAATTTATGTTCCGATTGAGCAAATGGCCCTGAGTGTTTTGAGAAAAATGAGTGTTTTGAGAAAACAGAGTGTTTTAAGAAAACTGAGTGTTTTGAGATAACTGAGTATTTCGATCGAACTGAGTGCAATAAGTATCGCTGAGCAGTGTTCCCAGGTTTTCAGAAACAAAATCCCCCTTCTCTGACACCAAAACACTTATTTTTCCCCTTGAACGAGAAAAAAAATCCCTAGATAAATTCGTCCTTCACGCAAAACATATTCGTTGGATATTCGTTTTTCTTCTTCGTTTTTGGGTTTTCGATTTAAGATTTCATAAATCTCTTTAATTTTATCGTCTGTTAATTGGCTCGATAGTACCCAATCACCTGTCGTATTTCCAATACTTCTTCCCTACAGGGATTTCGACTCAACGCATCAACATGACGCATTCGATCCCCGGGCGATATTTTACGTCGAACGTGAATTCTGTCAGTTGTAGCCACCATCTTGCAATACGAGGAATTAGATGCTTCTTCTCATTGGACGTCTTTAAGGCATTACAATCAGTAACAAACAGTAAACTTTGTTCCGAAGAGGTATGAACGGAACTTTTTAAAGGACTCCACCACGGCCATAGTTTCCAGTTCATGAGAGTGGTACTTTTCTTCTGAACGAGAAAAAAAATCCCTAATTTTCCCCGAAAAAGTGATGACAAAGGGATTAGAGATTTTTGTTTTTGCGAGAAATAGAACTTACAAATTTTAAAAGTTTATATAGTTCACCTTGTCCAGATGAAAAATTGAAACGTCTACAATTTCTTCACATGCCCTTATTTATAAATTTCTACAATTAACCTTGAAATGTATTTTTTTCATTTTCGGTAAGACCAGAAAATTCGAATTTAAGGGAAGTTTGAGGGCCAAGATATAAATATTTTATATTATAAAAATTCTCTTCATTAGTTAAAACAATTTTAAATATTCGATTTTAAAAAAGAAATCAGCAAGTGTCTTAATGTTAGTTCAACTCGGTCAAATAAAATATGAATTTTAACGTCTTTCAGTTCAGTTTCGTTTCTTACGGTAAGAACAAATCTAAAAATTCTAAATGTAAGAACGTTGTTAGTTTTTCAAGAACCCTGTATATTTTTTCACATTGAATATTTGTTAATAGAATCTTCCAGATAACTTTCCAAAAAATGCAATAGTAAGGCTTGGTATTGCTCAATAAGTCTTTTGATAAGCATACGCAGAGACAATCATCCAAAACCAAAAAAACAATGCCAGTTTGCAAAAATTTCTAGAACGTATATATTTTGAATTTTTCGATTGAATGAAATGTCAAATGGAATGAATGTATTCAACAGAAAAATAGAAAAAGCGTTGCAATGGGCCATATTCTTGTGTATGAAATTCTAAGGCTTGGTTTTAACTATGGACAATTCGAAGAAATCTTTTATTTTCATTCAAGTTTTAAGCAGTTTTCCCCTTTTTGGGATTTTTCCCCTTACTTATTCCCGTCCCCTTTTTTTCCCCTTTAGCTGAAAAAATCGGCAAGAATGGTGATTTTCCCCTCAACCTGGGAACACTGTCGCTGAGTGCGACAGAATTACTGAAGGTAGTGACAACGACGAGCTGAGTGAAATAATTGGAAAGTCTGAGTGTTGAATGAAAACTGAATGTATCAGATAGCATTGAGCATTTTAATAAGTGTGATAGACGATCTGAGTGAAAATCGAAAGTTCAGGGTGAAATTATATAAAACTGAGTGCTGAGTGAGATATAATTATAATGATCCTGAACTTTGAAGACAATTTGTCTGCTGAGGTTTGGGCAGCCACCAGAGTCGCAAAACTCGAACGATTTTAAAAAAATAAATGGCAATCGCTTTATTTCTTCAAAACCTAGGGGCGATATTTTTTAGTTTTTTTTTTATTTGTCTTAACAAAAAAGTTATGGCCAAAAAACGCAAAAACCACCGAAAAAATTAACTCAAAAAATTTTGGACTTTCGTCGCCACTGTAAAAATGGACCGATTTTCATAAAACGAACGGCAGTCGCTTTGTTTCATCAAAATATAGGGGCGATATTTTTTAGTTTTTTTTTTATTTGTCTTAACAAGAAAGTTATGGCCAAAAAACGCAAAAACCACCGAAAAAATTAACTCAAAAAATTTTGGACTTTCGTCGCCACTGTAAAAATGGACCGATTTTCATAAAATGAACGGCAGTCGCTTCGTTTCATCAAAATCTAGGGGCGATATTTTTTGGTTCTTTTTTTATTTGTCTTAACAAAAGAGTTATGGCCAAAAAATGCAAAAACCACCAAAAAAATTAACTTAAAAAACTTTGACCTTCGTTACCACTGTAAAAATGGACCGATTTTCATGAAATAACAGGCAATTGCTTCGTTTCATCAAAATCTAGGGGCGATATTTTTAAGTTTTTTTTTATTTGTCTTAACATAAAAGTTATGGCCAAAAAAACGCAAAAACCACCGAAAAAATTAACTTAAAAAACTTTGGACTTTCGTCGCCAGTGTAAAAATGGGCCGATTTTCATGAAATAAACGGCAATCGCTTCGTTTCATCAAAATCTAGCTGCTGTATTTTTTAGGGGCCTCAAACGGCGCCTCAAACGTAGAACTAATAAACATTTTCGTTTTTCGTGACTACGCATCTTGTAGACAGCCTAGCTGTAATTTATAGTACAAATTCCATGGCAAAATAATTGGTTTACTAACCAAAATTGAAGTATTTTCTTCAACCAGTTCGCCAAAACATGATTTACCTTTGGTATACCAGTTGAGAGGAGCTAAGAGAAAAAATACCAAGCAAATCCTAGAACGATCTAAGCCCAGTACAGTGCATTGTAAAATTGTCAATCTTATGAATGAAAATATAGCGAGAGAAGATGGTAACTTTCAATTTACTCACACCCTGGAAGTTTTGCAGAAAGCAAGATCTGAAGCTTTCAGTAAAAATGACCTTCATTGTAACGACATCATTGCTATAAATATGAAACTTTTAGAAACAAACTATGCGCATTCATTCATACGTAAATTTTCAACACCGTTTGAAGTATATCTTGGATGAACCCAACAAATTAGTATTTTTTGCGTTTTTTGGCCATAACTTTTTTGTTAAGACAAATAAAAAAAAACTTAAAAAATACCGCCCCTAGACTTTGATGAAACGAAGCGACTGCCGTTCATTTCATGAAAATCGGTCCATTTTTACAGTGGCGACGAAAGTCCAAAGTTTTTTAAGTTAATTTTTTCGGTGTTTTTTGCGTTTTTTTGGCCATAACTTTTTTGTTAAGACAAATAAAAAAAACTAAAAAATATCGCCCCTAGGTTTTGAAGAAATAAAGCGATTGCCATTTAATTTTTTAAAATCGTTCGAGTTTTGCGACTCTGGTGGCTGTCCAAACCTCAGCAGATAAATTGTCTGCAAAGTTCAGGATCATTAATTATAGCGAAATATTGATGGCGCTGAGTGACTGATTGGAGAAAAACAAATAAATACCTAATGCGCTGAGGACAGTACATTACAAGATGGCCGAGTTGATACACATAGTGTAGATCACCCCTAAGATCACCCATAATATAGCCATAGTGTAACTTTTCCATTAGAATAACACGTTGAGCAGGGAAATCCCTCTTGCTCAAAGGTATGACAGTTTAGAGTAGGACCGCACAATGCAGCTCGTCAAGTGAGTCAGACGTATTCTATTAAGTTCGCTTTCCGTATCTGTACCAGAAGGGCGCTTGGCAAGTTAGCGCAGTGTAATTTTATGTATTTAAACATTTATTATTGTTCTAGATAATATTAGCCAAACCAAGTTTCATTCGGAGTTAAGGCTTAAATAATTATGCCCTCAACTATTCTGGCGTTGTTTTGTACTCTTACAAAAGCCGTAATTTGTAATTTTATATTAAGTTAGTAAAATTTTACACGGTCGACAACAACAAACGAATACCGAGTAAAAACAAATAAGTCATTGACTTACTATACATGGTAATGCAAAAATCCTATTCAAAATTTGAAAATTAATGGTTCCACCGCGAAATTGCAAGCGAACAGTTGAATCCTGAACAATAGAACTAATGGGCGGCGGTGTTGTCGTTTTGCTCTAAGGCAATTTATGACAGACACTGCCAATTAGAGAGAGAGAGAGAGGCAAACCGGATGGATGAAATTAGCGCATGGCTTAAGTCGTCGCGTAACCACTATGGTCTACAATCCAGAACCTCTACTACTGTACAACGACCACAAAGCAGATGTCTTTGAGAATAAGCCGCTGCAAATTGGAGAGTTTGCCTACCGGGAACTCTTATCAGAACTCCTTGTTTTTTTTTTTTGATTTTTCTAAATTCTGCTCTAAGTCAATTCGAACCTTAGGTTACCCTATCATTTCCAAGGACTCTTTCTAAAACCCATCAGGAACTCTAGAACTCTTGATTTTAAGTTGATATACATCATCAAAACTCATTTTCTGAAAAAATCCTTCCTGCGTGAAGTAAGCACACATTTTTTACGCCTTAAATCGCCAGAACTATTGAAAACAAATATGAGGAATTCTAGAACTCTTGGTTTACTACCGGGACGGGAACTCTTTATTTAAAAAAAAAAAAAATTAAACAGTCATTTTGCTTACTACACACGACTTGCTAAATGACATTCCGTATCCCATAAGCTGGAGATTAAAGTTGGTATTTCAGTTCTGCTGATGCGAAACCTTGATGCACCCGGACTGTTTAACGGTACTAGACTTCGTATAATAGTAACAGAGCTGGACAGAAATATTAAAGAAGCCACCATTTTACTAAAGAAGATATGCTTCATGCTTCTCAAACGGTCAATTACATACATGTTTGTTGTTCACGTGATTAAAGTGGGAGAAACTCACACTTGGCATTTAATGTTGTTTGCAGAACGGTACTAGAACCCAACTTCTAACTTCTTAACTGTTTTTTTTTTATGATGTCTGTATGTGAGTATGTGTGTTCGTATGTGCGTTACGTTTTTTCAGCTCGATTATATCGCGAACCACTCATCGAAATGTCATAAATTTGATCTCATTCGAGGCGGTATTGTGTTGTTTAGGTTTTGAACGAAATCGGCTAAGACAACCCTAATATAATTAAAATTATGATAATTTCTGCAATAATTTCAACAATAATGCAAAAAATCTTATAGTTAATGTGAAAAAAAACAATATTCAAGAGATTCATAGACTATATTTAATTACTAGCTGACCCATCAAACGGTGTTTTGCCATAAAAATGTTAACCTTTGGAAATTATAATCCGATTAGAAAAATTCTTTCACTGATAGAAAACTTTTATATTCAGGAGTAATAGGCTGTATTTTACTGTGCAAAGTAGTTGTACATGAGTCCATGAGTTGGTACGACCATTTTTTGACAGATGGTGCCACTGTTATTTAATGAACTTAATGTCCTCATATCATCAATTTTATGGAATTTGACTTTGAAAACCAACGTGTGTGTACATTGTCAATTATACAACGAAAACAACTAAAACTAATGTTTTTACTTATTTTTCTACTCTGGGAAGTTTGTCGGGTAGACTATATGGGTCGCTAAATGTTGCAGAAATGCGTATTGATAAGTTTATTTATTTTTTTACAGGTCCTTCTCTTCTGTTTAAGAACCTTATTCGTTATTCCTTGAAAATATACAGCCTAACTATATTTATACTTCCAGCTTTTTTTTATTTTGAGAAGAAAACACGAACAAATAAAATTTGTGAGTGACAACAAACAAAAACACGTGTGCTCCATGAATTTTTTAACCTCAAAACAACTGTTTAAATAGTAAACCTTGCATATTAAAAATTTGCGTTGATAATTATTTACTGTCTCAAAATCGAATAAGTAACAATTATTTTATTTAAACTTTATGGGATTTATATTTGGTTCCAAATAAAACAATCCTTTAGAAATAGAAGATGTTTATTGTTCCAGAGCTATATGGAGAAAAATTTAATAAAACATTCAATTCATATTGAAAACTAAACTTATAAATTTGATATTAAAAACTTCATTGATATAAGTACAGTAGATTGTACTACAGTGTGAGTTGCTGGTTTGCTTATTTTTAACACTTCCCCTCAAACTGCAACCCGAACAATTATATCAAACACATACCAAGGTTTGTGATACAATTAGTGTGCTTGGGTGTTGATAAGCATTTTGTCAAAACATCAGCTGGCATTTCATCTTAAGGCATGTATTCAATCTTGATGTCCTCTCTTTCTATAGCTTCTCTCACGAAATGGTGACGTAAATCAACGTGTTCTTGTCTAGTTGTCCAGCTCCTTGGTTGTCATTAAAAATGGTAGTTGCTTGTGGTTGGTTAAAAATTTCCTCCAAAATCGTCTGAGGTAAATTGCTTCCTTAGTTGCTTCAGATATAGCCATATACTCGGCTTGTGTAGTTGACATAGCAACTGTACGTTGCTTTCGGGATTCCCAACTGACTGCTGCATTTGCCAAATTAAAGTTGTATCCTGTATATGATCTTCTGTCATCAACACATGAACCCCAATCTGCATCAGCATATCCTGTTAGGCTTTTTCCAGTTTTGGTAAATTTCAGTCCAAGATTATCTGTGCCTTTTAAATAGCGTAGCACTCTTTTTGCTGCAATCCAGTGTTGTTGGCCGAAGTTTGTGTTGAATTGACTCAGTAAGCTTACTGCATGTTCGAGTTGAAACTGCCAAATACATTAAAGATCCAATCAGATTTTGGTAGGGTATATTTTCCACTTCTTTTATTTCATCATCAGTTTTCGGACACATTTCTTTAGTTAGATTTTCATTAGGATTCATAGGGCTACTTACTGGCTTACAATCTTTCATGTTGAAACGGCATAGGATATCCTGTACATATTTTGATTGTGACATTGTGATTTCGTTTTTATCTTTATCTTGTTTGAATTGAATTCCTAGACAAAAATTCAACATTCCCAAATCTTTCATTTCAAAAGATTCTGATAAATCTTCTTTAAGTTGCTGCAGTTTCTTTGGGTTATTTGATGCTACGATCAAGTCATCAACGTAGATTAAAACAATAGTAATTTCATCATTCTGTGTTCGAGTGTAGACGCAGGGATCAGCACATGAAGGTTTTAAATTGAGTCGCTTCAGCTTCTGATCTAATTTCTTGTACCATTGTCGTCCTGACTGTTTCAATCTATATAGGGTCTTTTTGACTTGACAGACTGTATCTCCTTTAAATTCTTCGAACTCCTCTTTGGGTAAAATTTCTTCGAATGCTTCAGGGATTTCCATATAAATTTCTTCTTCTATTTCGCCGTTTAAATATGCACTTACGAAATCCAGTTGGTGAAGTTCAAGATTTAGTTCCACAGCCAGTGCTGAGCTGGATGGTTCTACGTTTTCAGATGTTTCTTCGTAATCAACGTTGTTGTTCTGAACTTGAATCATGTTGAACAATTTTCGAGGTCTACCACGGTTTCCGGTTAGAACTTTCTGAGGGCGTCCTGGTCCTCTTCTCCAAGTTGTTGTTGTTTCGGTATAGTCATCTGTAAACTGTTTTGGTTCTTTTAAAGCTTCAGAATAAATTTGTACAATACATTCTAGTTCCTTGTCTTGTGGTATTTCGTCATTGATGAAATCTTCGAAATTGTTTTAAAAGTGACATCTCTACTACGGATAACTTTTCTTGCTTCTGGATCCCAAAGTCTGTATGCTTTTGACTGTTCTGAATATCCGATAAAGCCACATCTTTTAGATTTGGGATCAAACTTGCTACGGAGATTTTTCCAGTCCACAATTGAAATGGAATTTCGCCATCTAAGCTTTTTGAAGGATATCTGTTTCTGATGTGGTCAGATGTGAAAATTGCTTCCGCCCAGAAACCTGCTGAGAGCCCCGATTGTATCATCATGCATCGCGCCATTTCGACTAATGTTCGGTTTTTCCTTTCAGACACTCCGTTTTGTTGCGGTGTATACTCAATAGTTAGTTCATGTCTGATTCCTTCATCTTTTAAAAAGGTTTCAAATTGATTGCTTGTATATTCAGACCCGTTGTCAGATCGCAAGGTTTTGATTTTGTAGCCAGTTTTCTTCTCTACCATGCTCTTGTACTCCTTAAACTTGTCGATGACTTCGCTCTTCTTCTTCAAAAAATTAACTTCGGTCCATTTAGATCTGTCATTGATAAATGTAAGGAAGTATCTTGAACCGCCGATTGAACTAATGCGCATTGGTCCACAAACGTCAGTGTGGACAAGATCTAAGAGGTTTTCACTTCTAGATTCTGACCTTGAAAAAGGTTTTTGAACTTGCTTCCCCTTGATGCACGTTTCACAAACTGGCAATTCCTCTTCAACCCGGACGGTTATCCCCATAACTTTCTTGTGGCGTATGATGTTCTTCAAGTCAGCTCCATTCAGATGTCCAAATCTTTCATGCCATTCTTGAAGTGACGATGAAGTCTTCTGTGCAATTCTGCTATCTTCTCATGGTCATGGATTCTATGAGCCTTCATAACTTCTTCTCCAGTTTCAGGGCGAAAAATTACAGCTTCCTTGTTTCCAAATGTGACTTTAAAACCATGTTCTGTTATTTTTGACACTGATAAAAGATTTGATCGAAGGTCTGGTACAAAGAGAGTTTCTTCTAAATTTACGGTCAGGTCCTGGCTTAGAGTCAGCAATACATTTCCCTTGCCTTCAATTTTTGTTGATTCATTGTTGGCCAAACTAAGCATTTTTGTTGTTGAAGGATTGATTGAAGTGAATTATATTTTTCGAAGCACATGTGTGACGATGCACCTGAATCCAAGCACCAGCTTTCCTTTTCATTGCTTGTTTTCATTGCAACTGCTGCATTCCGGTTGACTTCTTCACATTGTTTACTTCTATTGGCTGAGATCTTTTTGAAGTTCTTTGACCTGCAGTCCCTTGCCTTGTGGCCAATTTTTCCACATGTGTGGCAAGCAAACTTAAAACGTTCCTCGGCTGGTTTTTCATATTTCTTCGTTCGGTTCGATGTGCTATTATTCTTTTTCACAAACATGGCACCTGAGGCACTATTCGATGTATTTCACTTTCATGCTTCATATTCCTCGAGAAGTTTAATTTTGAGAGATTCAGGATTCAATAATTTCTCTTGGGTTTCAATTGCGATTCGGAAGGATTCGTATTCGTCCGGAATACTGTAGAGCAACAGAATTGTTAGTAGGTCATCAACGATTTCCAAATCCATTTCTTGAATTTTGTCTACAATATCGAAAAAATTTCGAATGTGGTCTCTCAAGTCTTCTCCATTCTTCGTACTGAGCAGGATTAAAATTTTCAATAGCGTTGCCTTTCGTGCTGGTCCTTTTGATTGGTACAGATTTTGTAGCTTTTCCCATATGTCTTTAGATGTTGTGCAATTTTTGATTTGCCTCAATTCAGTTGGGGAAATAGTTAAAATTAAATCAGCTTTTGCTTTCGCATCATTTATTACCCACTCAGCAATTGCCGTTTCCGGCGTAGACGGTTTCTCGCATGTTCCATTAACATACTTCCATGCATCGTTCTTTATGAGAAGGGCTTCAACTTGAATCTTCCATGTGTCGAAATTGTCCTTTCCCAACGTCTCAATCTTCACATTGGTATAGCTCATGGTATGGTCCTCTTCGATTGACTTGATTCTCTATAATTTCACAAATATTTATCGCTCTTCAATTCTTCTCGAACTTTTTCTTATTTGGCTTTTCTTACAACCACGAAGAATTGCTACTAAAATTCAATGTTTTTTGGCGTGTAAGAAATGTAAAAATACGAATCAATCCCTTTTTTGAATGTCTGTGTTGTCTGGTCAGCTGTAAAATCGTTTTGTGCATGATAATCGCAACAACAGAAAACTCAGCTGTAGTATATATGTAAAATCCGTGTATAAGTATGTGTAAATCCGTCTCCAAAAAGAGATTCGAGAGAAATCAATCCTTCGAGAAATAAATTCAATTTCTTTGTGAAAGAAATGCGTTTAAGGGAAAAAAATTGTCACTTTTACATCACGGATCAATTCTTGGGTTGTACGAAAAGCCACATTATTCGTTTTCAATTTTCGTATTTATTCGTTTAGCCTCTTTAGCAAATTTATTTCTTTTCTTCAGTGCAGGTGAAAACGTTTTGGGCACATAACCTATGGGAATTATATTTGGTTCCAAATAAAACAATCCTTTAGAAATAGAAGATGTTTATTGTTCCAGAGCTATATGGAGAAAAATTTAATAAAACATTCAATTCATATTGAAAACTAAACTTATAAATTTGATATTAAAAACTTCCTTGATATAAGTACAGTAGATTGTACTACAGTGTGAGTTGCTGGTTTGCTTATTTTTAACAAACTTGTGGTCGTTTGTTAAAGAATTCAAACTATATCAATAAACATCATTGTCATCAGAACAATGAACTCGTAACAAATAGTCAAATAAAGTGTTTGTTCAATGTCAAAATGTGTTCAAGGTTCAAGTGTTACACGTAGTAGTTGCTGATAATTAAATGCGAAAATGGATTCAAAAAAGGTTATTAAATAGTCCTAAGGCTGAGCCACGCCCACAATCAACTGGGACCAATTAAGAATGGAATAGGTTTTTTGTGGTGAGCAAATTTGAGAATAACAACCTCATAAACGTTCAAAGGGAACGAGCATAAAAGATAATAGTATAATCTTTGTATATGGAATTTATAGTAGTTGCAGCCTCGTGAATCGACGACAGCGACGTCCGGAATGGATACAGAACTAAAATCTTGTATATAGAAAAATTGACAGCGCCAAGACGGAACGACTCACCAACCAAAAATTCTCGAGGCTGAAAATACTATAAATTCCATATACCATGTTTACAAGAGGTATTGAAGCGAGCTTCAAACTCGCTTCACCCCTTTGTATACCTTAGTTGAGTTGAAATGAGTTTCAACCGACTCGACTCAAAGATTAAATAAGTAACAAGATGGGAAACAAGGCTGTCAAAGTGACAGTTGCCTACAAGCTAAAATTTACGGATTGTTAAGATGTGTGCGTGTTTTCACAAATACATTCTTTCAATCCGTCTATTCACCAAAGGGGAATAATTTTGGCAGTTAAATTTGAAAAACAAGGTGAGTTAATGGATATGTTCACAAAGAGTGTAAATTTGGTAAGCAAATATCAACGAAAAAAAGGCGTAGAAATTGTTCGTGAAATTTTATTATTTGGTTCGTTCAAATTTTGACGGTGATGGAAATTTTGTACATCCTTATCTATTTAAAATAAATAGTATTAACTATAGTAAGAAAACATGTTAAATCAGATCAATACAAATCTGTATTTTCTCGAAATCTAAAGAAATTCAAATTTTTTGTTTTCTTTCAAACTAATAATTTAATGTTTTATAATTTTTATAAAATAAGACATAAGGATGAAGGATGTTCAATTTTGTTCTACTTGTTTTTGGAAACGATCTCACGGGCACTTATGACATGTTCTAAAACATATAGTTATATGAAAATACCGACTAATTTTTCGGCTCATTTTGCAAGTTTTAACTATAAATAAAAAAAAAAACGTTAACAATGATTAAATTTATAATAAAACTTACCTAATGTCTCCTGAATTTAATAGCGAAAAATTATAATCTGCTAATGAACAAGATTATTTTGATACTAGCTTAGAATGACGTTTTAAACATAACTCAAACGTTATTTTATATGCTGATTCCATTGACGCTTATCACAAGCTTTAGCGAAGTAGATTGTTACATATTCGTAGGTCAAAACTTAGTATTATAGAACGATTGGTATAATACTACATTTTTTCTACCCTAAATTTCAGAAAAGTCTAGATTTCTTCTTAATCTACTTCGCTAATTCTCGTGATAAGCGTCAATGGAATCAGATATATATATGGAATCAAATATTATTATAACATTTAAAACTCTTAACATTGTTCATTATCAGACTATAATTTTGAGCCAATACTTTTAAACATTATAATGCGTTTCTGCATATAAGCATTACTTAATGTAAGGCACGAGAAAATATATCTTCGGTCTAAAGTTTCGGGACGCATCCATAATCATAATTTAACTCTTTTCATGGTGAGTTTGAGAAGAACGTGTTTGACAATTTCAAAATTCAATCTAGCAATCCACGTTAAATTCAAAAAAAGCGAAAACAAACAAAAGAGAACTGTTGAAAATGCGAAAACAAACAAAAGAGAACTGTGAAAAATCGAAAAATCTCACCTCATCGCTTTGTTTTTGTAACTCACTTGTATTCATATAGACGGAAAGAAATAGAAAATGAAGGAATATGAAAATTGCGGGATCTAGGGAGTGAAACGTAAGTCAGTTTCCCATCTTGTTACATATTTAATCTTTGACTCGACCATAGATTGACTTTTAAGTGAGATTTTTTTTTTCAATTTTGATTTTATTGTAAAAAACTATTGAGGAATAGTTGGAGCATATGAATACGGACTCAGTAACGTTCCAGTCATCAAAATCGAGTAAGTAGATAAGAAACTACAGTAGAATACGTGTTGCACCTCCAGCAAATTTTCAGAAAATTGAACCCAAAATTTGAAACTTGCAACACATATTCTACTGTAGTTTCTTATCTACAATACAACAAGTCCTTTGCCCATGTTCCAGTGCTTCTAAGTTTATGTTTGTAGTCAATTTTCTTCAAGAAACACAAGAAAACGAGAAGCCTTACTTTGAAACAGCCCTAGCAGCACTACCCACTGTATGTCCAAGCAATGATTTAACACCGAGAACAAGACCTTCAGCGAAATCACCAGGCCCTTGAATTGCTCCCTAAAAAAATTTCGTTAAAAATTCAAGTAAAAGCGAACAAACCTGTAATGGTTCGTAGAACAAATCCGAGACGCCCGTCTTCAAGGCGACCACCAGGCCATAAGGATTAACAATGACATCCAACCCCAACAAGAGCACATAAGGCTGTTTAAAAGCTTGTCCAATGTAATGAGTAGTGATCTCCGATATCAACTGATTTTGTGTAAGGAAACCAAATTCACGTTGAAAGAAGACCAGTTTTAAAATTACACCATTGACATCCGTCAGAGTGACCCCAACTCATTGAACAATTGTTGAGAGAATTCCTGGTAGAGCTGTTGTGTCCGAGCCAGCCATAGAAAACGAAACGTGTATCTTAAGCGGCCCTTAATGGAAGTGATCATAGAAGTTCTTATGCTCCTGTGCTGATTGAATTTCAATTAAAGCTGAAAGCGGTGTCTCGATGGAATTCACATCCTCGTAGAAGAGTTTCGCCTTGAAATAATGGAAAAATTGTACTAATTTATTTTCATACAAAATTTGAGTTATTGAAAGTCAAACTTACGGCTTGCTCGTCAGTTAGGTCTGCTGTGAACAACTCTGCTATCGCACTGAGGAATACCATGTCGACTTTGGAGAAGAATTCTTGAACCAAAATCGAGCAATATTTAAATTGGTCGACTTTTTTTGAATTTCGAACTACGCAATATTAAAAACTTTCCAAATAAATAAAAAACTTATAGATTGAAAATGTCAAATATTGTTGACATTAGCTGACAAAAATTTCACCACAGCGAATTCGAGACTAATGGCACGATTGTATTTATGTTGTTTTTCCTAAGGGTGTCGCATACTATTTCGACTTTATTTTTGCGTTCTTTTTAAGATGTTCAATATTTTTGATACAAATATTGGTAAAAAATAATGTAATTATATGCTAAAAGTGCAAAGAAACAAAGTAGTATATTTATTTTTCATATTACAATATTTTGTTTGTATGTTAAGGTTTTTTTTTTTTAATTTTTAGCTCAACAGAATCTATATTTTTGAATTTTGAGCCAGGATTTACACTATGACTGGAGTGAGCACACATTCCTTAAAAGTGCATAAGTATTAGTGAGAGGTCTCATAAGGAATGCATTGGGAAACTAACACTTATGCACTTTTAAGGTATAAATGTGAAAATTTCAGCTTGTAGGTCGAAAGAGAGCGAACCACCGAAGTCGGGACTCTAGGTAATATATGTCCTCTATGGACTCGACTCCGCTTGAGGAGCGGAGTCGAGTCGTAATTTGTGCTGAAAAACCTGAATTGAGTAGTTGGTATGACATTGTCAAACTGTCTGACATTTGTGTGAGTGCAAATGATTTGAACACAAGTTATGTTTATTTTTTTCACTCGTGTTTCGTCCGTCTAGTCATCTTGTGTGTAACTAAAATTAAAAAAAAATAACAAAAAATGGCAAAACGAAATGTTTGGGAGTACGAAGAGACACAAATGCTCCTTAGTATTATGCAAGAAATCGAAGCATTAAAACACTTCGATGGAAAACTCTATCGAAATTTGGAAATTTTCCGCAAAATAGAGCGGGAAATGTTTAAGCGAGGTTTCACTTCAAAGGATGCCAAGCACTGATCCCTATATTACACTGGATAGTATATCCATACAAAAAAAGTGACTCCATATGAAGATTGTTATAAAGTCGAAAAGGGAAAAATTCGTATAACAGTATAACAAAAATAAACGACCAGGAATCCTTTATCTCTATATTACTGATCTCTGTATCGGTGCAAAGAACAGAGTAGTTTGCTTTCAATTATAGGCAATTTTCTTTTTTAGTTCGGAGCATTGTATATAGAGAATTAATATTAAGTTTATGTGTTTTTGTACAGCGATAGTAACTTAGAGGTGCTTCCACCAATGTCTTTTTTCGTCAATTCCTTTATTTGGCTGGAGTTATAGCTATTTCACGGGTGCCAAGCCGATCATCAGACTCCTTTATTAGTGGTGCTGTCTAGTTGTTTTTTCATTTTAATCGAAAAATATTTTGAGTTCACATGGGATTCGAACCTAGGACCAGCCAGTTGGGAAGCCAATGCACTACGCGCTAACAACTCCACTGATGTTTTGGTTTCCCATTGCAGACTTTATATTGTTTATCATTTGCAATTGCAAATTTTACAAGCTCCTCGAAGTATGCTATCTTGCTCTGCTTTAATTTTTTCTAATTTCCAATCTTTGTGTGACAACGGTTTTGTTGTACGCACAGAGGGTTAGATTATTGAAAGTTTTTGACATTAGTCAGTTCATTTTGTTATAATTTGTTTTTGTGTTATTTAACACTGCAGTTAGTCTGCGTCCGTCAATTCCATTTATGTGTTTTTGAAAAAAAGCCATTGGTGTAAGCACCTCTAAGTTACTATCGTTCTTCAAAAACACATAAATGGAATTGACGGACCCAGCCTAACTGCAGTGTTGAATAACACAAAAACAAATTATAATTAATATTAAGGTTTTTTCTCGTTTGTATAATTGTATTAATAAATAATATAATAGACTTTTATTAATTACAAAACTGATATTCTCTGGAATAACAACTTGTTTCCTTCACCATTTAAATTATTCTAAACATTTCTATTCATTGTTCAGGCTCTGTTCAGATGTAAACAGAAAAACGCCTTATTTTTTTGCTTTTTTTTTGTTGGTTAGACGTCAAAAAGTCGAAAAGGGACATTGTCTGTCATCTTCAAATGGAGTCAAAAAAAACTGTTATACTTTGTAGGTAATACACTATCCAGTGTAATATAGAGATCAGTAATGTCAAGCAAATTGAAACAAGGCGGAAAAAATAAAAAAAACTATATCACCACACAAAAAAAAAAAAAAACAATAAGAGTGGCCACAACCGAGAGCTATGTGAACATTACGATGAGCTCGACAGGATGTTGGGGTCCAGACCATCCGTAAACACATTGGATTCGGGAATTGACACGTCAAGAGGTAAGTGGTACCTTTTCCCTTTTATGCTACAAACCTTATTCTTTCTCCGTAGTTACACTTTCAGGCGACGACGTCGATCTAAGTAAAGAGACAGATAACGACCACGAGGTGAACTTTGAAGAAGATGATCCTTCATCGTCCCAAAATTCGTCGGTGGCCGTAGACTAGACACGAGGAAGCTCAGGTAATATAAAACGTATAGTAAGAGGGTACCGTGTTAAATAAAAATATATTTACTACAGCAGAAAAAAAGAAATCGGATTCTACTAGCCGGGGAAGCTATGCTCGCAACCTTGAAAAACTGAGCAATACGTTGAAAGTCAATCAGAAGGGAATGAACGAAGAATTTTTTAACAAACAAAAGGAGCTAATTGAATACGAGCATTTACTGTTTTCTCAAAAAGAGGAGGAGTTAATGGAAAAAAAAACAATGCAGCCACAAAAGAGTTGTTGGACGATTCTACAAATAAATTCCTTGTAGGTCTTCAGGTTTTGTTCAGTGGTTCTGGAACCTTCAATTCTGAAGATTATAAGGACTTTTTTGAAAGATTTGTAATTGAAGAAAAGCCTGAAGATATTTAAAAATAGTGCGATGATGTAAAGTAGAGTGTTGAATGTTTATGTTTATCTGTGATGAATCACATTTTTTTTCGCATAAAATGCCATAAGACACTGATTGTCTTCAAATGCATACATTTTAGTTTTGGTATTATATTACTTTTGTGTTATCTTTATGCATTATAAAAATATATAAAATCGAAAGATTTATTTAAGACTTATTTTATTAATAACAAAATAAATGACAAAACACAACTTATAAATTATAAATAATTTTTATGCGACGCGTTTCGGAAATATTATTCCATCTTCGGGCGTGTATGGTGTTGACTGTTGTTTGATGCTGATGATGGTGCATTTGTCTCATATTATGCTTTATATTGTTGTTGTTAATGTATATTGTTTATTTGTTTTGGTCTTGTTTTATCTCGTGTGTTTTAGTGCAGTGTCATACAATATGTTTGGTTTTAAAATTAGTTTGTCATTTAGTAGGTTGTCTTCTTCTCTTTTAGGCTTTGTATATTTCAAACTCTTCTATTGCGTCTAATAGTTTCCCTTTCTTACAATGGTGCATCGGAATTAAATTATTGTCAAAATTGGTGTAATTATGGTTGTTGTTAATCAGGTGTAAAGCAAAATTGGATTTTGTGTTTTGTTTTGGTTTATGTTCGTTAAATCTTTCATAGAATGTGCGTCCAGTTTGTCCGATGTAGTATTTGTCACAGTCGTTGCATTTTATTTTGTATACACCTGATGACAATTTTGGGTCGTAGTTATTTTTCTGCTGTGTTAATTTTTGTATGTTGTTATTGGTTCTGAATGATATATTTATGTTTAGCTTCTTGAATTGTTGTTGTATGATTTCGGGTAAAATATTAGTGTATTCTATTGATGTGAATTTTGCTTCGTTGTTGGGGTTATTTGTGTTGTTGTTTTTATTGTAGATTTTTCTTTTTCTCTTTGTTATTAGTTTTTCTATTGTTTGGACGTCATAACCATTTTTTGTTGCTATATATTTAATTGTGTCTATTTCGTTTTTGTAGTCTATTGCATCCATGGGAATTGTTAATGCTCTTTGGATAAGTGCGTTGTAGGCTGACATTTTCTGCGTGAAGGGGTGATGTGAATCTCGATGAATCGTAATATCAGTTGTTGTTGGTTTTCTGTATATTTTGAATTTTAACTTGTTTTTGTTTTTTCTTATGTTTATGTCCAGGAAGTTTATTTCGTTGTCTATTTCAATTTCTGTGGTGAATTTAATGTTGTTGTTTATGTTATTTATGTAAGTTTTTAATAAATCTATTTGTCTTAATGTGCCATTGAAAATTATGAATGTGTCGTCTACATATCGCGAATATGATGTTATTTTTGATTGGTGAGGGTTAAGTTTTGATAAAATGTATTTGTTTTCAAAATCGTTGAGGTAGATGTCGGCCAATAAGCCACTTAAAGGTGAGCCCATTGCAAGGCCTTTTTCTTGTTTATAAAATTTATTGTTAAATGTGAAATAGTTTTGGTCCAATATTGTGTTTAGTAATGATATTATTTCGTCGATTTGTTTTGTGTTGAGTGTTGCATTTTCTATTAATTTTGTTTTGAGTATTATTATTGTTTCTTGAATTGGTATATTTGTGTACATGTTGGTTATGTCAAACGATATTAATTTGTGTTGTGGTAATATTTTTATATTCTTTATTTTGTCAATGAAATGTGTGGAATTGGTTATGCTGTGGTTGTTTTGTATCATTCAGAACCAATAACAACATACAAAAATTAACACAGCAGAAAAATAACTACGACCCAAAATTGTCATCAGGTGTATACAAAATAAAATGCAACGACTGTGACAAATACTACATCGGACAAACTGGACGCACATTCTATGAAAGATTTAACGAACATAAACCAAAACAAAACACAAAATCCAATTTTGCTTTACACCTGATTAACAACAACCATAATTACACCAATTTTGACAATAATTTAATTCCGATGCACCATTGTAAGAAAGGGAAACTATTAGACGCAATAGAAGAGTTTGAAATATACAAAGCCTACAAAACAGAAGAAGACAACCTACTAAATGACAAACTAATTTTAAAACCAAACATATTGTATGACACTGCACTAAAACACACGAGATAAAACAAGACCAAAACAAATAAACAATATACATTAACAACAACAATATAAAGCATAATATGAGACAAATGCACCATCATCAGCATCAAACAACAGTCAACACCATACACGCCCGAAGATGGAATAATATTTCCGAAACGCGTCGCATAAAAATTATTTATAATTTATAAGTTGTGTTTTGTCATTTATTTTGTTATTAATAAAATAAGTCTTAAATAAATCTTTCGATTTTATATATTTATATAACCACACAACTGGAGACCAAAAACATCAAATATGAATTTATGCATTACTTTTTGTATTCCTTTATATGTTTCACATGAATGAAAAAAAAAAAACAATGTGCTCCTACGAATTTAGGTATTTAAGTTTATTTATTTTTTAATAAAAACTTAATAAAATGAATTAATTATCTATTGTTGTTTCCTTCAGCACTTCGTATTAGTGGAAAAGTCTGCGCCATGTAATTGTTCAAGTGATCTCTTATTTCATCACCCTGCAAAGAAGATGTTTGAATAATTGACGTACGCTGCTCCAAAAGCCGCATACATCCTTCATTACAGTCATTCCATGTGTCTATAGGGTGATCTATTTCTTTCCAAAATATTGTGCAAAATGCCACAAGTTGCCACAATAACTGGAACAAACTTAGTGTCAATATCGATTCTCTTCTGAAGTATTCTCCACCTTCCTTTAAGGCGACCAAAAGCGTTCTCTACAACGATCATTCCTTTGTTGAGATAGGTGTTGAATGAATCCTGCTCTTCAGTTAATAAACCTAAATATCCTTACAATAACCATGGAAATAGAGGATATGCTGGATCCCCGATTAAGAATGCTCTTATTTCCTTTTCGTTTATAACTTTAGTCGGCTAAGAAATAAGTTCTATGTACCATTGACAGATTATCAATAACACAAGTACGAATCCCTTAAGACGGAGGCATCGTGGGCAAAACCAGGGTGTTTACATGTGATATCTAGAAACCTATTTGAAAAAAAAAATTGTACATGAATTTATTTAAAATGTATTTACGAAACAAAAATATCATAATTATTTGAAACTCTTACTTATAACTCGAATCCACGACAGCCTGCAGTACCATTGAAGCCCATCCTTTCCAATTTATGTAGGCAGAGTGACCTTCACTTGGTGGCTTGACTGGAATATGTGTTCCGTCGATTGCCCCGAGAATTTGAGGAACACCACACTTTTCCTCGAATTTGTCTATTCTTTTAAAAGCTTCGTCTTCGCTTGGCATTTTAATTTCATCCTTGAGCACATTTCTAACCATCGCCCGGCAAAATTCATAAACACATTTTCTTACTGTGCTTTTGTGCACACCAAAATGGTTTCCTACCACCCGATATTCAGCACACGATCCGAGTTTGTAGAGAGCTATTGCTACTTTCATATCTACTCTATAAGAGCTTCCCGCACGGGTGATGGATGAGGCGCGAGGTCTGGTGCAACTTTTTCACATATTAGATCAAATGATTGTTTGTTCATGCGAAAGTTTTCCACCATCTGGTCATTAAAACAATCAGATTTAACAATGTTTTCCCACCATTGTCTACTCCTTTGCTTCATCCAGATTTTCCGTTTAGGTTTTTTTGGAATCTGGGATAGGAAGCTATTTGCAAGTGTGGACATTTTCTTAAAATGCAGGGGCAAGATTTGCACTGTTCGGCGGGACTTTTTCAAAGTCTCTTCCTAAGCCAAATGACTCTCTTACGCTGAGCCTGCATTCTTAATATAGATTGTCTTTGAATAATATTAAAATAATTTGTCACATCACTTCATACAACTTTCTTTTTAATATCCGACATTACGAAACTTTTTGCAAACACAAGTGAAAAAAAAAATACTGCAATGGCTTGAGAAACGTCAGCAGCTGTCACATCTTTTCAACTTAACTCCAACTGTAGTCCTCAACTCAAACGATGAAAAACCTGAGTCGAAAATTCGACTCTTATCCAACTCGAGCCTTCGATTCTGCTTGTAAACGTAGTAATAGACAAAGGTATAATCTCGTAACAAGCCAACATCAGCCTGGAACCAACATGGCTGACCTGCACATTTAAATAAGAACTTAACAAGTCTACAAGACAGTGATATACATTTTCAGCCTTATTTATTAGATTCTCCTTAAACACCTCTATACAGTATTATAGCTATGCTATGAATAGGCTCTTATGTTACGTTGAATAAATTATTATGCTCAAAACAGATGTGCAGAATTTCTGCATGCAGAACTTCAAGCAAAACACACGTGCAGAGAAAGTATGCCAGGTTTTGTCAAAACAAAAAGGACACCTGTCAACATTTTATTATTTGGTTGTCTTGAATTGTTTCAAAAGGGCGTTGAAAATATCGAAAGCGAAAATACATCACTGGAATCCATTGTCCTAAAGAATCAAATTGTTTTTAATTTTTGTACCGAAAAGAAAAAAAAACAAGATTATATATTTGCTCTTTTGTGGAGCCGTGCCGTAGAATAATAGCGAGGTAAATTTAACATAAATTTTAAAACTTTATTTTGACCTATCTGCAGTTTTTTAAGATGAGTTTCAGCACAGTCAAACCACACTGGTGCACCATAAGTAAGAACCGGTTGAAAATTTGATTTGAAAATTAACATTTTACTATGCATACTTAGACGAGACTTTCGGTTAATAAAGGGTTACAAGATTTTAATTAATAAATTTATTTTGTGAATTATTGTGATCGATACATGTTTTTCGAAAGTAAGTCTTTTATCTAGCATAATGCCAAGATATTAACAACTGTCTGTCCATGGGATGTTTACTTACTTACTTAAGGTGGCGCTACAGTCCGTTGTGGACTTGGGCCTCAATCAACAGGCTCCGCCAGCTAGCTCGATCCTTAGCTAGTCGTCTCCAGTTTTGCACTCCAAGTTGATTGAGGTCCTCTTCCACTTGAGTGCGCCACCTGAGTCGCGGTCTTCCTCTCCTCCAACGTCCCTCGGGAATAGTGTCGAAGGCTTTCCGGGCCGGAGCATTGGTGTCCATTCGCTCTAAATAACCGAGCCATCTGAGTCTCTGGACCTTGACCCTTCTGGCTAGGTCCATGTCGTTGTACAACCCGTAAAGTTTGCTGTTGTATCTTCTTCGCCATTCCCCTTCAATGCACACGGGGCCAAAGATGACCCAAAGAACTTTCCTCTCGAAACAGCCTAAGGCACTTTCATCCGATTTTGTCAGGGTCCATGCTTCTGCACCATACAGCAGGACTGGGATGATGAGTGTGTTGTACAGTTTTACCTTAGTTGCTCGAGAGAGGGCTTTTCCACTCAATTGCTTTCTAAGCCCAAAGAAACAGCGATTAGCAAGAGTTATTCTTCGTCTGATCTCGGCGCTGGTGTTATTGCCCGTGTTTATAGCGGAGCCTAGGTAGACAAACTCCTCTACTACCTCGAAGTTATACGCGTTTATTGTGAGGTTCTGTCCGAGCCGTCGGTGTTGGGTGTCCTTCCTCGAAGACAGCATATACTTCGTTTTTACCTCATTTACCGCTAAACCCATTTTTGCCGCTTCTGTCTCAATTCTCACAAAGGCGCCATTGACATCACGCTGTGTTCTTCCCATTATATCAACATCATCGGCGTACGCGAGAAGTTGAACAGATTTTTGGAAGATAGTGCCTCTGGTGTTGACGTTGGAGTTCTGCACTATCTTCTCAAGAACGATGTTAAAGAAATCGCATGACAGTGCATCGCCTTGTCTGAATCCTTTTTTGACGTCGAAAGATTCCGTAAGCTCGTTGCCAACCTTTATGGAGCAGCGTGAGTTCTCCATCGTCATTTTGCACAAGCGAACGAGCTTGGCAGGAACGCCAAAACAAGACATAGCTTTGTACAGTTCGTCTCTGTAGATGCTGTCATACGCGGCCTTAAAATCGATAAAAAGGTGGTGGGTATCGATTTGGAGTTCATAGGCCTTTTCCAGGATCTGCCGCAACGTGAAAATTTGGTCGATGGTTGACTTTCCTGGCCTGAAGCCACATTGATAAGGACTAATCAGATTGTTGACGAAAGGCTTCAGACGTTCACATATTACGGCAGAGAGGATCTTGTAGGCGATGTTTAGTAGACTTATTCCTCTATAGTTGGCGCAGTTTAGAGGATCTCCCTTTTTCAGGATCGGGCAAACAATGCTGAGGTTCCATTCATCGGGCATGCATTCCTCTTACCATATCTTACAGATGATTTGGTGCATGCTCCTATCTAGCTCGTCGCCTGCTGCTTTGGACAACTCAGCAGCTAGTCCATCTGCTCCAGCGGCTTTGTTGGATTTCAGCCGTGAAATTGCGGTTTTCACTTCTTCTAGGTCGGGTTCACGGAATTGTTGGCTATCATCGTGTCCGATGAAAGGCTCCTGTCTGACGGCGGTATTTTGTTCGTCGTCGCCGTTATACAATCTACAGAAGTGGTCTTTCCAAATCCCCAGCATTGACTGCGATTCTACTATGATGTTCCCTTGTTTATCTCTGCAGGCATCAGTTCTTGCTCGATGACCTTGAGCCAGCTGTTTAACCTTTCGGTAAAACCTCCGAACTTCATTCCTGCTGTTGGTTCTCTCAACATCCTCGATCTGACGCTTCTCATGCTCTCTCTTTTTTCCTCCTGAGAAGCCGGCGTTCCTCCCTCTTCTTTTGCTCGTAGAGCTCACGAGCAGCTCTTGTCCTTCTATGCAGCGCCGCTTTGTATGCCTCCTGCTTGGCTGCATGGGCCTGCCTGCATTCTTCATCAAACCAGGGGTTTCGTTTTGGTGGCTGTGTGAAACTCAGCACATTAGAGGCGGCATCTCTAACTGCTCTCTGGCAATGTTGCCACTGGTCTTCGATACTTGATGTTGGCGGCATAGGACTTCTTAAGAGGTTACTTGACACTCGATCAGAGAATGATCTGGCGATCTCTTGCGATTGTAGCCGTCCGACGTCGAATTTTCTTGCAGCATTTCCTTGTTTTGGCCGTTGGGATGTTTATTGAATTTATTTTAAGAGATGTTTGCGGGAGAAAAGTTTGCTTTCTCCGCCGAGTGAGCCACATGGCTTGGCTTGACATTTTTCAGCATTAACTTTTATCTTCCATTTTGCAAAATATTTAAGGAGAGTATCTAAAGAACTCTGCAAGCAAGTAAGTGCATCTTGAGGAAGAACACTAGCTGTAAATAGTGCAGTGTCATCTGCAAACATGGCAACTTCAGTGTTATTTTCAAAAGAAGGAAGATCTGACAAGAAAATATTGAAGAGAATGGGGCCAAGTACGGAACCTTGGGGAACCCCAAAACTAATGTCAAACACCTATAGCGGTCTTAGCAATGCCAGTAGATACAAAAAAGTTCTGTTTTTCAAAAAGTTCCATATAATTTTGAACAGATAATCTGGGAAATTAAACAACAATTTGTAGATAAGTCCTTCAGGCCAAAGCATTTATTGTTAAGGGTTGCGAAAATTGTAAAGGATTATTCGTAAGGAATAGATCAATTGTTGAAGGATTTCTAGATCTAGAAGTTGGGATATATGTTGGTGTTAGGGGATGCAATAATGAGAGAGATCTGTTTACGGAGACGATATCGTGAAGTATATTGCCCCAACAATTAGCTCTCAGGCAACCCCACTGTTTATGCCTACAATTGAAATCGCCTCCAATGATGAAGTTTGGACTCAACCTTATTATCATAGAGAATATATAATACCTAGAGTCGCGACCTTTTCCTCCCTTGCCGAAAACACCCTCAAAATTTTTCTGAGGTGAACTATCACAATCCTCTCTTTTTTTCGTGTCGGTGAAGTCTTACAATCAGCTCTTTTTTTCGTGTCCGTGAACCTGTGTAAGAGGTGACAAAAGAGTGAGCACTCAGCAGTGACAACATTTTTTTCCTGATGCACAAACCCAAAGTGACAGACTTCCACCACACCAAATACTTTTTTTTTAAGATTTATTAAGTTTTTTTATACAAATATTGGTAAATTATAGTGCAATTATGTGTAATAAATGCAAAGAAGCAATATAACGTATTTATTTTTCATATTACATGCATTTTTTGTGTGTTTAAGTTTTTTTTTGAAAATGCTGAGCTCAACGGAATCTTATTTTCGAAATCTGAGCCCATGAAACCCACCTCGACTCCAACCTGAGCATTGTATCTAACTCAGTGCGAATGTATGGGTGCAGTTTCTCATTTAAAAAGCATTGGAAAACTAACACATTCTCACTGGGTTAGTACAAAACGACCAAATTGCAGCTTGTAGGCAAAAAGAGAGCGAACACCCGAAGTCGTGACTCTAGGTTTTAAATATTCTCTATGAGCTAAACTCTCTTCTAATTTGTCCTTTATCTTGTTACAAACAACAAAAATACAAAAATGACATTCGCTCTTCATTCATTTTTTCTTCTCCATATTCCTCTTTCCTTTCAACATGAGCTCTCTTTGAAATATAAAAACGGGCGAATACCTGGCAGCGCCAAACACGGCGCGAGTAACCAACTCAAAATTCAATATGGTGCCCACAGAGGAGGTATACCTAGAGTCGCAACTCAAGGCATTTTACTCTCTTTCGACTAAAAAAATTAAATTTGATGAAATATACTACCCAATTTAAATGTATAGGCTTTTCAATTCATGGGAGGCCGAACCAATACATTTGCAATGGGTAGGCCTGTGTGCTGGGCTCAATTAGGTGAAAAGCCTAGGCTCAATTTTAAAAGCCTGCGCTCAAAATTCAAAAATAAGAGTCAGTTAAATTCAAAAATTTTAAAAATTTTAAATAATTGTACGTAATTCATGTTTTAAGTATTTAAATAACAGTACAAAGTGCAGTGCATAGTGTTTTTTGCTTTTTAAATGGAATTGAACTATGGTTTACGAATAAATAACTAAAAAAAACACATTTAAACACGTTGGCAGTGTTTATTTCACCCTTAAAACAGTGCGGTCATGTCCTTATTGATTTTTTTTTTCACCTCTTTCACAGATTCACGGACACGAAAAATAAGAGTAAATTGAGAGACTCACCACAACATTTTTTGGACAGTGATTTTTTAAAAAAGAGAGCGAGTTGCGACTCTAGGTAAATAGATTCTCTATGATGGTGCCGCTGATTCTATATGCAAAGGTTTCACTACCTAGATCCCGCAATTTTCATATTCCTTCATTTACTTTATTCTTTACGTCTACATAAATGCATGTGAGTTACAAAAACACAGAGATGAGCTGAGATTTTTCTATTCTCTTTTGTTTTTTTCGCATTTTCAACATTTCTCTTTTTTTTGTTTTCGCATTTTCAGATGGTTGGACCATATTTACTGTGATAGTATTGGTAAAAACACGCATACTTTCACAGTAACTATGGTCCCAAGCTTGTAAGCAACTGTCACTTTGACAGCCTTGTTTCCCATCTTGTTACTTATTTAATCTTTGGTTGTGATTATCATGCAAAAAACCTTTGTACATCTATTTGTTCCATATACAAAGTATAGAGAATATATAATACCAAGAGTCGCGACCTTTTCCTCCCTTGCCGAAAACACCCTCAACATTTTTCTGAGGTGAACTCTTACAATCCTCTCTTTTTTCGTGTCCATGAATCTGTGAAAGAGGTGATCTCTCACAATCCTCTCTTTTTTTCGTGTCCGTGAACCTGTGTAAGAGGTGACAAAAGAGTGAGCACTCAGCCGTGACAAAATTTTTTTCCTGATGCACAAACCCAAAGTGACAGACTTCCACCACAGCAAATACAAGACTAAACGCACGACTTTTTTTTAAGATTTATTAAGATTTTTGATACAAATATTGGTAAATTATAGTGCAATTATATATTAAAAGTGCAAAGAAACAATATAACGAATTTATTTTTCATATTACATGCATTTTTTGTATGTTTAAGTTTATTTTTGAAAATGCTGAGCTCAACGGAATCTTATTTTCGAAATCTGAGCCCATGAAACCCACCTCGACTCCAACCTGAGCATTGTATCTAACTCAGTGCGAATGTATGGGTGCAGTCTCTCATTTAAAAAGCATTGGAAAACTAACAAATTCTCATTGGGTTAGTACAAAACGACCAAATTGCAGCTTGTAGGCAAAAAGAGAGCAAACACCTGAAGTCGTGACTCTAGGTATTATATATTCTCTATGATACAAAACAAAAAACGATTTTACAGCTGACCAGACAACACAGACATTCAAAAAAGGGATTGATTCGTTTTTGTACCTTTCTTACACGCCAAAAAACATTGAATTTTAGTAGCAATTTTTCGTGGTTGTAAGAAAAGTCACATAATTTGGGACAATTTGATTCTATGCCCTGAACCACCGTATTAACTGCTTTCATGCGAATCAACGAAATATTTTTCCGATTTTGCTGCTTAGCTTCAATTAACATTATTAACAAATGCATCAAATCTTGCAGGAAAGTCCTCTTGGTTGGATCTTCCAGTTGGCCTGTACGATTGCCATAGTTCTCGTCATATCGTCTGGTATATTATATTCTATATTTTTTTTAAGAATTATGATTGATTAGGTCCGTTCGCGTACTTTCTGCACTAATATTCGTAAAACGAGACATTTTAAGTAGTGGGGGTAAAATTCTCTCACAGAAAAACAAAACTACAAAAAAGTAATCGAACGGGAAAACAACAAACTTTGCCCACATTTTAATCGTCAAGTTTTTTTGTATGAATATTTGAGACTTCGAATTTGAATTAATTTACTTATTTGCTGTTTTCAATCAAATTTGACACTTTTCACAAATCAGCCCTAAGAAATTCCTTGGGCTAAAATTCGTAGGTTGGGGAAATATTTTACTCTCTTGCGAGTGCTCTCTTTTACGAAAAAAATACCAAATTTTTGAGTACACGAACAGGATTTGGTTAAATTTCGTAATTTTTCGTAAAATTGTACTGTTTTAGGAGGGTACGAGAACGGACCTATTGTGTCAAGTTTTTTACGGTCAATTTTCCAATACAAAATTTGACATAAGCTAAGCAGGGCATAACTAAAACAAGTAGGGAAATCTATATAATATATAAAAATGTTATGTTGGTTTGTGTACGCTCTAAAAACTCAACAACCGTTTGATCGATTTTTTAATTTTTGTTTTAAACTCAAGAGGAATGAGGTTAGAAGGTTGTTAACAAACAAAATGTAAACTTTTCAAATCACAAACGGTGCAAATGTTAAAAAGTAATGCTTTTCTTACTTCTGTAAAATATATCAATATAGATACGATTATTCGATTTTGTCATTTTTTTTAAATTTCAAATTTCAGTATCAAAACAAAAAAAAATAAATAAATGTCAGTGAAGCAAAATATTATTTGTCAAATATTGTTTTTCATCGACAATAAAACCTATACACTTGACATTTTTCGTCGTCGATTTTTTTCTTTTTTTTTAGATTTGTTGTTTAGTTCGACTCACTAATAAATGAGTTTTAAGTATTTTGTATAAAATCAACCAAGCCGTTTATGAAATATGGCGAGGAAAGCTGGTAGTGGAGTAGCTGATAGTGGGGCGACGAGTAGCGTGTAGGAGTAGCGGGTAACGGGTAGTAAGGTAACGGGGTACCGAGTGGCAGGTAGCAGGTATGTAGCGGGTAACAGGTAGAGGGAAGTAGGGCAGTGGATAGAGTTTAGGGGGTAGTGTTATAGCGGGGTGCAAAAGTTAAGGTCTTATTTTTTATCAAACGAGGAAGTACGAATTCTGCTAATTTTTTAGATTTGTTGCTGATGATTTGTTGAACTACTTGCAGCAAGAAATAGACTGATTAATAAGTGAAATTCTCTGAAAATGTTAGATTATTTTTATTTGGAAAATGACTGAAAATGTTAAATTTCATTGTACAACGTGTATGTGGTTTGATTCATGTCATTATAATAAAATAATACTGAATATTTAGATCATTTCATATCGTGTGTCATGAAAATTTCAATTGTTCGTACTGTAGAGCATAGAGAATATATAATACCTAGAGTCGCGACCTTTTCCTCCCTTGCCGAAAACACCCACAAAATTTTTCTGAGGTGAACTCACACAATCCTCTCTTTTTTTCGTGTCCATGAATCTGTGTAAGAGGTGAACTCACACAATCCTCTCTTTTTTTCGTCTCCGTGAACCTGTGTAAGAGGTGACAAAAGAGTGAGCACTCAGCCATGACAAAATTTTTTACCTGATGCACAAACCCAAAGTGACAGACTTCCACCACAGCAAATACGAGACTAAACGCACGACTTTTTTCTTAAGATTTATTAAGATTTTTGATACAAATATTTGTAAATTATAGTGCAATTATGTGTTAAAAGTGCAAAGAAACAATATAACGTATTTATTTTTCATATTACATGCATTTTTTGTATGTTCAAGTTTTTTTTTGAAAATGCTGAGCTCAACGGAATCTTATTTTCGAAATCTGAGCCCATGAAACCCACCTCGACTCCAACCTGAGCATTGTATCTAACTCAGTGCGAATGTATGGGTGCAGTTTCTCATTTAAAAAGCATTGGAAAACTAACACATTCTCACTGGGTTAGTACAAAACGACCAAATTGCAGCTTGTAGGCAAAAAGAGAGCGAACACCCGAAGTCGTGACCATAGAGAATATATAATACCTAGAGTCGCGACCTTTTCCTCCCTTGCCGAAAACACCCTCAAAATTTTTCTGAGGTGAACTCACACAATCCTCTCTTTTTTTCGTGTCCATGAATCTGTGTAAGAGGTGAACTCACACAATCCTCTCTTTTTTTCGTCTCCGTGAACCTGTGTAAGAGGTGACAAAAGAGTGAGCACTCAGCCATGACAAAATTTTTTACCTGATGCACAAACCCAAAGTGACAGACTTCCACCACAGCAAATACGAGACTAAACGCACGACTTTTTTCTTAAGATTTATTAAGATTTTTGATACAAATATTTGTAAATTATAGTGCAATTATGTGTTAAAAGTGCAAAGAAACAATATAACGTATTTATTTTTCATATTACATGCATTTTTTGTGTGTTTAAGTTTTTTTTTGAAAATGCTGAGCTCAACGGAATCTTATTTTCGAAATCTGAGCCCATGAAACCCACCTCGACTCCAACCTGAGCATTGTATCTAACTCAGTGCGAATGTATGGGTGCAGTTTCTCATTTAAAAAGCATTGGAAAACTAACACATTCTCACTGGGTTAGTACAAAACGACCAAATTGCAGCTTGTAGGCAAAAAGAGAGCGAACACCCGAAGTCGTGACCATAGAGAATATATAATACCTAGAGTCGCGACCTTTTCCTCCCTTGCCGAAAACACCCTCAAAATTTTTCTGAGGTGAACTCACACAATCCTCTCTTTTTTTCGTGTCCATGAATCTGTGTAAGAGGTGAACTCACCCAATCCTCTCTTTTTTCCGTCTCCGTGAACCTGTGTAAGAGGTGACAAAAGAGTGAGCACTCAGCCATGACAAAATTTTTTACCTGATGCACAAACCCAAAGTGACAGACTTCCACCACAGGAAATACGAGACTAAACGCACGACTTTTTTCTTAAGATTTATTAAGATTTTTGATACAAATATTTGTAAATTATAGTGCAATTATGTGTTAAAAGTGCAAAGAAACAATATAACGTATTTATTTTTCATATTACATGCATTTTTTGTATGTTTAAGTTTTTTTTGAAAATGCTGAGCTCAACGGAATCTTATTTTCGAAATCTGAGCCCATGAAACCCACCTCGACTCCAACCTGAGCATTGTATCTAACTCAGTGCGAATGTATGGGTGCAGTTTCTCATTTAAAAAGCATTGGAAAACTAACACATTCTCACTGGGTTAGTACAAAACGACCAAATTGCAGCTTGTAGGCAAAAAGAGAGCGAACACCCGAAGTCGTGACTCTAGGTATTATATATTCTCTATGGTCGTGACTCTAGGTATTATATATTCTCTATGCTGTAGAGTTTATTTCAAATTTTTATCGGATTGTGTGATGCACATGTATTTTTGATTGTTTCTGTGGTATTGAGTTCGACTCACTAATTTTGTACTAGTGGAGTGTTCTGCACCGAATTTTGACAGAATGTTCGGGTAGTGGCGTAAATGGGTTTTTAAGTATTTTGTGAAAAATCGAACAAGTCGTTAATGACATATGTATGAGCAGGGCAGTGCAGTGTGACAGGAAGCGGGAGTATGTAGAGGGTATAGGGGTAGCAGTTAGCGTGTAGGGTAGGATAGCGAGTAACGAGGTACCGGGGTAGCGGGAAACGGATAGCAGTTTAGGTCTTTAATTTATATTTAATTTGCAATCACAATCAATAAACCTCAAGGTCAATCTTTAGAATTGTGTGGCTTAGACTTAGATGCGACGGATAGTCTTTATATCTACGCAGACAGAAAAACAAAAAATATTGCAAAATCAAAATATGAAATCTTTGTTTTGTTTCTCAATTCCCAACCATCCAATCACATTTGCCACTGCGAAGTGTGGCAGGGTACAGCTAGTATTTTATAAATAAGGAATAGGAATAGTTGTATGTACGTGCTTATACTCGTTTTAATAATTCCGGGTTTTCTTTTTTTAACACTATCAGAATTGGTCGAGGAGAGCTTATAGCAAGCACAGTCTTACGACCAATGGTTTGCAAACATAGTAAACTATGTTATACCACCGGCTCATCACTAAATGCAGTGTTAGTTGTTAGTAAGCAAACATTACTTAACAAACACTCACATGGATGAAACAAAAACAAGACAATTAACAAAACAAGATTAATCAATAACTGATAACTACAAACATTAAGTAAACAGAAAAACATTTAAAAGTGTATAACACTGGTCTTGAGCAAAGACTTTAATTTATTCTTACTTATATTTAAATCAAATAAGTCTCAATTGCAGTTTGAAAGCCTACTCATACGTGTCAAGGGCTCATAGAAACCATAGTTGGTGCGGTTTTGGTTCATGTACCAAGTGCTTCCTACGAAAATTATAACCGGTTGAAAGATATAGCGCCAAGCAATTCCGGTGCATCTGTTACACCAATAATAACTTGATGGAAGAATACCATGTCATTGTTATTTCGTCTACTTGACAATGTTTCCATTTGGAGAGTTAGCAAACGGTTTTCATAAGAGGAGACGTTCAAAGGATCACTCCACAGAATACCTTTCAAGGCAAAACGAGTAAAATTTCGTTTCAAACGAGTATTAGTGAAATCTAATAAATAAGGCTGAAAAAGTTATAGATATTGGATTAATGATAAAAATAAATCTTGATAGAATCCTGTGAGCTTGGAATCTATCTTTTATTAGAAATGAAGAAACTGGAAGGAAAGTCCCTTGCGGTTGGAAAACGGTTGACACGTTATATTTATTTGATCTTAAAAACATTGAATTTCGGTTGTAAAGCTGATGAAGGCAGTTCAGGTCGAAGATGACGGCATAATGCGGACTTGTACTGATAATAAAATTATTTAAATGAATTCAAGATATAAGAGATCTGTGTCAAAAATAGCGTTTCTCGCTCAACGGAAAAAAAATGTTATAACAACACTTTGAACGAGCAAAACTCTTTTAATTCACCAATAAAACACAAAACCAAAACATCAAAAAAATAGCAACGAACGTCTTTTGTTTTATAAAATGGCTATATCAGCACAATTTCTGAATTCTTCCTGAGGTCCACAGCCAACAGCACCAGTTCCATCTTCACACAAGCCCCACGAGTTTCCTGTTATAGATTAATACGTGTATAGGTACATTCATACAAACATTAAGAGCAATGAAAATTTCCAACATGATTAAAAAAAATACGCACCAGCAATGTAGATCCATCTCAAGCTACATTTGTTGCACTTAAAATTGAGAGGGAGTTGCACGGTAACGTTATAAAAACCATTGTTAGGAGAGTTCAAGTAATGCTCAAACTTTCCTGTAGCAAACTTTAACGGCACACTTCTATAGCATTTTTCGGTTTCTTCCTGAGAATCCAAATTGCAAAGATCGAAAGTAAATTTTCCCAAATGATTTTGAGTGATTTTGACTGCCGGTGTGACTTGTTGTCCAGCCTTGTATTTCCTGACAATTTTTCCTAATCCGTACTTACCACCAAGTTCATGGGGT
The DNA here is from genome assembly GCA_920937365.1 of Sphaerophoria rueppellii. Lineage (NCBI taxonomy): Eukaryota > Metazoa > Arthropoda > Insecta > Diptera > Syrphidae > Sphaerophoria > Sphaerophoria rueppellii. The sequence continues at coordinate 28,682,303 of CAKKXW010000005.1, read as the reverse complement.
CTTGGAGTTGCATCAGCAAAACTATCGCCGCATATTCCACATTTTCCTTCATAAGCCGACCATTGGACAGCATATCCTCCACAATATAAACCATTGTCGTCATAGTTTGCAGGCGCTGTAGGATCTTCTCTCCATAGGGATCCACGACTCGGTGGGTCCAACATCATTCCATGTGTATTGACACCAATGATATATTCATGTCCTATGAATATCGAAACTAGAATAAATGTAATAAGTCTCAACATTTTTACGATAAATGATAAAAAAAAACAATTGCTAAGCTAGAAGGGATGTACGAAATTGAAATGGTTGATATTTTACCATAACAAGTTGATTTTATAGACGAAAACAGACCAAAATTATTGTTTTTCGAACAAACACTTATCACATGCGAGTAAATTTGTAAATTAAACTTTTACCATTTGTTACACGCGTACTGTGGGTTCTTTCAGAGATAAAACGATTGTCTTTTTTTATTTAAAAAAGTTTGATTTACTTTTTTAACTTCTACTAAACTGCCTATTAATTAATCTATTGTATGCATAAGTGTGTATGTACCTAAATAAATTTTTAAACAAAGCTTTAATTAAGAACACATACTTACTTAAACATAATAATGTAGTGAAAAATATATGATCGATGAGAAGTATTTTTATCAAAACAAATTTACAAAGCATCTGTTAATCCAATTGCAAATCAGGCATAAGAAAACCTAATTTTTATTCAATTCTGTTGTTTTTTTTTTACTTCACAATCCCTATTACAATTTTTGAATAAGAAAACCCTCATTCCAATATTTTCTATAGAGGTTTTACCGGTGTCACTTTATGTAAACTATCGGAAAAAGTATAAATTGGACTATTTTCCTTAACAAAAAACAAAAACAAGTAAGTACCTAACCATGATTTATTAACTTTTGGGATTTATTAATCCTTCAAAGTTTTTTCTGGGCCTTTTTAGATATTTTATAGTAGTTTTAGGCTTGTCTCAGTTGGTAAACTCGATTTTGCAACAGAAAACCCTCTAAGCGAAGCATAGTTTTTGGAAATAATTGAATTAATGTGAGTCTCTTGACCTTTGTATATACCTAAATTTAACAGGTATAATCAAAATGGAATTTGACTGAAGCGCCAACTGGTTACACGCATAGATAACCATTTTTTTTTTACATAGTACTCCCTAAATATATATATACAAAGCTCCTGACCAATCAACCGTCAACCAGATTGATCACATTGGACCGCCACGTACGACAATTCTCTAGCATGCAAGATCAAAGAATATATAAGGTAACAAGATGGGAAATAAGGCTGTCAAAGTGACAGTTGCCCACTAGCTAAAATTTACGGATTGCAAAGATGTGTGCGTGTTTTCACAAAAACATTCTTTCAATCTGTCTATTCACCAAAGGGGAATAATTTTGGCAGTTAAATTTGAAACAAAAGTTAGTTAAGGGATATGTTCACAAACAGTGTAACATTTGCTAAGCAAATATAAACGAAATAAACCGGTGTAGAAATTGTGAATGAATCTTTATTATTTGGTTCTTTCAAATTTTGACGGTGATGGAAACTGTGTACATGTTTATCAATTTAAAATAAAATGATGTCCAGTGTGGTTCAACGTTGCACCATCTCAAATGGAGAAGATTCGTGTGTTCGAGAGGCAGTGTCTTCGGCGCTGTCTCGGTTTGTATCGGACACCAGAATCTTCTTATGTACATTACTATTCTAACGGGGTTCTATACAAAGAGGCTCGGATCAACAGAACTGACAATTTCGTGATAAAACTTGGTCGGGGTCACATTGTGAGAGCTATGACTTCGACGAATAATTTGATCTTTGGGGCGTTCTATGCGAACGACGAATATTTTGATAGAGCACGCTTGAGCGGCTTCATTCCACCAGAAGCATTCCTCTATTTAGTTAGATGCAATCAGATACAGGACAGATTGGCGGTGCCACTAATCTACCACGTCAGGCAAAGGACCGTCGATCGGCGGCTCCTTTACAGTCGAGAGGTCCTCGCACTAGACGGAGCAGAGCTCCTTCGGTTCAGTAGGGCTGTGTCCGAACGGGACCGAATCGATAGGGTGAAGCAGGAGAACCAGTTCTGGTGGCTTCAGTCAGAACTTGACAATGAGTAGTCGGGGTGGGGTTTTGAGCCTTGGCCGGCTTACATACTTGTTTTAGTTTAAGGGTTAAGGGTTTAGGTTTAAGTAGAGTAGGTATGGTGGCAAATACATTGACAAGGACAACAAATATAAAATATAAAAAAAAAGAAAAAAGAAAAAAACGAAATAAAAAAAAATATATATATGCAAAAAAATGAAATAAAAATGAATGAAAATGCTACTGTGGTTGTTCTAGTTTGTAAGTAGTTGTTAGGTAGAATAGTTAGTCTTAGTTATTTTTATTTTCATTTTTAAGGACTTAATTCTAAGTAGCACGTAAAGGGCAAAACAGATGTGCAGAATTGATGCGCAGCAAAATTAAAAATACACAGGCTCTCATGGGAGCAAATTCTGCATGCTTCTATTCCTAAATTTTCTGCCTAGTTTCATTGCAGCCATAATTGAAAAACTAAATTTTCCAAATAATTGCTATCTGGTAATACTTACATTGACAAAAAAATAACACTGCTGACAGTGTGTGTCATTTTAGATTGTCAGTTTGGAAAATTAAATAATTAATTAGTTTTTTTTTTATTTCCGGCACGAATGGAACTTCAAATGGACTTGTTCCTATGTTGAGAGTCTTCAACAACATTGCTCGGTACGTCGATCAAGGAGGTGGCAAGCGACCAGTAGAGTTCGACATCTATATAGAACCCTGGCACTCGGTCATTTTTGAGTTCCTTGACTTGAAGAACACCGGAAAGGAGGAAAATCGCGTACGTGATTCTGTGGATTCCTGATTTGTTCATGAAACGTGTCGAGGGCGACGAAGATTGGTCGCGCATGTGTCCGCACAAATGTCCCGGATTGCACGAAGTCTAGGGTGAAAAAATATGGGATCAATCAAATGCAGTAATCTGTGGAATTGTCGAGTATTTAGCGCCAGATGAAATGACTGTCTGCAATTTGGCGTCAAATAAGTCACGAAAATAGTGACGAAAAATCTCGACAAAATCATCGATGTCAACTATTATACGAGTGTCGGTGGTTAAGAAGTCCAATATGCAACCTCGTCCAATTGGAACAATCATCCGTTCGGATTGAAAGCGCCTAGTTACTTAATAAACAGATCTTCCAGACCAACTATTATGGAGCTCTGGAAATCAGTTGCGAAGTGTCCGCCAAGTAGGCCCTTATGAAACATACGAAGGCTCTCCTGTGAGAATTATTGTAATACGATATGTGGAATAAGACTCCAACCGACCTCTGGCATTGTGCTGCTCTAAAGAAGAAAATTTCGAACGTGGATGTTGACCTACCGAAACTAGCAATACAATGATAATCTAAACATTGTGGTGGAGAATATGCATTTTATTAAATAAAGATAATAGACAATAACACTTTAAAACGTTGATAAGCCTTGTTTTTTTTTTCTTTTCGGTACCAAACTTAACAATTTGGTTATTGGTCCTTCAGGACAATGGATTCCAATAATGTATATCTTCGCTTTAGATATTTTCAACCCACTTTAAAAACAATTCAAGACAACCAAATAATACAATTTTGACAGGTGTCTTTTTTGTTTTGACAAAACTTGGCATACTTTCTCTGTACGTGTGTTTTGCTTGAAGCGCTGCACGCCTGTTTTGAGCATAAGGAACACATAAAGCGATACAATGTTAGTTTTTTTGTTTTTTGTTTTTTTTTTTTTTTTCTTACAAAAAGAAGCAATAAAGTTAAGTAAAATACGTAGTTCATAGGACGAAAGGCACTAATTTTAAGACGTGCATGAATTTCTTAGATTTTTTTCTTAAGATTTTAGATAGTAAGCTAGTTTAAATTCCTTGTCTAGAAATAAGTAGCTTTATTAAGTGATAATGAATACAAATGAATTTTGAAAAAAAAAAATAGTAATTTAATTATAGTAAGAAAACACGTTAAATCAGATCAATACATATCTGTATTTTCTCGAAATCTAAAGAAATTCATTTTTTTTTTGTTTTTGTTATATTTGCATCATACAAACAGTCTAAACATACCATTGTAAATTTCTATGTTCACCTTAAGCTAAATGCTAAGCCAATTATTCATGTATGTCGTATAAGTAGTTATTGTGGTAGTGGTCAATTCTCCCACAGTACACAGAATACAAGGTATTATATTCCCGATTTTCTTCCCCCAAAGTTCGCGCATATGTCACATTTCAGAGACCAAATGTCAAAATACTACAAAAATTGTTGTTGTCTTATCAGCATTTCTTTTTGTGCCTTTTCTCACTTCTGTCATCTTGGTCTCTGAGAGATGCGCAATATAATACCTTATATTCTGTGTACTGTGAATTCTTCTGCCTCTTAAGTTTTCGACTCTCAACCTAGATGGTTGACCGCATGGTCACACCTTTTCTTAATAAGTCCATTTAAATATTTACATTGAAATAGAATTAGAAATAAAGTTTATATTGAATTACAATTTGACTATTTTCTTTAACTTGACCCACAACAATTGGCGACGAGGATGGCTGAATTAACAGTCTTAATAGAGCAGCAAAAGAAATTTATGGACGAAATGATAAGGCAAAATAAACTCTTTTTCGAGATAAGGACAAGCACACCAATCACATCAAAGACTATCCCACAATTTAGGGTTTTTGACGCGACTAAAGAACCCTTAGTTATCTATTTCAATTAGAGCAACATTTTATAGCCAATGGAATGGATGGAAGAAAATTCCAAGAAGCACATTTTTTGGCATCATGCGGCAACTTTACTATCGAGCTCCTTAAAAAATTGATGGAAACCGAAGACGTAAGTACACACATTTTTAAAGAGCTTACCTCAAAATTAACCACCCATTTTCAATCGAAATTGCATGTCATGGCCTCGCGTTGTAAGTTCTTTTAGCAAAAAATGAAATCCGGGCAATCTTACAGCAATTGGATTGCAGACTTAAAGGGTCTGGCCAGGAGTTGTAACTTCACGTGTTCACAAAAGTCATGTATGCAGTCATATGCTGACTTTATGATCCGGGATGATTGTCTTTCATACCCCACATGAGCAAGTTCGAATGGCAGCAACGCAGAAGAAAAATCCAACATTGTCAGAAATTGAAGAAGTTGTAGCAGCATTTGAATCGACGCAGATGGCAGCCGAAATACTGAAGAGCAGCGACAATATTGGACGGACAAAAAGTGAAGAGATCGAAGTTGTTGAAGATATTCAAGCTTCCAACGTTTCCAAAAAGCTTTCAACGTTTTCAGCCTAGCGTCTCATTTAACTCGAAGATTACGACAGGTTTCCCCCTCGTTGAAACGTGGCATATCTAAGGAAAAATGAAAACCAGTTAAAAAATGAGAAGATGTAAGAGGACTAATGTCCTTAGGATCATCAGAAATATAAGTTAAAGGTCTGGCATTAACAACGCTTTCAACTTCGACCAGAAGTGTTCGAAGCTCTTAAAAGTTAAGCACTGCTCGTCCAATAGTTAGCTTCAGCACAACCTTTACGCTACGAACAAGGCGTTCCCAGAAACCTCCCCACCAGGCTGCTCTTTCAGCTATGAACTTCCATCGGATGCCTTCGTTATTCGCAAAACCTTGTACCAGCTCGGATCCCACTATATCGTTCAAAACCATTAATTCCTTTGACGCGCACTTAAAAGTCTTGGCGTTGTCGAAGTAAATTATTCTAGGTTTGCCTCTCCTAGCAAAAAAACGTCTTAGAGCCAGCACACAGCATTCTGTCGTAAAGTCCGTCACTAGCTCCAAGTGCACAGCTCTGATGGCACCACAAGTCAACAGCAGAATGTACGTTTTCGATGGTGAACCATTATCAGCAGGATTTTTGATATAAAGCGGGCCAGCGTAATCTATACCCGTCATCTCAAATGGCTTTGAAGTCAGCATCCGTTCTCTTGGAAGAGGAGCTATCGGTTCCGATCCAGGTGAAGCTAGAAGTCTTTTGCAAACCTCGCATTTCTGAATAACTGATTTAACCAGCTGTCTGCCTCTAACGATCCAAAATTTCCTCCTTAACTCTGCAAACGTAGTACCTCTACCACTGTGCAACATTTGCTTATGACTTATGAGCATGCAACACAATAAGCTAAGTGATATGAGAATTTTCTGGTAAGATAATTGGAAAAGCCGTAATATCTTCTTCGTTATAGTCTCCAAGTCGACTATGAACTCGAAGTACACCATTTTCAAACATAGGATTAAGAGAATAATATATATCAGAGGAAAGTTAATAATTCCTACCTTTTTTTGCCTCAATTTCTTCAGGAAATTCATAATGCTGGACGTATGTAATCCAATAATCCTCAGCTCTTTGTAACTCAACTGCAGTTATCACATGGCGTTCTGCTTCAAGTCTCAGTTCATCGTTAGGTGTTATTTGAAATTTCGAACCAAAAAACCTTTTTCTCAAACGAGGTTTGGCACGAGCTACCAATGACGTCACTCTGAGAAGTTTAATCCAAGTGCTATAGTTCTCAGCTGGTAAAAGTGCTTCCAAAGGTTCAACAGGTAAGGTTTCGTTTACTTTCGGATTATCAGTTGTTACATGAAGAGAGAGCAATGCGTTAGAAATATTGTAATTTAGAACATTTTCCATGGGCCAAGTTTTGGATTTGCTACGCAACCAAGTAGGTCCTTGCAGCCAAGATTCAGAACTTGCTAAGATTGATGAAGTCACACCTCGAGTTAGCAAATCAGCGGGATTATCCCTTCCAGGATAATGCCTCCACTGAAATCCAACTGTTAGTTTCTTAATTTCAGCCACCCTATATTCGACATAGGGCTTCCACTTCTTATTCCACATATTTGTAATCCAAAACAGGGTGATCTTGAAATCACTCCCAAGCCAAACGTTATTAAAAGATACCCTGAGATTATTCAAAAGATATGAGCAAAGCCTTGCTGCGATGAGTGCTGCAGTAAGTTCCAGTCTTGGAAGAGATAATTCTGAAGATTTATCGATTTCTTTCA
>CAKKXW010000005.1:28649351-28659889 GCA_920937365.1 Sphaerophoria rueppellii | reverse complement strand
TTGCACGTTTGACTTGAAAAATGCATTAAATCAAGCTGTAAATGCTGTTAGGAGCGTAATTAAAACTTTAACTTTTTTCTTTTAGCAATTCTATGACGGCAGGATCCTACTTCTTCTTATATCCTCATTCAGGTCGTAAAACTTCAGGTACAAAACTTTTAATTCATTAAAACGAAGTTATTAGAGTTCTTAAGTTAATACACCGAAAAGCACAAAACGATTTTACAGCTGACCAGACAACACAGACATTCAAAAAAGGGATTGATTCGCTTTTGCACATTTCTTACACACCAAAAAACATTGAAGTTTAGTAGCAATTCTTCGTGGTTGTATGAAAAGCCACATAATTGAATTCTTGAGATTATTGAAGCAAAATTACTTAATTTTCAAAACATGGACTTCAAAATGCTGGACTTACTCCTATATTCTTCTTCATCCTAGGACGGCAGTATCTTAACGATTTTCTTTTTTCAATTTCAAAATTAATGCGAGGATTGTCGTAAATGTCGAACTAAATTACGTAAAAAGTTCAGTTTGCACGTTTTTCGTAATCTATAAATCACATGACCTAATAGCATGTTGCCAGCAACGTGATTTAGCTAATTACATGATTTGCCACACATTTTCAATCATTTACAATTAACTTGTTTTATTTTTAATTAGGCATAAATCACTTCGATGATTCCAGGCTGAGTGATTTCACGTACGAGTTATGAATAAAATTCATTTGTTTTTCTTTTTGACAGACAAAATTCAAATGCTGTGTCAAATATCAAAATATTTTATTGAAAAAATCAAAAGTAAAGTCATAATGTCAAAATTGTCATAAGTGTAAGGCTAAAGTAGGAAAAAGTTCACTCATCGTAATTTATAAATCATATTAGCTAAACCAAGTCGGTGGGAACATACTATTAGCTGATATGCAGCTCTGCCTGGTGCGATCTTACCTTTAGTTTAAGTGAAGTACAAATATCAAACTACCTTACCTGCAATTTGATATTTTAAGTACAGGGTGCTATAAAGTAAAGACACTGTGTTTGAAAGTAATAATTGAAAGTGATGAATAAGTTTGTGAGTTCTCGTTTTTTTTTTTTCTTTTCTCTAGGTCTCAGTCCTAACCCGACCATCGATTTACTCAGGGATCGTCCTATGATCTAGGCATACCAGCGACCTATGGATCCGACTACAAGTTCTATTATCCTTTATTATTCTTTTTTCTGAACCCTTATTAACTATTTTTTTTCTTTCAGGAACGCGTATTCATTACAAAACACCTTACAACGTCAACGTGGGGAAGAACCCATGAATCACTAGCCGGGCCAGATTTAACGAGGTATCATCGTGGAAAGAAATCGATTACTGTTTATGTTCATCAGGTAATTTCGTATATCAACAACCCAGGATATTCGAGAACTAAATATGAATATATGTATGTCTATAATTACTTTTAAGTAGTGATTTTCGTTGTCCTACGGGAAAATTGATTTTTATTTTGGTTTTATATACATATAATATTACCCCAATATTTTATAACAAAATTAACATTAAGTATATGACAGTGTATTTCAAAGTTAAAGTCGATCAGGGTTTGCATGGCGTATCGCACTAATAAAAGAAAATTTCTTTGAACTTAATTTCCGTCTTATAGATGTTCATGTTGTGCCTTGTATTCATGTCCAGTCCTCATGATGGGCGGACCAGCACCATTGTTCGTAAAGCTCGGAACTTGAAAGGATCGGAATTGTATGAAGAGGTTATAGTTTTTTTTTTTCAATTTTGTGGACGGTAGGGGATAGTTCAAATATGAACAAACAGAATATGGAAACAGACGACAAATTTTATCACAGTTTGTTATTGCACCGCTTAGAGAGAGCAAACGCATATCACAGATGGTAAAGTGAGAAATAATTTCCATAGCTTTCGCATATCACAGTGGAGCTTAAAATTAGGGACTTACGAGTAGGTTTTAATGCACAGGTTATATCACAGATTGTTTTGATTGTGTTCAGGTACTCAATTTCATTGGTGTTGTTCTTGAATACAGCCCATTTTTTTCTTGCATTCTTTTCTCTTCCTCTTTTTAGTCTTTGTTTGCTCTACACTGGGGAAATTAAATGTCTTTAAGTTTAAATTCTAAGAAGATTTTGAATTCTCTGGCTTTCTCTGAGCAGGTTTCACCCCTCGACTGTGAGACTCGTAAGCTTTTAATGTTTCAAATCTTTGGCATGATAAACTCCTAAGGATTTGCCTGCGAGGTTTTCGAGTTCGTACATGCTTTTGCCTATGGCTTCCTTGATACGACATTTAATGTATTTTCGGCAGAGTTTAACTGATATTCGCTTCGACGAATCGCTCAAGATAAAATTCCTTCTAAATACTTCTTGGCCGGGCTTAAAACTTATCTTTCTAGACCTTAGATTGTATGCATTCGCGCTTTTAGTATTAGCCTTTTCTAAATTTTCTTTGATTTTATCTCTTATAATCTGAAGTCTATCTTGTCGGATCAGGGTTAACAACTCTCCATCCTCAACGGCGTTAAGCCTTCACATCAACTCATACCCGCTTCCGTGAGTGACCATGTTTGTGCCGAACAAGGCGAAATAGGGCGTAACTACGGTTGCGGAGTGTATGGAGCTCCTCAAAGCTCCTGCAATTTCGCTCAGGTGAAGATCCCACTCACGTTGATCAGTTTTCAGATAAGAGCGTATGGCGGCTATGAATGCATTCGATTGCGGCGAATAATTAGCCGTTTTAAAGTGCCTTATGCCGTATGCAGTTAAAAAGGTTTGAAATTCCTCCGCCAAAAATTGCTTGCCGTTATCCGAATGGATGATTTGAGGCACACCGAACACGTTGAAAATATCTTCAAGCAAATATTTAACTACGGCACTAGATATGGCAGCTCTCATGGGTTTCAAAAATACGAATTTGGAAAACTGGTCGAGCACAACAAAAACATACGCGTTTCCGCTTTTCGAACGAGGATAGGGACCTACGAAATCGATATAGAGCTTTTGAAAAGGACGATCGGACACGAAATTTGATTCAATGGGTGGACGAGAAATTTGATTGTTTGATTTAGATTCTTTACATACTTCACAATTAGAAATATACTCTCGGACTTGGACAGACATATTAGGCCAATAAAAAAATTGTTTAATTCTGTGCAGTGTTTTGGCTATTCCGCCGTGGGCAACATTTGGAGGATTATGAGTCCTAGAGATAATTTTCTCAGTTAATACTGAAGGTACCCAAAGACACCAAGAATGTTCAGAAAATTCTTTATCAGTTCCGACTGGAATCTTTCGTTTGTAAAGGTAACCGTCCTCAACTTTCAAATCTGGCAACTCTTCCTTGTTCCTCTGAACCGCATAAATAAGATTTTTATATTCTTCCGAATTAAATTCATCGGAATCTAATTCGATTAGTGGGGATTCTCCCACATCTGATAAAACGTCTAGGTGTGCCCGAGAAAGAGTGTCTGGCACAACGTTGAGCAAACCCTTTCGGTGTTCAATATTGAAGTTATAGGATTGTAATTCCAGACTCCACCTGGCTAACCGGCCACTCAAATCCTTCATGTTCATCAACCACTTGAGACTCGAGTGGTCGGTTATCACGGTAAAATCCATCCCTTCCACATAGGGGTGGAATTTTTTTATAGCCGAGACGGCGGCCAGGCACTCTTTCTCGGTTACGCTATAGTTTCTCTGGCAAGAATTCAATTTCTGGGAGAAGTAATAGATTGGAGTTTCTTCTCCGAGGTCGCTTCGTTGGAAGAGAACCGCTCCGATTCCGGAGTCGGATGCATCGCATTGGATGAAAAATCTTTTCTTAAAATCGGGTCTCATTAGAACCGGAGTCGTTGTGAGTGCTACTTTTAAAGCCTCAAAAGCCAACTTCGCTTCCTCTGTCATTACGAATTTAGTATTTCTTTTCTTTAATGTATCGGTTAACGGAGCTGTCAGTGTAGAAAAATCTTTGATGAATCGCCGATACCATCCAGCCAGTCCTAGCAACCTGCGCACTTGCCTCGGGTTTTTCGGCATTGGGAAATCCACGACGGCCTCTACCTTAGCCGGATCCGTCTTAAGCTTCCCACCACCAACGATGAACCCCAAATATTTTAGCTCCTTGAAGCAGAATTTGAACTTCATGACGTTGATGGTGAGATTCGCTTCCCGGAGACAAGTGGCTACCTCGTCCAACAGGGCGACATGTGACTCAAAATCCGGGGACACTACGAGCAAATCATCCAAATACACGAAGACGCGATCTCGAAGTCGTGCAGGGATCACCTTGTCCATTAGACGGCATAATCTTTGAGCGGCGTTACACAACCCAAAGGGCATGACCGTAAACTGGTACAAGGGTCTCCCCGGTACCGCAAACGCAGTTTTTTCCCTACTCTGTCTCTCCAGGGGAATTTGCCAAAAGGCTTCCTTAAGGTCTATACTGCTAATGAAGTAAGTGTCCTCTAGCCGACTCAAGAGCCCTTCTACATGCGAAAGCAGATTTGCGTTTTTTTTACTAACCGCGTTAACCTTTCTTGAATCAAGACAAAATCGGTGTTTGATGGTCCCGTCCGGACCTGGTTTCTTAAGAAGCACCACTGGTGAACACCAGGGACTTTCGCTCTCTACTATGACTCCTAGTTTTAACATTCTATCAATTTCCTTATACAATATTTCCTGAATAGCTGGAGAGACAGGGTAGTGTCTCTGCTTGATCGGTATCGCATCGCCGGTATCTATGATATGTTCCATTAGAGACGTCTTACCCAGGCCGTGTCGGTCACAATCTAGAAATTTGTTCCGGACGTCGTGTAACCTTTTCTGTTGCTCAGGTGACAGTTCGTGAGCATTGATGACATCACCATTTGACGGAACCGATACGGCACTCACCAAAAATCGATCCCTAAATATAATTCTTGATCCAAGTATGGAACCAAGAAGAAAGTAATTTCACGTTTGATCCCATTAAAGTCAACCTCTATTACAATTTTTCCCGTTACTGTTTGATTTTTTCCATCCGCCGTTTTCACTCCCGACCTGTAAGGATGTACTTTCAAACCTTTCTCCTCAATAAACTGCATACAGTTCCTGCCTAAGATACTGACGCTGGCTCCACTGTCTAGCAAACCTAACATCTCATTTTCTTTTATCCTAACTCTAGCGTAAGGTCTAGGATCCGTACCTGTACTGACGATAGTTGACATTATATTCTTTCTTAACTGCTTTTTTTGTTTTATATCTGATTCGTGCTTTCAAAATTGTTCTAGAAATTTCTCCTATATTTTTAGTGAAAATTCTTTCTCGGGATTCATAGTATTCTTTTATTCGGACATGTAATGGTTTATTTTGTCTTAAATTTTGTTTTTCAATTATCTTCGCTTCTTCTTCAACTTGCGGTGGTCCCCGGGCGAGAATTCTAATTTCTGCTCCAGACGGCCCATTCTTTTCCGCATTCCCTACTTCAGTTCGACTGGGGGATTCTCGTTCGAACGCGGCTCCCCCAGAGACTTCGCGTTCTTGCTTGAGTTTCCCGGGCTACAGGTTGAACATTTTGGAGTTATTACTCCTGCTTGTCCACACTTGTAGCAAAATATGGTCCGTGTTAGAGACGGACAATCTATATGGGAGTGTCATACTACCCGACAATTCCAGCATACCATTTGCCTACCTTCTCCAGCATTCCCCAGCTGTTTTGGTCTATTGTTGATGTATTGAAGTGCGTCAAGATAGTCTGGAGAATGACCACGTTCTTCAATTTCCAATTCCAATTCATTTGCAACATACCGATTGGGTTGCCGTGATGGTCTGACTACTGTAAGGAAATGCGTATTCCGCATCTTTACAGGCTCTTCTTAGCTGTTCTAAGGTGAAGATAGGTTGCGGATAAACTAATCGGCCTAAATTCGCACCAGGTCTGCTTCAGGAATTTGAATTTGGAGTTGTGATCGGGTCTTATTCACCGAAGCAAAAAAGTCATCCGTGGACTCCCAAGCTCCCTGTCTACGGTCCATAATTTCCCTCATCACTTCGAAATCAGATTTCGAGTTCCGGTATTCCCTCAATAAGGCGTCTCTCAGACCTGGCCAATCAGGACGATAACTACTTGCTCTTTGGTGTCGCCAGTACCAATTATATGGCTCTCCGGATAACAGAAGATGAAAATCGCGCAGAACTTCTCCCCACGAACACCCATGCTGACTTTGCAACATTTCCACCCTGAAAATGAAGTCTTCTACCGATAGTTTTTCGGACTTCCCTTCAAACAAAATCCCCCACTTATCGATCCTAATCGGGGGTCGCGTTCCTCTATTTGGATATCCGTTTCCAGGTGGAGAGTGCTCATTTCGCGCTTGAAAAGTTGATCGCCTATACCAATCCAAGTCAGGCTGGTGACCCTGACGTTGTGAAAAATGTTCTCTCCCGTTTTCATTGAACCTGTTCCGATTCGGAGCCAGGCCCTCACGGCAACCATCCGATTGAATCATCGGCCTTTGAGCGGCATTGCTATTATAGCCAGCCGACTGAATTGGGGGCGGAGGTTGGGAAAAATTTGGAACTGAGTTGTTTGTTGCAAGAGAACGACCTTCTGTTGCTGTGGCACGAGAGTTCCCAATCGGTGGAGGCAACCTCTCTTCCAGCCGTGGTGTTTTTCTTGTGACCTGATCTATTTCTTTCATAAATTCAAGAAAATTTCGCTGCACTGCGTTCTTGACAACCTCAGAAATTGTTTCTTGTATCGAATTCGTATAGGATTCGTAGGCGTTTACCACGGCCAAGTTTATAACGGTCCACATCTCGTCAGAGATGTCCTCCCTATACCTGTCAGAGTCTGCCTCCTCACTCCTACGCTGCATTCCCATGCCTGACCCAGTATCGCCTTGCTCCCTTGTCTCATCTGTTCTTCCTCCCCTACTCCCTGTCTGACCAATCTCGCCGCCCTCGTTCCCTGGAATTCTATCTGACCCTCTTGACCCAGCGGCTATGTCTCCAGGAGAACTTCTACTGCCTCCCTGGTGGACGCCTCCCCTCGATGAGTCCGTAACTGGTTTTCCATTCGAATCAAAACCTATCATCCGAGATTGGCCGGCCCTGGATCCGCTCCCATCAGATTTCTGCGGGGAATGTACTATCGACATCGTTGCGTTGTGGGTTTGTCTTTTAGAAAATGCCCTTGTAACTGCCCTATTCGTTGAAGAATTTGCTGTAAAGGGGTTTTTCTCGGAGGACTTTTTTGGCAATTGTTATCCTGTCAATAACCGGTTTATCCTACTTCTAATTTTACCAACCTTACAGATCCTATTGTTATCCTAAATATTTTTTTTTTCTTTATCCAATCACCACTTTATACTAAATGGGTGTTATACTCTAACTAAATAATAATTTAACCTTCTGTTTTTTCCTTTTCTCTATACTCAAAAAAAAAATTTAGCTGATTTGACTTCTGAACTAATCTGACTATTTCTTGGATATTTTACGCTGCTTTCTCATTGATCTGACGGGGGTGTTTCAGAGGCAAATCCCGGTCATGAACATCTTTTAACATCCTACAAGGCCTAGAACCCAGAATCTTTACTTTCGACTTTACTTTCACCAATAACTTCCTCGAAGGGTGAATCTTCACACTTACAAACACAAATTCACTGAACACAAAGGGTAAACAAAAACAATTACTTCATTTCCTTTAGCTTCGCACGGTCCCGATGAGTCGTCACGTTTTATCAAGCCTTCTCATAAGCCATCTTGATCAAGACTTACGCCTCGCCCTAACCCTGACCTTGCTAATTACAGAAATAGTGATTTTGATGCGCTCGCTTCCTTCGGTGAGACTTCCTGTTGCAATCACTCCACTGCGTTGTCAAACCTTACGAATGATGATGACCCACTGGAAAATCTCCCATCCCTGCGAACGTATCTACATACATATACAATATCCTTATGTCTCAACTGCTCCACTAACGGCCACGAAACGTCTCGTCGCTATTGAAAAGGCCTTCTAACTAGCGATCCTTAACAAGCCTTACGATTGGAGACGTGACTGAAAAGGAAACATTCGAAACATAGGGGAAAACACTGGACACACAAAAAAAACGTTGGGCGCCATTTGAAATAGGTAGGATGGGTAGAGGGGGTGAAGGAGAGAGGATTAGAAAAAAGGAATTCGGAATTTTTAAGGGAGGAGGAAAATGGGGAGGGGAACTTTATCCGCTGCAAAGGGGCCTTGGCATGCTCGCGATGCTCGGCTGGGCTCGTCGGAAGTAGGGGGGTGTTCTTGCCCCTGCAGACGGACCTAACTTATTCCAAAAAAAAACATATCATGCCAAACCAAATAAAAATCAATCAACCGTCACCAAAATCGGTTTCCCCACTTGCTGAATGCTGCCCGTTCAATTGACGTCGAACCATTAAATAGAGTGGCGCGACAGCTCTTGAAGAGCCAAGGCCTAAGTGGCTTACTCTCATCAACAATTCTACAATTTTACGCCGATTCCGAACGGCAAAGTTGAGAAGCACTTTTTCATGACAGATGATACTCTTGGAAGTTTTGTCAGTTCTTCGCAAGACGCAGTGTCCGTGAAAGATGAAATAAAAACTTAAGGCCCGAGTAGGATTCGAACCCACGACGTTCTGCTTAGCAGCCAACGCACCTAACCATTAAGCTACGGACACTACCGAACTCACCCATTATGTGTCCCAAAAAGCCAAATGTCAAAATTTATACTTGAAATTGTTGAATTTATAATGTTTATTTGTATTTGTTAATTTTGTAAAGAATATACGAATTTTAAAGTCAAATGAAAGTCAAACCGATTTATAAATAATGTAAATAAAAGCCTCTTTAATTACTGTTGAACAGATATCGAAATCGTCAAGGTGTTTTTATTCCAAGATTGAAGTTTTTTACCCACCCTTTTTATCACCCATTTTCTAAATCGCCCTTTTTAACAAACATTTTTGGTCTTTCGAGCCTTAAACGAACTAAGTGCCAAGACAATATTAAAGTGCCAATAAACAATTTGATAAATTGCGCCCTAACTCAAAATTGTAGAATTTTTCCGACATTTTGTGGTTTTACCTTTAAACGAATTGAATCCATTTCACCCAATTTATTGAAAATCAAAAGACATTTTTGCCGACATACTGTCGTTCGAAAACTTTATTGAAATTCAGTTTAAAAGAAATACAATATCAGAATAAATTACAATTCATTTACATAAAATCAATCAGCATTAGAGTCAACCGCCAGCCGCATCGCCACACATCGCATTCGCAACGCAACACATCGACAATCGCCAACCATCAGCAAATACGGTCAATCCATCATCGTTCAAGAAGTTCATCTGCAAATACACTACGAGAATCTCAAAGTGAGTACAATTTTTGTTCTTTACATATACCTACCATATTTTGTAAAATCAAATTGTATATTAATTTAACATACATACATATAACGCAAATTAAAATGAGTGCTTCTGCAAAAATTGTTAAGAGCGTTTCCATCCAAATCTCAAAAGATCTTGAGAATTTCAAGAAAACAGTTTCTGAAAAAAGGAGAACTAAAAACTACGTTAATACACGTTTAGAAACGCTTCAGACCAATTTTAAAAGACTTGAAAATAGTTATTATGAAGTCATTAGCGACGAAGAATTAAAGTCGGAAACCCTTAAAGCGACCGAAGACTGGTACAACGAAGCCAGCGAAAACTACACGATTTATCGTTCATTGTTGCTAGATGAAGTTGATAAGTTTAACGCAGAGGCTGAAAAAGAAAAAGAAAAACCGCCAGGCGATCCAAGAAACGAAATGTTTAGCCAAAAGCAGCATGAAGTTCGTCTACCAAAAATTCATCCACCCATTTTTACTGGTGAATATGAGAATTGGAGATCATTCCATGATCAATATGTTTCTCTAGTACATAATAATGCAACATTGACAAAGATTGAAAAGTTACATTATTTAAAATCCAGCTGCAAGGAGGGCGCTGGTGTTTTATTAGAACATATAAGTGTAGACGATGCGAGCTACGACCAAGCCTGGGAGTTATTAAAGTCTCGCTACGATTTTAAAAGAATCCTCGTCAATAACGAATTGAAGTTATTTTACGAATTACCGGTCATTCGAGAAGAAAATTCAAAAGGTATTCGTGAATTACTAGACAATGCTACGAAAATATTGCATGCACTCAAGAATCTCGAGCTACCCGTACATCATTGGGATGCAATTGTAATATTTTTACTTCTGAAAAAGCTTCCGGCTTCCCTGCAATCCAAATGGGAAACGCAGCTTGGAACCAAAAAAGACATCCCTACGTTCAAGGAATTCTCGGAATTCTTAGAAACGAAGTTCCGAGCACTTGAAATGATGGATCAACAAAATGAAAAACATCACACATCAAACAAGAGACACAACACTGTATTCCATGTCAATGCTGATTCAAAAGAGAATTTTGCGTGTAAAGTATGTCACCAAGGAGTGCATTCGTTAAGAACTTGTTCGAAATTTTTAAGGATGGATGCAAGCACACG
>CAKKXW010000005.1:28590311-28608744 GCA_920937365.1 Sphaerophoria rueppellii | reverse complement strand
AGGTTTCGAAAATCTATCAGAACAAGTTCTATTTAAATTTCCACAATATTTTGTAATACATTCATTTATAGTTGTGCCTAATTACATATTGTTTCCGTCCAAGTAAATATGATGAAAACCATTGTAACAGGGATCCATGGATCCCATAGGCACGAAGTTTTTCTAAAAGAATATGCAAATTAACTCTACTAAAGGCTTTCACAAAGTCAGTGTAAACTACATGAACTTGTCCTCGATTCTCAAGAGTATTTATGCAAAAATTTGTGAATTCTACTAGATTGGAATTAGTAGACCTTCCTTTCCAAAATCCGTGTTGATATTTACTTACATAATGTTTTATAACACCTTTAAATTTATCTTGAACAAGACTATCTAAAAGCTTTGGAACAACTGATAGTTTAGTTATGGGTCTATAGTTCGATACCAAATTCTTAGAACCAGATTTAAAAATCGGATCAATGATGGAAACTTTCCACTCATCAAGATATTTACCAGAAGAAACAGATTCATTAAAAAGATCTTCAACCTCACTTAAATCAAAGAAAATGCTAGAACAATCAAGCACAGATGGCAACGAATTAATGTATTGATAGTAAATTGTTGATGATGTAGAAGAATTATAAATACTTTCAAAAAACTGTCCAAAATAATCGACAATCAAATTCGGATCACTTGTATTATTGTTTTCAAACACACATAGTTGCTGGAAATCCGGAACTATTGCGTTTAGCATTTATAAATTTCCAAAAAAATGTTGGGTTATTTTTAAGACTACTTTCGACTGAATTAATATAATTAGAATAAAGAAATTTTGACAGGAAAACAAACTCTTTTCTGAGGCGAGAAAAAACTGCGTAAGAGTCATTGCAAGGCATCTGCTTATATTTTTTGAACGCCATATTTTTAGCATTTTTCAAGGAAAGTATTCTTTTATTATACCATATTGGGTGAGAGCTTACTTTATCGCTTTGTTTAGGTATGCAATCATTTAAAACATTGCTAAATAAGGATCGAAAATTACAAAACTTATCAGATATAGTTTTATCTAGAAACTCATTCGACCAATTAATATTACTAAAACAATTATTCATTAAAGATAAATTATGAGAATTAAATTTGTAAGAAATTTGTTTATTATTAAATTTGCAATAATTATCAAAAATGTAATTTTTAAAACAAATATCAATATATTTATGGTGAATATAATTCGAAAGCAAAGGGGTATTCTCCATGACAGAAGATTGCAAATCCTCCGAAATAAACACTAAATCTAAGAACCTTCCAATTGAATTAGCAATGTGATTTATTTGAATAAGATTATTCGAGAACAACGAATCGATTAATAAAACTTCAACTTCCGTAGGAAGAGAAAATGGAATGAAACTATGATTATTTGTCGATGACCAAATTATATCACCACAATTGAAATCACCAAGTACACAAATTTTATGATTTATATATTCTGGCATGGAGGCAACTCTATCAATATTTGACAAATGTTTCTCATAAATAATAAGAGAACTTTTAGGTGGAACATAACTTAAAAATATCAAGAAACCGCAGACAGCACCATCCACACGCACACAAAGTTGATCAATTTGTAAATTATCAGCAACAACAACATCAATGTCAACAGCAACAGCTCCCAGAATACGCTTCACAGCAATCAAAACACCCCCTCCTCTTGATTTATTGAGATCAATGCGATCATGACGAAAAACGGAGAACAAAGATGTGTCAATAAATTCTTCAGCATATATTCCTTCATAAAGCCAAGTTTCAGTAAATAGAAAAAAATCATACTGACTGTGGCAAACATCAATTGCAAAAAATAGTTCTCTCAATTTCGAAGAAAACCCGTTCATGTTTTGGTAATACATACAAATCTCTGAGTTGATATCGTTACTGCAATGTCTTTGAGAGCGATGTTGCAGTGCATTATTAATTTGATCATTAGTTATTGATGACAAGGTGGATATTATATTGTAGGTTTTTTGCTTTTTTAAAAAAACTCAAAGCGTTTAACACACACATTTACAGGCCAATTGTTTACATTTTTTGCATCAGTTTGTTTTGTTCGCAGGTATACCGACTTTGAAATTGATGAAATTAAGTTTGGTTATATCAGAATCTTTTTTTATAAGTTTATAACATTGAACTTCTTCAAAAGGAATATTCAGTTTCTTAGACACATAATTTTTAATCGTTTGTTCAGAAGTTGAAATGCGAAATTTGGAGACATGAAACCATTTTATTGGTGGTATGACACTCATATCATCAGGCAAGTTATCAACACCGACGACGACGGTTATTGGATGAACACCACGCTTGGTAGACACATTCATGTTTCCATTGTTATTTAATAAATTATTGTTATTGTTGTTTACATCTGGTAAAGATTGAGTTATCACCGAATCACCAAAGTTTGTTAAGTTAGGCAAATCACAGGACAGAGGGGAATCATGGTGCTTATTAGAGGTGTTGTTGCACGATTCACTTTCATCAGAAATGGATTTATTGTTGGTTATTGCCAACTTGTTGCCCAATAATTCACTCAATTTAACTCGAAGAGAGTCAAACTCACATATTTTTTTTGTGAGAACATCAACCACAGAGACTAAGTCATTCACTTTTGTAAATAGTTCTCTAGCTGGATATTTGGAGCACTCAGAACAATGGTATGAAAGATTAGAATTAACTTTGCCAATTTCTTTAAACAAGTCATCCGGAACTCCGGTACATATTCTATGAAATGACCTTCCACAAAATAAACCGCATTTAATTCCCTCATCAAGCAAGGAGTTTAAACATTTAGCGCACTTTACTTTGTTAGACATAATGATAGAATATAGTTGTAATAAACAAAGAAAACCAAGAGCAATTAGGAAACACGTCTGTTCAAGCCAAAGTTCTCTCACATTATTATTGCCCGTGTTTATAGCGTTTTTCCCTCATTCACCGCCAAACCCATTTTTGCCGCTTCTGTCTCAATTTTCACAAAGGCGCCTTTGACATCACGCTGTGTTCTCCCCATTATATCAATATCATCGGCGTACGCGAGAAGTTGAACAGATTTTTGGAAGATAGTACCTTTGGTGTTGACGTTGGAGTTCTGCACTATCTTGTCAAGAACGATGTTAAAGAAATAGGTTAGTTTAATGAAAAAAACAAAAAAAAACTTAAAAAAGTGTGGTTAACTCTTTCTTGCACAAATATTTTTTTGTTCTTAAAATAACAAAGGAGTTAAGTAAAATTAATTTTATTTTTTATTTTTATTTTGAATGTTTTTTTTTCTGTTCGACAAGTGCTGATAAAACCTTTTCATAAAACCATTGATTTTCCCTTCGTATGAACACCATTTGATCATTTAAATTTTTAATTTTCTCTACAGAAAGCTGGCTTTACCTTTTTTTCTCGGACAAAAAACTCTTGATTCTTGTCTGAAACTCGTTTATTTTTTGATATAACAGCTTAATAAAAAATAAGGCGTCTTCGTCATAGCATTCCTTATAAAAATATGATCCATATTTGCTAAGCGAAGCCATTTAACGATATCACGGAAATTGATTTTCTCATTTGAGGTAATTTTGGTTACATTTTTGTCGTTTAATTTTTCTGGAAGGTTGGATAACGATCGAAAGTGTTCCTCCATGTTAATAATTACTGTGTTTTTTTTGGCTGGCAGATTTTATTATTTTTTGTAGTGTCCGTAGCTTAGTGGTTAGGTGCGTTGGCTGCTAAGCAGAACGTCGTGGGTTCGAATCCTGCTCGGGCCCAAGGTTTTTATTTCATCTCTCACGGACACTGCCTCTTGCGAAGAACTGACAAAACTTCCAAGAGTCATGAAAAAGTGCTTCTCAACTTTGCCGTTCGGAATCGGCGTAAAATTGTAGGTCCCCTCAATTCTTCACACGCACCTAGAGAATTGTTGATGAGAGTAAGCCACTTAGGCCTTGGCTCTTCAAGAGCTGTCGCGCCACTCAATTTATTTTATTTAGATTTTATTATTTCACGGTATTGCTCAGCAGTGTTAATTGTTTCCCGTTTGCGTAGCTCTTTTTCGATTCTTCTGAAATCCCTGTCACTGGCTAGATAAGGGAATTTGTGATCAATAATTTCGAAATACTTTGTCAAAATAAGAACTTGGTAAAGAAGTACTTAAAAGAAATGTTTGTTTTGTCCAGGGCAGGAATCGGTCAATGCAATTAAATGCTTCCTCTTTTTAGCAATTTCGCATTCTTGGAAGAATGTATAGAGTGCACTCATGACCTCGGTGCTTCCTCTGTCTGCAATATCTTCGGTCCACGTAAGCATGTATGACACTTCCATATCGGATGCAATGACATGGATTCTTAAATTATAGAACAACATTTTCTTCGTGAAAAAGGCCATAGAAGTGGTTAATTTTGGTAAAGGCATGGTTTGCTGGAGGTCAAATGTAATGTATAGCACGTTGGGATCGGATCGACCTTTTTCGTGGTCAATTTTTTGACTTTGGAATCACTTTAGCTGATTTGGTGTTTAGCTGAATTTTTACCAGAGTCACAAATGCTTCAAGTGTCACTTCTAGGTAGGCCTACTTTGAAAAGCATTTGAATAAAACGAATAACGAATACTCAAAAAAATAAAAGTTTCCACCGCTCACAAAATATGTTTCAAGAGCAAAGTACAAACATTTTACGGCAGTTCAACTTTTTGTTGCTTCTAGAAAGTGCATGAATGGGGTATATAATCGCTTTGATTATTTTATTGCACTTATAACCACCAAATGTATCTTAATTTGGGTGCAAGAAGGAGTTAAGTATCCACTTAACCCCTTCATGCAGATTACGTTTTTTTAAAGTTATTGTAATTTTACCCAAAAAGGAGGCAAGTGCTTTTAGCTCTTTCTTCCACTCATATTTTACGATTTTGGGTTGTAAGTAACTCTTTTATACCAAATATGAAAGCTCCAAATAAGGAAATAAGAATCATAGGGTGACGTAGAAAATTAATTAATTAGAAATTTAAGTTTTCGCAAGGTATCCCCATTTATCGACAAAAAAAACGAAAAACGATAAAAAGTCACTTACCCCCTTCTTTCACCAAACGCTTCAATTTTTTTTTCGATGAATTTTTATCGTCCTAGAATATCTCGTAAACAACTATTTTCTAATGGTTTTCAAACTGTTTTATTAGTTTATTACAGTTCCGGGAATCACTGTTGCATTTCTTTCCGATGAATTTTCTTTTTCGTTTCGCAGTCCATTTGGTTGAAAGACGGGTTGTCGTATTTTTAATTTCAAAATTTGATCAAGTGATGATCTAACAAGATATTCACTCAATTTCAAAACAATGGTGTAATTTATTTTCTTCTTCCAATATATACCTGAAGAAAGCCTTCTGATCTAATCAATTTTATGAATATTTTGGAGGTTAAAAAGGATACACAACGTATGTTTCTAAATACATCTTTTTTTTTATTTTTTAACGCTCGGTTTTTGCCTGATTTCGTGGTTTTTCAAGTTCTTGAAATACTTCTTTCTATTGGACCATTATAGACGTCCGCTGAATTGGAACATCTTTTAAAATTCATCGTTATCCATTTCTTAAATTAATAAGACAAATGCTTTGTTAGGATTTTAACATTACATATACAAAATCGTCTGTTTCCTTTTCGACTAGTCTTGCGCAAAAGGACATCAAAACCATATCTGCCAAAGAATAGAAAAAATGTATTTTTTAAAACGTATTCTCATCAAAAACACATTCCATTTTCAGTTGGACTATAAAGTTGATTCAAAGAAACTTAAACAAGTCTTTAAGTTGGCCGGTAAGGTTCAAAGTGTTGACCTATCAAAGGATAAAGAAGGCAATAGCCGTGGGTTTGCTGTAATTGAATATGATCATCCAGTTGAAGCTGTACAAGCCATTTCAATGCTGGATCGTCAAATGCTTTTCGATCGCCGCATGACTGTACGTTTAGATCGTATTCCGGACAAGGGAGAAGGAATTAAACTGCCAGAAGGCTTAGGCGGAGTTGGCATTGGTCTTGGACCCAATGGGGAACCACTGAAAGATGTTGCACGTAATATTCCAAGCATAACTAATCAGCAAAATCAACAACAGCAGGTTTCACAGATGTCTGGGAATTCTGGAAATCTTAACTTAGGCGGTGGAATGTTTAATAATAATATTCCACCTTCTCCTGTGGCACCAGTTTCTGTAAACAAACAAGGCGGTGGTTCAAATTTGTTAAGTGCAGCTACTGGTTTGAATCTTGGCAACTTGTCTTCCTCGAATTTGGCAGCTTTGACCAATGTCGTTGGAGGTCTTGGTGCTGCTTTGTCTAATCCATTGTTGAGCAGCAGTCTCTCCAACTTGGGTTTGAATCTCGGTCAATCGCCGATAACACCAAACAATGACGATTCCATGTCTAAAGCTACTGCACTAACAAATAACTACAGCACTGGTAACAATTACAGTTCATCATTTGGTGGAGGATCAGGTTACAATCTTGGTGGTGGTGGAAGCAGTAGTGGAGGTGGTGGTGGTGGCGGCGGCGGTGGTGGCGGTGGTGTTGGAGTTGGTGGTGTAGGTAGTGGTGGGAACTTTGACAACTTGCGCAATGTTTACAACAGTGGAGTTGGACCGCAAGACAACAGCGATTTCAATACAGGATCTAGCTTAGATATGTATGGTGGTGGTGGAGGAAACCAAAACCAACTTGGAGGAGGTGCCGGAGGTCGCAAGTCAGACACCATCATAATTAAAAATGTAACTTATTTAAGGAATCATAAGTTAATTTGTTCATTTTATTATTGTTTTTTGTTTTCATAAGATTCCCTTGAGTTGCACATGGCAAACGTTGCGCGACAAATTCCGTGACGTTGGAGAAGTTAAATTCGCTGAGATCCGCGGAAACGATGTAGGAGTTGTGCGTTTCTTCAAAGAACGTGATGCTGAATTGGCCATAGGTTCGATTGAATGGACATTTTTTCTTGAGATTATGGTTCTATATTCTTTTATTTCTAGCACTTATGGATGGCTCAAGGATGGACGGAAGAACTATTCAAGTCAGCTTCTTTTAATTCAACAAGAAAAAACACACTTCAGAAATATTTCCCCTATAAAAAACGTCGAATTTTGGAGGGAAACATAATTAATTTTTCTTCTATACAAAACACAACAAAAAATGATAATAAAACTGTTGGGAGTTGAACATTTTACATATTTTCCAACATCCAAGATATAATATTTTTCATGACTAAATAATTAAATTTTAAAATAACCATAAGTTATACAGATGAGATCATACACTTTACGCATACAACAAAATTATAATGCAACTTAATTACATAAATTGTATTGCATTAGTGACATGTATTTCCACTGAATCGATATAAATAAATAATTAAGGTTAACCATAACGTTTATCGTGTTTTAAATACATATATAGATATTCAACACACGTTTTATTCTTCAATGCTAGGATGTTATAGTGGTCACCCCGCTATCATAAATAAATTGCAAATCATCTTAAACCAAATCAATACACAAATTAGTTTTTACAAAACTAAATTTTACACCTGTGACCTGTCATCAAAGAATGCATATATTTGGATGCGGACTCATCGTGGGAAACCGGCTTAAATCGAAAGTCATGGATTTCAAGCCAATTAGTGATCGCCTGGCTGTAATCCGCATCAAGGCCAAACTACATAAAAATCAGTATAATATGTGCAGACGCCCCTACCGATGATGCCGAGGAGTCAAGCAAGGACCTCCTAGATAGAGCCTACGGAGCCTGTCCAGAGTACGACGTCAAAATAGTTCTTGGAGATTTCAATGCAAAAATCGGGAAGGAAGACATCTTTGGCGGATTAGTTGGAAAGCACAGCCTCCACGAAGTTACAACAGAAAACGGGTTCCGACTAATCGACTTTGCTGCAGCTCGTAATACGGTGATAAGTAGCACTAGGTTTCCAAGACAAAAGATCTACACAGCAACCTGGCAATCTCCGGATGGTCGAACCACCAACCAAATCGACCATATGCTAATCGGCGCAAGGCACGCATCCATCATCTTGACCGTGCGCACTTTCCGAGGAGCAAATGTCGAATCTGACCATTTTCTGGTAGTGGCTAAGTTTAGAGCTCGACTATCAAATGACAAAAAAATACGTGTCTCAAGAAAGAAGTTCAACATCGGTTGCCTTGGCACTCCGGATAATGCCAGAGACTACAGTGAGCGCCTGAGTGAACGACTCTCCGCCTTCCTCCCAAATACCACAGAGGTCAACACCTTGTCGAATCAATATCGCGAAATAATAAAAAATGTAGCCGAGACCACCATAGGTTACCAACCACCCACGAAAAAGAACCCGTTGTATGATGACGAGTGCGCGTCATTGAAAAGAGAGACGGAAAATGCACGTTTGCAGATGCTGCAATGGAAAACAAGAGCAGCAAGGGAAGCGTACCGAACAAAAAGGAGAAACGAGAAAAAGACCCTGCGAAGGAAGAAAAGAGCATCCGCAGTTTATCAGGTCAAAGATCGAGAAGAGTCTCGGGCCATGAACAACACCCAGCGTTTCTTTAAAAGGTCGAAGCAATTAGCTTCTGCTTTCAGAACCGGGACACTAGCTCTTCGAAACAGTGAAGGAAAACTAGTCACCGAAGCACAGGGAATTGTAGATGTTTTCAAACAGCACTTCCAACAGCTGCTAAATGAGCAAAATGTCGAGCGAGCTAATGAAAGAGAAGCAAGACCAGTCAACGAAGACCAAGTCTCAGCCCCCCACGCAGAAGAGATAGAAAGAGCCATCCAAAAGCTAAAAAAATAACAAGTCCGCTGGGTCGGATGGCATACCTGCAGAACTATTTAAATATGGAGGAGGTTGTAGTATGGCGAGAGTCCAGAACTCATTACATGGCGATCTTGCCAGGCATTGATTCAAATTAATAAAAGTGAAAATATCAAAGTAAATTGAATTAATTCAACAATAGTACCACCGATGTCCAAGGAAGACCCGATGTCCAAGGAAGACCCGATGTCCAAGGAAGAAATTGATAAAATATTCGAAAAATGAACAAACTATTTAAACGCTAAAAAGAGTAAAGACCAGAGGTGATATAAGGTAAGGAGACTGCTGTCAAAATGACAGATGCCTACAAGCGTTTTTACCAATACTATCACAAATTGTACCATAGTTTCTTTGAAAGCATGCGTGGTTTTACCAATACTATCACAGTTTGGACCATAGTTTTTGTGAAAGTATGCGTGTTTTTAAACAGTAAATATGGTCGGTCCTACCATATTGTTTTTGTTTTTATATTATTCATGTACAAGGAAAGGAAATAAAATGAAAGAAAATGAAAATTGCAGGATCTAGGGAGTGAAACGTAAGTCAGTTTCCCATCTTGTTACTTATTTAATCTTTGGTAAAGACTCTAGTGCCCATCCACCAGAGAAAAGACCCGAAGTGTTAAGAATCGGACCGCTCCCCCTTACAATCGAGGAATACAAACAACGTCAACATACAGCAAAGGAGAAGAAAACGCACAAATAAGGCCGATCGCAGTACTGTATAGAGAATTAAACCTAACAATTTCAACAGAAAAAAAGATAGAAATAAAGAAGGAAATAAAAGCAATTAGAAATGGTAAATTGCCATAAATATAAATAATGAAATTCTGGCAACCTCACGGCCGCCTATTTATGGGCAAAAATTTAAAATGGGTTGGGGACAATCCAAACTCGAAAAACCAAATGCAAATGTTATAAACACTATTAAAGTTGTAGATCAAACCAGTCATTTAAATGACATTTGGTGGTTTTTATTAATTTTGATAATTCTATCTAGTGTTAAATTGTTTATAAAATTGTACTCAACACGCAACAAACTAAAAAAAAAAATACACCCAAAATGAGGGGGTTTGTAAACTATAATTATTTATAAAATAAAAAACAAAAAAAAAATATTTTTTTCAATAATAAATAAATATGCACATAAATGTATATAGACACATGTATATGTCCCACTGACAGCAACACATATGTCAGTGGGACAAAATACTAACAGAGTTAATAGCTAGAAAAGCAGAAGCAGATAGAATGTATTACCAAAGGGTTTCTAATCGTAGGGAAACGATAATTAAGCATTGCATAGTCCGGTATTACACGGCGCATGTTTGTTCTCGCATCAATGAAGTGCGAAAGAGAAAGGAAGAACAAAAAGATGAAACAGCAATAAATCTCTCTGAACATGCACGGGTTGAAATTTCCTAGCATGTTTCTGACGTTCCCGCTTTCTACTCTTTCTTTTTTTTTTTATTTGCCTTATTTCATGTTCGTAATTTGAAAG
The DNA here is from genome assembly GCA_920937365.1 of Sphaerophoria rueppellii. Lineage (NCBI taxonomy): Eukaryota > Metazoa > Arthropoda > Insecta > Diptera > Syrphidae > Sphaerophoria > Sphaerophoria rueppellii. The sequence goes on along the minus strand of CAKKXW010000005.1, from coordinate 28,598,398 downwards.
TTTATGTCGTTTATGAGTACGGATGAAATTATTTTTTTTTTAAATCGCACATTGATTTGAAAAATACGTTGCTGATTTGAAAAAATATATGTAATTATTTTTCAAATCAGCAAAGAAGAAGAAATGAAAAGAAATGAAAATAAATGTCAAATACATGCGCAGTTCTAAAATGAGAAAAAGTCTTCGTGTAATAACTTGAGCGTTACGGAATGTCTGTTCAAAAGGAAATAAACAAGACTTGCGCATTAAAGTCATGCGCCGTGTAATACCGGACATAGTCTGCTACTGCTATTACACGATGAAACTAGTTTCATGCAACATCTTCGAACTCTGCTTTGTTATCTTATCCTGTTTCTCGATTGGTATTACACGTTGAAACTAGATGCATGAAACTTATTTGACAGTTCTCTTTTATTCTCATTTCGCTGTCATAAAATGTCGAATAATTATTAAAGAAACAATTTTGTGATTTAAAAAAACAAAGAAATAGGTAAGCAAACACCTCAAACATATCTAATTGACTTTAATTCATATTTTTAAAGATTAAAAACAAAAGCTGACCAACAGAAGTACGGTAATATTTTGGAATGCAGATGACATCGAATTGCACACACACGGTATAAGAAAATTTAAAACAATCCAGTTATGTACGTTGAACTACTAACTCGATTCTATCTAGCGTTCGAGAGTATCCACGCCTTCAATATAAGGAATTTCATCGAGGTAATCAATAGGGCTATAACATCTAAGAAACTGTTGAATTTGTTCTCCAAGGTAATGTAAAAAGCAGCTATGGTATTTATATTTAATGTCAAGTAAATAATTGCCGATAAAAATATCTTGATTCTCAGTATGAATGCTTGTCCGAGAACGCCTTCTCATCTCCTGCTATCGCTAGAGTGCTGCATTGAACCACGGTGATAGTAATATCGATGATGTCTGCACTCTCCTCCGATCAACTGGGTATTCAACGCAGCGAAATACAAAGGCAGTTCCAAATTATCCAGATTTTTCAGGTATTATATTATTCTCTCATGTTATTGTACTTAATTATAATTTATTTCGATTCACAGTCGGCAACCAAACAGTCGGTGATCAAACACTCGTCAGATTAAGATTCGTTAGATTCCGACGTAATCAACAGCCAAATATTCATCTACCGTCTACCCCATCCCGATCGTCGTTCCACAGCTCTCTTATTCAACATAAAGTAATTTCACATAATTATGTACTATGTTCTTTTAAGAAAAAAAATTATATTATATAAGAATACTGTAACTGTATGCACGCATGTTTTCATTTGTTCCAAAAATTTCAATCGCATAATCCATGCATGAGTGGAAATGTAAGCGGTGGCAGAAAATAAACAGAAATATAAATTAAAGTAGGTAAATGATTAAACAATGTATGCAACTATCCCATCATTGTGCGTACATCATTGCATACCTAGGGGCGTTAATTTTAAAATTTCAAAAGTTTTCTGAAAATTGATATTCCCATGTAGTGCATAATTACGGGCAAGGACATTAATTTTACAATTTCAAAAGTTTATTGAAACTTTTGTGTTGCGATAATTCCAAAAATTAAAACTCAATCATACTTTGCAAATACAACACGAAACTAATTTATTCAAATCAATCAACTTTCCTTATAAGAATATTTTACCATTGGCTTTCCTTTTTTTTGTCCTGGAGGGTTAAGTTTTCACCAAGAACACGAACTTCCTGGTCAGTATACAGCGTTCCACTCACAACTCACATTGAAACGGAACAGTTGTAGTGAACGATGTTTATTTGCAGTGAAACTGGTTACCTCAGCAAACTATTGACTTCTTCGACGATGTGTTTCAGCTTAAAGTACGCATTGGCAGAAGAAAGCTTCAATTCCAAGATAAGACGGTCAATCTGAAATTAAAACAATTTATGAGTTCAGAAGAAAACGAGCTTGAAAATCAACAACCAACCAAGTAAATGCAGATTGTAATTCTCATCTTCTCATGGACAGCGTGCAGCCGTTCGGTGTTGAACATAACTCCTTCGGAAGCATCGACAAAGACGACTACTTTGTCACACATAGGTCCTGTAAAAGTAAGGTTCATGATGCATTGAAAAACTCGTTCGATTTTACCTTACCTTGAGTATCAAAAATGTTTATTAAGATGCTCTTGTGTTTTACATCTGGCAGAACAAATGTTATTGGTGTGGTCTGATGCTTACTCCTCGTTCCTGTTAAGTAAAAAGAGTAGTCAGTGTAACGCATTTTTTTTTCTTCAGCGGTATCGAACTGCGGATATCTCTCGATCAGAGAATCGACAAACATCGTCTGGCCATGGTGTAAATTACCGATAAGAGCCATGTTTCTTATCAACGGAAGAGTATCCATTAAAACAGTCATAAATCTATGTAAGAATGTAATGAAAATGTGTTTTTTAGGTGAAAGCCACAAACTTACTCCATTTCGTAGGTTGTTTTAGATAGTTCTTATTTCTTGAGTTGAAATCTCAATTTCTTGACTTGTTCAATGAGAGACTCTTGTCGATTGTTGTGCATCTTTTTCCTGAGCAATTGTTTCAACATCGGGACGATTGACTTCGAATGCAGTTGCGGTGTTGACGGATTGACATTGAAGATTATTGTTTCGGTGTTGTTGAAAGAATAGCTTTTACAAATTTCTTCTTTTCCGGATCCACATTTTGGGAGCGCGCAATGATGTTCGGATAAGGTTTTCATCTTTCAGAAAATTCATTGTTTGAACTGGCTGTGAAGTTTTGGATTGCATCGTCATCCGGTTTGGCAATTTAGGAACATATATAATAATTCTACAGAGAAAACATTTGGATTAATTTTGAACCTTGGAAAGGTTAATATTACCTTAGTGTCCATTGTTTTGATGAATAAATTTCTTTCAACCATTGACATTTCAACAATAAATAAGCATTGTGTTGGCTTGCTTGCTTCATTACAAATATCTAGTTGAAATTTGTAGCCTCTATGACACAAAAAAAAACCCGATTTAAAAAATAAAAAAACTAAAGACGTTTTGTCTACAACTACAATTTGTAAAAGCACAACTGACAACTGACTTGAATTTCCAAAAATTTTAAAAAAGAACAGCAAAAAACAAGAAAAGAGCAAAGAGAGACGTCAAGTTGTTGCACGGAAAATTTTACCCATGCGACACGAGTCGATTTTCTTCCGTCTCATATTTTCAATTTCGTCTCTCTTTGGCACTTATGGGGTTCGAAAAGTTGCACGCAACCAGTTTCATCGTGTAATAGCAGACATAGCAATATTAGCAGCTTTAAATGGGATAGCTGAAATTTTACGAAATCTATCTGTAGAAATAGTGACAGTTCATAAAGAACAGGGACAAGAAATTTTTATTAGTGTCAGAAATAAGTTGATAGCCGCGTTAGGAAAGCATAAGATAGATGCAGAAGTACCTTCTACATACACCGAAGACATACAAATTGAATTTGAAGAATTATACCTGAAAAATGAAGACGATTCTCAGTTAGAAAAGGAAGAATACGCAGAAAATTTATTAAGTGGTTATCATAGTGTAGAGAAACATCATTAAATAGAAACCAAAATGCCAGTAACAGCGGTAGAATTCATAAAGTTAGCCTCATCAATTCCCTCCACGGGGTAAGCCTTGACGTGGCGGAGCGGCTTACGGTAACTACTACTATGAAGCTTAGAGCTATGCTATCGTGAAACTTTATTTCGCAGAAGGGCCTCCCATGGTCGACAGGTCGAAGCGGAGTAGGCTGTTACTACCAATTACCCCACAACGATGGAGTGTTCCCACCAAGGCACTCCCACCGAGGGACGGCAGCGAATGAATTTCTTCTTTGGAATCAACGGTGGCGTTTCCAGTTCCAGTTAGGCTGAACTACCTGGTGAACACTTTTACGGGCTGCTTCGACTTATTTGAAGCCCAGGCCGTAAAAGTGGCGGTTTTTCCGGCTCTTGCACTTGGAGTCACATCAAGTGCCTGGTACTCCAGGTTGGGGGTTGTGCGTCGGGGCGACTTCCCGACCACGTAGAAAAAACAGGCCTCGGAAACGGACGGATACACTGATGACGACCCAAGCAAATGTTCAAAGGACAACGATTTTCAGATATGCACGTGGAATGTTAGGCACCTGGTTCCCCCATCTCAACATCCATAAAGGTACATGGAGATCTCCTGATCAATCAACCGTCAACCAAATTGATCACATTGCGATCGACGGAAGGCACTTGTCCAGCATTTTAGATGTTCGAACTTTCCGAGGAGCTAACATCGACTCGGACCACTACCTGGTCGTAGCCAAGGTAGTGCTACGAATATCCCGACAACGGCCAAAACAAGGAAATGCTGCAAGAAAATTCGACGTCGGACGGCTACAATCGCAAGAGATCGCCAGATCCTTCTCTGATCGACTGTCAAGTAACCTCTTAAGGAGTCCTATGCCGCCAACATCAAGTATCGAAGACCAGTGGCAACATTGCCAGAGAGCAGTTAGAGATGCCGCCTCTAATGTGCTGGGTTTCACACAGCCACCAAAACGAAACCCATGGTTTGACGAAGAATGCAGGCCCATGCAGCCAAGCAGGAGGTATACAAAGTGGCGCTGCATAGAAGGACAAGAGCTGCTCGTGAGCTCTACGAGCAAAAGAGGAGAGAGGAACGCCGGCTTCTCAGGAGAAAAAAGAGAGAGCATGAGAAGCGTCAGATCGAGGATGTTGAGAGAGCAGGAATGAAGTTCGGAGGTTTTACCGAAAGGTTCAACAGCTGGCTCAAGGTCATCGAGCAAGAACCGAGGCCTGCAGAGATAAACAAGGGAACATCATAGTAGAATCGCAGTCAATGCTGGGGATTTGGAAAGACCACTTCTGTAGATTGTATAACGGCGACGACGCGCCGATGATATTGATATAATGGGAAGAAGAAGAACACCGCGGTGTCAATGGCGCCTTTGTCAGAATTGAGACGGAACCGGCAAAAATGGGTTTAGCGGTAAATGAGGGAAAAACGAAGTGGAGGAAGGACACCCAACACCAACAACTTGGATATAATGTCACAATTGACGCAAACACCTTCGAGGTAGTAGAAAAGTTTGTTTTCCTAGGCTCCACTATTAACACGGGCAATAACATCAGCGCCGAGATGAGACGAAGAATAACTCTTGCTTATCGCTGTTTCTTTGGGCTAAGAAAGTAATTGAGTGGTAAGGCCCTCTCTCGATCAACTAAGGTAAAACTTCTTCAGGTTATCTATGGCCCCATGTGCACTGATGGGGAATGGAGAAGTTATAATTTAAACAAACTTACTTCATTTAATTCTTTTGTTCAGTTGAAGCTGTTTATTTTGTTTTTTAATTACACGAATCGTTTTGGCAGCCCAAGAATATCTATTGTTTTATATTCGTTTGACAAAAAGGTAAGCAAATATCCTGTCAGTGTGTAAATCAAGTATGTATTGATTAAATAGCCTTAATCGAGCAAAATTGGATGATTAACGAAATCTCAAATTAAGTGCTCAAATCATTTATTTCTTAATTACAATTTTTGTGAACAAACGAATTCTAGGATTATCAACTGGAATAATCCTTGATTTAAGATGATCAAGCTTGAACGAACTGGCCCTAGAATTGTAATAAATATGTTAAGAAATACGCTCAGAGCCAGGGGCCTGATAATAGGATTCGCAGCGGATCGTTTTCAATTCAAACTTTAAGATTATTAACGAATTCGTGGCGGAGCGAAAATATTTCTTCCAATCTTCTTGTGATTTGATACTTTTGGTTTGACTATTTTTTCCAATATTCCAGTGATTTGAATAAACACTCTTTCGCCTGTGAATCCGCAAAAAAAAACTGTCGGATTTAAACTCGCCAGCAAACAATATAACATTTCAAATACGCCTTCGAATATATTAATCGGTCGAAAGCGAAAGCAATTATTGAAAAATGTTAAACTCGCTAGCAAAACGATCCACCGCGAATCCCATAATCAGGCTCCAGTTGCACAGATCAGACATCAGAGTTAGAGAGAGAAGATCGGAGAGACTTGCATGCTCAACATTCCCGGGTTCAAGCAATACGTATCCAAAAATACTTGATTTTAAAATCTATTTTTGGTAGCTTGGTTTTCAATCTCTCTCTGAGGCCGTGTCCGAATTCGATGAATTGTGGTTAAAAATGGATGAATTTTTAACCACTACTGTCATATTTTAACCTGCTCCACAGCTAGTCTAATTTTTAACACATTTCATTCAATGCGAAATGTCAAAATTTAACCAAACGTCAAGTTTTAACCACTTTTTAACCCAATTCGGACACGGCCTGACTCTAACGGCGTTAAAAAAAGCACTCTGAATGCATTCAATTAGGCAAAAGTGACAGTTCTGATTCTGAAAAGAGAATATCCTATTTGAATTTTAAAACAGAATGCTTTTTCTAGATTCCAGAGTGCAAATTGAAAACGTCAAACAACGAAGGTTTCTTTATTTCTAGATTGAAATTATCAACCGCCAACGATCATATATATGTTTCTTTTTAATTGTAATTTTTTTAAGATTTTATCACCGCTATACAATTTTTGGCTGGACTTTCTTATACAGGCTCCTGAATTTGGAGAATGGTCTCAATCGATAGATTATCGTTAGTTAAGCACAAATCAACTGTTTTTTATATGTTACCGGGAATAAATATTCCTATTTTTAATTAATTAAATAAAATTTCATTTTGAGCACAGAATTCATGAGTAAATGTCATTTTTAGGCCGTGTGCGAATTGGGTTAAAAATGGGTTAAAACTTGACGTTTGATTAAATTTTGACACTTCGCATTGAATAAATTGTGTTAAAAATTAGACTAGCTGCGGAGCAGGTTAAAATATGACAGCAGTGGTTAAAAATTCATCCATTTTTAACCACAATTCATCCAATTCGCAAACGGCCTTAGTATCGACAGACTGCGTATATTTATGGAATTTTTTCAGTACGGGAATTTTCTTAAATATTTCCCTTTGAGGACATTTTGAATTTCATTCGCCACGCACTACAAAATATAATCAAATTTGTTACTACTACCTACAAAATTACCGAAGTTTTAAACTATTACTTAAACTTACATTTCCGCATCATAAATGAATAATATTAAAATGTCATTCGAATTTTTTTTAGGCCGTGTGTGAATTGCGTTAAAATGTGTATTAAAACTTGACGTTTGGTTAAAACTTGACACTAGCGTGGTGAATAAAATGGGTTAAAATTTATCCAGCTGTGGAGCAGGTTAAATGGGTTAAAATTTTGACGTGTTTTTTTTTTATGAATGATAGAGAAGTCTGCTTCTGTTTCTTTGTTTTGGCTTCTTCTTCTCCGTTTTATTTAGTTCTTTGTTATGACTAATTAATAATTGAATTGATATTTCAAAAGATTAAAATTAAAAATAAATAGAGTGGCGCGACAGCTCTTGAAGAGCCAAGGCCTAAGTGGCTTACTCTCATCAACAATTCCCTAGGTGCGTGTGAAGAATTGAGGGGACCTACAATTTTACGCCGATTCCGAACGGCAAAGTTGAGAAGCACTTTTTCATGACAGATGATACTCTTGGAAGTTTTGTCAGTTCTTCGCAAGAGGCAGTGTCCGTGAAAGATGAAATAAAAACTTTGGGCCCGAGTAGGATTCGAACCCACGACGTTCTGCTTAGCAGCCAACGCACCTAACCACTAAGCTACGGACACTACCTACTACGGACAGATTAAAATTAGATATATCAAATTCATCATATTTTAAAATCGAAAAAGTTTGTATCAGCTGTGAAGACATTTTTTTTCAGTGTCACCACACGAAAAAAACAATTATCCAAAAAGGGAAATTTTCGTTTGAATATTTTTTATTGTTCCTTCAAAATATCAATTTTTCACTGCAAAATGGAGCAAAATGATTAATTCGTCATTTTTAGTGGCTTTTCATGAAATTTATTGCTTAAAATTTGGTTTTGTACACAAAATCATTTTAACTAGAACAATAAACACATTTTTTGTTGAGGGAAATTTCTTCAATCATAAAGGAAATTTCTTAGTTCTACGCAGACAT
>CAKKXW010000005.1:28355894-28487215 GCA_920937365.1 Sphaerophoria rueppellii | reverse complement strand
AATCTTTTCGTGGTGAGTTTAAGAAAAACGTGTTTGACAATATGAAAATTGCGGGTTCTAGGGAGCGAAACGTAAGTCAGTTTCCTATCTTATTACATATTTGCTCTTCTTCTCCGTATGCTGTGTGGATAATCTTTTTGAGATATTGCTGTTTTTTAGTTTGTTAAGCTTAGTGTACACGATTGCCAGGTCTGACAATCATTGTCAGATCTGCAAACGTCTGACAATGTGTGAAAATGAGCTGACAATGAGCTGAAAATTTAATTTGTGTGTACACGGTTTGCGGAAATCTACAAACATCTGCAAATCTGTTGCCAAATATTTGTCTGACAATGTCCACAAACTAAATTGGCCAAATAGCTTGCAATAGATTTGCAAACATTTGTAGATTTTCTTCCAACCGTGTATACGCTAAATCAAATTTTGGATCTGCAAATTTGTTTTGAGCTCAGTGTCACACATTTTGACATCAGTAATTTTCGCCAAATTTGTCTGCCAATGAATAAATTTGCAAATGTTCCTCAAACGGCAACTGCAAATTTATTAACTGTCAGACGTTTGCAGAACCGTCAGAAAATAAAAAAAAAATTTGCTGATCTCCCAATGAATTTTGTGTACACACGATTGCCACATCTACAAATTCATTTGCCTTCAAAATATATGCAAATCAATTTTGTGTGTACACGGTTGTCAGCTTGCGTGTACACGATTGCCAGATATCTACAAATTAATTGGCAGATATTTGTCTGCAAATTAGGAGCCAAACAATTTGTCTGCAAATTTATTTGGTGTGTACACGATTGTTAGCCATTCGAGACAAATTTTTCAGTGACAGATCTGGCAATATTTGCAGATCTGGCAATCGTGTACACTTAGCTTTAGTGTTTTTTAATATTTTGTAAACATTTTCCTTGCTGCTTAATTTAAAAATAAAGTTTTTGAATTTAGAGTTCCACGATTTAATTTTTTTAATTTCATCGATGCAGTGATTGTTTAAGTCGTTTGACATATTTGGTGCATATATCTACAACTTGTGCAGTTTGTTGTTCATCTTTTGCTTCGACTATGACAATAAGATTTTTTTCGCACGCCTGCAATTGAATATGTTCTAATTGTTTTTATAGGAGAACTACTTTTGTTTGAAGTGCACTCAAATTATGTTTTAAGCTATCGTTTTCGGTTTGAGAGCCCTGATGTCTATACGTACCTCTTCTACATCGGCTTTGGTTGCGAGATTTTGAAGCGCTTATGAGCATTCATATAAAATTACAGCATCCAGATCTCTTTTGTTTTTAGGCGGACTTTTTTTATGGGTGTTTTTTTTTTTTTATTATTATTATTTGATAATTAGATGATATTAAGTATATTAATGCCCAATTTCATAGACGACTTTTAAATATTTAACAGGATTTTAAAACGTAAAATGAGATTTTTTGGTTTCACCAAGCGTTTTTTATAAATAAACAAACTTTTAAACACCCTTTAAAACTAAATGCCCATTTTTGGATCATTAAATTTTAAAAGTGTCATTGAATTTTTTGCAAACTGAAAATAACGCTTTCTCATTTTTTCTCACACAATTTTCATAAGGATGTCAATTTTTTCAAAAAAATACCTGAAATTTCCCATTTTAAGTTGGTGAAACTCAAAAGTTTTAAGGGTCTGATAAAATTTATAAAGCTTTTTGCTAGAAGAACTTTTAGTGTTTGTTTATGAAATTGGGCATAAGTATATAAATTCCAATGAGATTTCAAATTTTTCGTGTTTCTCACTTTTGGTAACAATTTCCTTAATTTAACTATTTGTTTTAAGTAATTAATCCAATTTTTTCAACAGAGCGATAAATTTTCTCACGATATGATTTAAAAAAAAACTTTCTCGTATTGACGCTGAGGAAAGATTTGCGTAAATGCGGCAAAGCAAGGATAGTCGGATAAGCTAGATTTAAGTTCCTAAATGTCAATTCATTTAGTGATGTTACGGGGTAACGGGTAGAGGGCAGCTGGTAGTGGAGTAGCGGGGTAGTGGGAGTCGGAGTAGCTGGTAGCATGTTGCAGGATGCGCGAGTGGGTAGCGGTCAGAGGGTAGCGGCGACATGGCGGTAGAAGGTAAGGGTAGAAATTAGTGGGTACCGGGTAGCGAGTAGAGGGTACCGGGTAGTGGAAAGCGGGTATAGAGGAGCGGGCAGTGGAATATTGGGATAGCGTGTATTAGGTTGTGAGGTAGCGGGTAGTATAGTAGTGGTAAGCTGGTATAGGATAGCGGTTATTGGGTTATCGGGATAGCATGTAGCAGGAAAGCGGGTAGAGGGTAGCGTTTAGAGAAGAGCGGATAGTAGGGTAACGGTTAGGGAAGAGCAGATAGTGGGGCAGCGGGTAGAGGGTAGCGGGTAGGGGGTAGCTAGTAGCGATAAGCTGAGTAGCGGGAAGCGAGCAGTAGGAAGCGGGTATCAGGAGGAGGGTAGCGGGTAGCGTTTTTTTTTAATATTTCAGTATATTGCAATTCCGAAGGAACATTGTCTTAGAAGAGTTCCTCCAATATGAGTTTTTCTTGTCTCATCCAACTCTAACAGTTCTATCCCTTTGAAGAATCATCTATCAACTCTCTATCACAGCATTAGTAATGTACTAATGTCTAATGTATTTTTTATTTTTTCCAGACCCCATCAGTATCACCAATTCATCCTGTCGCAAGGCAGAATTTAGCTGCAACTCTGAGGCTAGAAGTTTCAAAGAAAAAAATGAAAGAACTCCAAAGCAATAATTGTACTTACAATGACAATCTCTCGCAAATGGATTGGGAAGTTCGAAAAACTCCAGCATGGAAATCCTTAAGTCATAAGTAATCCAAAAAATTTTGTTGAAAAAATAACAGTTTTTCAAGAGATTATTTTTATTTAAGTGAATCTCATAAAGACATTTTAGCAATGCGCTTGGCTACGAGAAAAGCCGAACAAGAACTTCAAAAACGACAATATGAAATTCAGATGGAAATAATGCGTCAAAGAGTAAAATCAGCCCCGTTACTTCTTGAAGGTACAACATTTTGGGGCCCACATGTTGGAAAACTATCACATTCCTGTCATCAGGATAGTTTGAAAAATACTTGCCATCAAGCAGTACATTGTCGCAAGAAGAAGAAAAGCAATATGCTTAGCTCGAGAAAATGTTCATCAAAAGCGTCTCATTCTAGAAATTCAAATCACAGCACCAATATGAACGAGAGTGATGAGCTTTCGAGTTTAGATAGAGCTTATTTGTAGTTTAAATATCAATAAAAACAAATTGTGTGAACATTATTTGCTATTTGGTATTTGCATATCGAGTTGGATATTTATTAAAATTTCGAACTGAATCACAAAAAAGCCAATCATCTATCTACACTTTTTGTTGAATTGGAATCCCAAATGGATGCACTTGGGCTTTTACGTCGCGTCGCGTCAAATAAAGTGAATAGTTGTGCGATATAAACTGCGTACCGTTAATCAAACCGCACATAAAAAATAAATAAATAGAGTGGCGCGACAGCTCTTGAAGAGCCAAGGCCTAAGTGGCTTACTCTCATCAACAATTCTCTAGGTGCGTGTGAAGAATTGAAGGGACCTACAATTTAACGCCGATTCCGAACGGCAATGTTGAGAAGTACTTTTTCATGACAGATGATACTCTTGGAAGTTCTGTCAGTTCTTCGCAAGAGGCAGTGTCCATGAAAGATGAAATCAAAACTTTGGGAACGAGTAGGATTCGAACCCATGACTTTCGGCTTAGCAGCCAACGCACCTAACCACTAAGCTACGGACACTACACAATCAAACCGCACATACTCCATATTATACAGTCTTTTTACTTCAAATTTACCCTTTTACAAACCAAATTAACCCAATATTTTTAAATTTTTGTGTGAATTATTTGAAGAGCTACAGAGACAAAATTGTGGTTTATACTTGATAATGCTAGTATTCACAAAACGGAAGAAGCTCTTAACCTCAAACAACTCATTCGCTTCATTTTTAACCACAGTGCTTTTTTAGAAGGTAGTGTCCGTAGCATAGTGGTTAAGTGCGTTGGCTGCTAAGCCGAATGTCGTGTGTTCGAGTCCTACTCGTGCCCCTAGTTTTTATTTCATCTTTCACGGGTACTGCCTCTTGCGAAGAACTGACAAGAGTATCATCTGTCATGAAAAAGTGCTTCTCAACTTTGCCGTTCGGAATCGGCGTCAAATTGTAGGTCCCCTCAATTCTTCACACGCACTTAGGCCTTGGGTCTTCAAGAGCTGTCGCGCCACTCTATTGAGTTTGAGGTTGAGATAGTAGGCACATCTGAGGAGAGGGCAACTTCGAAAAATTGTCACAATTATTACATGAATATAATATTGTATGCAAAGTTACCCATTTTAGCTGCAGGAGAAGATTTGTAATACTATTGTAATATCCGGCTTGGTCCGACAGTTAAAACTTATTCACTTTGCCAATAAAACAAATCAATCACAAAATTATTTATTCATCACTTTCAATTTTCACTTTCAAACACAGTATCTTTACTTCATCGCAGTTTACAATCCATTGAATTGCTTCGCTTCGCTTCGCCATTTATAAAACTAAAATCGGTTCGAGAAACTACTAGGTTCTTGTAGGCGCTGAACGTTCTCAATGCTTAACGAAGTTCTCTTATTAATCACTAGAGTTTCCTACAATTCCTAGAGCTATATACAATTGTTTACTACTACAAATAAAACTTTCGCTACACAATTATTCAGCTATAACACAATATTAGAGTTATAGAGTTAAATAGTGTATACACATTACACTATTACAGTATGTACACATTACATATAGAAAGACATATATTGATATAGAGAGGTAGATTTATAAAGTGTATACATATTACATTGCCCTCTCCTTAGGATTGATCGTCCCGAACAAAACCATCGTTCTCATCACCACTGTAGCGATGTAGCCGATCGCGATGTACAACTTTAGGTTTTCCTCTGACTCCCTTTTGAATCCGGTACACGACATCGTTGATTTCTGTAATGACTGTACATATATGGACCTTCCCAGTCCCGTTGAAGTTTCGGTGACAACCCTTTTTGTCGATTGGGATTTGAAAGCCACACTCGAATTCCTGCTTGAAACTGTGTTGTTGTTGTTCGTGTATCGTACCGTGTCTTCATTCTTACTTACTTACTTACTTACTTATGGTGGCGCTACAGTCCAGCTCGGACCAGGGTCTCACCCAACAAACTTTTCCAGCCAGCTCGGTCCCTGGCTAGATGTCTCCAGTTTCGCACGCCAAGTTGGTTCAGGTAATCTACCACCTTTGTGTTCCACCGGAGTCGCGGTCTTCCTCTTCTGCTTCGTCCTTCCGGATTGGATTCGAAGACTACGAGCCGGAGCATTATTTTACATTCGCTCAACATGACCCAACCCATCTAAGTCGTTGGACATTTACTTTTCTGGCTAGGTCAGTGTCGCTGTACAGCTCGTACAGTTCTTGGTTGAATTTTCGTCTCCATTCGCCATTAATTTTTCTCTCAAAGCAGCCCAAAGTGTTTTCATCAGATGTTGCCATAGCCCATGTCTCTGCATCATACATGAGGACCGGGATGATGAGGGTTTTGTAGAGTGTCACTTTAGTTGCTCGGGAGAGGACTTTACTAGTCAATTGCCTTCTAAGTCCAAAGAAGCAGCGATTGGCAAGAGTAATTCTTCGTTTGATTTCAGCGCTGGTGTTGTTGTCTGAGTTGATAGCGGATCCCAGGTAGACAAAGTCCTTAACTACCTCGAAGTTAAATCTGTCTGGGCGTTTGCTCCAAGACGTCGATGTTGGTAGTCCGACAGCATTAACTTGGTCTTGCCCTCGTTAACCGCTAGACCCATCTTCCTGGCCTCCGTCTCAAGGCTTACAAACGCTCCACTGACATCACGCTATGTTCTTCCAACTATGTCAATGTCGTCTGCGTATCCTAGTAGCTGTACGGACTTCTGAAAGATTGTGCCTCTGGTTTTGACATTGGAGCTTTGCACAATCTTTTCAAGAATGATGTTGGGGGGGGGGGGTCACGGGGGACCCCCCCCTAACAGGCCGCAGTTGAAAAAAATAGAGCTAAATCGATATTTTGCAAGCCGAATAGAAAAAATAAACAATGAACAAAACCTTGTTTTTGCTAATTAAGAACCGGGAAATAACCAAATGACCACGATTAACTTACTTTTGAGCCCTCTGAAAAAAATACTAGAACCGGAATTTTTAAGTTTAGAACCAATCCACACGACCAATGGAAAATGTTGAAAAAACTGTAAAACAAATAAAAGTGATAATATTTTTGAGACATTCAAAAATGAAACTAATTTAGATTCATCTTAACTTTCCTTTATAAACAACTGTGATAATAGTTCAGTTTCCATTAATATACTTTTTATGGGAAGATACAAACATATTTTTTTTAGAAAGAGAAAAGTTAAAGCACAATTCTTTGGGCCTTCATACAATAAGCTGTATTTAAAATGGCTGGGCTGGAAATGCCAACAAATGGCATCCAATTCACTCGTTTTTTGGAGTTCATTGTTTTTTACATGTTGCAGATCCGCAAATCAAAAAATTGATGATGTTGTTAATGGTGACTGCGCCGAAAAAATACAGGAATACAAAAAAATTGCTATCAAATTCATCTTTAGTAAAAAAAAAAACCCTAAAGTCTACTTTGAATACACGTCGTAGAAATTTAATTGATTCCGAAAGTCAGAATAATTGATTTGTATATGGCAATGCATCTTTTGATTTCGTATTCGTTACGGAGCTCTACTTTCGGAATTTTGCTAAGAAGAACTCTGTGATAGGGGTGTCTATGAAAAACATCACCTCAATTAAAATTTATTTGATTTGCTCCGATCGGGTTAATTAAGCTTTGAAGAATCCGTCAAAGGAATCCTTGTTTTATCTTCTTACTTTTGCTGTTTTTTTTTCTGGTTTTAATTTTGTTACCTTCTTTTTTTTATTGCAAAATTTAATAAAAACTATCTTGATTCCAACGACACTGAAATCAACAATGGACAGTTGGTATGCAGCCAAAACGCACTAAGTCATACTTTTAGGATTTTTAGATTTAAATGCAAAACGGTTAAGAATGATGATATCGATGTAGTGAAATAACATACGGAGAAATATTTGACTTACTTTTTGAATTATTTGAGGTATCTTTTTGCACGAAGTCAGAAAATACAACTTTTATACTGGCACAACGCACTAAGTTGACTTAGTGCTATTTGCCTGTAACGCAAGAAAAATGATATCACTACTAGTTTACAGGAAAAAAGCATTAATGAGACTTAATGCCTTTTTCCTGTCTGCAAAAAAAAAAATGTTCAATTTGAAAAAATGACTTAAGAAGTATGCCATGCCATGAGGTAAATGTAAGAAAAAAGCGGTCGAATGTAAATAAATCAATACAAATTGTAAGTTTCTCAGTGAGTAAAAATCAACTAAATTCTGTGTGAGTCTTAATTAGCTTTAAAATATGAATAAGAATTCTCGTTCTTGGGCAATACTCCAATTGGGTAAAAAGAATAAAAATACTTTTGGTAAGTTGTTGTCTATTTTTGTAAGGTAATCATAGTTCCATTCAAAACTGGTGTTTTACTTTAAAATAGTTGAAAAAAAATGTCCTTCGCAAGAAGAAATTCATGAAATGGTTCTAGATGAAACCCTCGAGCAAGAAATTAACTTTGGTTAGATGATTGAATTTATTAATTAGGCATAAAAATATTGGTTTTGAATAGTCCTAGGTGAAGAAGAATTTTTCAATGTTGATGAAGCCGTGACAGAAGCAACAGAAGAAATCGAAGACTGCATCTTGGATCCAAGTTATAGTTGTGAAGATGAGGTCGGATCAAATGCCAATATGGAAGATCAAACATTACATACCAATCAAGCGGATACTTGTGCCGGCCAAAACAGGAATGCAAATATTGTTGCACTGTTTTTAAATTTATAGTGCAAACATCTACTTTGCACATTGTTGACCAAAAATTTTTAGAAAGTGGTCATTCTTGCATGGAAGTTGATTCTATGCATAGTGCCATAGAAAAACAAAAAAAAGTTCATGTCAATTTATTGCATCAATGACTGGCTAAATATATTCAAAGCTGCAAGGGTTCGAGATCCAAAAAAAAAACCTTACGAAGCTATTGAAATAAAATTTGAAAATTTTTACAACTTAAAGTTATTAGCCGAAAACCTTATAAAAAATAAGACAATTGACGCTGACGGCCAAAAAGTTAACTGGCTTAAAATTAAATGGTTTCGGTACGAAAAAATAAACCGGGAATACTTCAATTCAAATATGAATTTGGCGAAAATTTTCGAAGCTTGAACGTTTCTAAGAGCTGTCTTCTTAAATATATGCCGGTTAAAGAATGGCCAAAACTATACACCGAACCACTTAAAATAAGCTCAGCTAAGAAAAAAGACCTCATCGAAATGTGTAATAAAGGCGTTATTCCTGAAATTTTTCATTCTTGGTTTTCATCATTACCGTCACAATGTAACTAAACGATTACCTGCCAGAACCAGATGCATTAGATGAAAGTGATATTGAATAATTTATTATTTTAAATTCCAACTTTTTACAACCTTCAAATATATAAAACCTTCTTTCATTACTTAGTTTTTAATTGTTTTGTATTGTAAAATTACTTATTAACCTATAATAAAGCTCTTGTCTCTACTTTTGGACTAAAATCATGTTGTTTCCTTTAACTTTATATGTCAAAAAAGTATTGATTACAAAAAAAAAAATAATTGGAAACCACTACAGGTAAAAGGCACTAAGGCACGACTTTTTTCATTTGCGTTCACATAATTATCATATTGGTTTTTCAAAAATGAAATAAATTTTTGGAAACAAATGTCAAAATGTTGAGTTTGTGTTCAATGGGATTATTTTACAAATAACAGTTAATATTGAATTTTCACAAGAGAAATAATCTTAAAAATCGATTTACTCAAAACTACTTTTTTTTGGCTGCATAGCGACATGTTGTTCTTTCAATGTTTTCATTGCAAACTGTGAAGTTAGCCACGCTACCATAAAAGGCGCCAAGTCATTTGAAAACACGCGAGAAAACGTTTCAGAAGAAAATTCATAGTAAAAATATTTATTGGCTAAGATATTTCTTAGTTTTTAGTTTATTTAGTTTAGTTTATTTGGTCAAACAGAAAACAGTATTCTTATAGACTAGAATAAGTACAAAAATTATTTTACAAAAAAATATACCACATCCATAAAATAGAACAATATTATGATGAATAAATTAAGAATTTACAAGTAAGTTCAGTAGTCTATTTTTAAAGGATTCTCTTGAACAAATTTCGAAAAATCAATAGAATTACAAACCGAATTAGCCTCTTTTAAACATCTTGTAATTGGTTCATTACAGCCATAGTTAGTACGATGAAACCTTTCAACGAAGAGAAGAGATGTCCTGAAGTTTCTTGCAGGGATATAAAAACGCATTTCATTCAAAAGAAATGAGCAATCCTATTAGAAAGTATATCACGAACAAACATTATCGAAAAATATTTTCTACGAACAACGAGAGATTGAATTCCTATTAACAAACACCTTACATTATAGCAAGGCATAAACCTATACCAATAATAATTTATTTTGGAAAGCATCGCATTACTCTTATTCACAATTAAATCAATGTGCGGTCTAAATGTTAGCTTTTGGTCAAGGATTACACCGAGATGTTTCTTTTTTTCTGCAATACGTTAACACCTGACATTTGGCAACATTAAGATGAAGATGATTATTGTTACAACACTGTAAAAGCCTAAATAAATCCTCTTGCAGCAAATAACAGTCTTGGATGGATTCGATTTTTTTAAAAAGTTTTAAATCGTCAGCATATAGAAGGCACTTAGAGTGAACAAATATGTCTGATATATCATTGATAAATAACAGAAATAACAGCGGCCCAATATGGCTACCCTGGGGTACACCAGAAGGCACAAGAATAGAATCGGAAACACATGATTCGATTTTAACAATCTGAACACGATCAGTTAAATAAGATTCAATCCATTTCAGCAAACTGGAATGGAAACCAAGGCATGCAAGCTTATGAATTATAATTCTATGATCGACCCTATCAAATGCCTTGGCAAAGTCAATAAAAATAACGTCTGTTTGAGAGTTATCTTCAAAGTTCGATATCACAGAATAAACAAAGATAGATAAATTAGTTGCCGTAGATCTACCAGGTTTGAAACCATGCTGATAAACCAATATGTGTTCTCGCACAAAGAAAAAAATTTAATTGCAAATTATTTTTTCGAATAATTTCGGTATGACTGAAATTTTACAAATTGGTCTATAGTTGGTTATATTCTGCTTATTCCCAGCTTTGAATATAGGAGATAGGCATGAAACTTTCCATTAATTAAGAAATAAACCATTTTTCAATGAAAGATTGAATATACTCGCCAGCGGTTCAGCAAGGGAGGAAGCTAATTTATTGAGAAAGTATGGTGAAAACCCATCAGGACCAGCTGATTTTGAAGAATCAATTTGTTGTAATGCTTGCAAAACTTCATCAGAGTTGATTTGGAGAAATCCTAAACTAAACCGTTCAGACACATTAGGAAGACTTTGAACATTTTGATCATGTGCATAAACGGATTTGAAATAACTTGCAAAGAGATTACATATTTCTGAAATATCACTTGAAGATGAATCTGATTAGTACATACAATTTGGGAAGCCAGAGCTTTTACGCTTGGAGTTAATAAATTTCCAAAAATACCCACTATCCTTTTTTATATTGACCTCAGTTGAAGTTTATAATCATTATGAAGCAATAAATGCAGGGAATCAAACTCTTATGTTGTAACAATAAGTACATATTACGTAAAAGTTCATTATCTTTATTAGATTTGTATCTTTTATAAGCTTTGTTTTTTTTTTTGATTTCTTAGACCCGACAACGTTTTATTAAACCATACGGGATTAGAGTTGCATGATATATTTTTTGTAGGAACGAACTGTTCAACCGTATTATTAATAATAGTCTTAAAGCAAAGATAATAGAATACAAAGATGTCGCATCCCATACAAATTTTTGGAACCCAAAATTTTCAGACGGGGATCTGCCAGCAGATCCCCCGACATGTTGCTAAGTCAAAATAATGTTGCGAGAGCGACAAAAATCCTTAAAATAATTTGATCTCTTAAAATGTTTGCTTTGACAATTTCTCTCCCCGTTCTCTTTTTTATTGTTTTTCGTATTCAATTTCAAGGACATTGGCATTGGTTGGTTTTGAACAGAAATTATAAAAATGAATATGGGTAGCGAAAAGCGATGACGAGGAAGACGGTGACGGGTGCGATGGTACATGGACATGGTGGTTGTTATTTTTTTTTCTTTTTTTCATCATTTGCACGATCACAAAAAATTATTGTAAGTTTTCGTTGTTTAAAAGATATTTTGGTTTTCATTTTGTTGCTGTTTTGTTAATTTTTTTAAGATTTCAATGTGGAATTCTTTGAAAAGTTGGTTAGTTGTTGTGGTTTCGTAGATAGCTAGATTGTATGAAGCAAAAGAGAGAAAAATGATTTTTTTGTCATATATGTACAAGCAAGCTAGGTCGATGATCGAGTTAAATGAAAAAAGGGTTAGTTGATGTCCTACACCTGCATGTGTATTCATATTGCCTAAAGAATTTTGTTTTTGTAAGCTGCGTAAAAAAATGCAAACCAGTTTTATTTGTTTTTGATATTGTTCGTGAATAATGAGTTGTGGTAGTTTGAATTTGAAAATTGGGCTTTGCTTTTGTTTTGTTTTTATTTCTTGGGGTTGGTTGTGATATTGTGAATCGTATTCATTCACATATTTAAATATAGATCAAAAAAAGACTTATTGATGTCAGGATTTGTTAATGCGTATATTAAGTATGTTTGTAAATTTTTGATCTCTTAGCAAGGTCTTCTGGTTTTTTTTTTGTTTTGAGGAAAACAGGTGATGGGTACATTTCATTTCATTTGTTATCGTTCAAATAGAAAAAAAATCTATGAATATGATGTAGCTTTGAATTAACAGCTACAGTTTTTTTATTAACAGAATTTGTGGTGATTATAAAATCACATTAAACCCCGAGTTGCTGGTTCCACAACACCCTCCTCCAAAATTAGAAGAAATATTGTCTGAAATTGATGGATCTACTGTGTTTTCGAAAATTGACTTGGCTATGGCCTATCAGCAACTTGTTCTTCACGAAAACTCGAGAGAGTTCACGACTATTTCTACTACCATCGGTTTATTTAGATACACTAGAATTGTGTATGGTGTGGCCAGTGCACCCGCCATTTTCCAAAAAAAACAATAGATAGTTTTCTTCTCGGCATTAAAGGGGTCAAAGTTTTTGTAGATGACATCCTTATATTCGGAAAAACTCGAGAAGAACATATAGAAAGACTAGACATTGTTTTTTTCAAAATTACAAGATGCAGGCCTTAAAGTGTCTAGAAATAAGTGCGAGTTCTTAAAGTCTTCAATTAATTATCTCGGACACGTCATTGATCAAAACGGTCTTCATAAAGATTAAAAAAAAAATTGAAGCTATCTTAAATCTCTCTGCACCGAAAAATATATTAGAGCTTCAATCTTTTTCAGGTGTCGTAAATTTTTATAGTCAGTTCATGCCAAATATGGCAACAGTTGCTTCAGTCTTATATGAACTTTTACCAGATAAGTTTGAATGGGGTGTTAAACAGCAAAAGGTGTTTGACGATGTCAAATCTAAGTTATCCGAACAAAATTGCTTAGCCCATTTCAATCCAGATTTAAAATTAAAATTAATTGTCGATGCAAGTCCAGTCGGTTTAGGTGCGGCATTAGTACATGTTTACGAAAAGGGTGTAGAGAGACCCATTTCATTTGCCTCAAAGAGACTTACAGCAACGGAAATGAAATATTCACAATTAGAAAGAGAAGCGCTGGCGATAGTATACGGGGTGAATAAAAATCATCAATACCTTTTTGGAAATAAGTTCATACTGGTGACAGATAATAAACCCTTAGTTTCTATTTTTGAGGAGAAGAAGGGTATTCCAGCGCTTTCAGCAAATAGGTTGCAAAGATACGCCTTGTTTTTGTCGGGCTACACATATGAGGTTCAATACATTAAATCAAAAGCAAATATAGCTGATTATTTCTCGCGAGCGGTGGAAAATGTTATTCCTGAAGAATTTGAAAGCCGATATGGTTTTTGGGCAAACGATGTGTTTGTAAATTATTTGAAAGAAGGAAACATTATTCTCAAGTTTGAGGTTATTTAAAAGGAATCCTTAAAAGATATAACTTTGACAAAAGTGCGTCAATATATTCAAAACGGTTGGCCAAACCAATGCCCTGAACCGAAATTTTCTCCTTACTTTAACAAAAGAAACGAGTTAACGATTGAATCAAATGCAATTTTTTGGGGTTATAGAATAGTTATACCGGATTCTTTAAGAGAAGGCGTATTAAAAGAATTGCATAAGTCCCATTTAGGTATTGTGAAAATGAAGGGGCTAGCAAGAGCTTATGTATGGTGGCCTTCCATCGACAAACACTAAGAAGAAGTTTCCAACTCCTGTGATCAGTGTTTGCCATTTAAAAACAGCCCGCCAAAAAGCCCCCTAGTAAATTGGAATTGGCCACAAAAACCATGGGAAAGACTGCATCTAGACTACATGGGGCCGCTTTTTGGAAATAACTTTTTGATCATGGTTGATGCCCACAGCAAATGGTTGGAGTGCATCAACATGAATAATAACATCACTAGCTCTAAAACAATTGATCAGGTCAGGTCAATTTTTGCGCGTTTCGGTCTCCCGAAAACTATTGTGACCGACAATGGCACATCATTTATATAAAACGAATTCGAAAATTTTCTGCGTCAAAACGGCATAACACATTTGACATCTCCTGTACGCCACCCTGCTTCAAATGGACAAGCTGAAAATAGTGTCAAGATTGTTAAAACAGATCTTAAAAAAGCATGAATTTGAAAGATACACACTGTAATTTAAACAAATTGTTAGACGCATTTTTGATGGACTATAGGAATTCTATCCACGGAACAACTGGTTTTTCACCAGCTCACTTAATGTTCAATAGAGACTTAAGAACTAGGTTCGATTTACTTAACCCTTTTAAAAACAAAAGCAAGATTATTGCAGATGAATTAAAACAAAATGTCTTAAAAATGCAAAATAAACAAAAACAAAACTACGTCGGAAAAAAAGAAAGAAAATTGATGATTGATGATTCAGTAATGGTAAAAGATTTCACCACACCAGGTAAAGTTCAATGGACTAAAGGAAGAATTGTTCGCATTTTAGGTAAAAGATACAATTTTTAAATATGGGTGTTCCCCAAGGATCTGTTCTCAATTTATGTAAATTCACTCTTTTTACTACCTTTTAAAGGAAAAGTTTTTGATTTCACTCTTTTGCCAAATGTCTGCCTACGAGTCAACGTTAACGCAAAAACCTCTGATAACGGATCAATCATGATTTGTGTTTGTTCTTTTTTTTTTAGTCTAGAAATATTTGTTCTCCCTTATAAGAAATACCGTTTGTTGTTGATTTAAACAAAAACACTTTTAGAGCGACTTAAAGTTATGGTATCATTTTTGATACAAGGTGCATTTAAGGGTTAGTATCAAACTCGAATTTTTCACCACAGACAATTCTTAGCTCTCAATGTTTAAAAAAAAAACGCATTAATTCTGTTTTCGTTAGTTAAGCTATAAAAATGAATACAAAATAAAGCCCTGCAAGTAAAATAAAAGGATAAAAATATGTTGTATAAGCTCACTTTTAACATTTTACATAATTTTAAGGAACAAAAATGTAGCTAACAACAAAAAAATCATCTCACACGCACATATTACTACAGGTGTAAACTGCAGGGTACCCATCCACACTTATATGTACTCGATCAGCGATTAGCAAGAAATCCCCAGTTTTGCAACACAAAATTTTTTCTCGAACTACATGTTATTTGAACATTTCGAACATTTGAAATTTTAATTCAAAGCTACATTATATTCATAGATTTTTTTTGCAACGATGTACCTATGCATATGCTTTTTGTTATTATTATATAAGTTATGTATTTGAAAGATAAAAAATGAAATAAAATGTACCCATCACCTGTTTTGCTCAAAACAAAAATAAAACCAAAAGACCTTGCTAGCTAAGAGATCAAAAATTTACAAACATACTTAATATAGGCATTAAGAAATCCTGACATCAATAAGTCTTTTTTTGACCTATATTTAAATACGTGAATGAATACGACTCACAATATCACCACGAACCCCAAGAAGTAAAAAATAAAACAAAAGCAAGCCCAATATTCGAATTCAAACTACCACAACTCATTATTCATGAACCTAACTCTAGTACCCTTCTCGACGTATTTTTTGTTACCGAAGCCAGTAAAATCCTTTTTTATGACCAGCTGTCTGCTCCTGGATTTTCTAGACATGACCTTATTTACCTTTCATTTGACTTTTCATTTATGAGACCTGAGATAACTTTCCAATACCGTGACTTTAGTAATGTAAATTCATATGCTCTTGAATCCGATATTAGACAAATTCGTTGGCAGGACGTCTACTATATAGAATCCACATCTGATCAAATTGAATTTATTGAAAATAACCTTTACAGACTCTTTGACACCCATGTTCCTCTGCGGACAAAGACTATTAAACACAAAAACAACCATTGGTTTACAGACGAAATTCGTTGCTGCATCAACCAAAGAAACCGCGTGTATCAAAATTGGAAACGTTTCAAAATAGCTGAGGACCATCAATTATATCGCCAATTGCGAAACAAATGTGTAAGTCTCATCAACACAGCTAAAACCAAGTGGTTCTCTAATCATCTGAATCTTTCTCAAAATGGCCGCAAACTTTGGAAGAACCTGCGCGAAATTGGAATAGGGAAGCAAAAATCTGCTAGCCTTGACATTGACTGCAATGAATTGAACAACATATTTGTCTCGTCCGTTCCACAACCTTCTTCATCTATGAGCCTACTTCAAAATAATATTTTTTCTTCCAATCTTCTAAATGGGTTCAACTTTGCTAATGTGTCTGCCGAAGAAGTGGTGGAGAATCTTATTTCTATCAAGAGCAACTCTGTGGGATTTGATGGCTTACATCCTACTTTCGTTAAAGCAGTTATGCCTGTTATCCTCCCATATATAACATTTGCCATCAACTCAGTGTTGACTAAAAGTGAATTTCCATCGAAATGGAAATTTTCCAAAATTATCCCTGTACCTAAGAATAGAATTGGGACTGAATTTCGTCCCATTTCCATCCTTCCTTTTTTGTCCAAGTTGATGGAGAGATTGATTCATAGGCAGATTAATCAGCACTTTGACAATAACCACCTTCTATCCCCTGAGCAGTCTGGTTTTCGGTCTCATCACAGTAGTACCACTGCACTCCTAGATGTGGTTGAGCGGATAAGGAAAGCCATTGACGATGATAAGGTCACATTCTTGATTCTTCTTGACTACTCCAAAGCATTTGACACAATTGACCATAACACATTATGTAACAAATTAGCCACAGATTTCGGGTTTGCTCCGGAAGCAACTAAATTGATTCATTCTTATTTAACAGGGAGGAGTCAGGCAGTTGTTTCTGGGAATAAGGTTTCCGACTATATCTCAGTGTCGCGTGGCGTTCCCCAAGGTTCCATCCTTGGACCGCTTTTGTTCTCGGCATACGTTAATGACATTCCCAGAATAATTAACTATGGGAAAGTGCAAATGTTTGCTGATGACGTCCAATACCTCCAGAGTTCATCTCTGGGTCTCATAGAAAACTGTGTTAGCAACATCAATGACGACCTGTCTTCTATTCACAAATGGTCTAACGAATGTGGTCTAGTTCTAAATCCCCTTAAAACCAAATGTTTAGTTATCTCGCGAAATAAGGTTGACCTCTCCTATTTTCCCACAGTGCTCCTAAATAATGTTCCAGTTGAATACGTGCAGACGGCCAAGAACTTGGGAATCTGCTTTAATACGACATTGACTTGGAATGACCATATAAACGCTGCGGTTGGAAAGACATATGGCGCTCTCAGGACTCTAACAATCTCAAAAAAATTTACGCCAATTGAAACTAGAAAGATGTTAGCTAAGACCCTTGTTGTTCCAATCCTGACGTACGGATGTGAAATCTTCTTCAACTTGGATTCTGTGTGTTTAAGAAAGATGACAGTTGTATTCAACAATATTATTCGTTATGTATTTGGGTTACGTCGTTATGACCATATCTCTAACTACTCCTTAGAATTGTACGGTATAAGTTTCATCAACTTTTTAAACCAAAAGACTCTTACTATGTTATTTAAAATCATCCAGACTAAACAGCCACCTGACTTGTTCAATCATATCCAGTTTCTATCATCTAACAGAACTCAACTTATTTCAATTCCTAGATTTACCTGTCTCATATCTGAGCGACAGTTCTTCATTAGTGGGATTCGTCTCTGGAATACGCTGCCCCGTGAATTGAGAAGAATAGAGGAACTTAAATTATTCAAAAAGAACCTTTTCGAATATCTATCCACCTTGTAGATAGATACCTTTTATGTGTCAAATCATTAAAATTGAATCTTTTATGTTCTCAAATCATTAAAATTGATGTAATGGCGATATTGGGGATAATTCTATAATTGTTACTTTCTTTTTTTTCCTATCTATCTCTTTCTCTTTTCTCATCTCATCTCATCTTCTATCTACTTCCCGTACAATCTATCTTTCTACCCATCTATCTATGTCTTTACTTTTATTTCTGTTTCTCACTTTCTTCTTTTTCAATATTAACTTTTATTGTTAGATATTTAATTTACTTATTTTTTTAAATATAATTTACTAAATGTTTTAAAATACGAATGTCCTTTTATTACCATCCTAATCAAGGCTTAATTATCTAAAAGATGTATATCTTAATATTAAGTTCTTTTAAAAATAAATAAATAAATAAATAAATAAAAACATTATCAAAAACAAATAAAACTGGGCCCTATTGCTCCAACAACTTTTCACTTTTCACTTTGCAACTTTTCAAAATAATAATTTTCTGCAAAGTAAAAGTAAAAAGTGTTTCACCAAAAATGAAAAGTTCCTGACTTTTCACTTTGCAATTTTGTTTGTTTTCTTGCAAAGTGAAAAGTGTGGGCGTTTCACCAAGTTAAAATGTAGCTTTTCATTTTCAGTCGTAATTTGCAAAGTTGCAAAGTCAAATATTTATAATGATTTGATTGAACTCCTTGTCGTTATTTTAACAAATTCAAAATAAATAAATAACTCCGCTCGCTAGTGATGAAATAAAAAATATATATTCCAAATTATAACTCACAAAAAACCATACAATAATAAAAACATGTTATTAACATTCATAAATAAAAAATTTAAATTGAAATGTGAAGGTATCTCAATAACACACTTTATCTGAAAAAAATGATGTCATAAAATTTTTTAAAATAGCGTTTTCTTATAGGGTTTTTTTTTATTAATTTGTTATATATAAAGGTTCAAAACCGTTTTAAAATTGATTTGGGTATGCAGTGTTAAAGAATATGTTTACATTTAATAATGAAAATTCGATTTTTAATATTGACCCGTTTACGAGATACAGAATTTTGAAAAAAAAGTTAAAATATATATTTTTTTTAAATACGAACAAATTTTTGAAAATTTGTTTAATACAAAATATAATTTATGGCAATAAATACGTACTTTAAAAATATCAATCGGATCAGTAGTTAAGGCTGTAGGTGCGTTTACATACCTAGACAGATAAACAAAATCGCCGGACCCATTTCTTTCGACTTCTCCATCATTGAAATGTCACATTGCACAAAATCTCAACTTTTTTAACGAGTTCAATACTTGCCATATATTCAATATGTCGCAAGTAAGAAAAGTGAAAATGTTCAAAACAATGTTGACAAGAACGCCAAAAATGTAATGGAAGTGTTAAAAAATAGAAAAAATTCCATGCAATTTTTCTTTTAAAAACCAATGAGGTTTCCGAGTCTTCCATCAAGAACTTTCTATTTTTTCATTCGATATAAGCGGTTTTCAAACAAAAAATTTCACGCAAAAAACGAAGTTTTCAATCTATGTACATATGTTTGATTTTTCAAGTTGTCCGACTCCTTGAAGGAAACTTTACCATGAAAATTTCATAAATATCGGCCTGGCCGTTTCGGAGTCCATATCGGACTTTATACACACAAACATAGAAACTTGTACAAACATAAGTCCATTTATATATATTCTGTATATTCATTATTCATATTTATAAGGACTTATCAAGACAAATGACCAACCGCAAATGAAATTTTTGCTTTGCAAATAATTGAAAAGCTTTTCAGTATTTGAAATGCAAAGTGCAAAGTTTAAACGTTTGGTGAAACGAAATCGAAGAATTCTTTGCAACTTCACAAAACTTTTCACTTTTTAGAAAAGTACTTTTCACTTTGCAAATTTGTGGTTGGTGAAACAAAATTTGCAAAGAAGGATTTTTTTGTTTACTTTTCAAAAAAATAATTTCCTCTTTGCAAATTTTTTTTTTTTTTTTTATAATTTGCACACACTAAAGGGGCTTTTTATACCCTTATTATGCCAGAGACACAGTGAGCGCTTTAAGAAAAGATGAAGGGGTTTAAAAGTAAGTGTCGGTGTACATTGGTTTTGAATTTATCAACATTGCAATGACTGGAAAAGACAGAGTGTGGAAGGGAATTCCACATTCGCGTAGTACGGCTAAAGAACGATTCTCTATACTTAAGAGTACGTCCGAAGTTGGGCTCGAGGGTAAACTGATGGGCATTCCTGGAAGCGCGGGTATTACGGTTGAATTGTTTAAGGGGAGGAATGCAACTGGCTATTTCTCTAGAGCACTTACCGTAGAAGTAACGATAAAACAGAGAGAGACACGAAACGTTACGACGGTGGTCTAAAGGAGTGAATGCATCAGTAATGTCTCTATCACCGATCATTCTTACGGCTCTTCTTTGTATACCATCCAAGAGGCTTAAGTAAGTTACTGGAGCCCCAGCCCAAAGATGGGAATTGTACTCAAGCTTTGGACGGATATAAGTCTTATAGATGACAGCCAGATCAGACGGGGAGAAAAATTTCTTACATCGTCTTAAGAAACCCAAACATCTTGCGGCATTTTTGGCGACATCGCGTATGTGCTCGGTCCACAAGAGGTGGTCAGTGATGCACATACCGAGAATCTCGAGATGTTCGGTCTCATTGATGCAAGTGCCACTCATGGACAGTGGCAAGGTGGGTATATCCCGCTTCAACGATACAAGACAGCATTGGGTTTTCGAAGCATTAAACTCTACACGGTTTTTAATTCCCCATTGTACAATGCTGTTTAAGTCAGAGTTTAATGAGCTTATCATATTTTGCCGTTGCAGTTCCACATCCGAAAAGGAGGGATGTGAGTCTGGAAACGAATATGAAAAGCTAAGGGTACTATCGTCAGCGAAACAATTGATTGGATTAGAAGATACAGACAGGAGATCATTTATAAAAATGAGAAAGAGGGTCGGAGACAAAACGGAGCCTTGGGGCACACCAGCATTTATATTGTGGGTTTCAGACTTGAATCCGTCCAATACAACTTGTATTGAACGGTTCGAAAGAAAGTTTCTAATCCAACGAAGTAGGGATTCATCAATACCGAAAGCACGCATTTTCGATAAAAGAGCAAGATGCCAGACTTTATCAAATGCCTTTGAAATATCAAGTGCAACAATCTTACTTTCTCCAAAACGATGTAAAGATTTGTTCCACTGTTCGGTGAGATAAACCATCAGATCACCAGTGGACCTGTTGCTGCGAAAGCCGTACTGCCGGTCATTGAGAAGCTTTCGGTCTTCGAGATATTTCTTGAGCTGATAGTTTATCAGCGTTTCCATGACCTTAGTAAGAAGGGACGTAAGTGTAATCGGACGATAATTGGAGGGAGAAGAAGATTCGCCTTTTTTTGGGATTGGCTGGACAAATGCTGTTTTCCAACTACTCGGAACGAGCCCAGAAGAATAGGATAGATGGAAAAGCTTACGCAGGGGTTTTGCCAGCGTGGAAGAACACCTCTTCAGAATAATAGCGGGGATACCATCCGGACCAGCGGATTTATGTATGTTGAGATCCTTTAAGACTCTCACCACAGCACGAGTGCGGAAGAAGATTTGTCCCATGGAATCATTGACGCGCTCAAGAACTGGAGGAGTCATGACACTCACTGGCAGCGAAGAGTTGGCGGCGAACTGCCTAGCAAAAAGGTTAGCTTCCGCGAGAGAACTAACAACTGGAGTGTCATTGTCAACGAGCGTAGGGACCGAGGAAGAAGAAGAATTCTTCATATTTTTTACAAATGACCAAAAATTCTTACTGCCTTTGGGACATTGCAGTATTTTTTGCCTTAATTTTTTTTTGATCATGCAAAAATTTTGTCCGACGAATATGGGCATTGCAGGCCTTCCTGGCTTGTTTAAACTTGTTCCGGTTTTCCTCAGTTGGGTTGGCTCTAAAACACCGGAACTTTACTTCTTTTTCCCTGATAACCTCCTTACAGCTTGAATCAAACCATGACTTTTCCTTGGGTTTGATGCTTTTAACCCTATTCGGGATAAAAGTTTTCATTCCCAACATAATCATATTAGTAATCATATCTGCGCTGGAGTCAACATCACTATCGAGGAAGCATAGTGACCAGTTAAAGATCCGGAAGAAGTTATTGAGACCGTCCCAGTTGGCTTTCTCGTATTGCCATACGGTTCTCTTCGGAGTTCTTTCTTTAACTGGATTAGTTTGACACGAGAAATTTGTAGATATGATACTATGATCTGATCTACCTAGAGGCGTTAATACACTAATAGTGTATTTATCAGGGTCAGACGTAAGAAACAAGTCAAGAGGATTTTCCGCTTGGCCATTAATGTCCGATATTCGAGTAGGCTCAGTGACAAGCCGAGTTAGGTGGTTAAACTCAGCAAAGATTTCGACCCACAATCCTTCGGGTGTTGTCGGACCCGAATGGAGAAGCCACGAAGAATTGTGTACATTGAAATCACCCGTAATAACGATTTCAGTGTGAGGATACAAGGAAACAATTCTTTGAATGGAATCAGACAGAGCATCAAATTCGCGAGAAGTTGAAGCTCTGTCCAAATTTGGACTTCGATAAAGAAAACAATAGTGAATGATGTGCTTATTTACGGTGAACTTAAACCACATAAAATTGAAAAAAGGGTTGGAGCAGCGTCCATACTGTGGTAAGAATTGATAAGCAACATCATTCCTAATGTAAACGGCGAGACCATGGTGGAGGAAGAATAATGGCACTAAGCTATACCCATGAATGAGAAATTCAGTAGGATCGGAATTCTCACCTACTTGGGTTTCACTCAGCGCCAAAACAGCTGGCCTGTTAGACACAGTGTGGATGTACGTAGCAAGAAAATTCGTACGTAGCCCACGAACATTACAGTAATCTACACTGAAGTTGCCAATCATTGCAAGTAAAAAAATAAAAAAACCAAAACAGACGAGATCTAAAAGAGTTACTCTATTTAAATTGAAGGAATTCTTCACGATTGCGCGCCACTGTTAGTGTTATGCCTTAACAGCAGCGTGTATCGATCCGACCCTGGAATTCAAATAGCAGATCTCTATTCATCTGTTGTTGACGGCATATCACATGCATACATTGTTTGAGCAAAAAAAAACTCAATGCAATGTAATGCATATGGTAAGCCATGCAACTGTAAGACGGTAAACAAAGAGAAATGGGATTGTACTCACTGTGCTCTTGCGGTCAGCAGGTATTTTTTATGCCTTGTTTTTGTGTGTGCTTTTTTTTCCTTCTTTTTTTTGTATTTAGATTATTGGTTTTATTTAGTTTTCGTTGTTTTTATTATTTTATTTTTTTTTTTTGGGTTCAATTGATGTTTTAATTTTGGTTTATTGTTTTTTTTTTTTTTTGTATGTTGCGGTTTTTTTTAACACGCGCGCGGTGGGGTCGACGGACAAGGGCGGGACATAAAAAAAACAGATGACCGATATAGCACAGCACGGGCACAACCACTCTCGATGCACGCTAGACTGACACGAATTAGTGTTTGGTGAAACAGAATTTGCAAAGGTGAAGTGAAAAGTGAAAAGTGGTTGGTGCAATAGGGCCCTGGTTTGAATTTTTTTACGCAGCTTACAAAAACAAAATTCCTAAGGCAATATGAATACACATGCAGGTGTAGGACATCAACTCATCCTTCTTTCATTTAACTCGATCATCGACCTAGCTTGCTTGTACATATATGACAAAAAAATCATTTTTCTCTCTTTTGCTTCATACAATCTAGCTACCTACTAAACCACAACAACCAACCAACTTTTCAAAGAATTCCACATTGAAAACTTAAAAAAATGAACAAAACAGCCACAAAATGAAAACCAAAATATCCTTTAAACAACGAATGAACGGAGTAAAGCGTTTGCAAGTGTACACCTGCTTCACGCATATCATATGCGATATGCCTATCTTGTGCTTTCCATATACTCACAATAATTATTTGTGATCGTGCAAATGAGAAAACAAAATCAACCACCATGTCCATGCACCATTGCAACCCTCACCGTCTTCCTCGTCGTTGAAAGTTCTGCGCTGAAATGTTGGTTAAAAATATCCCTTTTAACGCAATTCACACAGCAAATGGATAAATTTGATCCCATTTTTTACCAAACGTCAAGTTTTAATACACATTGAAAAAGAAAATGAAGAAATATGAAAATTGAGTTATCTAGGGCATAGAGAATATATAATACCTAGAGTCGCGACTTCGGGTGTTCGCTCTCTTTTTGCCCATAAGCTGCAATTTGGTCGTTTTGTACTAACCCAGTGAGAATGTGTTAGTTTTCCAATGCTTTTTAAATGAGAAACTGCACCCATACATTCGCACTGAGTTAGATACAATGCTCAGGTTGGAGTCGAGGTGGGTTTCATGGGCTCAGATTTCGAAAATAAGATTCCGCTGAGCTCAGCATTTTCAAAAAAAACTTAAACATACAAAAAATGCATGCAATATGAAAAATAAATACGTTATATTGTTTTTTTGCACTTTTAACATATAATTGCACTATAATTTACCAATATTTGTATCAAAATTCTTAATATATCTTAAAAAAAAAGTCGTGCGTTTAGTCTCGTATTTGCTGTGGTGGAAGTCTGTCACTTTGGGTTTGTGCATCAGGAAAAAATTTTTGTCACGGCTGAGTGCTCACTCTTTTGTCACCTCTTACACAGGTTCACGGACACAAAAAAAGAGAGGATTGTTAGAGTTCACCTCAGAAAAATTTTGAGGGTGTTTTCGGCAAGGGAGGAAAAGGTCGCGACTCTAGGTATTATATATTCTCTATGCTTATTATTATCAACGTTATTAAGGGCTATTTGCTCAATCGGAACACAAATAATTTATGTTCTACTTAAAGTTCTCCTTTTGTATGGAGATTTTATGTCGAACTTAAGAATTCCGGAACGTCCCATATAAAAATGAAAACTTTAAGTTGAACATAAACTTATGTTCCAAACCAGCAAATGGGCCTAAGCTTCGTATGAGAGCGTAGCTTGAGGGTGGGTAACTCAGAAAAATGACTACTCACTCAAAAAAAAAAAATTTATGTATTAATGTAATAAATTTTTAAGTAAAACAAAATGGACGATTTTCTGCATTAGCTTATCCTGCCTTTGTTTTTTATTAATTGAAGAAATTTGGTTTGCTTTGTTTATTTGTTTATTCTTGTTATTTTTCTTATTTTTAATTTTTTTTGCTATCCTGCGAACCCCTCCAGAAAAAATTTCTAGATACGCGCCTGAGAACGCATCGACTGGTCTCAAACCTTTTTTGACATCAAAAGCGTTTGTCAGGTTTTTCCGACCATGATGGCACAGCGTGAATTTTCCATTGTCATCTTACACAGACGGATGAGTTTTTCTGGGATGCCAAAACTAGACATTGCTCTATATAGTTGGTCTCTATAGACGCTGTCATACGCGGCCTTGAAATCGATGAAAAGGTGGTAAGTATCGATTTGAAGTTCCTGGGTGTTCTCCAAGATCTGACCCTAGGGTGAATATTTGATCGATGGTGGACTTTCCGGGTCTGAAGCCACACTGATAAGGACCTACCAGGTTGTTGACGAAGGGCTTCAAACGTTCACACAGCACTGCAGACAAGATCTTATAGGCGATTTTAAGGAGACTTATACCTCTGTAGTTGGTACAGTTCAGGGGATCTCCTTTTTGGAGGATCGGGCATACGATGCTGAAGTTCCATTCATCGGGCATGCTTTCCTCCGACCAAATTTTGCAGATGAGCTGGTGCATGCTCCTAACCAAATCATCTCCAGCTGCTTTTTACAGTTCGGCGGCTTTATTCGACTTAAGTTAAGATATCGCTATCTTCACTTCGTACATGTAGGGTGGGTGGAATTGTTGGCCTTCTGCACCCAAATTGAATGGTTCTGTATTGCTGACGGAGTTTTGGTCGCCATCGCCATTGTACAGCTTAGAAAAGTGATCTTACCATATCCTCAGCACTGACTGCGGTTCTACTACGATGTTCTCATGATGGTCTATACAGGCTTCAGTTCGGGGTTTATAAGCCCTGAAGGTTTCTGTAGAACTTTTGAACCTCGTTCCTGCTGTGACATCCCTCTATCTCCTCGATCGCGCACTTCTCATTCTCCCTTTTTCTCTTTCTGAGAAAGGCGGCATCTCTGATGGCTGCTTGGCAGTGTTGCCACTGGTTCTCTATATTTTGTGCTGGCAGCAAAGGACTTCTGAGGAGATTTTCGGAGACACAATCGGGAAAGGATCAAGCAATCTCTTGCTATTGTAGCCGCTTGACATCGAATTTCCTCCTAGCATTTTCGCGTGTTGGCCTTGATGTTCGAAGAGTAGACACGTGCATTCTAGTGGACACAAACGTCCACTAAAACCTCTGCCTGTAAGCTCCTACTCTCCACCTCCCCGTGGTGAACATCGGGTGCCCAGTACCTTCGACCGAAGATTGGGTTCCAACCCCAGTGGGAAGTTGTTAGCGGCAGCAAAGAGAGAGAGGGGGAGGAGGTATGCGTCCACTAAGGCATGCCTCCTTTTCAACAGGCGGCAGCGGAAGAACTCCCAAGATGAAATCAACGGTGGCGTCTACAGTTCCAGTCAGGATGAACTACTTAGTGAACACCTTATAGGGCTACTACGACATATTTGCAGCCCAGGCCTATAAGGAGTGGTTTGGCCGGCTCTTCGTCTTAGAGTTAAACTTAAGACCTGGCCCTCCAGGTTGAGGGTCGTGCGTCGGGGTGACTGCCCAGCCACATAAAGAAACTATAGTTCCGAAACACCAATAAGCCTCGTGTTAACCAAATAGGTTGAATATAAGTTATCTTAGGGCACATAAACCGAAAGATTTGTTGAAAATAAGAGACAAGCACTTAAAACTTGTTCTTAAGAATTTATGATGATTCAAAATAACAATACACACGATTGTTGTTGAGTGAATGAACAAATGCGTTATTTATACTTAATTACATAAACATAAAATGCTGATACATAACAATTCAATAATTGATATTGCATTGGCTTCTGCTGGTGTCATCAAATCGCTGACTGTAACTTGTGTTGGCAAGCGATTAACATTTTCCCCCGCGTTGAATGGGAACTCATTCAACAAATTATACCTCGGAAACGTTGTATTTAGCTTTGGGTTGTGAGGAAGTTTCGTTTGACCTTATTTGTTTCCGCGTTTTGAACAGAAATATGACTCCCAGACAGACTGTTATTATGAGTGCCAAGTAGCTGATTGCGAAGTGATGAGTGTTGTCAGCTAATGCGTTTTTGTTAAGGTTTGCGAAGTTCTGCTGTTGTAGTGTTGAAAGTTGCTCTTGTAGTGTTTGAAGCGATTCAAGGTGGGAGGTTTCAAATTTTGGCATTTGATCTAAAGCTTATTGAACGTCACTTGAGCTTGCTATTGTTGACAAATTTCCGAAACTTATGAAGGATGATTGTATGTGGTTTGTTGTCGTTTGAATTCCTTGAAAGTGATAAGGTTGTTTCTCAATCTGCAATTGCCTTCAATTGAGAGAAGTCCAGCTCCTATAAGTTCCATCTGACTGGTTTCTGTCTTGCAGGGTACCAAATATCCATTGATTTTTGTTATTTAATTGGGTTCATATAATGTTGTTGATGGGACGTACAATATTACATGAAGTTGCGGTGTTGTTGGTGAACAGTGAAAATTCACAGTTGTACGCTCGTGAACCTGCGTGATATTTTGCCTTTCTGGTTGGGCAGAGGTAGTGCAGTTCCCTTCCTTTGTGGCAGTCCTTGAGTTCTGATGTACTCATTTGAAAGTATTGGTCTCTATGATGGTTGCTAGCCAAAATCTCGATAGTTGGGCTTATAGTGAGAACTGTTCAAACGGTAGTTTCTGTGATAGTGGCAAGTGATTTCGTATGTTTATGATTTCAGCCTTAAGTTGAACAGGTGAAAGTAACAGAGGGTTGATGTTGCCATTATGTACATCTGTTAATGTGTCAAGAATCGCGTTCTCTACACGTTGTAGATTAGATTCCATCATCATTAATTGCATTGCAAGTGTAGTGAAGATTTGAAATACTATCATTTGGTCAGTAGTGTTTCTAATTCTTGCAATGATCTCGTTGGTTTGAGTTTGAACCATATTTATGCGATTTTGTACTTGGAGCTGATCATTTTTTATTATGTTAATGGTTGAGTCGATGATAGAAGTTTGATTTTTTAACATTGCCAATAGCAGCGAATCATTGATATTTATATGGTTGATTGTTTTGGACAATTCTTCTGCATATTCGGAATCTAGTACCCCAAATAATGAGTGGGCTATATTGCCGACAATGTTTATTGCTGCTCTAGTGGTCCGATGTCTCGAGATTAAATTAGTATCACCTTGTAGTGATATCTTCGTATTGGTTAGGTGGTTGACCATCGCGGTGCATGTTGTTTTGAGCTGTAGTTGATTGCATAAGTGCTGGAGCGCCCTTGTTCCGTTGTTGAATGCTTCAAGTTCGGTAATGATAGGTGCTAGATCATAATATGTTATGATTTTCCATTCGTTCGTAATCAGGTTCATGGACCCAAGGTTTTTAAAGTATAGTCCGGGACTATTTTGAAATCTTGTAATGTTTATCAATGCTCCAAAAACCATTGGAAGCAAGCATAATGATAGGAGCATCGTTGTAATAAGTGACGTGTTGCCCGTTTTCCGTCGTTTTGCTGATGTCACCGCTTGCGTATCCTCATCTTTAGGTTCATGATTGCCATCTTCGATATCTTCTATGAGTGGTGCTAAGCGGTGAACTGGTCGCTTTAGTATTCCTGACTGTGTTTTTAAGTTGACCACTCGTATGACGCCATCCTGTCCTTTAAAGACGTCGACAATTCTTCCTAACGGCCATTTTAGGGTTGGTGTGTTGTCTTCCTTGAGTATGATCAAGTCGCCAATTTTGATGTCTTGTGGCCTCTTGTTCCACTTGTTTCTTTGTTGGAGTTGATTGAGGTATTCTGTAGACCATCGTTTCCAGAATTCGTGTTTAAGATAGTAGATAGTGCTGCAACGGTTCTTTAGGCCTTTATTTTCGGGAATTGTGTTGGGATCAATTTGTGCGGTAAGGGGTTCTCCAATTAGAAAATGTCCTGGCAAGATCATTTGGGTTGTTTGATAGTGGAGTTAGTGGCCTAGAGTTCAGGATTGCTTCAATTTCGATGACAACAGTCTCTAATTCCTCATGCGTTAGTGAAGCTGTTGAGACTGTTCGGAGTAGGAGATGTTTGGCTGATTTGACTGCAGCCTCCCATAACCCACCAAAGTGAGGAGCTCTTGGTGGAATGAACTTAAAAGTTATTCCCTTGTCACTGCTTGACTTGATGATGGATTCTCTAGCTTCAGTCGTGTATAAGATATCCTGGAGTTCGGCTAGCTGATTTTTTGCTCCGATGAAATTGGTTGCATTGTCACAATATAGTGTTTGGATTCTTCCTCTTCGACTGATAAATCTTCTCATTGCTCCAGTAAAGGCTTCTGTTGTTAGATCTGTTACTACTTCCAAATGTACTGCCTTAGTTGAGAAACAGCAAAAGACTGCTAAGTATACCTTGTGTGGTTTTTTGCCTCTGATTTTATAGTGTACCCAAAGAGGTCCGCAAAAGTCTACGCCACTGATAAGGAATAGTCTGTTTGGGATAACTCGATCAGCTGGAAGGTTCCCCATCACTTGTGTCATCAGATTCGATTTTGATCTCGTGCATCTAACGCAATTATGCACTGTTTGTCGGGCTGCGATTTTTCGTTTTATTGGCCAAAACTGTTGTCGTAAAATTGCTAGTAATGTTTGTGGTCCACAGTGATTGTGTTCGTTATGCTTTTGTGCGAATAGTAATTTTGTAATTGTTTCGTTATATGGGAGAAGAATTGGATGCTTCGCATCAAATGATATTGTTGCGGCCTCTAGCCGTCCTCCTACGCGAATAACCTGGTTGTTATCTTGAAATGGTGCCAGAGTTATAAGTGTGCTGGATTTAGAAAGACCCTTGTGGTTCTTAAGGTCCTGAATTTCGTTTTTGAATTCGGAAGCTTGTATCTGCCTTATGATGGTTGAAAGAGATTCGTTGAGTTCTATCGTCGAGAGTGCCTTCTGTCCCTCCGGATTGACCTTGATTTTATTGCATTTATTGATGAAGTTTCGATGTTGTATTGAATATATAAAATTACTTGCTGAGTCATCTTGTATTGCTATTGCAACCTGTTGATGCTTTCTTTTGCGTTCAATATCGGGGTGAGCTTCAATTTCTCTTGGAGTGGGTGCTTGCCAAGCCGATTCGTTCGAATGAAGGAATAATGGTCCATACAGCCACATGTGACAGGACACGTTCCACGTGTCGCCATTGTGATCCCCATGAATGTTCTTGTATCTTGATGATGATGTTGAGGATATCCAGGAGAGGACAATTTTAGAGTCTGTCCAAAGATATACTGATGCCTTAGGGAGTCGTATATCTTCTCTTACTCTGCGGGTAAGTTCAGCTCCCAACACTGCAGCACAAAGTTCTAGGCGAGGAAGTGTTTGCTGTTTTACTGGGGCTACACGTGATTTTGCACAAAGTAGTCTGTTGATTATTGTTCGGTCTTGATAAGTTGAACGCAATTACACTGCGGCTCCATAGGCTCGTTCTGATGCATCAACAAACGTATGAATCTGTATGGTTGTCGGGTTCACTTTGAATATGTGTCTGGGAATTCTTGCTTGGTCAAGATCTGCTATATCTCTCCTGAAATTATGCCATTCTTCTTTGAAGTTTTGTGGAAGTTCGTCATCCCAGGAAAGCCTTGATTGCCAGAGCTTCTGCATGAAGATTTTGGCTTGAACGACAACCGGGCCAAATAGTCCTAATGGATCGAAAATTCGTGCCAGTTCTGAACTAACCACACGTTTTGTGATTGAAGAAGAGCTGTTTACTTGAGCTCTTCCACATAGCTCGTCAGTTTTGGGTAGCCAAAACAGACCTAGTGTTTTGATTGTACAATCGCTTCCGTCGGTGTAATCAAGGCAGACTTGCTGATCCTCAGTGGGAATGTCATGTAGTAATTG
Source organism: Sphaerophoria rueppellii (assembly GCA_920937365.1). Lineage (NCBI taxonomy): Eukaryota > Metazoa > Arthropoda > Insecta > Diptera > Syrphidae > Sphaerophoria > Sphaerophoria rueppellii. The sequence continues at coordinate 28,456,425 of CAKKXW010000005.1, read as the reverse complement.
AGGATGATTTGCACACCATTTTCGGATATTGAAACCGGCGTTGTGAAGTAGTGTTCTTAGTTGCTTTTGTGCTTCAATTGCTTCAGTGATGCTGTTAGACCCACTTATGCAGTCGTCTACATAGAAGTCCTCTAACAGGATCTGACTACCGATTGGATAGTTCACCTTGCTTTGATTTGCTAGGGTTTCTAGGCATTTAGTGGCTAGATACGGAGCTGCTGATGTTCCGTAAGAGACGGTTTTCAGTTTGTAAATTCTTAGTGTTTCTGTTGGTTGCCGTCTCCAAAAGATGAGTTGATATTTCTGGTCCTCTTGATGAACGAGAATCTGTCGATACATTTTTTCGATGTCCGCTGTGAACACATACCTATGCATTCTAAAGCGGAGGAGGATAGAGAAGAGTTCACTTTGTACAGTTGGTCCAGTGTGCAAAATGTCGTTTAATGAGAGGCCCGTCGATGTTTTTGCTGAAGCATCAAAGACAACACGTAGTTTTGTTGTGGTGCTGTCAGGTTTGAGCACACAATGATGTGGTATGAAGAAGTGAGTTTTAGGGATGTCGGTCGGGTTCAGTTGTTTCATGTGACCACAGGCTTCATATTCGTTCATGAAACTCACATACTCATTTCTTAAGTCTGGGTTTTTACTCAATCGCCTTTCCAATGACATACAGCGATTGAGTGCTGTCTGTTTTGAATCGCCTAAGGCCTCGCCATTTTCTCGGAATGGTAGTCGAACCTCAAAACGATCGGAGGGGGTCCTAGTGACAGTTTGACTGAAGTGTGTTTCGCAATATTTTTCAGCTGTTGTCATTGATCTAGGTGTGCCTTCGAAGTCATCCAGTTTCCAAAATCTTTCGATGAGGTCGTTTGTGTGGCCGTCTTCGCTGAATATTGCACATGTAGCGTTATTGTAGGAGACGTTTGCTATTTTACCAGCTACTACCCAACCAAGGACAGTGTTCTGTAATACTGGCATCTTGTCACCAATTCGGATCTGCTCAGGGCGCAGCAGTTGATGATATAGTTCTGCTCCAAGGAGAACATCAATTTTGTCTGTCTGGTGAAAGTTCAGGTCGGCTAAGTTGATGTTTTCAGGCATTGACCAAGTTGTTGTCTCTAAGTCCTGTGTAGGTTGAGGTGAAACGATGGTTGGAAGGATAAAGTCTTCGAGTCTGCAGTTGAAGTTTCCAATTGATAATTGGAGTTTAATGTTGACTCGTTGTGTGGAATTCCGTGTTCTACGCCCTATGCCTTCGATGCATAAAGATGATGGATTGGTTGATATGGACAGCCGTTTTATGAGTCGTTCTGAGACTATATTTCTTTGTGAGCCTGAGTCTAAGATTGCTCTGACTATACAGGATTGACCGTTGTTTGCTGTGATTACAATTCTTGCGGTAGCCAAAAGCACATAATCATGGTTGAGATTGAGCTTTTGAATTGATGCTACAGTAGTTGGACCTGGGGCTTCACCTTTCGTTGTGGTGGAGTTTCTGGATGTTGAGTCTGACGTAGTTGTGCCTGTTGAGTTGGATGGTTTTGAATTTTTCTCAGTCAAATGCAAAAGCGTGTTGTGTTTCTTGTGCACTTGGAACAACTTCTTGACGTACACGTTTTTGCCGAATGATCGGGTTTCAGGCAGTTCACAAACCATCGTTGCCTCTGTGTCCATTTCAATCGTTCAGCGGGGGACATCTTCAGGAATCTTTCGCAGTAATAGATGGGATTCCCTTTATTTCCACATACCTTACACTTGTCGATGTTGGAGCTCGCAATGTTGGATACGACCTTAGTTCTATCCTTTCCCCCAACAGCTTCTAAGGCCTCAAAGCGGGTTTTCAAGAATTTGAGGAATTCTTCCATTGTTTGCAGCTCTCGAGGGTTATTCAGCGATTGCTCATACAGTAGATGACTTTGGCGATCTAATTTTTTCGTCAATAGGTGTATGAGCAGCGGAGCCCATGAATTTGTATCAATGTTCAGAGCCTTTAAAGCTGCTAATGATTCATGAATTGTGTCATGAAACTCTCTCATGTCCTTGACTTCTGAGGTTTGCTGCGGCAAACCCAATATTTTTTGGATGAAGGACTATACTTGGACTCTTTTGTTGCTGAAACGATCTTGAGGAGTTTTCCAAGCTATCGAATAGTTTTCTTCTGTCAGGTCTAGGTGTCTCAAGAGACGTTCTGCGTCCCCAGAAACGTTTGTTTTCAAGTACCACATTTTTTGAACTGGTGGTAAATTTTGATCATGTATCATTTTAGAAAAAATGTCAGAAAAAGTCTGCCATTTTAAATAATCCCCGTCAAACTTCAGTACTGTCATCTTCGGCAGTTGCACTGCTAGATGGTCTGATGTTCTTGACTTATCTGAAAGTCCTTTTAGCTTCACTCGATTCTTCAGAACCGTTATTTCTAGTTCTGAATATGAGTTCATGTCGTAGACCTCTGAGAGTGGATCTGCACATTTTTCCCAAATTGAATAATGTAGTTCTTCAATTTGGTCCCAGAGTTTGTTCATTGCCTCTAAACATTGTGTGGGCACTTCTTCCTTGACTCTGCCGTTGCTGAGATGGGCTAACGAGTTCATTAATGTCTTCTGACGGCGCATGAGTGTGTTCACCTCGGACGTCGAAGATTGCATTTTATTGTTGATCTTATCTGAGGTTTGGTTTTGACCTTCCTCAGTTGCGCTGGGCTCTATTTCAGCTAGCGACTTTTTAAATATCTCCATGTACTGTTCGGTTACCTCTCTTATTTTGATGAAATAATTTGAGGTGAAGTATTCATGGTTAGGTTAGGTTGGAGTGGCTGTCTGGATGTAATAGACTCACTTAGACCTCAAGGGTCCATTGTGATACCACTAATGAGGTTACTCATGGGAGAGTAATGAAATTAAACAAACCATTTTGTACTTTTAATGAAGTAAGAAAGACATTTTGTGTCTATCGTTGCCAGTTCACCGGTATTATCGAAGAAGGGATTACCGAGATATTTATTCCTTCTATTGGAGAGTGCTGGACATGTACACAGAAGGTGTTGGATTGTTTCCTCCTCCTCCTCGTCCATGCAGCTTCTACAGAAGTCGTTTGCGTAGACCCCAAGCCTTAAGACATGTCTGCCTATGAGGCAGTGTCCTGTTATGACTCCAGTTGTAGAGCTTATATTTTGTCTGCTCAGTGAAATCAGACCTTTTGACCGTTTCAGGTCTATGCTTGGCCATATTTGTTTGGTTGCTAGGCAGGTGGTACCCTGTGACCATCTAGCATTTGCTGATTCTAGAGCATATTGTTTGAGAAGATATTTGCATGTAGCAAGTGGTGTTCCTATGTCATGTTTTTGTCTTACATGAGGCAGAAGTGTTCCGTTTTTGGCGAGCTCATCGGCTTTGCAATTTCCCGGAATGTCTCTGTGGCCCGGCACCCAAATGAGGTGAATATTAAACTGTTCCGTCATCTCATTCAGAGATGATCGACAATCGTGGACTATTTGAGAGTTTGTGGAGACAGACGCGAGAGATTTGAGAGCGGCTTGGCTGTCCGAGAAGATTCGTATATCCTTGCAAGATATAACGTTTTCTTTGAGCCAGGATAGTGCCTCTTTAATCGCCATTACTTCTGCCTGGAAAACACTACATTGATTAGGAAGTCTGTATGATAGACTGAGATTCAGTTGTTCCGAATAGATACCACTTCCAACTCCATAATCGGTCTTTGAACCATCTGTATAGAAGTGTATCGTATTGTCTTCCAGGAGTCTCTCTTCTTCCCAGGAAGATCTTGAAGGGATGGAGACATGGAATCTTTTATCGAATACCATTTTTGGGGTGGTATAGTCTAGGCGATCTGGGATAGATCTGAAATTGTCTAGAATAGTAGTATGACCAGTATTGTTACTGTTCCATTGAGACGTGGCTCTAAGCCTCACACATGAGTTGGCTGCCACCATTTTGGAGAAGATGTCAAGAGGTGTTAGGTTTAAAAGCACTTCCAGGGCTGCGGTTGGTGTTGAGCGAAGTGCTCCTGTGATGCACATGCCTGCAGACCGCTGGACTTTGATGAGCTTATTTAAATTTACCATCTTGTCCAGTGCGGTCCACCATACAACAACTCCATATATGAGTATCGGTCTGATTACCGAAGTGTATAGCCAGTGGGTTATTTTTGGGGAGAAGCCCCATTTTGATCCTATGGCTTTTTTACAAGTGAAAAGCGCTACGGTAGCCATTTTTACTCTTTCATCAATATTAGCCTTCCAATTTAGTTTTTTGTCTAAAATGAGGCCTAAATATTTAGCTTGGTCGGAAAAGCTTAATGGTATTCCTTTAATCTTGGGTGGGCTAATCTGAGGAATTTTGTACCTTCTCGAGAAAAGTACTAGTTCTGTTTTATGTGGATTGACGTCCAAGCCACATTGCTTAGCCCAATTTGTTAGCCTATTTAAGGCATTTTGTAGGAGTTCCGAGAGAACTTGGGGATGTTTCCCAGATATGGATATTGCAACGTCGTCAGCATAAGCAATCACCCTGAAACCCTCTGCTTCCAGTGATGTTAGTAGGTCGTTTACTACCATGTTCCATAAAAGAGGCGAAAGGACCCCACCTTGGGGGGTACCTCGATTCACCGATCTGGTGGTAGTAAAGCTTCTCATGCTAGAAGTTATTGTCCTGCTTTTGAGCATTAGACTTATAAGATCTATGAGTGATTTCTCTAAATTCAGCTTGTCCATTGCTGTTCTGATCGCCTGGTAACTGACGTTGTTGAAAGCTCCTTCAATATCTAGGAAAGCTACTAGGTTGTATTCTTTGTAATTGAGGGAATATTCAATACTACGTACGAGCGAATGAAGTGCTGTTTCTACTGATTTTCCCTTAGAGTAAGCATGTTGAGCTGTGGAAATGAGACATGGTTTTAAGTTATGTCTAATGTAAGTTTCAATCAGTCTTTCCAAGGTTTTGAGAAGGAAGGATGATAGGCTGATTAGTCGAAGATCTTTAGGGTTAACGTGGGAGGGTTTCCCTGCTTTAGGAATGAAGACTACTTTTGCCATTCTCCAGGCTTTGGGAATATATCTCAACCTTAAACAGCTTGTCAGAATGATTTCCAATGGAGGAATGATCATGTCTGAGCATTTTTGTAGTTCGGCCGGAATGATTCCGTCTGGTCCTGGAGATTTATATGGATCAAAGCTATCTACGGCCCATTTCAGTTTTTCCCGCGTTATTAGATCAACTAAATCGCTTGTAGAAGCTTGAGACTCTGATGTTAAGTCGTTGAGTATGCTAGAGCTCCCTGGAAAGTGGGTGTCTAATAACAGATTAAGAGATTCCTCATCTGTGGTAGTCCACGTGCCTGCTTCTGTCATTAAAGCACTGGGTACTGTTGGACTTTTTGAGAGAATTTTTCTGAGTCTTGAGGCTTCTGAAGTATTTTCTATTTTTCCACAGAAGTTTCTCCAAGAAGACCTCTTTCTCTTCCTCAATTCTTTCTTATATTGCTTAAGAGCCTGTTTGTATAAGTCCCAGTCAGAAGGAGATCTAGTGTACTTAGATCTATTGAAGAGTTTGCGACAGCTCTTCCTGAATGGTTCTAGTTCTTTATGCCACCAATGAGGTTTCTTTTTACCCTTTAAAATGGTTACAGGGCATGAAGTTCTCATTGATTCGTTGAGGGCTTCGGTGAGATGATTCACAGAAAGGTCTAGTTCATCTTTACTGGAGGAGCTTTTAAGAAGGTTGTGATCAAGCAGTTGTGCTAGTACCTCCCTATAACGTTCCCAGTTTGTATTACGGTGATTGCGAAAACCCGTAGATATATTTGCCACATCATTGAGCTCAAACTGAATGTATCGGTGGTCGGAGAAGGAATTCTCTTTTGAGACATGCCAGTTTGAAATCAGATTGTGGATCGAGTCAGAGGTAAGTGTAATATCAAGTACCTCTTTCCTGTTCTTGGTTACAAAAGTGGGTTCATTACCAATATTACTTATGAGTAGGTTAGTGCTTAATAGATAATCAAATAAGGACTCACCTCTCTCATTTATATCAGAGCTACCCCATACCGTGTGATGGGCGTTAGCGTCCGATCCAATTAGGAGACCAACTTTTTTGGATTGTGCGTCCACAATTGCCTTCCTCAAGGTGTCTCTTGGAGCTGGGCTGTCGTGGCCAAGATAGGAGGATATGAGCCAGTAGGTGGCTTTATCCGTTGTTAAGACAGCGGTGGTGGTGTCCTTGTCGCTGTAATTGGGGAGTAAAAATACATTTAAGTCATTTTTTACTAACATGCATGACCTTGGTTCACCTTTCTCCGATGCATACAATAGTTTATAGCCAGGAGTCCTTAGGCCTCTAATGGTGGAGTTTGAGACCCACGGCTCCTGTATCAAGACGATGTCTTCCTTGTTTCTATGCAAACGGAGTATCAGGTTGTTTGCGGCCATGATGGCGTGATGGAGATTAATCTGAACTAATCGCAGCATTGCTACTTTTAGTTAGATTAACCTCCACCACTGTTAAGTCGGCGTTATCATCGTCTGAGGAGGAATGAAGTAGGACTTCCTCACTCAGAGTGATGCCTAGGGTGGAGTCTTCAGTATCCATGTCGGAGTTTCTGTCGACCATAGAGTTAGCCTCCGTCGGATGGCTTGTTTAGGACTTTGGAGGTCGATGGTTCCAATGGTGGTGTTGCATCGACTTCCATATTTGGGGGTAGTGAAGCGTTTCCTTCCGCTGAAGGGGCTTTTGTGGGGGGCGCGTTTAGCGAGTCTTCGTCTTTTTTGTAGATACGGACTATGATTTCATCAAAGCCGTACCTAATCACGCCTTCGGTCGCGGCCAGTGGAGCCAGTGATTCCCTATTGATCACCAAGAGAGCTGATCTATAGCGGCCCACTGTCTCCTTCTCAACCTTTGGGATCTTCCAGTCGTGAGTAGGTAGGTTTGGGTTGCTTGCTTTGATTAATTTCATAATCATATCTGGGCAGTTGTGTAGAGCCGGGACCATTAAACGTGCTCTCGGTCGGCAAGGAATATTCTCCCTTGTAACAACCTCGAGCTTGGCACCCGGCTAGACTTCTGACAAGCCATTGACAGCAGCCCTGTACAGATCGAAAGATCTCTGATCACCACAGGCGATGAGTTTGATACGATTTTGGTACCATCCTGCATCGGCTGTGTCTGGGAGAGGTCCCGGATTCTCCTCGATGACAGATAAAAATCTGAAACCAAGGTGAGCCTTGACGTCTGCCCATTGATCATGAGAGATGTTTCCATCCACATGACTCCTGTCAATGACTGCGGCTATGATCTTGCCTTTGAGCGCGTCGCTAAAAGAGAGATCCTTATTGAAGGTTGTTGTGCTGCTGGCATGCACTTTCTGCCTTTTCGCATCAGGCTTGTCGCCCTCAAGAGACCTATTGCGCTTTGACGCTGAGTCGCTGCAGGCCGGTGTGTTAATTTTGCTAAGGAAGCCACTGGCCCACTCGAGTTTTCGCATTTGCTCCGGGGTTCTTTCCGCCGCCGGTATGACACCAACTGCGGCTAGAATCCGAGTAGCATTACGCTGATCTCGATTGGCCTGTGACCTCATGGACCTCTTTTTGGCCGACCCAGAGCTGTGTCCATGTGACACAGCTGTGGATCCATCTCCAGATCTAATCGCTACCGATTCCAATCAGGGTACGCCCTCAACCTTCGAGTCATTTCCACATGTCGTAGATTTTGCCTCTCCGGATGGGGTGTCCCTTCTTGGGGTCGCTTGCAACGTCCTAGCATGGGGGGGGAAGGGTTGGGGTGTGGATTTGCCGCCCTTGGGACAGCCGAGCGTCACAGCTGTTCCACTGACGGGTGGTTCCTTCAAGTAAAGGTTGCGGCTAGTAGAGGGAGAAAGACTCCCGCTACTAGTGGCAACCACAGGGTTGACAACCCGTTCACAACCCTGAGTTGACTCGACAGCCTTTTCAGGAGATGTGACCGCATTGGCAGCCCTGGCACGATTAAGTTGTTTTATTATTTTTCTATTTGTTTTTTTCATTTTGTTCCCACGAGTAATGCGGAAAGACGGTCAGCCCCGGCAGAGCCGCTTGCCGGGGTAAGGCAGAAATATGACGGACCTTGCCACAGCATCCGAAAGAGCTCGTTAATGGCTGGTTTATCCCCAGCCTTTCATTCTTCGGCACGGTTTTCGTACAAAGTACGCTCACACCACCACTGAAATTAGGAACCTCTAAACTCTAAAATACTCCGACCTCATCTTGAGTATGCATGCCAAGTTTGGTCCCCTTATTATGAACTCCATTCACTAAGAATTTGAAAATGTCAAAAACGTTTCATTCGATTTGCCCTGCGAGGTCTCCATTGGGAAGATTCTTCCAACTTACCTCCTTACACCGACCGACTAAAGTTGATAGGCTTGCAACCCTTAACTACTAGACGAAAAATCGCCGACTTATCGTTTGCTCACCAATTGTTATTGGGCAATATAGATTCCCCGACACTCCTGAGTAAAATCCAACTCAACACTAACCCTCGGAACATGCGATCTGTCTCTCTTTTTAATATTCCTCATCACCGCACAAACTATGGCCATGGATTCTTCGAACCAATGTCCAGAATTCTTCGTCACTGTAATGCTGCAAATTCAGTGTTCGATTTTAACATCTCTAAATCCACTCTAAAAAATACCCTTTACTTCTACCCGCTTCCTTGAGACCCTTCTAAAACGAAATGTTTGGGTTCTTGTTCAATAAAGAACTTCTATGTGGGCCTCCACGAATCAAGGTTCAAAATCGATAACAAGAACCCAAAAAAAAAAAAAAAAAAAAAAAAAAAAATAGTTCTAAGTTAGTGATAAGCTTAAGTTAAGTCAAAGCTTGGATTAAGCTAAATAAATAAATAAATATGATTGAATTAGGTTTCCGAACATTGCACTATTGAGGAGTTACAACAATTCAGCGACCCAACTCAACCTTAGCTAATCACTATCCTGCCAAAGACAGAACACTGTAGTGATCATTGCCCGCCTGGCACCCACTTGGAGGGTTTGAATGAGGATTTTTGCCGGGCCATGAAGTATTCATGGTCGGTTGTAGATTCTATCAAACTAAGCTCCTTGTCGTTAGCTTCAAAGCCTTTCCAAATTACTTCCAGTCGATTTAGCCGGGAGGCAAAATACTCTCTGGTCGTTTTCCTAGATGGCGAGTCTTTCTTGAAGGTTCGGACCAGTGTTTGGATTTGTTCTCCAGCCAGGAATTGTTCGGCAATAATGTTCTCCATTATGGACAAAATTATCAAATGGAAGATTGTTGTTTAAATGTCGGGGTCAGATATGGACGGAATTAATGATGACGACCCACGCAAACGATTTAAGCACAACGAATTTCGGTTCAGCACGTGGAATGTTAGGTCCCTTAACAGGCCACGTGCAGCCCAACAACTACCGGAAGCCCTTGACTGCTATAAAGCAGATATAACTACCATCCAAGAAATGCGATGAGATGGTCCGGGCCAACCTACGTAAAATGAAAAACTGCGATATTTACTACGGCGACTGCTACCGGGAACAAAATCAGCGTCTATTTGGATGTGGATTTGTATCTGGGACTCGACTCAGGAGAAAGGTCTTGAGTTTCAACTCAGTGAATGAGTGCATCACTACAATCCGTATCAAGGCTCAATTCACCAACATCAGCCTCATCTGCGCTCACGCCCCCACTGAGGAAAAAGATGAAGACACCAAAGACGGTTCTACGAGCTCCTCGACAAGACCTATGAGCAATGCCCTAGCTATCGTCCTTGGAGATTTTAATGCTAAGCTGGGTAGAGAAGAAATCTTTGGTGGAATAATCGGACGCCACAGCCTACACGACACCACCTCCGATAACGGATTTAGGCTAATCGACTTTGGTACGGGGCGAGAAGTAATGGTAACAAGTACGCGATTCCCACATCTCGATATCCACAAGGGAAGATGGAAATTTCCTGACTAATCAACCACCAGCCAGATTGATCACATTGCGATCGACGCACGACACTTTTCTAGCATGCAAGATGTCCTCACATTTCGAGGTTCTAACATCGACTCGGACCACTACCTTGTAGTAGCCAAGGTACGAATGCGGATATCCCGATCAAGGCCAATACGCGAAAATGGTAGGAGGAAATTCGACATCAAACGGCTACAATCGCAAGAGATTGCTAGATCCTTTCCCGATCGTGCCTTCGAAAATCTCCTCAGAAGTCTTTTGCTCTCAGCACAAAATAAAGAGAACCAGTGGCAACACTGCCAAGCAGCCATCAGGGATGCCGCCTCTGAAGTGCTAGGGTTTACACGGCCGCCACAACGAAACCCCTGGTTTGACGATGAATGCCGGCGAGCACATGCAGCTAAATAAGAGGCATACAAAGCGGCGCTGCAAAGAAGGACACGAGCAGCTCGTGAGCTCTACGAGCAGAAAAGGAGAGAGGAGCATAAACTTCTCAGAAAGAAAAAAAGGAAGCATGAGAAGCGCGTGATCGAGGAGATAGAGGGATGTACCAACAGGAGCGAGGTTCGAAAGTTCTACAAAAAGGTGAAACAAACCTCCAGGGCTTATACACCCTGAACTGAAGCCTGTTGAGACCATCATGGGAACATCGTAGTAGAATCGCAGTCAGTGCTGAGGATATGGAAAGACCACTTTTCCAAGCTGTATTATGGCGATGACGACCAAAACTCCGTCAGCAATATAGAACCATTCAATTTGGGTGCAGAAGGCCAACAATTCCACCCACCCGACATGGACGAAGTGAAGATAGCGATATCTAAATTTAAGACGAACAAATCCGCTGGAGCAGACGGGCTAGCCGCCGAACTGTCCCTTGAACTGCACCGAATACAGATGTGTATAAGTCTCCTTAACATCGCCTATAAGATCTTGTCTGTCGTGCTCTGTGAACGTCTGAAGCTCTTCGTCAATAACCTGATAGGTCCTTATCAGTGTAGCTTCAGACCCGGAAAGTCCACCGTCGATCAAATATTCACCATACGGCAGATCTTGGAGAAGACCCAGGAACTTCAAATCGATACCTACCACCTTTTCAACGATTTCAAGGCTGCGTATGACAGCGTCTATAGAGACCAGCTATATAGAGCAATATCTAGTCGGAAAATTCACGCTGTTCCATCATGGTCGGGACGCTTTTGATGTCAAAAAAAGGTTTTAGACAAGGTGACGCGTTCTCTTAGTAGTAAAGTTCTCTCCCGAGCAACTAAAGTGACACTCTACAAAACCCTCATTATCCCGGTCCTCATGTATGGTGCAGAGACATGGACTATGACAACATCTGATGAAAACGCTTTAGGCTGCTTTGAGCGAAAAATTCTTCGAGTGATTTTTGGTCCTGTCTGCATTAATGGAGAATGGAGACGAAGATTCAACCAAGAACTGTACGAGCTGTACAGCGACACTGACCTAGCCAGAAAAGTTAAGGTCTAACGACTTAGATGGGTCATGTTGAGCGAATGGAAAATAATACTCCGGCTCGTAGAGTCTTCGAATAAATCCGGAAGGACGTCGCAGAAGAGGAAGACTGCGACTCCGGTGGAGCACACAGGTGGTAGAGGACCTGAACCAACTTGGTGTGCGAAACTGGAGACAGTTAGCGAGGGACCGAGCTGGCTGGAGAAGTTTGTTGGGTGAGGCCCTGGTCCGACCTGAACTGTAGCACCACCATAAGTAAGTAAGTAAGTTCTCATGATGGTCTCTACAGGCTTCAGTTTGGGGTGTATAAGCCCTGGAGGTTTATTTCACCTTTTTGTAGAACTTTCGAACCTCGTTCCTGTTGTGACATCCCATTATTTCCTCGATCGCACGCTTCTCATGCTCCCTTTTTTTCTTTCGGAGAAGTTTATGCTCCTCTCTCCTTTTTTGCTCGTAGAGCTCACGAGCTGCTCGTGCCTTTTGTTTGGTGCCCGGAATTAATCGTCAAACCAGGGCTTTCGTTGCGGTGGCCGTGGAAACCCTAGCACTTCAGAGGCGCCATCTCTGATGGCTGCTTGGCAGCCAGAGAAAGAGTTTTTCGGAGACACGATCGGAAAGGATCTAGCAATCTCTTGCGATTGTAGCCGTTTGACGTCGAACTTCCTCCTTGATCGGGATATCCGCACACACTGTTTCTAAAAAAACTATTGGAGCACAATAGCTTCGTTTAATTATCTTCACTAACCCATATGGGTTAATTTTTTGCACACAAAACAACAACAACCTGGAACCCCGATACCTATCGGGGTTTATTTTTTAACTCTACAATTTGTTCTAACTATGGCGGATAGATGGCGAGTTTGAGACAAAAAAGAAATTATTGTAGAAAGATTTATTAACATCAGCCATATTAATAAAAAATAACACGTATTCCACTCTTAGATACAGTTTTATGAAGCCATAGGATAACAGTCAATTCAATTAGAATTAATAAAAACAAGGTGTTTGTGGAAAAGCAAAATAAAATTTATCAGGGTTGCGTCTCGGATAAAAACATAGCTTGAACTTCAACCTTCATAACCCAGATCGTTTTATTATCACGAGGTAACCCATATGGGTTAGTGAGGATAATACAACGCGGCTAATTTCAATTTAGTACTTCGTTACTCAGTAGTAAAGCCTCAAAAACTCCAAAATGGCCAAAAATCGTACTTTTTCAAAGGGAATTCCATCAAAATAAAGACATTTTTCGCTAACATTTCTTAATGAGCATAAAATTCGACATTTAAACTGTATAACTATTGGAGAAAAAATTAACTTTTAAAAGAAAAAAGAGTTGAAAAACTATGAATAAAATTTGTATTTTTGATAAGCAATTTTTCTTATGATGCGATATTTATTTTTTTTAAATCTCTTCATTTATTCAGTACGTACATTTTCTCAACACAGCAATCAAAACATTTTGAAAAAAAAAACTTTGATCAAACACATTTTATTTCAAAATTAGGGAACCTGCCTAAATTTGTAAATTCAAATCAGTAACGGCTGGCGGAAGTCACGATTCTCATAGGAAGGCGACTCTCTCTCTCTCTCTTAATAAGAAGCATTTAGTTAAAAATTTGTCGTCTGCAGTTGGGTGGCGCCGTAAGCAGTAAGAATTTTCAGTTTCAGTCCGGAACACTCTTAAATCGTTTGGGTGGGTCGTCATCATTAATTCCGTCCGTATCCGAGGCTTGTTGGTGGTTCGGAACTATAGTTTCTTTATGTGGCCAGGCATTCACCCCGACGCACGCAGGACCCCCAACCTGGAGGGCGAGGTCTTTAGTTTAGCTCTAAGACGAAGAGCCGGCCAAACCGCGTCTTACAGGCCTGGGCTGCGAATTTATCGTAGTAGCCCTATAAGGTGTTCACTAAGTAGTTCATCCTGACTGGAACTGGATGCCACCGTTGATTCCATCTTGGGAGTTCTTCCGCTGCCGCCTGTTGAAAAAGGAGGCATGCCTTAGTGGACGCATACTTCTTCCCCCTCTCTCTCTTTGCTACCGCCAACAACCTCCCACTGGGGTTGGAACCCAATCTTCGGTTGAAGGTACTGGACACCCGATGTTTACCACGGGGAGGTGGAGAGTAGGAGTTGATAGACAGAGGTTTTAGTGGACGCTTGTGTCCACTTGAATGCACGTGTCTACCCTTCGAACATCTGTGTCTTCATTCGGCCACTGAAAATCTTTGTTCTTAGCCTGGTATCGTCGTAAATCAGAAGAAGTCTTTCTTTGAGGTCATTCATATAATCATCCTCAGTTTGCGGCTCCGACGTGTGACATCCAAATTTCGATACGCCATCAAAAACAGTGAGCTGATTGTCGTCCACGACTTTGCAAAGATGTTTCTTCAGGGTTCAGTTGAATCGTTCGACCATGCCATCAGATTGTGGGTGAAGTGGTGTTGTTCTTGTTTTCTTGATGTGAAGAAGCCCCCAAACTTCCTGGAATATGTTTGATTCATAGTTCCTTCCCTGGTCGGAATGCAGTTCTAATTTAACGCCGAATCTGCTCACCCAGTTGAACACAATTTGGTTTGCGACTGTTTTGGCTTCTTGATTTGGAATGGCGTATGCTCCAGGCCACTTGCTGAAGTAATCCATGACGACCAGAATATAACGATTTCCATTATTTGTTTCTGGAAATGGACCCGCCACGTCTACTGCAATCCATTCGAAGGGTGCTCCGACATTATACTGCTGCATTTGGCTTTGATTCCTTTTGTTCGGGCCTTTGGTGGTAGCACAGGTATCGCATTTTCGGCAACATTTCTCCACACCTTCTCTTACATGCAGCCAGTAGAATCGTTGTCGAACCTTTTCTAGCGTCTTTTTTACTCCTAGATGGCCTCCCGAAACTCCATCATGCATCTCTCGCAGAACGTCTATAACCTTCGATCTCGGTAAGACTAGCTGCATTACATAGGACTTTCCATCCGCTGATTCCCACTTACGTCGAAGGACACCCTCTTGAACATGAAGCGAGTCCGGGCTTCTGGTGGAGATATCAACTTAAATGGGATCGGCTCTGGTTCGTTGGACGGTAACCACTTCTTTTTCTTTTTTTCTTCTTGGCGTCTGCAATGCTTACAGTCTTACAGTCAGTGCATTAGCATTTGAGTGAAGCTTCCCCTTCCGATGTTGAATTTCCGGGTGGGAAACAACTTGGGAAGTAACGTTGTTGTTGGGCGTTCTTTAGCCGTTGGAATTGTATAGGTTTTCACAGTGTTGGCAAGCGGTATCCCTTTGTGATAATCTGTACTGTCGTTGCAGATGTCCATTGTTGCAATTCCAGCATCGTGCTGGTCCTCCTAGCTGCCTCTTTTCGACGATAGCTTTCTGACAAGAGCATTCGTGGACCTCTAACTCTCTTACAAGATGCACGTTTTGAGAAGCTTGTTCTGCTGCTTCCATCGTGAGAGCGAAAGCCAATGCTTTAGGTAGTGTTCGCTTTCTAGCAATGGGAATAGCCCTTTGTAGATTTATATCGCCCAAAGCTCTCACAAAGGCTTCAACAGCAAGTTGATTTGTTATCTCGTTGCTAGCTGTTGCTTGTTCCTGCTTCTGTTCAACATCATTCTTTTGAGTTTCAAGTTGTCTAAGAACATTTTCTTCTAGTTCTTTGAGGACATTCTTTTCATTCTCTTCAAATTTGGCTAGAAGAAGAGACACCATGTTAGGTAAGGCGTCATTTGCATTTACCTCTTCCACTTTTGCTTGTAATTCGAAAGCAAATGTATTCGGGTCTTCATTTTGTTGCTCCACATATTCCTGCAGCCGTTTAACGAGTTCCTTTTTTACTTCTGTCTCACTTAAGCTACGGTTGCTTGGTTTCGCCCTTAGCTCAGGGACAGTTAAATCTTTCAAAACTTAACTCATTTTTATTTTAAAATTCACTACTTCACACAAAATAATTTTATCACTGCTCACTATTTTCTGTGCGAATTGGATGAATTGTGGTTAAAAATGGATGCATTTTTTACCACTACTGTCATATTTTAACCTGCTTCGCAGCTAGTCTAATTTTTAACACATTTTATTCAATGTGAAGTGCCAAAATTTAACCAAACGTCAAGTTTTAACCACTTTTTAACCCAATTCATACACGGCCTTACTTACTTTCTTATATACCTGTCTCTTTTATTGAGAAAGAAATTCAGTGTGCATGTGAATTTGTATAGTTGCACATTTGTGCTGCAAATGTTTGCGTTTTACTTTTATGAACATTTGACATTTATCATTTGCACTTATGAAAAACATGCATTCGTCAGACTTTCGCAACCATGCATTTATGAAAGCACCCTTTATTCTCAATAAGTTTTATGGCGTTTTTAATTGGCAATCTGGAATCTGGAATCTGGAAAAAGCATTCTGGTTTTAAAATTAGAAGGGAATTCTCTTCTTTTCAGAATCAGAACTGTAACTTTTGCCCAATTGAACGCATTCGGAATGCCTCCCATGGTCGACAGGTCGAAGCGGAGTAGGCTGTTACTACCAATTTATTAACAATTTTATAACTTTCTGTAATTATTTTTTTTTTCAATGAATGTAAGAATAACATGTTTAATAAAATAAAGAATTAATAATAATAATAAAAAAAAAAAATTACCCCACGAACGAAGTGTTCCCACCAAGGCACTTTCACCGAGGGACGGCAGCGAATGAATTTCTTCTTTGGAATCAACGGTGGCGTCTCCAGTTCCAGTTAGGCCGAACTACTTGGTGAACACCTTTAAGGGCTACCTCGACTTATTTGAAGCCCAGGCCGTAAAAGGAGCGGTTTTTCCGGCTCTTGCACTTGGAGCCACATCAAGTGCCTGGTACTCCAGGTTGGGGGTTGTGCGTCGGGGTGACTTCCCGACCACGTAGAAAAAATATTAGTTGCGAAGCAACAAAACAGGCCTCGGAAACGGATGGATACACTGATGACGACCCAAGCAAATGTATACGATTTTCGGATATGCACGTGGAATGTTAGGTCCCTTAACAGACCGCGTGCTGCCGAACAATTAGCGGAGATCTCAACTACTATAAAGCAGACATTACCGCTATCCAGGAAATGCGATGGGATGGACCGGGCAAAAGGAGGATGAGAAACTGCGACATCTACTATGGTAATTGTTACCGAGAGCAACAACAGCGACTCTTTGGATGCGGGTTAGTCGTCGGAAGCAGACTCAGGCAAAAAGTCTTAAGAGCTTATTTGGTGATCTGTTTGAATTTTTTTATTGAAAAAAGTATGTGTTGATAGGCTTACAGATCAGTGGTTTCCGAATGCAAATAAAACAAACTTTATTTCATACTTTTCCCTGAAAAAAAGGATGAAATAAAGTTTGTTTTATTTGCATTCGGAAACCACTGATCTGTAAGCAGGTTGACAGGCTTACAGATCAGTAGTTTCCGAATGCAAATAAAACAAACTTTATTTCATACTTTTCCCTGAAAAAAGGATGAAATAAAGTTTGTTTTATTTGCATTCGGAAACCACTGATCTGTAAGCCTGTCAACACATACTTTTTTCAAAAAGTCTTAAGCTTCAAATGCGTGAGCGAACGCATCACGACAATCCGAATCAAGGCTAAATTCGGCAACATCAGCGTAATATGTGCGCATGCCCCACAGAAGAGAAAAAGGACGACACCAAAGACGAGTTCTACGAGCAATGTCCTAGTTATGACATTAAAATTGTCCTCGGCGATTTTAACGCAAAGCTGGGAAAAGAGGACATCTTTGGTGGAACAGTCGGAAAGCACAGCCTGCACGAAACCACTTCCGTTAACGGATTCAGGCTGATCGATTTTACTGCGGTGCGAAATGTTGTGGTAGCAAGCACCTGGTTCCCTCATCTCAACATCCATAAAGGTACATGGAGATCTCCTGATCAATCAACCGTCAACCAGATCATATTGATTCATCAGATTGCGATCGACGGAAGGCACTTGTCCAGCATTTTAGATGTTCGAACTTTCCGAGGAGCTAACATCGACTCGGACCACTACCTCGTCGTAGCCAAGGTAGTGCTACGAATATCCCGCCAACGGCCAAAACAAGGAAATGCTGCAAGAAAATTCGACGTCGGACGGCTACAATCGCAAGAGATCGCCAGATCATTCTCTGATCGAGTGTCAAGTAACCTCTTAAGGAGTCCTATGCCGCCAACATCAAGTATCGAAGACCAGTGGCAACATTGCCAAAGAGCAGTTAGAGATGCCGCCTCTAATGTGCTGGGTTTCACACAGCCACCAAAACGAAACCGCTGGTTTGATGAAGAATGCAGGCAGGCCCATGCAGCCAAGTAGGAGGCATACAAAGCGGCGCTGCATAGAAGGACAAGAGCTCCTCGTGAGCTCTACGAGCAAAAGAGGAGAGAGGAACGCCGGCTTCTCAGGAGGAAAAAGAGAGAGCATGAGAAGCGTCAGATCGAGGATGTTGAGAGAGCCAACAGCAGGAATGAAGTTCGGAGGTTTTACCGAAAGGTTAAACAGCTGGCTCAAGGTCATCGAGCAAGAACTGATGCCTGCAGAGATAAACAAGGGAACATCATAGTAGAATCGCAGTCAATGCTGGGGATTTTGAAAGACCACTTCTGTAGATTGTATAACGGCGACGACGAACAAAATACCGCCGTCAGACAGGAGCCTTTCATTGGAAACGATGATAGCCAACAATTCCGTGTACCCGACCTAGAAGAAGTGAAAACCGCAATATCACGGCTGAAATCCAACAAAGCCGCTGGAGCAGATGGACTAGCTGCTGAGTTGTTCAAAGCAGCAGGCGACGAGCTAGATAGGAGCATGCACCAAATCATCTGTAAGATATGGTCAGAGGAATGCATGCCCGATGAATGGAACCTCAGCATTGTTTGCCCGATCCTGAAAAAGGGAGATCCTCTAAACTGCGCCAACTATAGAGGGATAAGTCTACTAAACATCGCCTACAAGATCCTCTCTGCCGTAATATGTGAACGTCTGAAGCCTTTCGTCAACAATCTGATTGGTCCTTATTAATGTGGCTTCAGGCCAGGAAAGTCAACCATCGATCAAATTTTCACGTTGCGGCAGATCCTCGAAAAGACCTATGAACTCCAAATCGATACCCACCACCTTTTCATCGATTTTAAGGCCGCGTATGACAGCATCTACAGAGACGAACTGTACAAAGCTATGTCTAGTTTTGGCGTCCCTGCCAAGCTCGTTCGCTTGTGCAAAATTACGATGGAGAACTCACGCTGCTCCATCAAGGTTGGCAACGAGCTCACGGAATCTTTCGACGTCAAAAAAGGATTCAGACAAGGCGATGCACTGTCATGCGATTTCTTTAACATCGTTCTTGAGAAGATAGTGCAGAACTCCAACGTCAACACCAGAGGCACTATCTTCCAAAAATCTGTTCAACTTCTCGCGTACGCCGATGATATTGATATAATGGGAAGAACACAGCGTAATGTCAATGGCGCCTTTGTGAGAATTGAGACAGAAGCGGCAAAAATGGGTTTAGCGGTAAATTAGGGAAAAACGAAGTATATGCTGTCGTCGACGAAGGACACCCAACACCGACGGCTTGGGTAGAACGTCACAATAGACACATACAACTTCGAGGTAGTAGAGGAGTTTGTCTACCTAGGCTCCGCTATAAACACGGGCAATAACACCAGCGCCGAGATCAGACGAAGAATAACTCTTGCTAATCGCTGTTTCTTTGGGCTTAGAAAGCAATTGAGTGGAAAAGCCCTCTCTCGAGCAACTAAGGTAAAACTGTACAACACACTCATCATCCCAGTCCTGCTGTATGGTGCAGAAGCATGGACCCTGACAAAATGGGATGAAAGTGCCTTAGGCTGTTTCGAGAGGAAAGTTCTTCGGATCGTCTTTGGCCCCGTGTGCATTGAAGGGGAATGGCGAAGAAGATACAACAGCGAACTTTACGGGTTGTACAACGACATGGACCTAGCCAGTAGGGTCAAGGTCCAGAGACTCAGATGGCTCGG
Organism: Sphaerophoria rueppellii; assembly: GCA_920937365.1. NCBI lineage: Eukaryota > Metazoa > Arthropoda > Insecta > Diptera > Syrphidae > Sphaerophoria > Sphaerophoria rueppellii. The sequence continues at coordinate 28,436,937 of CAKKXW010000005.1, read as the reverse complement.
TCATTTAGAGCGAATGGACACCAATGCTCCGGCCCGGAAAGCCTTTGACACTCTTCCCGAGGGACGTAGAAGGAGAGGAAGACTGCGCTCAGGTGGCGCACTCAAGTGGAAGAGGACCTCAATCAACTTGGAGTGCAATACTGGAGACGACTATCTAAGGACCGAGCTAGCTGGCGGAGACTGTTGATTGAGGCCAAAGTCCACAACGGACTGTAGCGCCACCTTAAATAAGTAAGTAAGATTACCAATTAAAAACGACATTAATCCCACTTCTGACCATAGAGAATATATAATACCTAGAGTCGCGACCTTTTCGTCCCTTGCCGAAAACACCCTCAAAATTTTTCTGAGGTGAACTCTCACAATCCTCTCTTTTTTTCGTGTTCGTGAATCTGTGTAAGAGGTTACAAAAGAGTGAGTACTCAGCCGTGAGTAAAAGTTTTTTCCTGTTGCCCAAGCAGTGTTCCCACATATGGCCTCTATAGAGTCAAAATGGTCTCGTTTTTTTCTTCCTTGACTCCTGGACTCATTTTTATCACGTTTGACTCGTTTTTTTGCAGACACAAATAGGTACAATTACTAAGAATTTTATATTTTGGAAAAAAAATAATCACATGTTTAGTATATTTCTTGTCCTAAACGCTTGTATTTCGAACATTAAAACCATACACTTAATTTTTCGTATGTTCAAAATTAAAAAAAAAAAAGATTTCTGAGAGAATTTAAATTTTTTTTTGTAAATAACTCGTTTTTCAAGCTTCACAATCCTCTCTTTTTTTCGTGTCCGTGAACCTGTGTAAGAGGTGACAAAAGAGTGAGCACTCAGCCGTGACAAAATTTTTTTCCTGATGCACAAACCCAAAGTGACAGATTTCCACCACGGCAAATACGAGACTAAACGCACGACTTTTTTTTAAAGATTTATTAAGATTTTTGATACAAATATTGGTAAATTATAGTGCAATTATATGTTAAAAGTGCAAAGAAATAATATAACGTATTTATTTTTCATATTACATGAATTTTTTGTATGTTTAAGTTTTTTTTTTGAAAATGCTGAGCTCAACGGAATCTTATTTTCGAAATCTGAGCCCATGAAACCCACCTCGACTCCAACCTGAGCATTGTATCTAACTCAGTGCGATTGTATGGGTGCAGTTTCTCATTTAAAAAGCATTGGAAAACTAACACATTCTCACTGGGTTAGTACAAAACGACCAAATTGCAGCTTGTTGGCAAAAAGAGAGCGAACACTCGAAGTCGTGACTCTAGGTATTATATATTCTCTATGCTTCTGGGACTCGAAAATATTTTCCCTGCGGTAACACTGGCCCAAAGTGACAGACTTTCACCACAGCAAATACGAGACTAAACACACGATTGTATGCTTACTATTTCGATTTTCTCTTGTTTTTTTTTAAAGATTTATTAAGATTTTTGATACAAATATTGGTAAATTATAGTGCAATTATATGTTAAAAGTGCAATGAAACAATATAACGTATTTATTTTTTATATTACATGCATTTTTTTGTATGTTTAAGTTTTTTTTTTGAAAATTTTGAGCTTAACGGAATCTTATTTTCGAAATCTGAGCCCATGAAACCCACCTTGACTCAAACCTGAGCATTGCATCTAACTCAGTGCGAATATATTGGTGCAGTCTCTCATTTAAAAAGAATTGTAAAACTAACACATTCGCACTGGGTTAGTACGAAACGACCAAATTGCAGCTTGTAGGCAAAAAGAGAGCCAACACCCGAAGTCGCGACTCTAGGTATGGGAAAGCTTGCTGACAAAATGACATTTGCCTACAAGCTAAGGGAGTAGGTTAGCTGTAAGAGTGTGCGTGTAATACAAACTAAAAAGGAGCAGGTTAGCTGTAATTATTATTGTAATAATGATACAATAGCCTTCATATTGAAGCAAGTTTGCTGCAAGGGTGTGTGTGTATGAAAAAAACAAGTTTTGCGGTATTTGGTGGTTAAAACAGAGACAAAAGGAGATCGGAAACTGACTTACGTTTCACTCCCTAGATCCCGCAATTTTCCTATTCCTTCATTTACTTCTTCTTTTCGTCTACATGAATACATGTGAGTTACAAAAACAAAGAGATGAGGTGAGATTTTTCTATTTTTACATTTCTCTTTTGTTTATTTTCGCATTTTCAAATTTATCGTGGATTGCTAGATTAAATTTTGAAATTGTCAAACACGTTTTTCTTAAACTCACCACGAAAATACTAGAACTTATGATTTCGGATGCGTTCTTTAGACCGAAGACATATTTTTGTGTGCCTTACTATAAGTATATTAAGATGCAGAAACGCATTCAAATGTTTAAAAATATTGGCGTAAGATTATAGTCCGCTAATCAACAATGCTAAGAGTATTAAGTGTTAGAATATGCTGATTCAACTGACGCTAATCACGAGGTTAAGCGAAGTAGATTAAGAACATATCTCGACATTTCTTAAATTTAGGGTAGGAAAAACGTAGTATTATACTAAACGTTATATAATTCTAAGTTTTAAGTTCTAAATTCAAATTTAACTGCCAAAATTGTTCCTCTTTGGTGAATCGACGGATTGAAGAACTGTCACTTTCACAGCCTTGCTTTCATTTATTTATTTTTCTTCCAACACATCAGATAAACATATTTCTGATGACAAAAAAAAGTAATATTTTGTCCCTATTCCCATATTTAATGATAAATTTTTCTAATACCTATTACCGGCCCTTTATTGGACTGAAGCTTTTTCTTTATTTTCATTTATGTTCAATTTTGATGTCGGAAATTCAACTGCTAGATGCCATTTACTGCTTTTACGCAATTTTACTTTTTTGCTATCTTCCTGAACATATCCCTCTTCTGCTCACTTTTACTCACCTTTCGTACGTTAAAACTACAAATTTTCAAATTTACCGGTTAATTTTTTCCCCAGATGGGGTGCCTAACTTTACTGAGATAGTATTGGTAAAAACACGCATATTCTTGCAGTAACCGTTGACCGCAGCTTGTAGGCATTGTCATTTTGACAGCTCGGTTTCCCATCTCCCTTTTAAACTAATCTGTGGGTTAAAACGTAGGCAGATTTCCAATCTTGTTATAACTGATCAGTGCTCTAGGTATTATATATTCTTTATGCTTCTGATACCAATGCAATATTCGGCTTGGTCCGACAATTAAAACTTGTTCACTTTTCAAATAAAACACAAATTGACTTTATTCAAATCACTCACAAACTTATTTATTCAACACTTTCAATTATTACTTTCAAACACAGTGGGCAGGTTCAGCGGGTGCATGCCGTGTCATAAGGCCATAGATCATAAAGCCATATTTTGAGCATATGGCCTTATGACACTTTTGAAAGTCCATTGTTCAAATAAAAAAAACATTTCTAAATAACGTAAATAAAATGTTTATTCAAATTAATGAAGTATTCACTATTCATACAATGATGTAATTTATGTAGGTATATACTGTACATATGTATGTATATATTAACAATAAACAGTTTTGCTGTTTTATACAATTCTTCTCCAAATTGGGCAGAGAATGTCGTTGTTATTTTTCATATAGTTCTCTAATAGTTTTGTAAAGCATTCTAAACGTAGTTTAAAATGATTACATGGCTCCAAAAGTATGGTACGAGGACTTTCGCAACAGATAACACATATCACAGGAGTTTCATCATCTTCTAGAGCTGCTTTTTCAAACCCAAAGATTGAATATGTAACAAGATGGGAAACTGACTTACGTTTCACTCCCTAGATCCCGCAATATTCATGTTCCTTCATTTTCTTTTTCTTTCCGTCTACATGAATACATGTGAGTTACAAAAACAAAGAGATGAGGTGAGATTTTTCTATTTTTAACAGTTGTCTTTTGTTTGTTTTCGGTTTTTCAAATTTAACGTGGATTGCTAGATTGAATTTTTAAATTGCCAAACACGTTTTTCTTAAACTCACCACGAAAAGACTTGAATTATGATTTTGGATGCGTTCCGAAGATACATTTTTTGTGCCTTACATTAAGGTATGCTTATATGCAGAAACGCATTATTGGCTCAAAATTATAGTCCGATAATGAACAATGTTAAGAGTATTAAATGTTATGATATGCTGATTCCACTGACGCTTTCTGAAATTCAGGGTAGAAAATTATACTAAACGATCTATAATACCAAGTTTTGACCTACGAATATGTAACCTAAATCCAAAAAAAAGCACTGTTCTCAATCTACTTTGCTTAATCTCGTGATAAGCGTCAGTGGAATCAGCATATAAAATAACGTTTGAGTTATGTTTGAAACATCATTTTAAGCTAGTATCACACTAATCTTGTTCATTAGCAGATTATAATTTTTCGCTATTGAATTGAGGAGACATTAGGTAAGTTTTATTATCAATTTGATCATTGTTCCTGAGATATTTTTTACTTGCGACATATAGAATATATGGCAAGTATTGAATTCGTAAAAAAAAAAAAATTTGAGATGAGGATGAGATATGATATTACGATGATAGAGAAGTCGAAAAAAGTGGGTCCGGCGATTCCGTCTGTCTGTCTGTCGGAAAGTTTACAGGCATCTACAGGCTTAACTACTGGTCCGATTGACTTCAAATTTGAAAATTAGAGGTTTGAGCAAAAAAGTCATATCCCAATTTTTTTATTTTTGTTTTAAGATCAAAATTTAGGGTAGCCACCATACGATTTTTTTGGCCAAAAACCAAAACTTTTTTTTTCACAAAAACGGCCCGAACGATTTTTTTTAAACTTCCTCGAGTTTAATTTTTTTAAACATTCATGTGTTTTATGTAAAAAAAAAATTTTGTATTGCTCCAAAACGGTACCTCCCATAGAACCGTTTTTTTGTTATTAGATTTTCTCGAAAACTGAAAGTCCGATCAGCGTAAGTTTTTTTTCTGAAAGTACGTATATATTGTTCAAATAATATTTTGTTTTCAAAAAAATTTCAAATTTTTTTTTGGATTTTTAAAAAATATTTTTAACTTTTTTTTTCAAAATTCTGTATCTCAAAAACGGATCAATTTTATAAATCCAAATTGGAGTATAATATGTGTATTTACATGGTCTTGAAAACTGCATACCCAAATTAATTTTAAGATATTTTTAAAAAATTTTATATATAAAAAATTAATTTAAAAAAAACGGCTCCGACGATTTTCAAAAAAAAAATTCTATAAATCAAGAATAAGGTTTGAATTTGTTCGGCATTTAAATTTTTGGAATGAAATGTATATACGAGGTACATTTACAAATTTTAATTTTTTTAATAAATTCTAATTATTTTTATATATTGAGTTTTTTTTTGTGAGTTACGTGTAAGCTGTACGTAAGAGTGTAATCAGAATTGCTTAAAGTGTATATCATATTTTAACACTACCTTTTGCAAGTTAGGTTTAGAATGCAGGAGCAAGTTCGTACGACCCAGTCGTGCACATTTTTTTATTTACGGTTAAAACCGACAAAATGAGCCGAAAAATTTGTCGGTATTTTCATATAACTATATGCTTTAGAACTTGTCATAAGTGCCCGTGAGATCGTGTCTAAAAACAAGTAGAGCAAAGGTTAAAATCCTTCCTTGTTTTCAACGAAAACAAAAAATTTAAATTTCTTTAGATTTCGAGAAAAAAAGATATACTTATTGATCTGATTTAACGTGTTTTCTTACTATAATTAAATTACTATTTATTTTAAATTGATAAGGATGTACACAATTTCCATCACCGTCAAAATTTGAAAGAACCAAATAACAAAGTTTCACGAACAATTTCTACGCCGTTTTATTTCGTTGATATTTGCTTACCAAATTTACACTGTTTGTGAATATATCCATTAACTCACATTTTTTTTCAAATTTAACTGCCGAAATTATTCCTCTTTGGCGAATAGACGGATTGAAAGAAGGTATTTGTGAAAACACGCACACATCTTAACTATCCGTAAATTTTAGCTTGTAGGCAACTGTCACTTTGACAGCCTTGTTTCCCATCTTGTTACTTATTTAGTCTTTCTTCAAACCAATCGGCACTTTCATAATCGCTTTCTATTACCGACGATTGACTCATCTGAACTGCTTCGTCAGTAATAATAATAAGGCTGTTATTGGATGCAGCTGGAGATGATTTGGTTAGGAGCATGCACCAGCTCATCTGCAAAATTTGGTCGGAGGAAAGCATGCCCGATGAATGAAACCTCAGCATCGTATGCCCGATCCTCAAAAAAGGAGATCCCCTGAACTGCACCAACTACAGAGGTATAAGTATCCTTAACATCGCCTGAGATCTTGTCTCAGTAGTGCCAGTAGCGTAGCTAGGCGTGGGCGAGTGGGGCAATTGCCCACGGCCTCGCATCTGGAGGGGCCTCGCCGCCCTATTGGAATAAAATGAACAGTCATCAAATATTAACTAACGCATTGAAACACTTCCAATGAAAGATACGCTACTATTTCAGAAATCCCTACAAAAAACTATTTTTTTGAACATGTGCCCTCCCGGCAAAATATAACCTCCCCCCCCTTCTCGTTTGTAATATTTTGTTTTAAATTTTACCCAACTTACACGCTCTAGCTTATTAAAAAGCTCGGTTATAACTTCATAATCGAATCTACTTTTTTTTTTTAATACTTTTCGTTCGTAAATCACGATAGTCCTCGCTTTTTTGAAAACGAAAGTTTATACTTTGCAAAATTGATTGAAATCACATGTGATTTTGTGAACTAACTAAGAACCACAACCTGAGGAAAATGTTTTAGTGAGCTGAAGGTTTGGGTGCACCTTTATTACGGTGCTATTATGAAGATGTGAAAAATCGACATTGATATCGTGCCGGTTAAAAAAGTTATGGTGGTCAAAGGTCACGAAATTCAGTTATTACCCGAAGGTCAAGAATGGGCAAGGAAAAATTGTTCGTCTTGAAATTATCTAAGAAAAAATGCATTAAGGGGGGTTTCCCATGTAAAAATAGGTTGGATTTTTGCGCGAAACTGTGTAGCGTTCGTAATTTTACGAATATTTTAATAAAACAAACGGTTTTCGATTGATATTTTATATGGCCAAATGCTTGTGTAGTTAAAAAAAATAAATAAAAATTCGATGTAGGTCAAAACCGACAAGCAAACGGAAAAACTATTAAATTTTGAAAGACGCTTACGCTAACTAATGGGAAATGGGCTAAATATTATATTTTTATTTATATTTTTTTTATAATGACAATATATCCAGTCACTTAACGTCGATCTTTTTTTTTCGATTATCGTTATAATATTTCCCAAACAAAATTCCAAAAACAGTGAAAAATACAGCAAATTATGTAAAACGTATGAATGCATTTTTTAGCATAACTTCTAAAATATAAAAGGCAGTAAAGTCAAATTAACTTTTTTCAAAGCTTTAATATGTGTTTTCAGTGGAGCAATTTTTTTTTTTTTTTTTTATATATTTTCGTCAAATTTTTTTGTTGACACAAACATAAAAAATACCTATTTTTTGCCTAACATTTTGCGCGTTTGCCGGGAAATTGATTAATATATTTTCGAATTTCTTGAAATATTTTTTTAATGAAAGATTAATATACAGTCCGTAACATTTGAATAGCCTCACACGTACCTGTTTTTAAGATCAGCAGTTTTTTGTTGCTTTTTGATGTAGACTTATGAAATTATATGATGTGTTGAAAGGTAGAGATTAGTTCTTCAGATTGAGAGATATTTAAAATAATTTTGAATAGCTAACAGAAAATGTCTGAGACTATTTCGTTTGGATGCACTAAAATGTTACTTTTTTTTTGTAACATTAGAATAGAATCACTTTGTGTATCTTAGTTATGATAAAAAGAGGACTATTTTTGTGCTAATAAAAATGTTTTTATTTATTTATTAAACTATTTTAATATTTTGTACAACCTCCCTTATTTTGAATAACATCAAAAATGCGGTCTTTTAATGAATCGTACAATGATTTTAGAAGGTCAAGGGAAATACTGGCCCAGGTCACTTTTATACCTTCAACAAGCTCTTCTTTGTTCTTGTACTGCTTCCTGCCTTCATACACCTTTCGTGTCAACCAACCCCACACATTTTCAATGATGTTCAAATCTGGGGAGTAAAGTGGCCAGGCAAGTTGTTCTATATTTTGGCCCTGTAACCAAGCTTTAATTATTCCCGCGGTGTAAATTGGCGCGTTGTCTTGCTGGAAAATAATCGGTACCGGTCCAAAAATATCCTGAAATTGAGGTAAAGCCATTTCCAGTACAGTTTTATAATAAGGTGCAGTCATTTTGCAGTTCACAAAAACCAAATCAATGGTTCCATATTATGATATGGCTCCTCACACCATAACGCCTCCCTCTCGACTGTGGTGACGGTCCAAAAACAGCTTTTCCTTCCTCAAATCATGAAAATGATAATTGTTTCCGTCGGGCCCATCAAGGTTGAATTTCTTTTCATCCGAAAATATCACTTTTCTCCAATCGTTTGGGTGACTACTTCCATCAGTATTCCAAGCCATTTGCGATCTTGCAAAATTTAGCCCCTGTTGTTTTCGCACTTTGTTAAGTGGTGGTTTTTTTTCATTTTTTGGCGCTTAAGGTGTCCGGCACTCTTAATAACTCTACTAATCGTCATTCGGCTCACTTCTACCCCAGCTTTGTACCTGATCTTACTAAGAGAATCAGTTGAAATCGATGCTAACCTCATAATCTTCCCTTTATCACGACTTGAAAGTACGGTTGAGGTACGGCCTTTGTAATTTTTTCCATACGACAATGGATCTCTAAAATAGCTGTTCACAACTTTTGGACTTCGATTAATTTTCTTGGCTATAGCGCCATTAAAAAAGTTTTGTTCATGATAGACCTGTATTTTAGCAATTTCCGTTGCACTTAAAGATTTTTTTCTACCCATTTTAAAAGAAAACAATGTTATTTCCACAAAAAATAAACCGATTTTCTTTCCCGATAGCTTTCTGATAATCGCGCCACTTATTTTCGCTTTAAATAAGTAAGAATGTAAGATGAGGCTATTCTATTGTTACAAAAAATTAATTCATTTTTAAACGGATGCTACAAAATAAGCTTAAAAGGTCCAGTTAGCTTAAAAAATGACGAACGTTCTCTTGATCTCAGAAACTATCGCTCTCACCATGAAAGCTAACGCATAATTTTTTGGATTAAAATCAAAAAGTTCTCAGCAAGAAAAAACAATACATGAGGCTATCCAAATGTTACGGACTGTATGTTTCAGTTAACGTCGTTGTTTTTTTTTATCATTTTTCACCTGTAACATATTTAAAAACAAATTTCAAAATTTCAATATTTGAAAGGAACTAGCAAATATTTTTTTTTATTTTTTTCTGTTATTTTTTTTATTCAATTCAAACACAAATTAATTTGTTTGCTAATGGTGTTTTTAATTTAAATTTTTGAAAAATCATCTATTTTGCGTTTTTTGTCAAAAAAGAATGGTCGATCACACACACAAAGAAGCTGGTTTCAAGGGAATGCCACTAAGTGGTGATGCAATTTGTTTTGCTTTGTTTTCCCTTTCTTACAAAAGATGATTTTTTTTCTTCAATAGAAAATGTACTTTTTGTTGTTCAATACTGATTTTTTGCATGTGTATTTAGGTACATACAGTTCTTTGGGATCCGCTGTTGAAGGATAGGTAGGTGTACGCAAAAGGCATCATGCTTTATTGGTTTTGTTTTTTTTTTCTTTTTTTTCTTTGATAGATAATGATGAGAGATGATAAAAAAGATCTGGTTTTATTTTCGGTGGGTGCATGGCATATAGAAGAACGGTTGGAGATAGAGATAGCGGATAAAAAGGATGCGGCATTGACATACTATATTTTATTTATAATAATAATGTAATATTTAAATTTCATTTTGATTTTACTGTTAACATCTGTTTCAAAGTATTTTCTAACTGAATTGTTCACACTGTGAAGAAACTAAATTTGATTTTCATTAAAGAACAATAAACCGAATTTTTCAATTCGTTGATTTAAAACATTTATTTTTTCAACATGGGATGGAGAAAGTGCTCCATTATTGGATGTTTTTCGAAAGAAAATCCTCACAGCAGCGGTCTGTCTTTCCATACCTAGGTATATACTGAAATCTCATTAAATTTCCTTGCTTATTTTGTCTTTACATATGTTGTACTTTTAGATTGTTCCGAAATGGCATTGTCAATGAGCGTTGGAAACGTGCTATTGAATCATGCAATGCGCAAACAATTGAAGACGGAATAAAATCCTTTTTTGTGTGCAGTCTTCATTTTGAACCTAGTATGATTCGAAATCTTGGTTCGAAAAAATGTGCACGACTGGGTCGTACGAACTTGCTCCTGCATGCTACAACTAAATATTTATGATTACTGAAATTGCAAAAAGTAGTGTTAAAATAAGAGATATACTTTAAGCAAATCTGATTACACTCTTTCTTACAGCTTACACGTAACTCACAAAAAAAAAACTCAATATATAAAAATAATTAGAATTCATTAAGAAAATTAAAATTTGAAAATGAACCTCGTAAAAACATTTCATTCCAAAAATTTAAATTCCGAACAAATTCAAACCTTATTCTTGATTTATTGAATTTTTTTTTTGAAAATCGTCGGAACCGTTTTTTTTTAAATTAATTTTTTATATATACAATTTTTCAAAAATGTTTTAAAATTAATTTGGGTATGCAGTTTTTAAAACCATGTAAATATACATATTATACTCTAATTTGGATTTTTAAAATTGATCCGTTTTTGAGATACAGAATTTTGAAAAAAAAAGTTAAAAATATTTTTTTAAAAATCCAAAAAAAAAATTTAAATGTTTTTGAAAACAAAATATTATTTGAACAATATATACGTACTTTCGAAAAAAAACTTACGCTGATCGGACTTTCAGTTTTCGAGAAAATCTAATAACAAAAAAACGGTTCTATGGGAGGTACCGTTTTGGAGCAATACAAAAATTTTTATTGTACATAAGATACATGACTGTTTAAAAAAATTAAACTCGAGAAAGTTTTATAAAAATCGATCGGGCCGTTTTGGAGAAAAAAAATTGTTTTGATTTTTGACCGAAATAATTGTATGGTGGCTACCCTAAATTTTGATCTTAAAACAAAAATAAAAAAATTGGGATATGACTTTTTGCTCAAACCTCTAATTTTCAAATTTGAAGTCAATCGGACCAGTAGTTAAGGCTGTAGATGCCTGTAAACTTTCCGACAGACAGACAGACGGAATCGCCGGACCCACTTTTTTCGACTTCTCTATCATCGTAATGTCATATCTCATCCTCATCTCAAATTTTTTTTTTACGAATTCAATACTTGCCATATATTCTATATGTCGCAAGTAAAATTACTGGCTTCAGACGCTGTGCCAAATGTATTTCCGATGTATGTCTTATGTATGTGTATGTATGGTGGGTTGTGGTGGAATAACAGCTATTGATCCACCGGAGCCCAATGTCCCCGTACCGGTGTATGCTCATTATATACCAGGAATTATGTGAAGACGAGCTTGAGGGGAAAATCCCTTGCGCTGTAGGCCTTTAGGAGCCCGAGTGACGATAAGACGTGGTAAAGAATCATCAGTTGTGCTATTGAGTTTTAACCGAGATATGAGTCTGTCAGGCCTTTCATTTATTTTAACTACATTGCAGGCTGACGATTTTCCATTTCCCTGCGAATTTGAAGATTTGATTAGTTTTTGTTTTTTTTTTTTTTTAATTATTCAATGAATAAATTTACCTGATTAGAAACTACCGAAAATTCAACAGTATCTCCAGGATATATCATATCACATTTTTCAATGGTAAATACTAATTAAATCACTTTGAAATCGGTATTTGAATATTTAATGTAATTAAATTGGCAATAAAAAACAAAAATGAAAATAGAACTCGTCAACACACACAACACGTTTCACAGAAAAAATGTAACAATGACAGCTTTAAATGCGACACAACAAAAAAATAGGAATTTTAGGGCTTCTACCCGCCGCTACGCAATTTTCGAGGGTTGGTATCGGTGGAACCATTTATTTTCAAATTTTGTACGGGAATTTCACTCGACTAGCAGTCCATATATAGTAAGTCAATGGGATGCGGTTAGTAAATCCGCAATCATTTACGCCGGTTTCAATTTTTGTTTGGTTGTTGGAAATAACAAAATAAGAAAATGAATGAGAGTGGGAAATTTGCTTATGTAGGTAAAAAGAATATCGCACATGCACGATAATTTCTTACGATCTTTTTGTTTTGGTGGCTGCGACTTGCGATTTTTAGAATGAATATGACAATGCAAGACTATTTATAGTCTTTATAATTTGTTTTGTTTTACATAATATGTAAGTAGCTCGTTTCATTGTGACATGCTGTATGCAAAGGGGAAAAATATATAACTCTTTCTTTTTTGGTGGCAATTCTGGAATCTGAATTCCGTATCCTTATTTCAATTTGAAATTTTTTTAACAGCGTTGTTTGCTAATACGTGGGTGGGAAAAGAATCAATTTCTTCTTAGGTCAATCATACACCAACAGGTGTGCATTAGTAGCTGTACAGTTTAATTCGAAGAGAGCTTTTTTACTGAGTTTTCAAAGACCAGCAATCACAACGTGAGCACACCAAGCAAAAAACTTTTAGTTCGAACGGAAACCAAAAAACGCAATGACCTAAGAAAAAGAAAACTGTTTCCTGCTAATCATAAATCTGCTCCAAGGAAAAGAAAACGATTAGTTCCTGCTGACAAATATTATGGCAATATTGATGACTCTCCAAAAACGTGTGATTTGCATCCTGAAGAGGTTGAAAAAAAAAACAGAAATCGAAGGGCGCTTGAAAGAAAACTTCAATTCTAGGCTGGAAATCGAAATAAATACAAGAGATCAAGTAAACTGCTCAAGATGGCATGAAATCAGAAAGTCAATGGTAACAGCGTCAAACTTCGAGAAAATTTGTAAAGTTAGAAGCTTTACTAGTTATCATAATATAATTAAAGCTTCTCTTTATGGAATATTCGCTTCTTCGAGCTTAGAATGGCGTAAAGCGTATGAAGCAAAGGCCATAGAAAAACTTTAAGAACAAGTAGACATAATTGTTGAAAAATGCGGATTTATAATATACAAAGAAATGCATTTTACTGGCGCAACACCAGATGGTATGGTTGGAAACACCAGCTTATGTGCAGTGATGTGACAGTCATCTGCAAAAAGCCTGACAATAGACGAAGCTGTGAGGCTGACAAAAAATATCCTACCTACAAAAAGAAGAGGATACGTGGAGACTAAAGAAAATCCTCGACTATTATTATCAAATTCAGAGACAACATTACTGGCCGACAAACTTGTTTCTTTGGCGTATGAACTTCCTGCCTTCTTTGGCTCAAAATTGATAGGGATGACGAATTTTGGCAAACAAAAATATGGAAGAAAATACTTTTATATTACAAAAGTCATCTCCTCTTAGAGCTGTGTGACCCCAAGATTCCAAGATACATGTACGCGTGCAATATATAAGAAGAAGAATATAACGCCGATTCAGAACGGCAAAGTTGAGAAGAACTTTTTCATGACAGATTGATACTATTGGAAGTTTTGTTAGTTCATTGCAAGTGGAAGTGCCCGTGAAAGATGAAATAAAAACAAGGACACGAGTAGGACTCAAACCCATGACATTCTGCTTAGCAGCCAACGCACCGAACCACTAAGTCACGGAAAATATAAGAAGATATTTACCTATTATATTTATATTACTACACCAAAAAGTTTAATATTCATTATTTTTATATAATTTTTATAGGCGATTACTTGATTAGTTAACATCCAGAATATCGAATCAGTAAGAAACAAATCTGTTACCACCGAAAGATGTTGCGAAGTCAAAGCTAATGCTAAGGGCCCTGAGCTTGTTTACGTTCCTGTTGATCATTTCGGCGAAGTTGATGCTGATGCTTTCGTTGATATATTGGATGCTGATGAAGAAATTGCTGTTGTTTCCGCTGATGGTACGAACCATTGATGACGTGATGCTTGTGAGGGATTTGTTTGCTTTTTGACATTTTCATAGAATAAACTAAGGTTTCTAGAGCTTTAATAATTTCAGTAAAGTTTGACATTATATTGATTTTTGCTCATATTTATCCTTTAATTATTGTATATATTATATTATATTATATAAACAATAGTCAGTCATTATTAATTAATTTAAGTCATAAACTGTTAGCTTTAAATTGCTTGTAGATTTAAATCAATAAATAGATAAATATTTAAATAATGTAAGAAAAAACATTTTCAAAAAGTTTCATGTTTTAAGAATTTGTCCAAAATAGATCAACAATTTTGTGTAGGTAGGTAGGTACTAGGTACCTAATTCTAAATAAATTGGAGAACCCAATTTATTTTCTTACATCGTTTTGTTGCGTAAGGTCAAAAATTTCAATAATAGGTTGATGACTGTTTTGAACACCGTTCATGTTTCTAAAAGATAAAAGGTACCTGCCTGTTACAAACGCAATCATCACCCAATAATACAATTTTCATTTCATAAAAAATACATAGTTATCCTGCCTCTCCAAAAATTATTTATTTACACGGAAACAAATAAATGATCTTATCTCATAAGGTTTCATCTCTTTTATATTTCTTCAACTGGATGCACACAAAAAGAAATAAAAACCTAACCGTTCATCACCTCGCGTCTCCCCCGCGCGCCGGCCGTCTCGATGTCGCGTGGTGCAACAACAATATCTATGATGTATCCCTTTCCTTGTACCTCCTTACATGCACTTTTTTCAGTTTATATTCCTTTCTCAAGGAAAAAAAGAAGAAATAATGTGCACATATTCTTTTCTTCACTTATTGCATGTAGGTATGTTTATGAATTTGCTCCTTTTCTACCTAGACTTCGCCTGCGTATATTGCCTTTTGTTTCTCCTTCATGTGCGCGATCGTGATGGTGGTTCTTGGTTCTTGCAAACTCTCGTCTGAGATGAGAAGAAGGAATCGGTGAAGTGTAGAGCTCACTAACACATTCAAATTCATTTACATGAAATTTGAGTTCGCTGCTCTGGTACACCTACCCTTAAATTAACCCTTTTCGGATTAGAGGGACTAGAACGCTTTCATATTTGCTCTATTGTTTATTCTTCTTTCATATGAACATCTTCAGTTTCGATTTCATTAACAGTGTCTGACGCATCGAAATCTTCGTCATTGGTTGACTTTGTGGTTAAGTATGATTGGCTACGTCACTGTTTATAAATTATTATTATTTATTATTTATTGAGAAAAAGAAAAAGCTGTACATTGAGTAAAACTTATTAAAGTACAGGATATGATACAATACAATAATATAATATTAATTGTTAAATCAAAATTTACATAATAAACAACAATTTTAAAAATTAAAATTTAATAGTTAAAAACTTAGAAGCAATCCCAACTTCAATGGAAAACCAAAAGTGAAGAGTAAAGAGTATCAGTTCAAATTAGCGATATTTTCAAATCAAATTTCATGAAACCTTCTGTGTTCGACTCTAGACCTCATATGACTGGGAAGATTACTCCACAGTCTGACAACATTTACAAAAAATTGCCGGCGAGATATCAGCGAAGTAAACATAGAGGAGCTGAATAGAAAAAAACGATTTGTTGAACAGAAACTAATTTTATTAAATATGTAACTTGGGGTCTTGTTAACAATTAATCTGAAGACAAAAGAACAACATCGATACTAGTAATAAGCTTCTAGGTTACATCCGAAAAGTTGACGAGTAAAAGAGGAAATATGATCGTATCTGCGAACCTTGAAAACAAACCTGGCAATTGCGTTAAAGCTTACTTTCAACTTATGAAGTGACTGAGAATCAGGATCTGCGAAATGTTCACATCCGTTAAATACAATAGGCAAGAAAAGGAAAATTCAATTGGGCAATTATTTAAAAATATAGCTGGGAACATAGTTGAACATCTCAATCCAATTATATTTGCATCCACCTTTGCTGCCACAACATCTTGTACAATTTCAACAAATTTTGTTGTACATCATCGTGTGATTTGGCCTCTTTGGACTTTTTCCGTGCGGCTTTCTTAATTCGCAGGTCTACTCGAATAAGCCGCAAACCACTGCGGCTTTCAACAAAAACATAATCGATGCCATCGGTCAAATTTAGTCTGATGTGTGCACCAATATCATCGAAAACTGGGGCAGGGGAGTTCAGTTATCGATCTGTGTGCAGTAAATGGTGATTGGCTTCAGGCTGTTAATGATTTTGAAGTATTATTAGCAACTATTACGTCTCATTTACCAATTCTGGTGAATGCAATCTTTTTGCTTGAAACACATAACCCAAGCTTAGTAAAAATTCTAAGGCTTAAATGGATACCTCAGGAGGGAGAGAGATTCCGTGAAAGATTAAGGGTAGGTGTACCAGAACAGCGAACTCAAATTTCATGTAAATGAATTTGAATGTGTTAGTGAGCTCTACACTTCACCGATTCCTTCTTCTCATCTCAGACGAAAATTTGCAAGAACCAAGAACCACCATCACGATCACGCACATGAAGGAGAAAAAAAAGGCAATATACGCAGGCGAAGTCTAGGTAGAAAAGGAGCAAATTCATAAGCATACCTACATGCAATAACTGAAGAAAAGAATATGTGCACATTATTTCTTCTTTTTTTCTTTGAGATAGGTACATAAACTGAAAAAGTACATGTAAGGAGGTACAAGAAAAGGAATACATCATAGATATTGTTGTTGCACCGCGCGACATCGGGACGGCGGCGGCAGAGACGGTTAGGTTTTTATTTCTTTTTGTGTGTATCCAGTTGAAGAAATATAAAAAAGATGAAACCTTATGAGAAGATCATTTATTTGTTTCCGTGTAAATAAATAAATTTTGGAGAGGCAGGATAACTATTTATTTTTTATGAAATAGAAATTCTATTATTGGGTGATGATTGCATTTGTAACAGGCAGGTACCTTTTATCTTTTAGAAACATGAACGGTGTTCAAAACAGTCATCAACCTATTATTGAAATTTTCGACCTTACGCAACAAAACGATGTAAGAAAATAAATTGGGTTCTCCAATTTATTTAGAATTAGGTACCTAGCCTACCTACCTACACAAAATGTTTGATCTATTTTGGACAAATTCTTAAAACATGAAACTTTTTGAAAATGTTTTTTCTTACATTATTTATATATTAATCTGTTTATTTATTTAAATCTACAAGCAATTTAAAGCTAATAGTTCGGTTCGGTGCGTTCGCTGCTAAGCAGAATGTCATGGGTTTGAGTCCTACTCGTATCCTTGTTTTTCATCTTTCACGGGCACTTTCACTTGCAATGAACTGACAAAACTTCCAAGAGTATTAATCTTTCATGAAAAAGTTCTTCTCAACTTTGCCGTTCGGAATCGGCGTTATATTCTTCTTCTTATATATTCCACACGCACATGTTGGAATCTTGGGGTCACACAGCTCTAAGAGGAGATGACTTTTGTAATATGAAAGTATTTTCTTCCGTATTTTTGTTTGCCAAAATTCGTCATCTCTATCAATTTTGAGCCATAGAAGGCAGGAAGTTAATACGTCAAAGAAACAAGTTTGTTGGCCAGTAATGTTGTCTCTGAATTTGATAATAGTAGTCGTGAGTTTTCTTTAGTCTCCACGTATCCTCTTCTTTTTGTAGGTAGGATCTTTTTTACAGCCTCACAGCTTCGTCTATTATCAGGCTTTTTGCAGATGACTGACTCATCACTGCACATAAGCTGGTGTTTCCAATCATACCATCTGGTGTTGCGCCAGTAAAATGCATTTCTTTGCAACGCTTCTAACTTTACAAATTTTCCCGAAGTTTGACGCTGTTACGATTGACTTTCTGATTTCAAGCCATCTTGAGCAGTTTGCTTGATCTCTTGTATTTATTTCGATTTCCAGCCTAGAATTTAAGTTTTCTTTCCAGCGCCCTTCGATTTCTGTTTTTTTTTTTTTCAACCTCTTCAGGATGCAAATCACACGTTTCTGGAGAGTCATCAATATTGCCATAATATTTGTCAGCAGGAGCTAATCGTTTTCTTTTCCTTGGAGCAGATTCATGATTAGCACGAAACAGTTTTCTTTTTCTTAGGTCAATGCGTTTTTTGGTTTCCGTTCGAACTAAAAGTTGTTTGCTTGGTGTGCTAACGTTGTGATTACTGGTCTTTGAAAACTCAGTAAAAAAAGCTCTGTACAGCTACCAATGCACACCTGTTGGTGTATGATTGACCGAAGGAGAAATTGATTCTTTTCCCACCCACGTATTAGCAAACAACGCTGTTTAAAAAAATTTCAAATTGAAATAAGGATACAGAATCTCATATTGCCCCAAAAAATGAAAGAGTTATATATTTTGCCCCTTTTCATACAGCATGTCACAATGAAACGAGCTACATACATATTATGTAAAACAAAAAAAATTAGAAAGACTATAAATAGTCTTGCACTTGACCGCCATATACTTAGCAGCACTTTGTGAGGAATTTCAATTTTTTTGATGCAAATAATTAGGTGAGAATTTGGTGAAATTTAGTGAATCAATTTTAGAATTTAGTGAATCATAGTTTAAAAGTTATTAACAAAATAACGTAAGGCGTATACTTAGCAGCACTTGTTCTGAATTTCAAAAATTTTGGTACCAAAAGATGCGCCTGAATTTGGTGAATCCATCGTAACTATTTTCAGAATTTAGTGAATCTTAATTTGTTAGTTATTTAACAAATTAAAAATTATAAACAATTACGTAACGCAATTTCAAAATGACGTAACGTCATCAAAACGATAACATCCCTGAACAAAAACAGCTTTATTCGGAGTCATTCGGAATGTAATTTTGTGAATTTAAAATGACAGTTGTTGTCATTGTCATTTCATTAATCCATAATATAAATATGGGGATTTCCTTCATTCGTAAGTGTTCTCGAATAACTTTTTGATATTCTATTTATTATTTTTATTTTCAGAAAATCTGCCATGAAAACTTTAATGCGAGTGAAACATAAAAGAAGAAGCAAAAAAATCAACGAATCTCTTCGATGCAATGCCCAAGGGCACCTTAAATTTTGACGATTTCAAGCGCGTCTACTTCAACGAGGGAAAAAACAATACCATTATATACTTCTTCTGGAAGTTCTATCCCGTACACTACTCCATCTGGTTCGGTGAATACAATGTGATCACTGGAATGTTCCAGCGTTTGGATAAGATGCACAAGCAGGCCTTGGCCTCCGCCTCTTCGACCAAAACAACAACAACAGTATCTCTGGTGTTGGCTTGGGGCGGCTAGGCGCCAGGAACTGGCATTCCCTCACTCTCTCGACTGGTAAATCCATTACGATTTCTACGATCGGAAGAAACTCGATGCCAAATCCGGGAAAACAAGAAGTTCGTCACTCAGTACTTCTCGTAGACCAGCACCGATAAGAATGGTCGCCTTATTTGTTTAAATGAAAAAAGAATTGTGCATTCTATTTAGATTTACAATAAAAGAGTTTAAACCTAACCTATATAAGGTTTTATTGGTGATGGGCGATGCGATGGTCGGTGTTGTTGTTAGAAAAGTGGAGAATGGGGATTGAGGTGATGGATGTAAGCCGTTGAGGATGAATGGAGTAGTTGCTACTGATTTCGCAAGTAGAACAAACTAAGAAGAGCTATTTTTTTTTCTCAACGATAAAGGTAACAGGTTGACCAAAATCTTATGTGGTTTTTCTTGCAACCCAAGAATTGATCCGTGAGGTAAAAGTGGCAGTTTTTGTCCCTTAAGTGCATTTCTTTCACAAAGAAATTGAACTTATTTAGCGAAGAATTGATTTCTCTCGAATCTCTTTCTGGAGACGGATTAACACATATTTGTACACGGATTGTACACACATACTACCATCTGAGTTTTCTTTTGTTGTGATTATCATGTATAAAACGATTTAACAGCTGACCAGACAACACAGACATTCAAAAATAGGATTGATTCGTTTTTGCATATTTTTTACACGCTAAAAAACATTGAATACTAGTAGCAGTTCTTCTTGGTTGTAAGAAAAGCCACATTAAGCAAAGGTTTCTTTCAAAACCAATCCAAAGAATAGCAAATTTTTCGCTTGAATATCACGATACAACTTGGAAAAGGTCTAAATATCCAGAATCTACATACTCTATAAAATTAAAAGCATCAAATTCTAATTCTAAATTAATATGCATATTTTTGTGAAGTCCTGGAAAAGATAAAATTCTTATCGCACATTTTTCATTTACGTATTAGGCCAAAAATATTTAGGTATAAGAAAATGAAAAAAAAAATGTATCTAATGTGTACCCGGATTAAGCATTTATATGCTTCAATTACCCATGAACGAAAAATCGGAGTTATTAAAGTTGGTACAGTTTAAGTGAAAAATAAAGCTACTGAGTAACGTAACGTTTTCTATATTCTTAAGATTGCTTATAGAATAAGAGAAAAATTACTATCAATTTTAAGCTAGGATTCACCAAATTTCGAATTATGCACCAGGTTGTTACTAAGGACAGACTAATTCATTAGTCAAAGTTTGGATATTTGGTGAATCATAGTTTGTGAGCTATCGGCTTCTGAACTTTCAAAATTACTGCAAACCAGAAACTAAGGGAAATATATTACAACTCTTAAACCAGGATTCACCAAATTCTGAGCTATGTACCAAATTGTAACTTAAGACAGATTTATTCATTGGTCCAAGTTTGTAAATTTGGTGAATCATAGTTTGTGAGCTATCGGCTTCTGAACTTTCGAAATTACTGCAAACCAGAAACTAATGGAAATAGATTACAACTCTTAAACCAGGATTCACCAAATTCTGAGCTATGTACAAAATTGTAACTTAAGACAGATTTATTCATTGGTCCAAGTTTGGAAATTTGGTGAATCATAGTTTGTGAGCTATCGGCTTCTGAACTTTCAAAATTACTGCAAACCAGAAAGTAATGGAAATAGATTACAACTCTTAAACCAGGATTCACCAAATTCTGAGCTATGTACAAAATTGTAACTTAAGACAGATTTATTCATTGGTCCAAGTTTGGAAATTTGGTGAATCATAGTTTGTGAGCTATCGGCTTCTGAACTTTCAAAATTACTGCAAACCAGAAACTAATGGAAATAGATTACAACTCTTAAACCAGGATTCACCAAATTCTGAGCTATGTACAAAATTGTAACTTAAGACAGATTTATTCATTGGTCCAAGTTTGGAAATTTGGTGAATCATAGTTTGTGAGATATCGGCTTCTGAACTTTCAAAAATACTGTAAACCAGAAAATAAAGAAAAAGGATTCCAATTCTTAAACCAGGATTCACCAAATTCTGAGCTATAAACCGAATTGTTACTTAAGATGGACTTATTCATTGTTCTTGGTTTGGAAGTTTGGTGAATCCTAGTTTAATTGTTGTAATCCATTTCCCTTAGTTTCAGGTTTGCAGTATTTTTGAAAGTTCAGAAGCCGATAGCTCACAAACTATGATTCACCAAATTTCCAAACTTGGACCAATGAATAAATCTGTCTTAAGTTACAATTTGGTACATAGCTCTGAATTTGGTGAATCCTGGCTTAAGAGTTGTAATCTATTTCCATTACTTTCTGGTTTGCAGTAATTTTGAAAGTTCAGAAGCCGATAGCTCACAAACTATGATTCACCAAATTTCCAAACTTGGGCCAATGAATAAATCTGTCTTAAGTTACAATTTTGTACATAGCTCAGAATTTGGTGAATCCTGGTTTAAGAGTTGTAATCTATTTCCATTACTTTCTGGTTTGCAGTAATTTTGAAAGTTCAGAAGCCGATAGCTCACAAACTATGATTCACCAAATTTACAAACTTGGACCAATGAATAAATCTGTCTTAAGTTACAATTTGGTACATAGCTCTGAATTTGGTGAATCCTGGTTTAAGAGTTGTAATATATTTCCCTTAGTTTCTGGTTTGCAGTAATTTTGAAAGTTCAGAAGCCGATAGCTCACAAACTATGATTCACCAAATATCCAAACTTTGACTAATGAATTAGTCTGTCCTTAGTAACAACCTGGTGCATAATTCGAAATTTGGTGAATCCTAGCTTAAAATTGATAGTAATTTTTCTCTTATTCTATAAGCAATCTTAAGAATATAGAAAACGTTACGTTACTCAGTAGCTTTATTTTTCACTTAAACTGTACCAACTTTAATAACTCCGAATTTTCGTTCATGGGTAATTGAAGCATATAAATGCTTAATCCGGGTACACATTAGATACATTTTTTTTTTTCATTTTCTTATACCTTAATATTTTTGGCCTAATACGTAAATGAAAAATGTGCGATAAGAATTTTATCTTTTCCAGGACTTCACAAAAATATGCATATTAATTTAGAATTAGAATTTGATGCTTTTAATTTTATAGAGTATGTAGATTCTGGATATTTAGACCTTTTCCAAGTTGTATCGTGATATTCAAGCGAAAAATTTGCTATTCTTTGGATTGGTTTTGAAAGAAACCTTTGCTTAATGTGGCTTTTCTTACAACCAAGAAGAACTGCTACTAGTATTCAATGTTTTTTAGCGTGTAAAAAATATGCAAAAACGAATCAATCCTATTTTTGAATGTCTGTGTTGTCTGGTCAGCTGTTAAATCGTTTTATACATGATAATCACAACAAAAGAAAACTCAGATGGTAGTATGTGTGTACAATCCGTGTACAAATATGTGTTAATCCGTCTCCAGAAAGAGATTCGAGAGAAATCAATTCTTCGCTAAATAAGTTCAATTTCTTTGTGAAAGAAATGCACTTAAGGGACAAAAACTGCCACTTTTACCTCACGGATCAATTCTTGGGTTGCAAGAAAAACCACATAAGATTTTGGTCAACCTGTTACCTTTATCGTTGAGAAAAAAAATAGCTCTTCTTAGTTTGTTCTACTTGCGAAATCAGTAGCAACTACTCCATTCATCCTCAACGGCTTACATCCATCACCTCAATCCCCATTCTCCACTTTTCTAACAACAACACCGACCATCGCATCGCCCATCACCAATAAAACCTTATATAGGTTAGGTTTAAACTCTTTTATTGTAAATCTAAATAGAATGCACAATTCTTTTTTCATTTAAACAAATAAGGCACTAATCACATTTGTTTTAACAGCATGTATTTTGGTTCTTACTTCAAGTTCATGCTCTGGTTGAATTTGCGACCATTCTTATCGGTGCTGGTCTACGAGAAGTACTGAGTGACGAACTTCTTGTTTTCCCGGATTTGGCATCGAGTTTCTTCCGATCGTAGAAATCGTAATGGATTTACCAGTCGAGAGAGTGAGGGAATGCCAGTTCCTGGCGCCTAGCCGCCCCAAGCCAACACCAGAGATACTGTTGTTGTTGTTTTGGTCGAAGAGGCGGAGGCCAAGGCCTGCTTGTGCATCTTATCCAAACGCTGGAACATTCCAGTGATCACATTGTATTCACCGAACCAGATGGAGTAGTGTACGGGATAGAACTTCCAGAAGAAGTATATAATGGTATTGTTTTTTCCCTCGTTGAAGTAGACGCGCTTGAAATCGTCAAAATTTAAGGTGCCCTTGGGCATTGCATCGAAGAGATTCGTTGATTTTTTTGCTTCTTCTTTTATGTTTCACTCGCATTAAAGTTTTCATGGCAGATTTTCTGAAAATAAAAATAATAAATAGAATATCAAAAAGTTATTCGAGAACACTTACGAATGAAGGAAATCCCCATATTTATATTATGGATTAATGAAATGACAATGACAACAACTGTCATTTTAAATTCACAAAATTACATTCCGAATGACTCCGAATAAAGCTGTTTTTGTTCAGGGATGTTATCGTTTTGATGACGTTACGTCATTTTGAAATTGCGTTACGTAATTGTTTATAATTTTTAATTTGTTAAATAACTAACAAATTAAGATTCACTAAATTCTGAAAATAGTTACGATGGATTCACCAAATTCAGGCGCATCTTTTGGTACCAAAATTTTTGAAATTCAGAACAAGTGCTGCTAAGTATACGCCTTACGTTATTTTGTTAATAACTTTTAAACTATGATTCACTAAATTCTAAAATTGATTCACTAAATTTCACCAAATTCTCACCTAATTATTTGCATCAAAAAAATTGAAATTCCTCACAAAGTGCTGCTAAGTATATGGCGGTTTGCACTTGTCATATTCATTCTTAAAATCGCAAGTCGCAGCCACCAAAACAAAAAGATATATGAAGAAATTATCGTGTATGTGCGATATTCTTTTTACCTACATAAACAAATTTCTCACTCTCATTCATTTTCTTATTTTGTTATGTCCAACAAAAAAAAAAATTGAAACCAGTGTAAATGATTGCGGATTTACTAACCGCATCCTTTTCATTCGCTATCTCTATCTCTAACCCTTCTTCTATATGCCATGTGCACCTACCGAAAATAAAAAGAGATCTTTCTTCTCATCTCTCACATTATCTATCAAAGAAAAAAAAACACACAAAAACAAAACCAACAGCGCATGATGCCTTTTGCGTACACCTACCTATCCTTCAACAGCGGATCCCAAGACTGTATGTACCTAAATACCCATGAAAAAAACATCTTTTGTAAGAAAGGGAAAACAAAGCAAAACAAAAGCTTCTATGTGTGTGTGATCGACCATTTTTTTTGACAAAAAACGCAAAATCGACAATTTTCAAAAATTAAAATTAAAAAGACCATTAGCAAACAAATTATTTTGTTTTTTGAATTGAATGAAAAAAATAACAGAAAAAAATAAAAAAAATATTTGCTAGTTTTACTGCCCATATTTCACTTACAATGACCTTTCAAATATTGAAATTTTGAAGTTTGTTTTTTAATATGTTGCAGGTGAAAAATGATAAAAAAACAACGACGTTAACTGAAACATATGTTAAACTTTCATTAAAAAAATATTTCAAAAAAATCGAAAATATATTAATCAATTTCCCGGACAAACGCGCAAAATGTTAGGCAAAAAATAGGTATTTTTTATGTTTGTGTCAACAAAAAAATTTGACGAAAATACAAAAAAAAAAAAAAAATTGCTCCATTGAAAACACATATTTAAAGCTTTGAAAAAAGTTAATTTGACTTCACTGCCTTTTATATTTTAGAAGTTATGCTAAAAAATGCATTCATACTTTTTACATAATTTGCTGTATTTTTCACTGTTTTTGGAATTTTGTTTGGGAAATATTATAATGATAATCGAAAAAACAAGATCGACGTTAAGTGACTGGATATATTGTCATTATAAAAAATATAAAAAATAAATAAAAATATAATATTTAGCCCATTTCCCATTAGTTAGCGTAAGCGTCTTTCAAAATTTTATAGTTTTTCCGTTTGCTTGTCGGTTTTGAGCTACATCGAATTTTTATTTATTTTTTTTAACTACACAAGCACAAGCCCTATAAAATATCAATCGAAAACCGTTTGTTTCATTAAAATATTCGTAAAATTACGAACGCTACACAGTTTTGCGCAAAAGTCCAACCTATTTTTACATGGGAAACCCCCCCTTAAATCTTTACGTTGGGTCGCTGCCAACCCCAAGTCCCTCTGCAATTGACCAATTAGGAGAACAAATAAGCGAAATTGTTAGATTATCCGCTTTCCGTATTAGTAGTCCCAAGCAGCTGCAACCCAGAAATAAATGGTTTGATTCCGAATGTATGAGGCTCAGAAAAAAATCATTTAATTTCCTTAAGTTGTTTAGAAGATTTAATTTCGAACATTTTAAGTCTGCATATCTGGAAGCTAACAAAATATACAAACAGGTCTAAAAACTTCAATTACACACTTAATTTAGCGACCAGCTTAGAAAAATGTTACTATTCAAAGAATTTTTGGTTGGGTGGAAATAATCGTATGTCTCCATGTGTATTACAAGCTGAAGTTCTCGCATCCCATTTCCGATCCTTGTTGACATGTCAAGATGACTTGCACTCGTTTCATTACGCTTGCCCAGACACAGTCGATGATTTGCTTGATTCTGCAATAGTCCTCGATGAACTGGAACTCGCTCTTTTTAACATGAAAAACAATAAGTCCCCAGGAATTGATGGCATTCCCGTTGAATTTCTAAAAAACTCATCTTTAGAATACAAGCGATATCTTCTTTCTTTTTACAACAACTTGTACGATTCCGGTTGCAACCCCACGAACCACGAACGAAAAGCTGTTATATTTTCAATATTTAAGAAAGTTGATGCTAGCTTACCTGAGAATTACAGAGGTATTTCAATATTAAATTCTATTAGAAAAGTATTTGCTAGAATTTTATACAAAAGACTTATCAATTGGGTAGAATCAAACAATCGCTTAAGTATGTTTCAAGCTGGTTTTCGTGATGGCTTTTCAACGGTTGACCATGTTTTTGCTTTATCGAGTATAGCTAAAAAATTTATTCAAAAGAAAAAGAAGATGTATGCTTGCTTCATCGACTTAAAAGCTGCATTTGATACCGTCAATCGATAAGCTCTCATTTACAAAATGGCTTCACTCGGTATATCTAGAAAATTTCTAAATATCTACGAAAAATTTTTATGTGAAACTTATGCTAGAGTTTGAGATGGAGCCGAGGTTTCAAATTGGTTTCCAACGACTGCAGGTGTTCCCCAAGGATGTATCCTCAGCCCAATCTTGTTTGCCCTCTACGTTGATGACATTTAAGATAGTTTACCCGGTGGAGTTTGTTTCTCTGATATTCATATAAAGATACTTGTTTACGCAGATGACTTGGTTATGCTAGCGGATAACCAATTTTCTCTCCAGCTACAAATCAATAGGGTGCAAACGTACTGCAATATCTGGGACCTTAAAATAAACTCAGAGAAAACAAAGATAATGGTATTTGAGGCACGGAGTTGTAGAAGGTTGAGAGAGGAAAAGTGGTTCTTTAACAACCAACCTATTGAAATAGTACAAGAATTCAAATATCTAGGAGTGTTGATGTCTGCTAACGGTAGGGTTTCCATCCTTCCGGGTTTTCCCGGACATGTACTCTTTTTTCACTCTGCGGGGGACGTCCGGGATAGTTTTTGTTAATTGTCCGGATTTGTACTCTTTTTATCCATTGAGTAACCATATACTTTAATACCACAAAAAACGAACCGTACTAAATAAAGTGAACGAACAGATCTAATACTTAAGATACGAAGTTAATAATCGAACACAACTTTTGTGCTGTCATTTATGTCAAAAAAAAAAAAAAAACAAATTTGTTTGTATGTTAGAATCAGAGATAAAAGGAGTTCGGAAACTGACGTACGTTTTATACTCTTAAATTTCGAGGAGTGGGGATGAAATTTTGCAATTCTCCTAAAATATAAAACCTCACATCGTAATTCTAATGGTTTGACAGAACTCATAAAATCTCCCGCAAGAAAGATTTGCGTGTAAGATCGGAGGAAATATTGTTCTCCTTCAAAAGTGACAGAACTTACAAAAAACTTTAGTAAAAGTACAGAAAAGTATGAGAATTTGGGAAATTTATTGAGTTTTTGGGAGTTTTAGGGAGTAAAATAACAGACCTTAAAATGTTTGCATTCCGTATGCATTGCGCAGCTGTAAAATCGAGGGTCAATACAAATCCACGGCTCAACGAAAGAACTCTTTAGTTAAAACTTTAAAGGAATTTATTTAGGTATCTACTTCTATAGGAATATACCTAATTGTAAGGCGAACTTATCTTACGTCTTATTCCAATCACATATTTTATTACGAAGGGAAAAAATCTACGTTTCTTGCAGAGTAAATTCGTTTTTTTTTTGTTAGTCCGAGGTTCAAAGTTTACCCTCGATTTGATAATAGGTCCTTACAAATTAAAAAAAAAAGGTTCAGGAACTCAAATATTTATGTACAATTTTTGTGTGTTTATTCTGTCCTCATTGTGAACTCTTTTTTCAGTCCTCATTTGTCCTGGAAAGTCCGGGATTTTAAATCTCAAGTACTAGTTTCATCAAAACATACAGTCCGGTTGAGAACCTGTTTTGAGAGCTCCTTTATTTTAATCCAAAAAATTATGCATAAGCTTTCATGGCGAGAACGAAAGCTTCTGAGATCAAGAGAGCGTTCGTCATTTTTTAAGCTAACGGGACCTTTTAAGCTTGTTTTGTATGCGTCCGTTTAAAAATGAATTTATTTTTTGTAACAATAGAATAGCCTCATCTTACATTCTTAGTTATTTAAAGCGAAAACAAGTGGCGCGATCATCGGAAAGCTATCGGGAAAGAAAATCGGTTTGTTTTTTGTGGAAATAACATTGTTTTCTTTTAAAATGGGTAGAAAAAATCTTTAAGTGCAACGGAAATTGCTAAAATACAGGTCTATCATGAACAAAACTTTTTTAATGGCGCTATAGCCAAGAAAATTAATCGAAGTCCAAAAGTTGTGAACAGCTATTTTAGAGATCCATTGTCGTATGGAAAAAATTACAAAGGCCGTACCTCAACCGTACTTTCAAGTCGTGATAAAGGGAAGATTATGAGGTTAGCATCGATTTCAACTGATTCTCTTAGTAAGATCAGGTACAAAGCTGGGGTAGAAGTCATCCGAATGACGATTAGTAGAGTTATAAGAGTGCCGGACACCTTAAATGCCAAAAAATGAAAAAAAAACACCACTTAACAAAGTGTGAAAACAACAGCGACGAAATTTTGCAAGATCGCACATGGCTTGGAATACTGATGGAAGTAGTCACTGAAACGATTGGAGAAAAATGATATTTTCGGATGAAAAAAAAAATCAACCTTGATGGGCCCGACGGATACAATTATTATTTTCATGATTTGAGGAAGGAAAAGCTGTTTTTGGACCGTCACCACAGTCGAGAGGGGGGCGTTATGGTGTGGGGAGCCATATCATATTATGAAACCATTGATTTGGTTTTTGTGAACTGCAGAATGACTGCACCTTATTATAAAACTGTACTGGAAATGGCTTTACCTCAATTTCAGGATATTTTTGGACCGGTACTGATTATTTTCCAGCAAGACAACGCGCCAATTTACACCGCTGGAATAATTAAAGCTTGGTTACAGGGCCAAAATATAGAACAACTTTCCTGGCCACCCTACTCACAAGATTTGAACTTCATTGAAAATGTGTGGGGTTGGTTGACACGAAAGGTGTATAAAGGCGGGAAGCAGTACAAGAACAAAGAAGAGCTTGTTGAAGGCATAAAAGTGGCCCGGGCCAGTATTTCCCTTGACCTTCTAAAATCATTGTATGATTCATTAAAACACCGCATTTTTGATGTTATTCGAAATAAGGGAGGTTGTACAAAATATTAAAATAATTTAATAAATAAAGAAAAACATTTTTATAAGCACAAAAATAATACTCTTTTTATTTTAACTAAGATACACAAAGTGATTCTATTCTAATGTTACAAAAAAAAAGTAACATTTTAGTGCATCCAAACGAAATAGTCTCAGACATTTTCTGTTAGCTATTCAAAATTATTTTAAATATCTCTCAATCTGAAGAACTAATCTCTACCTTTCAACACATCATATAATTTCATATGTCCACAGCAACAAAAAACTGCTGATCTTAAAAACAGGCACGTGTGAGGCTATTCAAATGTTACGGACTGTATCTGGCAACCCTAGCTACTGGTAGCATGTTCAGCGTAAGAGTAAAGAAGCTAAAGTAGCTCTCAACATAATGTGGCCAACTTTCTTCTCAAACAAAAACATAGACTTAGGTTCTAAATACCGAGTTTTCCAAGCAACCATTAACACTTGCTTGTCTTACGGTATTCAAGTTTTTGGTCACACCTATTTTGAAGAATTTGAGCTGTTACAACGCCTCTTTTTTCAAAAGATTATTTCGGTTACCTAATTCGACTCCAACCTATGCAATTCACGTTGAGTCTGGAATTGCACCGATTTATATTAACAATTTGAAATTGCATGCAGATTTTCTAACAAGAGTAATGAGTAAACCAAGTTCGAATATTCACACGTCTATCATGAAGGTTCTTTTGCGAACAGAAGCATCGCCATTTAAGGAATGGACACAACTCGCCCGATTGCATAATGTGTCTCTTGAACTGAATGAGTTTAACACAGATAACTGTCATGATATTTTTTTCGATTGTTATCGCAAAAGTTGATGAAAATATATATCTTCCACTTTTAAATAGAGCATCATCATCGTCAACAAGAGAAATATATAAAAATCTAAGCCACTCTTTGAATACTACTGCGACAAATTATTTCAATAATAGTCTTGCTGTGAGAGCTATAGGTACAATCTTCAGAGCAAGGGTTGAGATATTGAACTTGAATTGTATTCCTCATCGCTCAGATCTACCTCTCATTTGCAATTATTGTAACAGAAATGAGCGTGACGATATTTACCATTTCATAGCTATTTGTCCGATACTACAAGAAATTCGAAGGCTCTATTTTGAACATAGTGTCCTCTCTAGAGAGCAAATGGTTGGCGCAATGAACGGATCCGTTGGGTGGACAAATCTCTTTATGTTCTGTGACCATGGTTTAAATTATCGAAGAAGCTTCTCAACCTTTTAATTTTATTTTTCTACCAATTATTTATTTTATTATTTTTTTAAAGCAAATGTTATTTTCTGGCAGACGGCAATCTTGCCATGTCCATATATTATTTTGATTTTCAAATTGTAAATATAAATATATACAAATGAAACCATAATAATAATAATAATATAATATAATCATCGAAAACTGGACCTTTCGAATGCAAACATATAAAGACCTAATTGATATCTTGTTTTATTTCAATCTTGCAATTTCCATTGCAAAACACCCGAGTTTCATATAGAAGAAGGAAAAACAATAGAGCAATAGAGCCTTCTAGTCCCTCTACTCCGAAAACGGTAAATCTTAGAGATAAATAATTTTAAGACGAAGAATTTGTCATTTACCACTATTGAACTACGGGCAGTAGGTCGCGAAATATTCACGAAAAACTGAATTTCGTGACCTTTTGACCACCACGGTACCAATGTACCATAAAATAAATTTTTCTTTCTCCCATAGACCCCGCTTTAACTTTTTTCAGTAGGTATTATACCCTAATGCAAAATAAAATATTCATTGAAAAGAATTTCGAGAACATTAATATTATATCAATAAAGCTCAAGGTAACCCCTCACGGTTTTCGCCTTGTTGTGGCAATCCAGCAATCCAGCTGCGGAGAAAGACAACTAAGAAAACCACAAAAAAGCAGACATGTCTATCAAAACAAATATGAATAAAAGTTTACAAGAAGATAAAAATCGAACGGGGATATACGTTCAAGAGTCGGCAGAAGTCACGGCTGTCGGCGAGGGCTTGGCTTCGCAAGAAGCTAAGTCGCCAGTGACTAAAGTAAACAATGACAAAGAGAAAAGAGAATTAAAAAGACAACCGGTCATTCTCTCAGTGGATCTCCTTCCCGCACTAGATGGTTTAACCATCAAAGGTACGAAGACCTCGGACAGACCCCTCTCTATAGGTAGTCAAACCGAGGACGAGCCACTGATGGACCCGAATCAAGAAGAGACTACGCTGAAGTCCGTTGCATCCCTCAAAGCTTCGAGGAAACGCAGTAACTACAGATCCTCTAAAAGATTCGTGAGAACTACCGAGTTGAAAGATCCTGCAACGCTCAGTTCGAGAGAAAAGGCTCTCCTAAAAAAGCACAGAAAGCTAGTTAAGTACTTCGAACGACAGACGGCAGAGACTGCCACTGAAACTTCTGTTAAAGCGAACACCAAAAAGTCGGAGAGCGAAGGAGTAGATGCTGCCAAATCTAGGTCTGTCCCTAAAAAGACAAACCGTGAACAGGCTGGTAATAACTCGACTGCTCGGAACGACAAAGATACAGTTCAGGCGACTTCCAGTAAGAAACAGCAAGCCAATGCTAACAAAGAACATGCACCGGCGAGCACCTCTCCTGGAGCGAAACCAGGAACATCCAAAAGAGTAAGATCGGAGGAGACAGTCAAGCAAGACGGTGCTAAAAAACAGAAAACCAGCAGCTTCGACACCACCCCGATTGACCTACAAATCGCAAATTTATATCGTTTATCAATAAAATATACGTTCAACAAATACGTTTGTCTGTCCTCAAAAATTTATAAAACAACAGGTTATGGGTGACCACCGAAAGGAAGTTCAGAATGGAATCGTGCAGTTCAATGGAATAGGGTACGACAACTGGAGTTTTCGGGTTAAAATGCATCTGGACATGGTTGGTGTGTTTGAAGCTGTGGTGAATATGGAAAAATTCAATGAAAAGTAAAAAGGCAAAATCAATAATCGTCAGTTGCATCTCGGACGATTATTTAGATTACGTCAAGGACAAAGAAACTGCCAAGGACATGTGGAAAGCCTTAGAAAATGTTTTCGCAATGAAGTCGACATCAAGCCAAACAATTATTCGAAAGCAGCTAGCAAGACTCAAGCTATCCGAAGGAACCCAATTTAAAGATCATTTTCTTGTGTTTGATGGTCTGGTCAGGGAACTGAAGTCAGCCGGTGCTACCCTTGCTGATAGTGACCTAGTTTCACAACTGTTCCTGACATTACCAGAGAGCTATGATCCTCTTGTTACTGCTCTCGAGAATATGAAGGAAGAGGAACTCACCATTCAAGTTGCGAAACAAAGATTGCTAGCGGAGGAGAGAAAAAGAATGGACAGATCCGAAACAACGGAAGAACCAAGACAACTGAGTGCGTTTGCCATGAAGAGAAATAGAAATTTCAATGGGAAATTCAATGGAAAATGTCACAACTGTGGAAGACGTCGTGGGCACATGAAGGCGAACTGCAGAATCAAGAGAGAAGCTATCTTTGCAAGTTTTCCAAAGGAACAAAGCGAAGATAACTCCGATGACAACAGTGTTTGCTTCATGGTGAATCGAAGCAAAAATCAGGGATGGAATCGTGTAAGCTGATTTTTGATATTTGACAGTCAAATTCAGGCAAAAAAGAATAGAAAATTGACTGTCAACTATCAACTATCAGTTTACACAATCCCCCCCCCCCCCCCCAGGGTAAATAATTATATGTCTTTCATGCTTGATTCAGGATCAAGTGATCATCTTACAAATGAAAGGAGTTTATTTGCAAAAATTGAAAAGTTAAAAATACCGTTAAAAATAAATGTTGCGAAGGTAGAAGAGGATTTGACTGCATCCGAAGTTGGTGAGAATTGTGGCTACACTAGAGGAGGAACATTAGTCACTTTAAAGAACAGCACAATGTTCCGAATCTACGGACAAATTTAATTTCAGTCAGCCGTCTTACCAATGCGGGAATTGAAGTTAAATTCAATAATAACAAGGCAACTATTTACACGAAACAAGAAAAAATTATTGCAGAGGCTAGAGGAAGTCTTTATAAAATTAAACTGAGAAAATGTCAAGCATCAGCCAATCTATGTATTGAAGACAATAGTAAAATATGGCATAGAAGACTCGGACACATAAACCAACAGTCGTGGTGGGGCTGTAACTGGATTAGGTCCTATCAAAAACTTTGGTTTTTGCGAAGTATGCGTCAAGGCAAAACAGTGCCGGGAACCCTTCAATCATATACGGGAAAGATGCAAAAGACCGCTAGAAAGAATTCATAGTGATGTTCACGGACCGGTTACACCTTCAACTTATGATGGCTTCAGATATTTCGTGCCTTTTATAGATGAGTATACACACTTCACCTTACTTACTCAAAAAGAAGTCCGAGGTATTTGAAAAATTCAAAGAATATGAAGCACTCGTGACAGCAAAATTCAATTTGAAGATATCAACACTCAGATGTGACCAAGGTACGGAATATTGTTCATCTGAACAAAAATCATACTATGTGCGAAAGGGAATTCAGTTGGAACACACAATTGCATACTCACCTCAACAAAACGGTATAGCAGAACGGTTCAACAGAAGTTTAGTTGAAAAGATTCGTTCTTTCCTTGTTGAATCGAAAGTTCCAAAGAACATGTGGGGAGAAGCTGCATTGTTTTCCACCTACATTATAAATCGAAGTCCGACTAAAGCATTAGAAGAAAAGAAAACGCCTGCTGAACTTTGGTTTGGAAATAAGCCGGATCTTGAAAGAGTTCGATTGTTCGGTTGTAAGGCTTACGCTTGAATACCAAACCAAAAGAGGAGAAAGCTGGATGCAAAGAGCATGGAGTGTATGATGGTAGGTTTCGCACCAAATGGATATCGCTATGGAATATTAATGAAAGGAAAGTTATAATAGCTAGAGATGTAAAATTTAATCAGATGGGTTATGCCTATGATATTTTTGATGAAACAGAACAAACAGAAAAAAACCAAGATGTTTCAACATGCTGTAATTGGTATGAATTAGAAAATTTAATAAATTAAATTCCTGTAGATACGACTTTTGAGAGTGATACAAATACAGAAAAAAATAATAATCGTGAAAATGAGTTAGATAACGAAGAAGATACAAGAAATCAAAATCAAAACATGGAAGGACAAACATTAAATACCAATGGAGAACCAATTGAAGAAGAATTTGAAGAACGTGATCAAGAATTCATAGAACCAATACCAAATAATAATCAGACGACACAATTGAGACGAAGTAGTCGAGGTCATATTCCTAAAAAGTTTATGGATGACTACATTTGCTACACCTACAGTGCATTAACGGATGAGATTAATATTGATGTTCCTGAAAATTACAGCGACATTGAAAGAAGCGTCCATCGAGAAGAATGGTTCAAAGCTGTAAACGAAGAACTGGACTCTATAAGGAAAAACAATGTTTGGCAATTAGTGAAGAAACCAGGTGGGGTAAAGCCTTTTAAATCAAAATGGGTATTTAAAATAAAACCAAACGAAGATGGAAAACCCGTTAAATTTAAGGCGCGCTTGGTTGTTAAGGGGTTTCTTCAAAAGTATGGTGTTAATTACGAAGAAAATTTTGCACCTGCGGCAAAGTTAACAACTATTCGACTGGTTGTTGTTGTTGGAGTCCAAAACAATTTATTTTTTCATCAAATGGACGTAAAAACTGCCTTTCTTCACGGACATCTAAAAGAAGATATTTATATGGACATACCAGAAGGTCTGATAGCAAAAACTAGCATGGTATGTAAATTAAATAAATCTTTATATGGTCTTAAGCAAAGTCCTCGGTGTTGGAATGAAAGGATCAACACTTCTAATTCAACTTGGATATACAAGATCAAGTTATGATTATTGTCTCTACACCAAATTAGACAAAGAAGACCCTTTATATATAGTACTTTATGTAGATGACATACTAATAGCTGGCAAATCATTATCTGGAATTACAAAACTGAAGAAGAAATTGTCAGCAAATTTTGAGATGTCGGATTGTGGTGAACTTAAATACTTTCTTGGAGTCAAAATTGAATACGACAAACCTCAATCACAAGAAGCAAGTATTGACAAAATAGTAAACAAATTTGACATGACAGAATGCAACCCAGTAAGAACACCAATGGAAAAAATATTCCAAATTCCTGAAGACAGACAAATAACAACTCAGCCATATCGAGAACTTTTTGGAAGTCTATGGTATCTGATGTTATGTGTTAGACCAGATATCTGTTCTTACATTAGATTCATGGGTCGTTTCCAACAAAATCCAACAGAAAGTCACTGGAAAGCATTGAAAAGGATCTTACGATACATCAAAGGAACGAAAAACTTACGACTGCAATTCAAACGAGATCCGAACAACAAAAAATTTTTGGGTACTAGTACGCAGACTGGGCATCAGACACCATTGATCGGAAATCCGTTAGTGGTTATGTCTTCAAGGTTTTCAACAATTGTGTATCGTGGTCTAGCAAGAAACAAGCTACGGTTGCAACATCTGTAATAAGTCTGGAGGTTATGAAATTGAA
Source organism: Sphaerophoria rueppellii (assembly GCA_920937365.1). Lineage (NCBI taxonomy): Eukaryota > Metazoa > Arthropoda > Insecta > Diptera > Syrphidae > Sphaerophoria > Sphaerophoria rueppellii. Next base: position 28,400,940 of record CAKKXW010000005.1, on the reverse strand, counting down.
AATTTGATGAAACAAATTTTCGAAGCTGATGTGATCGAGGGCTAAGGCTGGCATGCTGGCATTGTGCTCGGCTTGAGCTCGCCGGAATCGGTGTGGGATCTTGCCTTAGAGTTCTCTTAAATCTCGCCTATTACATTAACATAAATCATGCCAAACAGGAAATTCCACAATTTAAAAAAAATAATGTGCACGACTGGGTCGTACGAACTTGCTCCTGCATGCTAAAACTAAATATTTATGATTACTGAAATTGCAAAAAGTAGTGTTAAAATAAGAGATATACTTTAAGCAATTCTGATTACACTCTTTCATACAGCTTACACGTAACTCACAAAAAAAAAACTCAATATATAAAAATAATTAGAATTCATTAAGAAAATTAAAATTTGAAAATGAACCTCGTAAAAACATTTCATTCCAAAAATTTAAATTCCAAACAAATTCAAACCTTATTCTTGATTTATTGAATTTTTTTTTTTGAAAATCGTCGGAACCGTTTTTTTTTTTTTAATTAATTTTTTATATATAAAATTTTTCAAAAATCTTTTAAAATTAATATGGGTATGCAGTTTTTAAAACCATGTAAATATACATATTATACTCCAATTTGGATTTTTAAAATTGATCCGTTTTTGAGATACAGAATTTTGAAAAAAAAAGTTAAAAATATTTTTTAAAAATCCAAAAAAAAAATTTAAATGTTTTTGAAAACAAAATATTATTTGAACAATATATACGTACTTTCAAAAAAAAAACTTACGCTGATCGGACTATCAGTTTTCGAGAAAATCTAATGACAAAAAAACGGTTCTATGGGAGGTACCGTTTTGGAGCAATACAAAAATTTTTATTGTACATAAAATACATGAATGTTTAAAAAAATTAAACTCGAGAAAGTTTTAAAAAAATCGATCGGGCCGTTTTGGAGAAAAAAAATTGTTTTGGTTTTTGACCAAAAAAATCGTATGGTGGCTACCCTAAATTTTGATCTTAAAACAAAAATAAAAAAATTGGGATATGACTTTTTTGCTCAAACCTCTAATTTTCAAATTTGAAGTCAATCGGACCAGTAGTTAAGGCTGTAGATGCCTGTAAACTTTCCGACAGACAGACAGACGGAATCGCCGGACCCACTTTTTTCGACTTCTCTATCATCGTAATGTCATATCTCATCCTCATCTCAAATTTTTTTTTTTTACGAATTCAATACTTGCCATATATTCTATATGTCGCAAGTAAAAATATAACGCTCTAAACTGATGGTTTGAATTTGAATTATTGACATCAGACGGACGTTTACCATTCGAGGGCGCCGAGATGTCATACATTGAAAGTCTTTGGCCAGATATTGAGACTTCCCCTAATATGTGACTCACCTTTTATTTCGGCTCAGTTCATCATCTTCGCGACATTACCGTTCACATCCCTGAAAGTATACTTTAAAAAGACATCGAGCTCCTGTGTTCGACAATGGAAAAACGGGTGTTGGAGTGGTTCATGTTATGAACATTTAACATTTAATTTCATAAATAATAATAAATAAAACAAAAATATTGACCATATATCAACAAAAAAAAAGTGTAAATTTAAACAAATATATAAAAAAAAATATATATAAGAAATTAACAATTGAACAGAAATAGCGTCTCTGGAAGTGAAATATCAGCAGCAAGAATCACACTTTAAACTACTGTTCCTAAAATTTTATTCTTCTTATTTCCTTTTGTGTTTCTTATTTTCTACTACACCGTAGAGTTGGGGCTAAAATTATTTTTCAGGGGCCAGGTAATCCTACCTAAAATTGAATTCAACTTTAGTTCCATAATAGTACCCAAATGAAATACAAAATAATTACGCCCACAAAAAGAAAATGAGAAAAATTTTAGTGCCACCTTAATGTGCGCACACAAAAAAAAAATTGAATCACATTCAAATTGGACCAAATCAGAAAGACAACAGACCTGATGAATCGCTTTCCGTCACGCTTATTTATCCAAAAATTTGAATAAGTATAGTACAATCAACAAAAAAAAAAACATTAATGAATATTTATACAATTTTTGCAAAATATTAATATATTAAGATTATTACTTAATGGAGAATTATTATTGCATTTAACTAAGTTAACAAAATAAATTGATATTAATCGTAAAAAAAAAAATATTGAGATGAAAAAAAAATGTGGTCACCCTAATAAGAACTTCGTAAGTCTTTTGTCTTTATATTTTTGATACAAAAAAAAATCCAAGTCGAAGCTGTATTCTTCTTCTACTTCTTAATGCTTGTGGTTGTGACCTTCAATCATCGCCTAATATTATTTTTGCCGTGGGTGCTGATACTTGCTAATCGCTTTAGCATTCATGAATTTTTGCGATGTTTTATTAAAAAAAAAAAAATCTTGCCTTTTTTTACTGGTGGCGACCACTATCGCTGACTTTCGTGAAGGTGGTCGCCGTATTGAACCTAGCAAAAGTTAATACGGTTTTATTAACTTATACAACTTAAAATGGATGGTCTAATGAACTAATAATGAATTTGCCATCATTGTTCAAAGAAAAGTATATAATAAAATGCATGAAAATTTACACAAATGCACTCACCAGTCAAAAAAAAAATCCCTTTTTTTTTGCTATACGATTGTTGGTTAGCTATTTGCTGTCTGACGATTTGTGCTATCGCACACACTGTCCAATCACGTACTTAAATGATTTTCAGAACTATGAATGTTCACTATTGATAAATCACTTTTTTTGTAATTATATACAATGAACTTTTTACTTAATTATTTAATTAAATTTATAATTTAATTATTATGTGTAATATTGAATTGTTTAAAATGGTATGGTTTAACTAACTAATATATACTTATGACTGTACTTGATAGCGGTCTTAAAAATGCGTTTTAAACAATGCTCACATCATAAAATAGCATCGAACCCACAAAAAAGAATATTGCAGCGAAATCGTGCTTATTTTGTTGTTATAAAAATCAGTTAAGATTTAAAATCTTTCGATTTGAAAATACCCAATCAGACATCGCCACACAAACCTACAAAATAACTCAATTCAAAACCTTTTTTTCTTAACCCACGAAAGGAATTTACCTACACCCACGCCCACTACCAACAAGTAGTCGTACCAAAAACCCATACCCGTACCCTCTTTTTTAATATTTTTTCTAATTAGTACTATATTTATTAATATTTCATTTTCGGCATAAACATTTATGCACCGAAGTATTAATTCTCGTTACTTCCCTTCATATTAGATTTATTCTGATTGGAATAATTAATTTCCCAAGATGGCAAATCCATAGATGTTCATGGCTTGAGTAAGGATGTTCCTCTTGAACTTGGGACTAATTTCATACGTAATTTCCTAGTAGGTTCACAGTCACAGATTTATATTAAAAAGACATGGACATAATGCACAAAAGCGACATCTAGCTCTAATGGTGAGTGAACATTTGAATTGTATGGGTCATTGCTTTTAACCTTTAGTTACTCACCTTGAGCTAAATAAACAGATAATATGACGTAAATTCCATTTCCTCAACATCACCAAAACCATTTTGCTATGAAATTAGTGCCACCTCATTGAATAAGAAGTACAGGAAGCGGTGTTAGCTACATGTACAGTGTACGTGAGTGAAGCAACAAAAATGTCGGATGATGTCCATTTTTAAGGTATGTGCTCTCAATTTTAGGGTATGTGCTGTCAAACTTTGACTTTGTTGTCAGTCGAGTTTAGGGGTGTATTATATCTGTTCGTGATGGTAAGGCGCTGCAATTCGTTGAGTGTGCACGGTTGTTTTGAATAGTTCTTCCATCGTGTTTCGAAACGTTTTTATTTGTTGGTTGTATTACAATAGGCGTGATAAACGTGATGAATTACGGATGAAAAATAAAGAAAATGTACTGAAAAATAAAAAAATTAATCATTAAAACCGTGCCGTGCACCTTTAGCGTTAACACACCATGCTTCCTGAAATAAGAGAAAGAGGAAGATTAAGGAGAGAAGGAAAGAAAAGAACAAACGATGTTCATCGGTCCGGCTGATGTCAGACCGATGTGCTGGCACTCCTCGCTATCACTACTGGTGTCAGTGCAGTGACAGTTCTCCTTAGGCTGAAAGGAAAGAATTGGACAGTCGGCCGATGGAATAACGCCTCACATCTCCATAGAGCTATACGTTCAATCAAAAATCAATGAAAATAGTTCGCTTTGTTTCGACGTTAAAGTCATCAATATTTTTCATTTATTGAAACAATAATCATAGCGAAATCAAAAATCGTTGGAATGTACAAAAAAAGACAAGTTTAACAAACTAGAAAATTGAATATATAAGTATACTTTTGAATACAAATAAAAAGAAGATTTGACAAAAATCACTAAAGTTATTTAAACAATCTTCGAAAAATTATCAATAAAGTTCCAAAATACCAGAAAAAAACCTGGAAAATCAACCGGCTTTCCTCTAGACAAATCCCTCCCCAAAACCCTCGCAACTACTGTTCGGTGTATCACTTCACACCAACCAAAATCAAGGCGAAAATCCCTCAATATCCTGCCTACAGATAGAGCTCTATTTGTCGGGTTGTATTTGGGGGGCAAAATCTTGCTTTTCCCGAGGGAGGTTTGGCAAGAATTCCTCCACGGAATCTTCACAAATTTCCGGGAAAAATTTTCCACCGTCTTATGGAGAATTCAGAAATTACAAAAATGAAATTTACGTTATAATTTTACTCAATAGAAAAAAAAATACAAAATGGACGAAGATTTCGCTTGCAAAATGGAATTCCAATACAAAGAAAAAAAGATTCTGACGCTCTTGTGCGTCGCTTCGCTCAATTCTGAGCTTCTTTCTTGAAAGCAGGAACTATTTGATTGAAGAATTGAGCTCAAAAAACTCCTGTCTTGTGCGGCTCTTGAATTCGTAATTATAGCGGTACAAATTGGCTCGGGCTCCAAAAATTGAGGTTTATCAAAACTTGATTTTTTGGATCACCAAAAACTATGTGTATCGTATATATAAAAATACAAAAATACCCGAAAGGGGTGTCAATCTGCGGCTTGCCGCTGGCACCTTATTTATAATTTACGATAAAACCATATTTCTCTACAAAAAAAATTACTTATTACGACCTTACTTGGCACCCGGAGACTCACGGGCTTATGGCTCGATCTTCTTCTTATTTTGGCCGAAATGCCTCAGTCCCACGGCTGTCTATGGATGGACGTTCGTCGTCGCTGGCAGAATGTTCACCCTGAGTCACCAAGAAAACACGCAAAACACATGAATTAGATAGCGTCTCCCATAAGCTATCACAACTTAGATAAAATCAAACGACACTCACCCTTTCAATTAGCGCTTAAAATCACAAAGACCGAAATCTCAATTTCCTCTGGAACATTGAATTTCCGTCACACTTAACAAGGTGATATGATATTCAAACAGCTTTTGAGCTTTTACCAAAGCCGCAGAAACTGCCACGTCATGCCGGCGGTAAAACTTCGCCGCGGTCCACTTTGTAAGCGGTAAGCCGACTTATATATCGCGCCGCTGTATGCGCGTTCGAATCCACCCGGTCGGCGTCGGCGTAGTCCAGGCCAAAACAAACAAAAATTTGTGTCTCTTTTCCCTATGTTGTCGTCAAAATATTTATTTATACGTGTTCGTCACATTTGTTTTTGTTTGTTTGATTACATAAATAACGTAAATATTATGTATGGTATCATTATTGTCACTTTCGTTTTTGCCCCTAACTTGTATTTTAATTATAAACATGACATGTATGTACAAAACACACATCAAGACACACAATAAAACACATAATAAACTCAAACATATCTCTGTCATCATTTATTTCTTATTTAATCGAACATTACATCATTGACAAAATAAAACTAAGCAGAATCTCGAACACTAAAGGAAAACAAAAAAAAATCACTCTAACCTAAACGTCCAAAACAACTTTAGTACTCCCTATTCCAGTTTAGCTCTCCAGGAAGGACTTCCAGTGATCTGTCGTCACTATTTCCTTTCTTTCACAGCCATTTGCATTTTGTCAATGGTACCGGCATGGAACAACAACGAGGTAAGTGTAATATAAAGAAAACAAAATTTGTCTAACGGATTACGTAGTAGTCCTAAAATTTCATTTGCACTTCTCAATTTACCTTTCTTTTCAGCTAATCCGTGGTTTGTGCGGTCTCCCAATCAAGAGCCGGGGCAAATGGAAAAAATATCGTGAGTATGCATGAATATGTATATTTTCCTTTCGATTGATTACCCTTTTTTTATTACTATTCGTTTCAGATCATCCCCCAGCGCAGAAGACGCCGAAGTTTGCCGACGGGATGCCCATTAGGACGTTCTTGGTATGGCAGCAAGAAAAATATCGTAAGTATACCTTATGGGTATCATGTTTATGTTTTTTATTTAATACAACTTTCGTTTCAGATCTTAAGCTTCGCGACGACGACGCCTTGTTTGCCGAACCTGAAGGAATGTCGCTTGTAACTTGAGGACAAGAATCGTAGTGGTCGAATTGACGGTGGAGGCTGCATACGACCGCGGCATGGGTGGGGAAGAACCCACGACTACAGCCGGGCAAACAGGTTAGACTAGGTCAAGTTTTTTTTCTTTTCTTTCGATATTATTATTTATTTCTTTAACGTAAACCAAAAAAAACTGTTATTAAAATTGAAAACTATGCATACGGTATTATCTATTAATTCCAACAACCCAAAAAAAAACAAATATGACGTACGCGAAGAATAAATAATCTCAACTTTATACTTCTACTATCTCTAAAAACTAGTATCACAGCTGTTTTGTTCTGGTCACGGTGTAAAAAGCCTTGCCCATATCACAGTTATAACTCTATTGTCGCGCATTCTCGCTTAAGAGATTTGCAAAGTGGATAGTAAGGGATATCCTACTGGAGTTATAACCAACGAGGATGCGACCGAGTCACAAGCTTGAACTGGGCCAGCGGTCGATCAACATTTCGGAGCCTATCTGGAATTTGATCGAAGTTGGTGCTCCCATACCTTTATCTTTGATTAAAAGCGAATTTTAACAGGGGTTGTTTCTATGCTATCACCGTTCACTAAGCTATGTATTCGATCTTTCAATAAATTTAAAATTTTGTTATCACAGTTCAACCTATACTTAACCTAATCAGTCTTGTATATAAAAACAATGTGTTGGTGTATTGCACAATTAACCCTCGAGTATTTCAGTCAGTCATTCAGTACAAATTTATTCATATCACAGATCGATCTTAAGTTACTAAATGGTCAATATATATAAACAAAAAATTAGAAAAATATCACAGTCGCGCCTCTTAATTTAGTCAGTCTTTAAATCGTGTTGTTTTATTGTACGACTATACTACAAACATCTAGACAGTCAATAAGTAAAACATTGTCATATCAATAGTCGATCAAATCGTCAAGTCGGTTAATAAATAAAACAAAAACAAACAAGTAGTATCACAGTCAAGCTTCTCAGTATCGTTAGTCCAAAAAAAAAAATTTTTTCTATCACAGTACAACATCTTAAAATTTAGTCAGTCTTTAATAAAATTTTTGGTTCATCACAGGGTGTTTCTTATATCCTAGTCAGTCTATGTCTCTTCATGTTTTCGTATCACAGTGGGCCCTATTACTATTATAGTTCTAGTCAGCCTTTAAAAAAAAAAATGTTGCTCACTACAGGGTGTTTCTTATATTCTAGTCAGTCTATGTCTCTCCATGTTTTGGTATCACAGTGGTCTCTACTACTATTCTAGTCAGTCTTTATGAAAAAAAAAAAATATTCTCCTGTATCACAGATTAGCACTTAATTCTAACTTAACGTAAGACTTAAAGCTAATCAGGTACAGTGGTGGACATTTTGGTCAAAGAGAACAGGTACTAAATGACTTTCGTCTGAACACGCTTGTTCTTTATCACAGATTTATTAATTATATTGCATCGGTAACTGGTGAATTCGCACCAAGCTTTAGGTCTGACTAGAATTTAGTGACGTTTTTCAAAGACAAATTTAAAACAAAATCTTTACTCTGACTAGAGACAAAATTGAAGTTAACTTAACTGACTAACAAGAAAACCTTTTCATTGCTTGATATCTTTTGCGTGGAAGATACCAATGCTTTTCCCAGCTAGATTCTCTAGCTCATAAAGGTTTTTTCCTACAGACTTAACAACACGACATTTAACAAATTTAGGACATAACTTGGCTGACACTAACTTAGACGAGTCACTAAGGACGAAATTACGTTTGAAGACTTCTTGTCCAGGACTGTACTTAACGTTTCTTGAACGGAAATTATAAGTTTTAGCTGCTCTTGCATTACTTCGAAGGATATTTTCTTTCAATTTATCGCGAATTACTTGTAATTTGGCTTGTCTGGGAAGTATTGATACTTCACCATCAGCTAAGTTATCTAACTGGTTCGCGATTTCGTAGCTGGTTCCATGCAGCATCATATTCATGCCGAACAGTGCATAATATGGTGATGTACCAGTTGCCGAATGCACCGAGCTTCTTAAGGCTGCTGCTATCTCACTTAAGTGACTATCCCAATCGCGCTGGTCGGCTTGGAGATAGGAACGAATAGCAGCAAGCAACGTTCGGTTAACTCGCTCCGAGGCATTGGACTGCGGAGCGTAATTTGCGGTCTTAAAATGCCTCACTCCGTACGTGGACAACAAATTCTGAAATTCCTTCGAAAGGAATTGCTTACCATTGTCCGAGTGTATTAACTGGGGCACTCCAAACGTGTTGAACACTTCGTCACGCAAGAAACGAACAACACTGGACGCATTAGCAGCACGCAAGGGTTTCAGAAACACAAACTTGGACAAGTGGTCAAGGACAACAAAGACATACGCGTTTCCGTTTTTGGAACGCGGATACGGACCAATAAAATCAATGTACAGTTTCTGAAATGGTCTATCCGTAGAATAACTGCTTGTTATTGGAGGACGAGAAACAACATTGGACGCTTTTGACTGTTTACATGTAACACAATTAGCAATATAATTTCTGACTTGAGTGGTCATGTTTGGCCAATAGAAAAATTGCCTTATTCTGTGCAGCGTTTTTGCTATGCCGCCATGTGCAGATTGGGGCGGGTCATGAACTTTCATAATTATTTCATGAGTGAGGTTCGAAGGTACCCATAAACTCCATTGGTGTTCATTAAGGACTTCGCTGTCAACGGTCTGTATGGTTTTTTTGTAAACGAAATCATCTATGATTTTAACGTCGGGTAACTCTTCTTGATGAAGACGAATCGTTTTCAAGAGATCGACATATTCTTCGGACTTAAACTCATCGGAGTCTAGGTCGATCAAAGGAGCTGCTTGCTCTACAGAAACTGCGTCTAAGTGTGCCCGAGAAAGCGTGTCCGGCACGACGTTCAGTGAACCTTTCCGGTGCTCTATGCTGAAGGCATATGCTTGGAGCTCTAGACTCCACCTCGCTAGCCGACCACTCAGGTCTTTCATGGTCATGAGCCACTTCAGACTTGAGTGATCGGTTATGATGGTGAAGTTCATGCCTTCAACATAGGGCCTGAATCGCTTCACCGCCATCACTGCTGCCATACACTCTTTCTCGGTCACACTATAATTTTTCTGACAAGCGTTCAGCTTCTGCGAGAAGAATGATATAGGCAACTCACCTCCGTCTTCCGTCTTCTGGAACAGGACGGCGCCTATTCCTGAATCCGACGCATCGCACTGGATGTAAAATGGTTTCGAAAAGTTGGGGTGTGTAAGGACTGGGGCTGATGTTAGTGTCATCTTAAGAGCTTCGAAAGCTTCAAGGGCCTCTTTCGTCATCTCGAACTTTGTCTTGGACTTTTTCAAGGTGTCTGTCAAAGGGGCTGTTAATGTTGAAAAGTCTTTAACAAACCGCCTATACCATCCTGCAAGACCTAAAAATCTCCTAACCTGCCTGGGATTTTTCGGGATTGGAAAGTTAGCTACCGCCTCGACTTTCTCGGGATCTGTCTTTAATTTCCCACCACCAACGATAAAACCCAAATATTTCAGTTCCCTGAAACAGAAACGGGACTTTTTAACGTTGATGGTGAGATTCGCCTGTTTAAGACAGGTAGCAACTTCCTCCAACAACCTGAGATGACTTTCAAAATCTGGGGCTATAATCGCCAGATCGCCAGATCATTCTCTGATCGATGTGTCAAGTAACCTCTTAAGGAGTCCTATGCCGCCAACATCAAGTATCGAAGACCAGTGGCAACATTGCCAAAGAGCAATTAGAGATGCCGCCCTCTAATGTGCTGGGTTTCACACAGCCACCAAAACGAAACCCCTGGTTTGATGAAGAATGCAGGCAGGCCCATGCAGCCAAGCAGAGGCATACAAAGCGGCGCTGCATAGAAGGACAAGAGCTGCTCGTGAGCTCTACGAGCAAAAGAGGAGAGAGGAACGCCGGCTTCTCAGGAGGAAAAAGAAGAGGAGAGCATGAGAAGCGTCAGATCGAGGATGTTGAGAGAGCCAACAGCAGGAATGAAGTTCGGAGGTTTTACCGAAAGGTTAAACAGCTGGCTCAAGGTCATCGAGCAAGAACTGATGCCTGCAGAGATAACAAGGGAACATCATAGTATGAATCGCAGTCAATGCTGGGGATTGGGAAAGACCACTTCTGTAGATTGTATAACGGCGACGACGAACAAAATACCGCCGTCAGGACAGGAGCCTTTCATCGGACACGATGATAGCCAACAATTCCGTGAACCCGACCTAGAAGAAGTGAAAACCGCAATAACACGGCTGAAATCCAACAAAGCCGCTGGAGCAGATGGACTAGCTGCTGAGTTGTTCAACAGCAGCAGGCGACGAGCTAGATAGGAGCATGCACCAAATCATCTGTAAGATATGTGTCAGAGAATGCATGCCCGATGAATGGAACCTCAGCATTGTTTGCCCGATCCTGAAAAAGGGAGATCCTCTAAACTGCCCAACTATAGAGGAATAAAGCCTACTAAACATCGCCTACAAGAATCCATCTCTGCCGTAATATGTGAACGTCTGAAGCCTTTCGTCAACAATCTGATTGGTCCCTTATCAATGTGGCTTCAGGCCAGGAAAGTCAACCATCGACCAAATCTTCACGTTGCGGCAGATCCTGGAAAAGACCTATGAACTCCAAATCGATACCCACCACCTTTTCATCGATTTTAAGGCGCGTATGACAGCATCTACAGAGACGAACTGTACAAAGCTATGTCAGTTTTTGGCGTCCCTGCCAAGCTCGTTCGCTTGTGCAAAATGACGATTGGAGAACTCACGCTGCTCCATCAAGGTTGGCAACGAGCTCACGGAATCTTTCGACGTCAAAAAAGGATTCAGACAAGGCGATGCACTGTCATGCGATTTCTTTAACATCGTTCTTGAGAAGATAGTGCAGAACTCCACCGTCAACACCAGAGGCACTATCTTCCAAAAATCTGTTCAATTTCTTGCGTACGCCGATGATATTGATATAATGGGAAGAACACAGCGTGATGTCAATGGCGCCTTTGTGAGAATTGAGACAGAAGCGGCAAAAATGGGTTTAGCGGTAAATGAGGGAAAAAACGAAGTATATGCTGTCTTCGAGGAAGGACACCCAACACCGACGGCTCGGGCAAAACGTCCACAATAGACGCGTATAACTTCGAGGTAGTAGAGGAGTTTGTCTACCTAGGCTCCGCTATAAACACGGGCAATAACACCAGCGCCGAGATCAGACGAAGAATAACTCTTGCTAATCGCTGTTTCTTTGGGCTTAGAAAGCAATTGAGTGGAAAAGCCCTCTCTCGAGCAACTAAGGTAAAACTGTACAACACACTCATCATCCCAGTCCTGCTGTATGGTGCAGAAAGCATGGACCCTGACAAAATCGGATGAAAGTGCCTTAGGCTGTTTCGAGAGGAAAGTTCTCTTCGGGTTATCTTTGGCCCCGTGTGCATTGAAGGGGAATGGCGAAGAGATACAACAGCGAACTTTACGGGTTGTACAACGACATGGACTTAGCCAGAAGGGTCAAGGTCCAGAGACTCAGATGGCTCGGTCATTTAGAGCGAATGGACACCAATGCTCCGGCCCGGAAAGCCTCGACACTATTCCCGAGGGACGTAGGAGGAGAGGAAGACCGCGACTCAGGTGGCGCACTCAAGTGGAAGAGGACCTCAATCAACTCGGAGTGCAAAAACTGGAGACGACTAGCCAAGTATCGAGCTAGCTGGCGGAGCCTGTTGATTGAGGCCCAAGTCCACAACGGACTGTAGCGCACCTTAAGTAAGTAAGTAAGTATAATCAATAAATCGTCTAAATAGACGAAGACGCGATCCCGTAAACGCGCAGGGATCACCTTGTCCATTAACCGACACAACCTTTGGGCCGCGTTACACAACCCAAAGGGCATGACGGTAAACTGGTACAAGGGTCGCCCTGGCACCGCAAACGCCGTCTTCTCCCTACTGGTTTCCTCCAGCGGTATCTGCCAGAACGCTTCTTTAAGGTCTACGCTGCTAATGAAATAGGTGTCTGGCAATCGACTAAGTAGACCGTGAGGAAGCGGATTAGCGTCTTTCTTCGTTACGGCGTTCACCCGGCGCGAATCGAGACAAAATCGATATTTAATGTCGCCATTATCTCCTACTTTTTTTATTAAAACTACGTGTGAACACCAGGGGCTTTCGCTTTCCTCTATCACTCCTATCTCCAGCATCCTATCTAGTTCTTTATAGAGCAGAGCTTGTACCGCTGGAGATACCGGGTAGTGGCATTGCTTTACGGGGATCGCGTCGCCGGTTTTAATGATATGACTCATCAAGGACGTTTTTCCCAGTCCGTGGCGCTCGTAGTCCAGGAACTTCATCTTTACGGCTTCTAATTGGGGTTGTTGTTCAGGCGATAAAACATGGGCATTGGGATGTGGAATGACTTCTGGTTCCGTAATGGAACTAATGATATTTGAAAACTGTAGTTGCTGAAATACTATTTCTAGTCATCTTTCTCAGACGATACCTCTCTCGTGTCCTGACTATTCGTTTTGACACTGCATTTATCTCTGAGTTGAATATTCTATCTCTTGTTTCCTTATATTCTTTTAAGCGGAGTGGAAGGGCTTTATTTGTAAACTATTTCTACAACTATCTATCGTCTTCTTATTTATTGTGTCTTTTAATCTGTCTCTTTGTAATATCGTAATGGGTTTGTTACTTACGTTGCTTTGCGTTTGTTCACCTACAAAGTTCGAGGTGATTCGTGGGGCGCCTGTGTCGAACGCGACTCCCCCAGGATCCTCGCGTTCGGCCTGGCGTTTTCCGGTCGACACTGCGGACAATTTGGTTTAATGACGCCTTCTTTTCCGCACCCAAAACAATAAATTCTATTAGTCGGGGACGGACAATCGACGTAGGAATGACCGACCGTGTGGCAATTCCAACATTTTAATGGTCTTGTTTCGCTACTTATCTTGTTGTTTCGGGGTCGAACATTAGCTTGTTTGAAAGCGTCTATGTGTTCTTCCTCATACTCAGGATCATCATAAGCCAGCTCGTTGGCTACAAACCGGTTTGGTTGCCTTGCTGGTCTAGCGACGTCACGCTCTCCTCCACGCGTTGGAAATGCATGCTCTGCATCCTTGCACGCTCGTCTTAGTTGTTCGAGGTTGAACAGCGCTTGCGGGTATACCAATCTTCCGATCCGCTCGTTCAGATTCCGTTTCAGGATTCGGACTAACTCTTCTTCGGAGATCTGAATTCCGAGCTGACCTTTCATTTTATAAATGGAAGCAAAATAGGTGTCGATAGGCTCCCAAGCTCCTTGGCGTCTGTCCATAATGTCCCGCATGATCTCTAGGTCGGACTTTGAATTTCGAAATTGACGCATTAGCGCGTCTCTCAGACCAGTCCAGTCCGGACGGTAACTGGTTCGCTGGTACTGCCAGTACCATTCGTGAGCGGTCCCCGATAGTAATAGGTGGAAGTCCCTCAGGATCTCCGTCCACGAACATTCATGCTGTCGTTGGAGCATCTCGACACGGAAAATGAAGTCTTCGACGGTCAGTCGATCCGGCTTTCCTTCGAAGACTATGCCCCACTTATCTATCCGAATCGGTTGTCTGGCTGGCCTTTGCGGATAGTGCGGCAGCGACCTAAATCGGGGTTCAGGGTGACAATCTTCCCCTGATGGTATCCTCGAGTGGATATGGCATCCTGTGTCCATTTGCTCCTGACCGTAGGGATGGGTTCTCTCAACATACAACCTTTCTTGGATCATTCGCCTAGAATGATCCGGCTGTGGTGGTCTATCCGAAAATCGACTTGGCTGCGCGTGTAGAAATTCCGGAGTCACTCTTTGTGAAGTATGGGAAGCTGGTGGTGGCAAGTTCATCACCTGAAGTGGAATAGGCGGAGCTTGAATTCTTCCAAGCGCGGCTCAGGACGTTGACGGCTGCTGCACCTTTGGCGGCCGAACTCTTTCTGAAAGTGGTGGAGTCGGTCGTGTGGCGTAGTTGATTTCCTTCATGAAATCTAGGAAACCTCTTTCCACTTCGCTTCTGACGGCCTCTGATACGCTTCCGCTTATCGAGCTGGTGTACGACTCGTACGCGTTCACGACCGCTAAGTTGATTAGCGTCTTAAGTTCCGCCGATACACTGCTCGCAGTTATTTCCGCCTCTCTATCATCTTGGTTTCTAGGTGGTTGTCCTGTCACGGCTGCATCTTGGGGCGGATAAACTGTCTCAAGATCTATCAAACTGACATTATTATCTCTTTCCGACTCTTGGTCTGGCCTTCGGTTTCTCTCTTCTGCCGGAGTCAGATGGCTATAAGCAGGCGTAGAAACAGAGTTGTGTTTCACCGGACCCGCTGGTCCCGCCCGATGACAAAAATTAAACTCGAGAAAGTTTTAAAAAAATCGATCGGGCCGTTTTGGAGAAAAAAATTGTTTTTGTTTTTGACCAAAAAAATCGTATTATGGCTACCCTAAATTTTGATCTTAAACAAAATAAAAAAATTGGGATATGACTTTTTGCTCAAACCTCTAATTTTCAAATTTGAAGTCAATCGGACCAGTAGTTAAGGCTGTAGATGCCTGTAAACTTTCCGACAGACAGACAGACGGAATCGCCGGACCCACTTTTTTCGACTTCTCTATCATCGTAATGTCATATCTCATCCTCATCTCATTTTTTTTTTTACGAATTCAATACTTGCCATATATTCTATATGTCGCAAGTAAAAAAACATGAATTTACAAGAGAATTGAACTTCTACGAAGCAAATATGAAAAAATAAAAAAAAAATATGTTCGCAAATTCTTGAACAAACAAACAAGAAATTATTAAACCTAGACCCTAAGATACTCAAAAAATCTGTCGTTGTCGAAACTGACAAACAACCAAAAAAAAATACAAAAGAAAGAAGAAAAAAAACTATAAAACTAAACCTAATTGTTAAAATCGTAAGCGTAGACGCCAAAGATTTAACCTTACTACTATGAAATGAAAAAATTTGTTTTTTTTTTCTTTTTTGAATTTTGTGTTTTTTGACTTAAGACCTAAACTTATATACTACCAATCACCAAATTGACAAAAAAAAAACTAAAACTAACTAAGAAAATTAACGAAAGAAAAAATGACGCTTTAGGAGAACAAAAACTTAATCGGTTTCAAGAGAATAATAATAATAATAATTTTATTTTAATAATAATAATTTATTTATTAGTTCAATGAACTTTTAACAAAATCTTTTTTACAGTTTTTTTACAATTTCTGATTCATTTTTTGACATTTTCTAGACTGCTAAGTTTTTAATTTTTATATTTATACATTTTCTAAAAGAAAAGGAAAAGTTTTTTTATTTTTAAAATTACACATTTATCAATTCAAAATTTGTCTGTTATTAATCAAACTCTATTCTTTGAAAACACTTGAAGTTTGGTTTTGAAAATCTTTAATCTTGTTTCGGATTTTAATTCACTTGGTAAACTATTGAAGAAATTAAATCCGGCATACATCAAGGAGTTTATCGAACTACTTCTGTTACATCGCATCGGTCTGAGATCTTCGTTGTTTCTTAAGTTATACGTCTGGACTTCTGCTACAGTTGTTATGTTGTCATCGAGATATGGAGGCAAAACTCCCTGTTTCATTTTAAAGATGAAAATCATTGCATTGTACGTTATTTTTTGTTCGACATTCATCCATTTTAACGTTTCCAACATATGTCTTATTGGTGTATATATATTGCACTTTAGTATGGTCCTCATAGCTTTATTTTGTAGTAATTGCATACGTTGTTTTATATAATTATGACACCCGAACAATATTGTGGAGCAATACAAAAAGTGTGGCAGTACGATTGCATTATGTAACATAATTGCATTTGTCAATGTTAATACAGGACGAATTCGTTTAAGGAACCCAACTTTTTTCGCAATTTTTGCACATATATATTTAGCATGGTCTTTAAAGTTCAATTCATTATCTAAAATAACACCTAGATATTTCATGTTATTTACACACTCAATTTGACAACCATTTATACATACTAACATAGGATCTCTTATTTTCAATTTCATACATTTAGTTTTGTTTACATTTAGACATAAGTTATATTTGCTTGGAGCCACCGGTTAATGTTTTCTAAATCTGCATTAATTTTTAAGCACATATCTTTTTGATCTTTTCCAGAGATATAAATTAAGGTATCATCGGCAAAAAGGACAATTTTACAATATTTAAGAACACTTTTGACATCATTTATATACAACAGGAACAAAAGAACACCCAAAAGAGCACCTTGCGGAACTCCTAATTTTATCTCCATTGAATCGGAAATCTCACTGTCAAACTTTGTCCGTTGGGATCTTCCATTAAGATACGAATTAAACCAATTGTATTCTGTGTCAGCAATTCCATAAAGTTTAAGTTTTGTTAGAAGTATATTTCGATCTATTGTTTCGAATGCCCGTTTGAAATCAAGAAACACTGCTATGACTCCTTTACCCTGATCCATGTCTTTTCGCCATTCGCTTGTGATGTGATTCAATGCTGTTTCACAGGAGTATCCGGTTCGGAATCCAGATTGCTCAATAGCCAAGATATTGTTATTTTCGACATATGAAGTAAGCTGCTCACTGACTATACGTTCAAGGATTTTTTCGAACATCGGCAACATATTTATTGGACGGAAATTCTCGCTGTTGCTTGTACCTACTACTTTTTCAACTGGCACAATAGTGGATTCCTTCCAACGGTTAGGGAAAATTCCATTTAAAAGTGATTTATTCACTAACTTCATGAAAACTGGGCCTATTATTTCTATTGAATCATATATTATATCTCTATTTATACCATAAATGTCTTTTTTATTATTGCACTTTTTTATCACATCACAAATAGAGTTTTGATCACAGTATCTAAACTTAAATCTAGTAGCTACGCTTATCACAGGTTGTTCAAATTGCACATATGGAATCGCTTGATTAATATCGCAGACGCTTTCAACAAAGTACTTGTTAAACTTATTAGCTATTAGTTTTTTATCTTTCACTTTTTCTTGTCCAAATTCTATGCTACCACTACAGTTTTTATTTACATTTTCCTTCAAAATAAAAGTTTTAAGCATTTTCCACACTCCTTTTTGGTCACCTGATCTTGATTCGATTTGTTCATATATATATGTTTGCTTCTTTAGCTTCCTTGTATTTTGCAATAGCTTTGTACTTTGCCCAGTTCTCAGTTGTGTCGGTGTATGATGCAATTCTATAAGCTAATATTTTTTCACGTTTTAAAGTTTGAAGTTCCGAAGTAAACCATTTATGTTCGTCATGCTGACTAAAAACTTTTTCAATTGTCATTGTGTCAACACAGGTTTTTATTTTTCTGTCAAACAATTCGAAAAGTTGTTCGCTGTCCTCGATGAAAAATAAATCAGAGAATCCGACCATTTCCAAGACCTCGTCGAATCTTTCTTTTGAGTATTTTAAATAACTAACTTTTCGTGTTTGCAGTACTTGCTTGTTATTCTTGATACTTAATAATTCTATTTTAATTGTTTCATGATCCGTTATTTTATTATCACAGTCTATTCTTACATTTACTTTATTGCACATTTCTATTTCGGTTATCACATAATCAATCAGAGTTTTTGAGTTTTCCGTTATTCTTGTTGGATCTTTTACTAGCTGCGAAAGTCCTTGGTCCAATATTGTTTCTTCGATTTTCGATTTGTTTGCATCATCCGTGAGCAGGTCAATGTTAAAATCACCCGTGATAATAACATTTTTTTCATTTTCGAAACACTGCGTGTACCAATTTGAGTATATGTTCAAAAGTTCATTAATGCTACAACTAGGTGACCTGTACACTATTCCAAATGTCCAACTTTCATTTTGTATGCTAACTTTAACTTTAAGAAACCATGCAATATAATCAAACTCACTTACATGTTTAACAGAGTAGTCTATACCATTTCTTATATACATACTCACTCCTCCAGTATATCTTGATATTGACGGACAAAAAACATGAGATTAGTTCTTAATTTTCGTTTCACAGTCTTCAATATTCTTCGTAATGCGAGTCTCCGAAAGCACAATTATATCGGGGGAACACTTTATTATCAATAATTCTAATTCACTTTTGTTTGCCAACAGGCTTTGGATGTTTAAGTAGTATACTATTGTTTTTCCCCGATAAATTGGACTTGGTGGCTACCACTGCTTTTTTCTCATTACACTAAGCTTTCTTTTATAAACTTCACAGTCATTATCAAAGGCATGATGGTTTACATCAAAGTTAAATTTTAAATCCTTATTAGCCTTAACACAATTCACACATTTCAGAACCTCAGATTGGCACTCAGATCCAATATGCGATCCTCCACATTTAAAACAAACCCTTTGCTCGCTTGTGCACTTTTCACTGGTATGGTTAAAACCTAAACACTTATAGCAGCGCCTTACATGTAAACCATCTTTAACTTCACATTGATCCAAACCTATACTTAGTTTTCCAACTTGTAACGCTTTGTTGTAACATTCAACATCGAGTTCAATAACTGCATTAAAAGAATCATGCCTTCTAAATTTATTTTTCCACTGAGCCTTAACTTGCATTTGAGAACACTTCAAAAAATCATTTTGCTCTTTTAAGCACTTTATAACATCACTGTTTTCCATTTGCTCTGACATATTTATTATTTTGATTCTAGGTTTTTTATTCTCTAACACATTCACATTATAGTTTTCTCCCAATTTGATTTCAATGTCATCTTTAAGCTTTTCAACTGATTTTTCACTAGAACAAGCAACAATTATAGGACCACTGTTTAGTTTTTTAATTCCAGCAACTTGAGCTCCACTATTTGAGGGATTAATATTAGATTTAATTACACTTTTTGTAATGTCAGCACTTTGAGTGATTTTTGGCTCTACCATCACAGATGCACTTTTCTTTAACACATTTGAATACGATTTCTTTTCACTCAAACTACTATCAAAAGCTTTTTTTAATTCTGTTATCACTGTTTTATCATTTTCTACCGCACTTGCACTTTTTTTCAATTAATGTACGCATTGATTTATTTAAATCACTTAAATTTTCTTTAATAGATGTCATCTCAGTACTGAGAGATTCTTGCACTTTTAATAATTTTGATTTGCATGCGTCACACAAAATCACAACATATTGGGTCTTTGTTATGGCTGCAGAATCATAACCAGCGAGAAATATACATTTAAGATGAAATGCATTCCTACATCCACCTTCGCACTGCAAAATCTCCGTTTGTCAGCTTGTCTTTTCACACACAAGACACTCCATGGTTACTTTCACAACCACACTGATTTTCAACGGCAAAACAAACTGTTTTACCAAAATTTAATGTTTTATTTTCCACTTTATGTAATGAATTTAAATAATTTGCACATCCACAGCGATATCATCAGCATATGCGGTCAGCAAAACATTCGTGGTTTGTGAAATATCCAATCCTGAGAGGCCCTCGCTTCTAAGAAATTCCTCTAGGTCATTTGTGTAGAGGTTGAATAACAAACCCATGATGTATCACCCTGCAGTACACCTCTTGAAATGCTTGTTTTTTCAGTTAGCCCATGAGACGTTTTGATAGCAATTTTTGTTTTTGAATATACATTTTGAAATGCTCGGATTAATTTCCCGCTTGCTCCAATAGATCTTAAGTGGATCCATAACTTTTGATGATTTACATTGTCGAATGCTCCTTTTAGGTCAACAAACAATACAAAAAGGCTTCCTTTTGTTTTTGTTAAGGTTAAATCAATAACCGTGCGAAGTAAAAAGATATTATCAACACATCCTCGATCTTTTCGAAGACCATTTTGAAATTCTGATATCACATTCCCATCTTCTGCCCATTCTTGAAGTCTGCCTGATAATATTTGCGTGTAGATTTTTATTAGGGCATTTTCGATCGCAATAGTTCGATAGTTTGCTGGTAGATTCTTATCTCCTTTTTTGAATATCATCGTTATATCAGCTCTGAACAGATCTGAGATTCGATTCGAGTTCCTCTACATAGTCATCACCAAACCTGAAAAGTCAATTTCGCCACTTCCCCTCTCTTACCTTTAATCACCCCCTAGAATAACGCTTCATATCTCCATAGAGCTATACGTTCAATCAAAAATCAATGAAAATAGTTCGCTTTGTTTCGACGTAAAAGTTATCAATATTTTTCATTTATTGAAACAATAATCATAGCGAAATCAAAAATCGTTGGAATGTACAAAAAAAGACAAGTTTAACAAACTAGAAAATTGAATATATAAGGTCCGTTCGCGTACTTTCTGCACTAAAATTCGTAAGACGAGACATTTTGAGGAGTGGGGGTAAAATTCTCTCACAGAAAAATCAAACTACAAAAAAGTAAGCGAACGGGAAAACAACAAATTTTGCCCATATTTTAACTGTCAAGTTTTTTGTATGAAAAATTGAGACTTTGAATTTGAATTTATTTAATTATTTGCAGCTTTCAATCAAATTTGACACTTTTCACAAATCAGCCCAAAGAAATTTCTTGGGCTAAAATTCGTAGGTTGGGGAAATGAGCGCTCTCTTTTACGAAAAATTACTAAATTTTTGAGTACGCGAACAGGATTTGGTAAAATTTCGTAAATTTTCGTAAAATTGTACTGTTTTAGGAGGGTACCCGAACGGACCTATAAGTATACTTTTGAATACAAATAAAAAGAAGATTTAACAAAAATCACTATAAAAAAAAAAGTTATTTAAACAATCTTCGAAAAATTATCAATAAAGTTCCAAAATACCAGAAAAAACCTGGAAAATCAACCGGCTTTCCTCTAGACAAAACCCTCCCCAAAACCCTCGCAACTACTGTTCGGTGTATCACTTCACACCAACCAAAATCAAGGCGAAAATCCCTCAATATCCTGCCTACAGATA
The DNA here is from genome assembly GCA_920937365.1 of Sphaerophoria rueppellii. Classification (NCBI taxonomy): domain Eukaryota; kingdom Metazoa; phylum Arthropoda; class Insecta; order Diptera; family Syrphidae; genus Sphaerophoria; species Sphaerophoria rueppellii. Next base: position 28,379,454 of record CAKKXW010000005.1, on the reverse strand, counting down.
GAGCTCTATTTGTCGGGTTGTATTTGGGGGGCAAAATCTTGCTTTTCCCGAGCGAGGTTTGGCAAGAATTCCTCCACGGAATCTTCACAAATTTCCGGGAAAAATTTTCCACCGTCTTTTGTGGTACTCAGAAATTACAAAAAATGAAATTAACGTTATAATTTACTCAATAGAAAAAGAAAATACAAAATGGACGAAGATTTCGCTTGCAAAATGGAATATCAATACAAAAAAAAAAAGATTCTGACGCTCTTGTGCGTCGCTTCGCTCAATTCTGAGCTTCTTTCTTGAAAGCAGGAACTATTTGTTTGAAGAATTGAGCTCGAAAAACTCCTGTCTTGTGCGGCTCTTGAATTCGTAATTATAGCGGCACACTTTTTGACCGTCGTGCGAAACAGCAAACCTTCAGCCAAAATTGGCTCGGGCTCCAAAAATTGAGGTTTATCAAAACTTGATTTTTTGGATCACCAAAAACTATGTGTATCGTATATATAAAAATACAAAAAAAAATCCTTATTACGACCTTACTTGGCACCCGGAGACTCACGGGCTTATGGCTCGATCTTCTTCTTATTTTGGCCGAAATGCCTCAGTCCCACGGCTGTCTATGGATGGACGTTCGTCGTCGCTGGCAGAATGTTCACCCGGAGTCACCAAAAAAACACGCAAAACACATGAATTAGATAGCGTCTCCCATAAGCTATCACAACTTAGATAAAATCAAACGACACTCACCCTTTCAATTGTAAAATAGCGCTTAAGATCACAAAGACCGAAATCTCAACTTCCTCTGGAACATTGAATTTCCGTCGCACTTAACAAAGTGATATGATATTCACACAACAAAGTCCTTAAACGATTTCTTAATCGCACGACTGTTGAACTTCAAATGTCCCCTAGAATTCAGACTGATAGTAGGCCGTCGGCGAGCTTTTACCAAAGCCGCAGAAACTGCCACGTCATGCCGGCGGTAAAACTTCGCCGCGGTCCACTTTGTAAGCGGTAAGCCGACTTATATATCGCGCCGCTGTATGCGCGTTCGAATCCACCCGGTCGGCGTCGGCGTAGTCCAGGCCAAAACAAACAAAAATTTGTGTCTCTTTTCCTTATGTTGTCATCAAAATATTTATCTATACGTGTTCGTCACATTTATTTTTGTTTGTTTTCAATACAACATAAATAACGTAAATATTATGTATATTATCATTAGGTTAGTCACTTTTGTTGTCACTTTCGTTTTTGCTCCTAATTTGTATTTTAATTGTAAACATGACATGTATTTACAAAACACACCTCAAGACACACAATAAAACACATAATAAACTCAAACATATCTCTGTCATCATTTATTTCTTATTTAATCAAACATTACATCATTGACAAAATAAAACTAAGCAGAATCTCGAACACTAAAGGAAAACAAAAAAAAATCACTCTAACCTAAACGTCCAAAACAACTTTAGTACTCCCTATTCCAGTTTAGCTTTCCAGGAAGGACTTCCAGTGATCTGTCGTCACTATTTCCTTTCTTTCACAGCCATTTGCATTTTGTCAATGGTACCGGCCAGTGATCACTTTATAACAAGATTGGAAACCTACCTACGTTTTACCCTCCAAATACCGCAAAAGTTATTTTTTTTCATACACACATACTCTTGCAGCAAACTTGCTTTATTATGTAGGCAATTGTATCATTATTACAATTAAACGCATACTCTTACAGCTAACCTGTGTCTCTAAGTTTGTATTACACGCATACAGTTACAGCTAACCTGCTCCCCTAGCTTGTAGGCAAATGTCATTTTGACAGCAAGGTTTCCAATCTTGGTATAAGTGATCAGTGGTACCGGCATGGAAACACAGCGAGGTAAGTGTAAGACAAAGAAAACAAAATTTGTCTAACGGATTACGTAGTAGTCCTAAAATTTCATTTGCACTTCTCAATTTACTTTTCTTTTCAGCTAATGCGTGGTTTGTGCGGTCTCCCAAATCAAGAGCCGGGGCAAATGGAAAAAATATCGTGAGTATGCATGAATATGTATATTTTCCTTTCGATTAATTACCCTTTTTTTTTATTACTATTCATTTCAGATCGTCCACCATCGCTGAAGACGCCGAAGTTTGCCTACGGAATGCCATTAGAACGTTCTTGGTATGGCAACAAGAAAAATATCGTAAGTATACCCTATGGCTATCATGTTTATGTTTTTATTCAATACAACTTTCGTTTCAGGTAATTATCTCGCGACGACGACGCCTTGTTTGCCGAACCTGAAGGAATGTCTGCTTGTAATTTGAGAACAACAAACGTAGTGGTTGATTTGCAGCCACAACAAAGATCGAGCAACGACACGAAGGTAAGAGAAATACATAAAAAAAAAAAACAAAATCCGCCTAACGGATTGCGTAGTACCCGTAGAAATACTAATGCCCTCTCAACTTATTTTTTCTTTTCAGATAATCCGCAGTTTCTGAGGTTACCAAACAAAAAATCTCAGCATCCGAACCAGAGCAAATGGAAAAAACATCGTAAGTATGCGTGACGATATTTATTTTTATTCTCCCGTTAATCATCGTTTTATATAATTAATTTTCGTTTCAGATCATCCCCCAGCGCAGAAGACGCCGAACTTTGCCGACGGGATGCCCATTAGGACGTTCTTGGTATGGCAGCAAGAAAAATATCGTAAGTATACCTTATGGGTATCATGTTTATGTTTTTTATTTAATACAACTTTCGTTTCAGGTCTTTAGCTTCGCGACGACGACGCCTTGTTTGCCGAACCTGAAGGATGTCGCTTGTAACTTGAGGACAACAATCGTAGTGGTCGAATTGACGGTGGAGGCTGCATACGACCGCGGCATGGGTGGGGAAGAACCCACGACTACAGCCGGGCAAACAGGTTAGACTAGGTCAAGTTTTTTTTCTTTTCTTTCGATATTATTATTTATTTCTTTAACGTAAACCAAAAAAAACTGTTATTAAAATTGAAAACTATGCATACGGTATTATCTATTAATTCCAACAACCCAAAAAAAAACAAATATGACGTACGCGAAGAATAAATAATCTCAACTTTATACTTCTACTATCTCTAAAAACTAGTATCACAGCTGTTTTGTTCTGGTCACGGTGTAAAAGGCCTTGCCCATATCACAGTATAACTCTATTTGTCGCGCATTCTCGCTTAAGAGATTTGCAAAGCGGATAGTAAAGGGATATCCTACTGGAGTTATACCCAACGAGGACGCGACCGGATCACATGCTTGAACTGGGCCAGCGGTCGATCAACATTTCGGAGCCTATCTGGAATTTGATCGAAGTTGGTGCTCCCATACCTTTATCTTTGATTAAAATCGAATTTTAACAGGGGTTGTTTCTATGCTATCACCGTTCACTAAGCTATGTATTCGGTCTTTCAATAAATTTAAAATTTTGCTATCACAGTTCAACCTATAATCAACCTAATCAGTCTTTATATAAAAACAATGTGTTGGTGTATTGCACAATTAACCCTCGAGTAATTCATCAGTCATTCAGCAAAATTTATTCATATCACAGATCGGTCTTACGTTCTAAATGGTCATATAAAAACTAAAAATAAAATATCACAGTTGCGCTTCTTAATCTAGTCAGTCTTTAAATCAGGTTGGTTCATTCTACACTCTACTACAAATATCTAGACAGTCAATAAGTAAAACGTTATCATATCACTGGTCGATCAAATCGTCAAGTCGGTTAATAAATAAAACAAAAACAAACATGTAGTATCACAGTCAAGCTTCTCTATCATGTAAGTCAAAAAAAAAATTCTTTTTCTATCACAGTGCAACATATTAAAATCTAGTCAGTCTTTCATAACATTTTTTTTCATCACATGGTGTTTCTTATATTCTAGTCAGTCTATGTCTCTTCATGTTTTCGTATCACAGTGGGCCCTATTACTATTATAGTTCTAGTCAGTCTTTAAAAAAAATTTTGTTCACTACAGGGTGTTTCTTATATTCTAGTCAGTCTATGCCTCTTCGTGTTTAAATATCACAGTGGACTCTAATACTATTCTAGTCAGTCTTTATAAAAAAAATTCTCCCGTATCACAGATTAGCGCTTAATTCTTACTTAACGTAAGACTTAAAGCTAATCAGGTACAGGGGTGGACATTTTGGTCTAGGAGAAAAGGTACTAAATGACTTTCGTCTGAACACGCCTGTTCTTTATCACAGTTTTATCAAATATAGTTCATTGGTAACTGGTGAATTCGCACCAAGCTTTAGGTCTGACTAGAATTTAGTGAAGTTTTTCAAAGACAAATTTAAAACAAAAACTTAACTCTGACTAGAGACACAGTCGAAGTTAAATTAACCGACTAACAAGAAAACCTTTTCATTGCTTGATGTCTTTTGCGTGGAAGATACCAATGCTTTTCCCAGCTAGATTCTCTAGCTCATAAAGGTTTTTTCCTACAGACTTAACAACACGACATTTAACAAATTTAGGACATAACTAGGCTGACACTAACTTAGACGAGTCACTAAGGACGAAATTACGTTTGAAGACTTCTTGTCCAGGACTGTACTTAACGTTTCTTGAACGGAAATTATAAGTTTTAGCTGCTCTTGCATTACTTCGAAGGATATTTTCTTTCAATTTATCGCGAATTACTTGTAATTTGGCTTGTCTGGGAAGTATTGATACTTCACCATCAGCTAAGTTGTTTAACTTGTTCGCGATTTCATAGCTGGTTCCATGCAGCATCATATTCATGCCGAACAGTGCATAATATGGTGATGTACCAGTTGCCGAATGCACCGAGCTTCTTAAGGCTGCTGCTATCTCACTTAGATGACTATCCCAATCGCGCTGGTCAGTTTGGAGATAGGAACGAATAGCAGCAAGCAACGTTCGGTTAACTCGCTCCGATGCATTGGACTGCGGAGCGTAATTGGCAGTCTTAAAATGCCTCACTCCGTACGTGGACAGCAAATTCTGAAATTCCTTCGAAAGGAATTGCTTACCATTGTCCGAGTGTATTAACTGGGGCACTCCAAATGTGTTGAACACTTCATCACGCAAGAAACGAACAACACTGGACGCATTAGCAGCACGCAAAGGTTTCAGAAACGAAAACTTGGACAAGTGGTCAAGGACAACAAAGACATACGCGTTTCCGTTTTTGGAACGCGGATACGGACCAATAAAATCAATGTACAACTTCTGAAAGGGTCTGCCCGTAGAATAACTGCTTGTTATTGGAGGACGAGAAACAACATTAGACGCTTTTGACTGTTTACATACAACACAATCAGCAATATAATTTCTGACTTGAGTGGTCATGTTTGGCCAATAGAAAAATTACCTTATTCTGTGCAGCGTTTTTGCTATGCCGCCATGTGCAGACTGTGGCCGCGTTACACAACCCAAAGGGCATGACGGTAAACTGGTACAAGGGTCGCCCTGGCACCGCAAACGCCGTCTTCTCCCTACTGGTTTCCTCCAGCGGTATCTGCCAGAACGCTTCTTTAAGGTCTACGCTGCTAATGAAATAGGTGTCTGGCAATCGACTAAGTAGACCGTGAGGAAGCGGATTAGCGTCTTTCTTCGTTACGGCGTTCACCCGGCGCGAATCGAGACAAAATCGATATTTAATGTCGCCATTATCTCCTACTTTTTTTATTAAAACTACGTGTGAACACCAGGGGCTTTCGCTTTCCTCTATCACTCCTATCTCCAGCATCCTATCTAGTTCTTTATAGAGCAGGGCTTGTACCGCTGGAGATACCGGGTAGTGGCATTGCTTTACGGGGATCGCGTCGCCGGTTTTAATGATATGATTCATCAAAGACGTTTTTCCCAGTCCGTGGCGCTCGTAGTCCAGGAACTTCATCTTTACGGCTTCTAATTGGGGTTGTTGTTCAGGCGATAAAACATGGGCATTGGGATGTGGAATGACTTCTGGTTCCGTAATGGAACTAATGATATTTGAAAACTGTAGTTGCTGAAATACTATTTCTAGTCATCTTTCTCAGACGATACCTCTCTCGTGTCCTGACTATTCGTTTTGACACTGCATTTATCTCTGAGTTGAATATTCTATCTCTTGTTTCCTTATATTCTTTTAAGCGGAGTGGAAGGGCTTTATTTGTAAACTATTTCTACAACTATCTATCGTCTTCTTATTTATTGTGTCTTTTAATCTGTCTCTTTGTAATATCGTAATGGGTTTGTTACTTACGTTGCTTTGCGTTTGTTCACCTACAAAGTTCGAGGTGATTCGTGGGGCGCCTGTGTCGAACGCGACTCCCCCAGGATCCTCGCGTTCGGCCTGGCGTTTTCCGGTCGACACTGCGGACAATTTGGTTTAATGACGCCTTCTTTTCCGCACCCAAAACAATAAATTCTATTAGTCGGGGACGGACAATCGACGTAGGAATGACCGACCGTGTGGCAATTCCAACATTTTAATGGTCTTGTTTCGCTACTTATCTTGTTGTTTCGGGGTCGAACATTAGCTTGTTGAAAAACGTCTATGTGTTCTTCCTCATAATCAGGATCTTCATAAGCCAGTTCGTTGGCTACAAACCGGTTTGGTTGCCTTGCTGGTCTAGCGACGTCACGCTCTCCTCCACGCGTTGGAAATGCATGCTCTGCATCCTTGCACGCTCGTCTTAGTTGTTCGAGGTTGAACAGCGCTTGCGGGTATACCAATCTTCCGATCCGCTCGTTCAGATTCCGTTTCAGGATTCGGACTAACTCTTCCTCGGAGATCTGAATTCCCAACTGACTCTTCATTTTGTAAATGGAAGCATAATAGGTGTCGATAGGCTCCCAAGCTCCTTGGCGTCTTTCCATAATATCTCTCATGATCTCTAGGTCGGACTTTGAATTTCGGAATTGCCGCATTAGCACGTCTCTAAGACCGGTCCAGTCCGGACGGTAACTGGTTCGTTGGTACTGCCAGTACCATTCGTACGCGGTCCCCGCGAGTAGTAGGTGGAAGTCCTCCCACGAACATCCATACTGTTGTTGGAGCACCTCGACACGAAAAATGAAGTCTTCGACGGTCAGTCGATCCGGCTTCCCTTCAAAGACTATGCCCTACTTATCGATCCGAATCGGTTGTCTCGCTGGTCTTTGCGGATAGTGAGGTAGCGACCTAAATCGGGGTTCAGGGTGACAATCTTCCCCCTGATGTGTCCATTGTGCTCCTGACCGTAGGGATGGGTTCTCTCAACATACAGCCTTTCTTGAATCATTCGCCTAGAATGTTCCGGCTGTGGTGGAAGTCTATCCGAAAATCGACTTGCCTGCGCGTGTAGAAATTCCGGAGTCACTCTTTGTGAATTATGGGAAGCTGGTGGTGGCAAGTTCATCACCTGAAGTGGAATAGGCGGAGCTTGAATTCTTCCAAGCGCGGCTCAGGACGTTGACGGCTGCTGCACCTTTGGCGGCCGAACTCTTTCTGAAAGTGGTGGAGTCGGTCGTGTGGCGTAGTTGATTTCCTTCATGAAATCTGTGATGCTTTTTTATTTACTGCTGAGGTAAGCTCAGGGTGTCCAGGGTCGAGCCCAAAGAAAGCAAATAAAACTTGGGTCGAAAAGTCTCAAACATCCAATAACGACCAACCTTTCCGATGTCGTAACAAATTTTATTAGAGTTTTCTTACAATCTAGAGTAACAGAGTATTGCATATACAACTTACAATCTATAAATGATACAAATTCTTAATCAAATAATTTCTTACAATACGGTCTTAAACTAAACGAGCAGGTCTCAAAATGCTGCTCCTGTCTCTAGCCCCAAACTAGAGAATAAACGTTCGAACTGTCCCCGACTCGACAGCTCTCTGTCTGTGGTGCGCTTAGAAGAAGGGCAGCCACAGAATAAACAGGCAAGGGCGGATTTTCTGTCCTCGATACACTCGGAGGGAGTGGAGCGAAGAATAAACAGCAGGACTCAAAATGCTGCTACTGTCCCTAGCACAAAACTAGAGAATAAACGTTCGAACTGTCCCCGACTCGACAGCTCTCTGTCTGTGGTGCGCTTAGAAGAAGGGCAGCCACAGAATAAACAGGCAAGGGGCGGATTTTCTGTCCTCGATACACTCGGAGGGAGTGGAGCGAAGAATAAACAGCAGGGCTCAAAATGCTGCTACTGTCCCTAGCACAAAACTAGAGAATAAACGTTCGAACTGTCCCCGACTCGACAGCTCTCTGTCTGTGGTGCGCTTAGAAGAAGGGCAGCCACAGAATAAACAGGCAAGGGGCGGATTTTCTGTCCTCGATACACTCGGAGGGAGTGGAGCGAAGAATAAACAGCAGAACTCAAAATGCTGCTACTGTCCCTAGCACAAAACTAGAGAATAAACGTTCGAACTGTCCCCGACTCGACAGCTCTCTGTCTGTGGTGCGCTTAGAAGAAGGGCAACCACAGAATAAACAAGCAAACAGGCGGATTTTCTGTCCCCGATACACTCGGAAGGAGTGGAGCGAAGAATAAACAGCAGACTCAAAATGCTGCTACTGTCCTTAGCACCAAACTAAGGAATAAACGGTCGAACTGTCCCCGACTTGACAACTCTCTGTCTGTGGTGCACTTGGAAGAAGGGCAGCCACAGAATAAACAAGCAAAGGCGGATTTTCTGTCCCCGATACACTCGGAAGGAGTGGAGCGAAGAATAAACAGCAGACTCAAAATGCTGCTACTGTCCTTAGCACCAAACTAAGGAATAAACGGTCGAACTGTCCCCGACTTGACAACTCTCTGTCTGTGGTGCACTTGGAAGAAGGGCAGCCACAGAATAAACAGGTGGAATCGGTCCGGCAAGATAAAAAAAAACAGGTCAGGAGAAGCCTTTCCTAGTCGGAGGTACACTTAGAAGAAGTGGATCTTTGACAAGCAAAAAATATAAAAAGTTTTTAGGCCAAAAATTTCCGGTATAGAAGGCGAAGCCGTTAATACTATAAGTATAGTCAGCTTGCTTCCCGGCGTTTAAATTCTTCTTTATACGCAGGATTGGTATTAACCACACCGAAGAAAGTAAACCTACTTTTGTATTGACATTTTACTTCCCCTTGTTAATTTTTGTGTGAAAACACAACGTGAATTGAAAGAGAAGAAAAGAACTAAATGCATGCATTCTTCAACGATCGGTTGGCAGGTACAAAATGTATGCATGGTGTGTGTACGTATGTACGAACATCTCGAGTCAACGCATGGGCGTTGCCGTGAGCTACTGAGTGAGGATTGCATGGGCGAGACGGGTGATGATTTGAGTTCGAATGCATTTTTTGTTGTTCGGTCGGCTGGTATGGTATAAAGAAATGTATGCAGAGTGTGCATGTGCTCATAGCATGAACATATGGAGGCAATACATGAGCGTTGCCATAATTGCGGAATGCATGGGCAGGTCGGGTGGATGTTCGTATTTAAATTTAATTTTTAATTTTTCCCACGGTCGGTCGTATGGTTATTTATATTTGTAACGCTTCGTTACATTCCCCCCTTACTTCGGAAGACGAGAACCTTCTCGTCTTAAGGTATGTTTACATAATAAAGAGGGCTTTTTTCTTTTTTGTTTCCTTTTTTTTTTTTTTTTTCTTTTATTTTTTTTTTTTTTTTTTACTTCATTTCTTTTCGTTTTCCTTTTTCTCTTGTTCGTCTTTTTTTTGTCATTATTATACACTTTTCATTTCATTTTTTTGCTCTTTATCCATCATTATCTTTTTTTTTTTTTTTTTTTTTTGTTTTTGTTTTTTTTTTTCACACCTCTTACTTCAAGAACAATTTAATTTAAAAAAAAAAATACAATTTTATTCTTACATAAAAAATTCATTCTTAAATATATACAAACAAAATACGTTTTGCAATGGTCTTCGTTGTTCGGTGCCGCCTATGGTTTGATGTCAATTATTTTGATCAGCCTTTTATAACGGAGGCTGGCTTGGTCGCCCTTCTTGTTCATCCGAACCGAGATGTGGCCCCAGGGCCGTTGGATTGTGAAGGTTCGATGATGCCGTTTGCCTCGTAATTCGATTCCGGCGAAAGGATCGCGGGGTTCGGTCTGCGGTGCCTCGCCTTCTCTTAGGGCGGCCGCTTGGACAGGCTGGCTGGTTTTGGGTGCGGATGCTGTTAAAGATGCAATGGCGGACGGGCGGCTGAGATGGAGTGATGGCTGACTACTGCTGGTAGCTACATCCGGGCAAGTGGACGATGGTTTGCGCTTTGCCGGTGGAAGGGGCTGACTTCTTTCGGATTCACCGGGTTGACTCGACGGCTTGGTACCGGCTGCCGCTTTTCTCCCTAGCGGTGGCTGAAACCCCTCCGTGCGTGGTGGCTTTGGCTTCACCGGAGGGTTCAGCTGAAACCAGCGCTCTTCGGCTGCCTTGCGCTGCGCCTTTGCTTCTTCCAAAGCCTTCTCTGGTGGGTCTCGTGCGGGAATCGGTCGGGCGGCTGCCAAATCGTGAACGACCCGTCTTCTTCTCGCACGTTTCGGTAATCCTTCCAGGACCAGGGGTTCCCGAAGTCGGGACGGTGCGGCAACGTTGGTCGTAGTTGTCGGCTTACGGATGCTAGGGTTTAGTTCGGCTGGAAGCGGCTGGCGGCCTCCTCGGCGTGACGGCCCCGATCTGTTTTCCCTGGAATCTGTCGATGGGAACTGTCGCTCTGGTGCCGATAAACGGTGGTAGCGTGGACTAGGTGCTCGAGATTCGTGATGACGGAGGCTACGGCGCACTGTGCTTTCCATACTCATATTTTTCGCTGATGCTGCTGATAAGTCGGTGAGTTTAAAATCGTCTTTTAATATATTATTATCATTCAAATTTAATTTAATATTCACAAACCACGGTTCCTCTGGTACTGAAGTCAAGCTGGGACGTCTTCCTTCTTCGGCTGCTGGCTGATTAATGAAATTATTCGCGGCATCGACGCCTCTATTTATACTGTCGGAGACGGAGTTCGAAGTTAAAGCAGGACGGTCGGTACTAGTTCGATCATCAGGTTGGGTTACAACGACGGCGGCGGCGGTAGTGGTCCGGTACGGAGGCAAGTTGGCTATTCTTTTTAGCTCGTCAAACTTCGTTAATTCGGTCGTCAGGGACTCATCGAGTCTGTGCTGGTCGGTATCGGGAAGGTTAGAGACAGCACAGATAACATGAACGGAATTGTCAATTATATCGGTCGAATCAGGCTTGTTACATGTTAAAACTTCTCCTCCCAAAAAGACTTGTAGCCCGGCTTGGCTCAACAAATCCATCCCCAAGATGGCGTCAGTACCAATCGATGGGAGATAAGTTGCTTCTCCTAATAACATTATCCCGCGAAAAGCAAACTCCAACTTATAGTTCTCTTTCGTAGTTACTGCAGTACCGTTAGCCATACGCACCTGACGGTAGTGCTCGTACATAGGTAGATCCAACGCTCGGAACTTATCACGCAGTCCTTTGCCCACATAAGTCTTAGTTGAACCAGTATCGAGCAGCGCTTGATATACCTGGTCCCCAACCTTAACTTGGACGAAGTAGCGTGGGTCATGAACAGTTGCTGAATGTATGACAGCTACGTGGTCTCGGCGACATGAACAGTCCTTCGTAAGAATTCCATCCTCCCCGCAGTAGGAGCAGAACAGTCTAAAAGGTCTTCGGCAGTTTTCCTTACGATGACCCCGTTGTTTACAGTTCCAGCAATGGGTCTGTCTATCGTAAGGAGCAGTAACTAGAGGGGCTCGCGGTGTCATGGGAACTGGTAGTATCGGACGTGTGGTCGGTTGCGCTATTCTCACGTTTCTCTCTTCATTTCGGATCGATTCGAACTCCTCAGTAAGACCAATCAGCTCGTCAATTGTCGTGAAATCGGTACGTTTTATGTACAGCCTGTACTCGGGTCGTAAGCCGTCGAAAATTCGATCAATATTACTGGTGATGGCGATTCGGGGATGTTGGTGTATTAAATACCGGTAGCTCCAAATGTATTCCTTGGCTTTCTCCCTCGGACCTTGGCGGCGGCGGAATATCTCATCTTCGAGCTTATGGAGGTATCGGGGTGGGAGGAAGTTCTGTATGAAAGCTTGGTGAAAGTCTTCCCAAGTCGCAAAACTGTCGCTCTTAATGCGCAGCCACTCTAAAGTTGTTCCTCTGAAGATTTCGGGCAAGGTTCGTAAAATATCATTCAGGGGTATGTCGTAGCATTTTGCCAACTCGGTCAGTCTCTCTATAAATTCTAGAGGGTTTCCGGTCCCGTCGAACTTAAGTCCCCACTTTCGGACTGTGTTCATAACCTCAGCTTCGTAACTTAACGTCAGACGGCCTGACGAGCGAGGTTGATGGGAAACATCGGCCGGTGGCAGTTGCGTGGTGCTGCTTTCGTGACTGGTGGCATTCGGTGGACTAGTTACCGGTTTTTGCTGGTCAGGAACAGGATAACTCGTCTGCCAGTATAAGGGTCTCTTGTCTTCTGCGGCGATCATACTGGACGGCGCGGTTCCGACTTGGCTGTCTTTCTCACAGGGTAGGTCGTTGACTGGGTCTTCGTCGTCGTTACGTTTTTCAACAACCCTCTCCAAATGTTCGCACAGGTTCTGAGTCGAACCATGGTCACGAGTTTTCTTTAGATGCTGACTCAGGCGTTTTCTAAGCTCTCGCACGTTGCCAGCCGTGTCAAGTTTTCGGTTCTTAAGCGTTTCGATCAGCTCAGGCTTTTTCAAGAAATATATAAATCCCAGGTTCTTATACGGACTCAAATGTTGCTCGTCTTCATCTTCGGAGGCGGACATGGTGCGGTAGGAAGCGGTAGTTCGGGGCGGAGAAACGGTAGCTGGTGAACGGTTGACGGCGGCACTGATTCCAGTAATAAGAGAAGACGGCAAAGGCGGTTGCTGGTCGGTAATTCGGTTTAAGGCGGTTGCTGGTCGGTTGCTGGTCGATAGTTCAGTGCACGGTGATTCGGAGGTACCTTTCGAAGATTCCGGTTCGGTTAGTGTGGAGTTTGGTTGAACCTTCTAAGGTCCCTGCTCGGGCGCCAATTTGTGATGCTTTTTTATTTACTGCTGAGGTAAGCTCAGGGTGTCCAGGGTCGAGCCCAAAGAAAGCAAATAAAACTTGGGTCGAAAAGTCTCAAACATCCAATAACGACCAACCTTTCCGATGTCGTAACAAATTTTATTAGAGTTTTCTTACAATCTAGAGTAACAGAGTATTGCATATACAACTTACAATCTATAAATGATACAAATTCTTAATCAAATAATTTCTTACAATACGGTCTTAAACTAAACGAGCAGGTCTCAAAATGCTGCTCCTGTCTCTAGCCCCAAACTAGAGAATAAACGTTCGAACTGTCCCCGACTCGACAGCTCTCTGTCTGTGGTGCGCTTAGAAGAAGGGCAGCCACAGAATAAACGGGCAAGGGGCGGATTTTCTGTCCTCGATACACTCGGAGGGAGTGGAGCGAAGAATAAACAGCAGGACTCAAAATGCTGCTACTGTCCCTAGCACAAAACTAGAGAATAAACGTTCGAACTGTCCCCGACTCGACAGCTCTCTGTCTGTGGTGCGCTTAGAAGAAGGGCAGCCACAGAATAAACGGGCAAGGGGCGGATTTTCTGTCCTCGATACACTCGGAGGGAGTGGAGCGAAGAATAAACAGCAGGACTCAAAATGCTGCTACTGTCCCTAGCACAAAACTAGAGAATAAACGTTCGAACTGTCCCCGACTCGACAGCTCTCTGTCTGTGGTGCGCTTAGAAGAAGGGCAGCCACAGAATAAACAGGCAAGGGGCGGATTTTCTGTCCTCGATACACTCGGAGGGAGTGGAGCGAAGAATAAACAGCAGAACTCAAAATGCTGCTACTGTCCCTAGCACAAAACTAGAGAATAAACGTTCGAACTGTCCCCGATTTGACAGCTCTCTGTCTGTGGTGCGCTTAGAAGAAGGGCAACCACAGAATAAACAAGCAAAGGCGGATTTTCTGTCCCCGATACACTCGGAAGGAGTGGAGCGAAGAATAAACAGCAGACTCAAAATGCTGCTACTGTCCTTAGCACCAAACTAAGGAATAAACGGTCGAACTGTCCCCGACTTGACAACTCTCTGTCTGTGGTGCACTTGGAAGAAGGGCAGCCACAGAATCAACAAGCAAAGGCGGATTTTCTGTCCCCGATACACTCGGAAGGAGTGGAGCGAAGAATAAACAGCAGACTCAAAATGCTGCTACTGTCCTTAGCACCAAACTAAGGAATAAACGGTCGAACTGTCCCCGACTTGACAACTCTCTGTCTGTGGTGCACTTGGAAGAAGGGCAGCCACAGAATAAACAGGTGGAATCGGTCCGGCAAGATAAAAAAAAACAGGTCAGGAGAAGCCTTTCCTAGTCGGAGGTACACTTAGAAGAAGTGGATCTTTGACAAGCAAAAAATATAAAAAGTTTTTAGGCCAAAAATTTCCGGTATAGAAGGCGAAGCCGTTAATACTATAAGTATAGTCAGCTTGCTTCCCGGCGTTTAAATTCTTCTTTATACGCAGGATTGGTATTAACCACACCGAAGAAAGTAAACCTACTTTTGTATTGACATTTTACTTCCCCTTGTTAATTTTTGTGTGAAAACACAACGTGAATTGAAAGAGAAGAAAAGAACTAAATGCATGCATTCTTCAACGATCGGTTGGCAGGTACAAAATGTATGCATGGTGTGTGTACGTATGTACGAATATCTCGAGTCAACGCATGGGCGTTGCCGTGAGCTACTGAGTGAGGATTGCATGGGCGAGACGGGTGATGATTTGAGTTCGAATGCATTTTTTGTTGTTCGGTCGGCTGGTATGGTATAAAGAAATGTATGCAGAGTGTGCATGTGCTCATAGCATGAACATATGGAGGCAATACATGAGCGTTGCCATAATTGCGGAATGCATGGGCAGGTCGGGTGGATGTTCGTATTTAAATTTAATTTTTAATTTTTCCCACGGTCGGTCGTATGGTTATTTATATTTGTAACGCTTCGTTACAAATCTAGGAAACCTCTTTCCACTTCGCTTCTGACGGCCTCTGAGACGCTTCCGCTTATCGAGCTGGTGTACGACTCGTACGCGTTCACGACCGCTAAGTTGATTAGCGTCTTAAGTTCCGCCGATACACTGCTCGCAGTTATTTCCGCCTCTCTATCATCTTGGTTCCTAGGTGGTTGTCCTGTCACGGCTGCATCTTGGGGCGGATAAACTGTCTCAAGATCTATCAAACTGACATTATTATCTCTTTCCGACTCTTGGTCTGGCCTTCGGTTTCTCTCTTCTGCCGGAGTCAGATGGCTATAAGCAGGCGTAGAAACAGAGTTGTGCTTCACCGGACCCGCTGGTCCCGCCCGATGACAAAAAATTAAACTCGAGAAAATTTTAAAAAAATCGATCGGGCCGTTTTGGAGAAAAAAAATTGTTTTTGTTTTTGACCAAAAAAATCGTATGGTGGCTACAAAAATAAAAAAAATTGGGATATGACTTTTTGCTCAAACCTCTAATTTTCAAATTTGAAGTCAATCGGACCAGTAGTTAAGGCTGTAGATGCCTGTAAACTTTCCGACAGACAGACAGACGGAATCGCCGGACCCACTTTTTTCGACTTCTCTATCATCGTAATGTCATATCTCATCCTCATCTCAATTTTTTTTTTTTACGAATTCAATACTTGCCATATATTCTATATGTCACAAGTAAAAAAACATGAATTTACAAGAGAATTGAACTTCTACGAAGGAAATATGAAAAAATAAAAAAAAAATATGTTCGCAAATTCTTGAACAAACAAACAAGAAATTATTAAACCTAGACCCTAAGATACTCAAAAAAACTGTTGTTGTAAAAACTGACAAACAACCAAAAAAAAAATACAAAAGAAAGAAGAAAAAACTATAAAACTAAACCTAATTGTTAAAATCGTAAGCTTAGACGCCAAAAATTTAACCTTACTACTATGAAATGAAAAATTTGTTTTTTTTTCTTTTTTGAATTTTGTGTTTTTGACTTAAGCCCTAAACTTATATACTACCAATCACCAAATTGAGAAAAAAAAAACTAAAACTAACTAAGAAAATTAACGAAAGAAAAAATAACGCTTTAGGAGAACAAAAACTTAATCGGTTTCAAGAGAATAATAATAATAATAATTTTATTTTAATAATAATAATTTATTTATTAGTTCAATGAACTTTTAACAAAATCTTTTTTACAGTTTTTTTTACAATTTCTGAATCAATTTTTGACATTTTCTAGACTGCTAAGTTTTTAATTTTTATATTTATACATTTTCTAAGAGAAAAGGAAAAGTTTTTTTATTTTTAAAATTACACATTTATCAATTCAAAATTTGTCTGTTATTAATCAAACTCTATTCTTTGAAAACACTTGAAGTTTGGTTTTGAAAATCTTTAATCTTGTTTCGGATTTTAATTCACTTGGTAAACTATTGAAGAAATTAAATCCGGCATACATCAAGGAGTTTATCGAACTACTTCTGTTACATCGCATCGGTCTGAGATCTTCGTTGTTTCTTAAGTTATACGTCTGGACTTCTGCTACAGTTGTTATGTTGTCATCGAGATATGGAGGCAAAACTCCCTGTTTCATTTTAAAGATGAAAATCATTGCATTGTACGTTATTTTTTGTTCGACATTCATCCATTTTAACGTTTCCAACATATGTCTTATTGGTGTATATATATTGCACTTTAGTATGGTCCTCATAGCTTTATTTTGTAGTAATTGCATACGTTGTTTTATATAATTATGACACCCGAACAATATTGTGGAGCAATACAAAAAGTGTGGCAGTACGATTGCATTATGTAACATAATTGCATTTGTCAATGTTAATACAGGACGAATTCGTTTAAGGAACCCAACTTTTTTCGCAATTTTTGCACATATATATTTAGCATGGTCTTTAAAGTTCAATTCATTATCTAAAATAACACCTAGATATTTCATGTTATTTACACACTCAATTTGACAACCATTTATACATACTAACATAGGATCTCTTAGTTTCAATTTCATACATTTAGTTTTGTTTACATTTAGACAAATAAGCAAATAAACTTATGCTTGGAGCCACCGGTTAATGTTTTCTAAATCTGCATTAATTTTTAAGCACATATCTTTTTGATCTTTTCCAGAGATATAAATTAAGGTATCATCGGCAAAAAGGACAATTTTACAATATTTAAGAACACTTTTGTCATCATTTATATACAACAGGAACAAAAGAAGACCCAAAAGAGCACCTTGCGGAACTCCTTATTTTATCTCCATTGAATCGGAAATCTCACTGTCAAACTTTGTCCGTTGGGATCTTCCATTAAGATACGAATTAAACCAATTGTATTCTGTGTCAGCAATTCCATAAAGTTTAAGTTTTGTTAGAAGTATATTTCGATCTATTGTTTCGAATGCCCGTTTGAAATCAAGAAACACTGCTATGACTCCTTTACCCTGATCCATGTCTTTTCGCCATTCGCTTGTGATGTGATTCAATGCTGTTTCACAGGAGTATCCGGTTCGGAATCCAGATTGCTCAATAGCCAAGATATTGTTATTTTCGACATATGAAGTAAGCTGCTCACTGACTATACGTTCAAGGATTTTTTCGAACATCAGCAACATATTTATTGGACGGAAATTCTCGCTGTTGCTTGTACCTACTATTTTTTCAACTGGCACAATAGTGGATTCCTTCCAACGGTTAGGGAAAATTCCATTTAAAAGTGATTTATTCACTAACTTCATGAAAACTGGGCCTATTATTTCTATTGAATCATATATTATATCTCTATTTATACCATAAATGTCTTTTTAATTATTGCACTTTTTTATCACATCACAAATAGAGTTTTGATCACAGTATCTAAACTTAAATCTAGTAGCTACGCTTATCACAGGTTGTTCAAATTGCACATATGGAATCGCTTGATTAATATCGCAGACGCTTTCAACAAAGTACTTGTTAAACTTATTAGCTATTCGTTTTTTATCTTTCACTTTTTCTTGTCCAAATTCTATGCTACCACTACAGTTTTTATTTACATTTTCCTTCAAAATAAAAGTTTTAAGCATTTTCCACACTCCTTTTTGGTCACCTGATCTTGATTCGATTTGTTCATATATATATTTGTTCTTAGCTTCTTTTATTTCTTTGTACTTTGCCCAGTTCTCAGTTGTGTCGGTGTATGATGCAATTCTATAAGCTAATATTTTTTCACGTTTTAAAGTTTGAAGTTCCGAAGTAAACCATTTATGTTCGTCATGCTGACTAAAAACTTTTTCAATTGTCATTGTGTCAACACAGGTTTTTATTTTTCTGTCAAACAATTCGAAAAGTTGTTCGCTGTCCTCGATGAAAAATAAATCAGAGAATCCGACCATTTCCAAGACCTCGTCGAATCTTTCTTTTGAGTATTTTAAATAACTAACTTTTCGTGTTTGCAGTACTTGCTTGTTATTCTTGATACTTAATAATTCTATTTTAATTGTTTCATGATCCGTTATTTTATTATCACAGTCTATTCTTACATTTACTTTATTGCACATTTCTATTTCGGTTATCACATAATCAATCAGAGTTTTTGAGTTTTCCGTTATTCTTGTTGGATCTTTTACTAGCTGCGAAAGTCCTTGGTCCAATATTGTTTCTTCGATTTTCGATTTGTTTGCATCATCCGTGAGCAGGTCAATGTTAAAATCACCCGTGATAATAACATTTTTTTCATTTTCGAAACACTGCGTGTACCAATTTGAGTATATGTTCAAAAGTTCATTAATGCTACAACTAGGTGACCTGTACACTATTCCAAATGTCCAACTTTCATTTTGTATGCTAACTTTAACTTTAAGAAACCATGCAATATAATCAAACTCACTTACATGTTTAACAGAGTAGTCTTTACCATTTCTTATATACATACTCACTCCTCCAGTATATCTTGATATTGACGGACAAGAAACATGAGAATAGTTCTTAATTTTCGTTTCACAGTCTTCAATATTCTTCGTAATGCGAGTCTCCGAAAGCACAATTATATCGGGGGAACACTTTATTATCAATAATTCTAATTCACTTTTGTTTGCCAACAGGCTTTGGATGTTTAAGTAGTATACTATTGTTTTTCCCCGATAAATTGGACTTGGTGGCTACCACTGCTTTTTTCTCATTACACTAAGCTTTCTTTTATAAACTTCACAGTCATTATCAAAGGCATGATGGTTTACATCAAAGTTAAATTTTAAATCCTTATTAGCCTTAACACAATTCACACATTTCAGAACCTCAGATTGGCACTCAGATCCAATATGCGATCCTCCACATTTAAAACAAACCCTTTGCTCGCTTGTGCACTTTTCACTGGTGTGGTTAAAACCTAAACACTTATAGCAGCGCCTTACATGTAAACCATCTTTAACTTCACATTGATCCAAACCTATACCTAGTTTTCCAACTTGTAACGCTTTGTTGTAACATTCAACATCGAGTTCAATAACTGCATTAAAAGAATCATGCCTTCTAAATTTATTTTTCCACTGAGCCTTAACTTGCATTTGAGAACACTTAAAAAAATCATTTTGCTCTTTTAAGCACTTTATAACATCACTGTTTTCCATTTGCTCTGACATATTTATTATTTTGATTCTAGGTTTTTTATTCTCTAACACATTCACATTATAGTTTTCTCCCAATTTGATTTCAATGTCATCTTTAAGCTTTTCAACTGATTTTTCACTAGAACAAGCAACAATCATAGCACCACTGTTTAGTTTTTTAATTCCAGCAACTTGAGCTCCACTATTTGAGGGATTAATATTAGATTTAATTACACTTTTTGTAATGTCAGCACTTTGAGTGATTTTTGGCTCTACCATCACAGATGCACTTTTCTTTAACACATTTGAATACGATTTCTTTTCACTCAAACTACTATCAAAAGCTTTTTTTAATTCTGTTATCACTGTTTTATCATTTTCTACCGCACTTGCACTTTTTTTCAATTAATGTACGCATTGATTTATTTAAATCACTTAAATTTTCTTTAATAGATGTCATCTCAGTACTGAGAGATTCTTGCACTTTTAATAATTTTGATTTGCATGCGTCACACTAAATCACAACATATTGGGTCTTTGTTATGGCTGCAGAATCATAACCAGCGAGAAATATACATTTAAGATGAAATGCATTCCTACATCCACCTTCACACTGCACCATCTCCGTTTGTCTGCTTGTCTTTTCACACACAAGACACTCCATGGTTACTTTCACAACCACACTGATTTTCAACGGCAAAACAAACTGTTTTACCAAAATTTAATGTTTTATTTTCCACTTTATGTAATATTTACGTGAAATTTAATAATATGGCACATCCCACAGCGAGAATCATCAGCAAAATGCGGTCCGCAAACATTCGTGGTTTGTGAAAATATCCAAATCCTGAGAGGCCAGCGATATCATCAGCATATGCGGTCAGCAAAACATTCGTGGTTTGTGAAATATCCAATCCTGAGAGGCCCTCGCTTCTAAGAAATTCCTCTAGGTCATTTGTGTAGAGGTTGAATAACAGACCACATGATGTATCACCCTGCAGTACACCTCTTGAAATGCTTGTTTTTTCAGTTAGCCCATGAGACGTTTTGATAGCAATTTTTGTTTTTGAATATACATTTTGAAATGCTCGGATTAATTTCCCGCTTGCTCCAATAGATCTTAAGTGGATCCATAACTTTTGATGATTTACATTGTCGAATGCTCCTTTTAGGTCAACAAACAATACAAAAAGGCTTCCTTTTGTTTTTGTTAAGGTTAAATCAATAACCGTGCGAAGTAAAAAGATATTATCAACACATCCTCGATCTTTTCGAAGACCATTTTGAAATTCTGATATCACATTCCCATCTTCTGCCCATTCTTGAAGTCTGCCTGATAATATTTGCGTGTAGATTTTTATTAGGGCATTTTCGATCGCAATAGTTCGATAGTTTGCTGGTAGATTCTTATCTCCTTTTTTGAATATCATCGTTATATCAGCTCTGAACAGATCTGAGATTCGATTCGAGTTCCTCTACATAGTCATCACCAAACCTGAAAAGTCAATTTCGCCACTTCCCCTCTCTTACCTTTAATCACCCCCTAGAATAACGCTTCACATCTCCATAGAGCTATACGTTCAATCAAAAATCAATGAAAATAGTTCGCTTTGTTTCGACGTAAAAGTTATCAATATTTTTCATTTATTGAAACAATAATCATAGCGAAATCAAAAATCGTTGGAATGTACAAAAAAAGACAAGTTTAACAAACTAGAAAATTGAATATATAAGGTCCGTTCGCGTACTTTCTGCACTAAAATTTGTAAGACGAGACATTTTGAGGAGTGGGGGTAAAATTCTCTCACAGAAAAATCAAACTACAAAAAAGTAAGCGAACGGGAAAACAACAAATTTTGCCCATATTTTAACTGTCAAGTTTTTTGTATGAAAAATTGAGACTTTGAATTTGAATTTATTTAATTATTTGCAGCTTTCAATCAAATTTGACACTTTTCACAAATCAGCCCAAAGAAATTTCTTGGGCTAAAATTCGTAGGTTGGGGAAATGAGCGCTCTCTTTTACGAAAAATTACTAAATTTTTGAGTACGCGAACAGGATTTGGTAAAATTTCGTAAATTTTCGTAAAATTGTACTGTTTAGGAGGGTACCCGAACGGACCTATAAGTATACTTTTGAATACAAATAAAAAGAAGATTTAACAAAAATCACTATAAAAAAAAAAGTTATTTAAACAATCTTCGAAAAATTATCAATAAAGTTCCAAAATACCAGAAAAAAACCTGGAAAAATCAACCGGCTTTCCTCTAGACAAAACCCTCCCCAAAACCCTCGCAACTACTGTTCGGTGTATCACTTCACACCAACCAAAATCAAGGCGAAAATCCCTCAATATCCTGCCTACAGATAGAGCTCTATTTGTCGGGTTGTATTTGGGGGGCAAAATCTTGCTTTTCCCGAGCGAGGTTTGGCAAGAATTCCTCCACGGAATCTTCACAAATTTCCGGGAAAAATTTTCCACCGTCTTTTGTGGTACTCAGAAATTACAAAAATGAAATTTACGTTATAATTTTACTCAATAAAAAAAAACACAAAATGGACGAAGATTTCGCTTGCAAAATGGAATTCCAATACAAAGAAAAAAAGATTCTGACGCTCTTGTGCGTCGCTTCGCTCAATTCTGAGCTTCTTTCTTGAAAGCAGGAACTATTTGTTTGAAGAATTGAGCTCGAAAAACTCCTGTCTTGTGCGGCTCTTGAATTCGTAATTATAGCGGCACACTTTTTGACCGTGCGTCGTGCGAAACAGCAAACCTTCAGCCAAAATTGGCTCGGGCTCCAAAAATTGAGGTTTATCAAAACTTGATTTTTTGGATCACCAAAAACTATGTGTATCGTATATATATAAAAATACAAAAAAAAATCCTTATTACGACCTTACTTGGCACCCGGAGACTCACGGGCTTATGGCTCGATCTTCTTCTTATTTTGGCCGAAATGCCTCAGTCCCACGGCTGTCTATGGATGGACGTTCGTCGTCGCTGGCAGAATGTTCACCCGGAGTCACCAAAAAAACACGCAAAACACATGAATTAGATAGCGTCTCCCATAAGCTATCACAACTTAGATAAAATCAAACGACACTCACCCTTTCAATTGTAAAATAGCGCTTAAGATCACAAAGACCGAAATCTCGACTTCCTCTGGAACATTGAATTTCCGTCGAACTTAACAAAGTGATATGATATTCACACAACAAAGTCCTTAAACGATTTCTTAATCGCACGACTGTTGAACTTCAAATGTCCCCTAGAATTCAGACTGATAGTAGGCCGTCGGCGAGCTTTTACCAAAGCCGCAGAAACTGCCACGTCATGCCGGCGGTAAAACTTCGCCGCGGTCCACTTTGTAAGCGGTAAGCCGACTTATATATCGCGCCGCTGTATGCGCGTTCGAATCCACCCGGTCGGCGTCGGCGTAGTCCAGGCCAAAACAAACAAAAATTTGTGTCTCTTTTCCCTATGTTGTCATCAAAATATTTATCTATACGTGTTCGTCACATTTATTTTTGTTTGTTTTCAATACAACATAAATAACGTAAATATTATGTATATTATCATTAGGTTAGTCACTTTTGTTGTCACTTTCGTTTTTGCTCCTAATTTGTATTTTAATTGTAAACATGACATGTATTTACAAAACACACCTCAAGACACACAATAAAACACATAATATCTAAACTCAAACATATCTCTGTCATCATTTATTTCTTATTTAATCAAACATTACATCATTGACAAAATAAAACTAAGCAGAATCTCGAACACTAAAGGAAAACAAAAAAAAATCACTCTAACCTAAACGTCCAAAACAACTTTAGTACTCCCTATTCCAGTTTAGCTTTCCAGGAAGGACTTCCAGTGATCTGTCGTCACTATTTCCTTTCTTTCACAGCCATTTGCATTTTGTCAATGGTACCG